>BCGQ01000007.1:4619-604619 GCA_001599355.1 Nakazawaea peltata
GTAGTGGTAATTGGGGTGTCAGTTGGAGTCTCAATGATGACAGTGACATCACCGTCAGAAGCAGTGGTCGTTGTGGCGGACGTTACTGTACCAGTCCATGGCTCTGTGGTAGTGGTAGTAATAGGGACTTCTGTTGGTGTCTCAATAATGACAGACACTACTTCACCGACATCGGTTCCAGATGTATACGTTGTAGTGAGAGTAGTGGTGGTGGTACCACTCCCGGTCCAAGGTTCAGTGACAGTAGTTGTATGAAGGGGCAAGACAACTTCACTACAAATGCTCTCGTCCTCAGTATAGTTAAAGATAGATACAGACTTGGACCATTGTACCAATGCTCCACTTGGGGTGGTCATATTGAAGAGCAATGATGCTCCCTTTCCAATATTCAGGTAAACAATTCTCATTGGATAGTAATAATCTTCCTCCAAGTACACTGAAGCCAACCATGTTGAGGTGACAGAATTACCCTGATCATCCACGTAGTTATTGGCATTACTGTTGTAGAAGACATATTCAAGATCATCTTCATTAGAGTCATCAATGTCCATGGTACAACAATCGAAAGCGAATTCACCAAAGAGGACCATGACGGCATCATCGATCTTTGTGAACTTGAACTGATAGTATCCTGTCTCAGAAGCATAGAAATAGGTGATTAACTCAGAAAGAAAATGATGTTCTGTAACAGTGACACCAAGAACTTTTTCGGTCCATTCATAGTCACTCTTTCTCTCTTCTTCAGACTGGTTGTCAAAATTAGGATTTATGAGCCCTTCATATCCCCCTTCAATAGGCAAGTCCTGGTAATATCCATATGCCATGTATACAGGGTCATTAACACCGGTGCTATTATTGCGGGGGTAGTTGTACGCAGTGACCCTGAATCCAGGGTACAGAGGAGTAGCATCAATATTGCATGCATAGTGACTCAATTCGAATGTGTTGTTCAAATTCTCAGCTGCCATTGAAAGGCGAACCTGAAATAAGAGGAACACTAATATACTTTTGAAGTATGCACCGAGTTGAAGCATATTGGTAGTACTCAAGATTCCCTAACTTGATTTGAGTCTTAATACTTTAATGATGGGATGATAAGTGGAGCCGGGAATCCATTTGTATTTATATCGATTTCCAAAAACATTAATTATAGAAGCGATGCGTCTTCCACCTCATTGAATCAGCAGTGGCAAACATTTAACCCAATGATATCTCACTTGACCTGACTTGGAGAGACCAGTGAGTGTATTAAGGCAACCATCCTGTTTCGTTTTCAGACACTGGTTCAGTTCATGATTTGGATAATAGGCAATGATGTTTATCTCATATGCATTTCCAGTTTCAGTTCAGGTGAATGTTGAACTTTGGCAGACCAGATCTTGAAATTTGACTTACAGTTGGATGCCTTTATATATCATTTTTGGTTCTCCAGAAATTAACCCTTTCGGGTTCTGCGCGACAATTTTTACTTTTCTGGTGCCAGCCTTTTTTATCCTATTTGAGTCAATTTGTTGCACTGAGAGAGAGAGTGAAAAGAAATTAAGAAGATTTCATCCATTGAGACTCAAGGATCTGAGACAAGTTAATTGGAGAGGAATGATCGAAAGAATATGGTTTGCTGGCATGTATAGTATGTCTCTTCTTAAAATTTAACCGTTTTCGGTTACGTAACGTATTTTTGCAAATTGCTTGCTATTACCCAATTAAGATTACTCAGCTAGCAAAACAGAGAATTAAACACGTAGCGCAGACCTCGTTCGCTTGGCAACCTTCCCAACTTTGGCACTTCCATATGTTCGATTACATAATGAAACAGCGCCTCCACACCTTGTATATTACAATGTATAATACGCTCAAATCTTCTTTGAGTTTTTTTTACCCCCTTTGGGACATGTGTTTTTTAACTGTTTTGGGACTTTGATGCGCACAGACAAAAAAAGATTAAAATATTCCCTTGAAACGATTCGTAGTACGAGAGCAACAAGGGTTAGTTTAGTTGTTAGGCATCCAAGATGTGCTTATTGAACACCAAGGAATTAAGTTTTACCAATACAACTCTATTGAACCTTTGTCTACCATGATACTTTTCTAAAGTCTGCAAGGTTATCTTTCGCATTTAGTGCCATCGCACTATTCTCTTAATTGGTCTGAGCGTCGAAGTCATTATGTAATGTACGAATCAGAGGCATTATACTTCGATTGGGCGCGTTTCAAAGTGACGCACTCTCGATGTCTCACTTTGTTTCTGGTTCATTCTGAAACCCACTCATTTCATGCAACGAGCTACAACGATCCGAGATTAAATCACATGTGGCACTCGGATATATCTTGCAGACAGGATAAAGTTCGAAAAGATACGCTACCGAACAAATCACGAATCCCGAGGATTTTGGTATGAAAAGAAGGGGTATCATTGAAAGAAAGACGGTAAAACTTTAAATATGCTCAGTTGATAAATAGTACACGACTCTACATTTTCTAGGATATTAAAGAGTTTAGTGATATTATTGTTATTGGCAATCAATCTTATGCCATGCATTATGATTACTTGTTAATTTATGGTTGGTTGTAATGTTTCCAAAAAAAGGTTGAATGCGTTGTCCAAGTCTCGAGGCTCTTTTTTTATTTACACAGTAGCAGCAAATGTCTTGTGTGTCGCATCACAATTTTAAGAACAGTTTAAGACCTTTTTAAGTAATTCGATTTCGTATAAATTGCTACAGATCTTAATGAGAATAGTTGCTTCGCGAAGGAGATGTGATGAGTTTACCGCCTTAAAATTGCAGGGGTAAAAAAAAAGGCAGCTTGCAGGGACAGCAGAGGTTTATCGTAATACATGACTCTACAGTGTGGGAGTTACAGATAATGCATATGATATATAAGTTCGAGATCGAAAATGCAGACTCAGTTTTCGGAGTTAAATTGTAGTGCAGGTTGCAAACCTGCAAGCCATTTAAATTTTCGGAGTTATATCAAAGAGCAAGGATCTTTGAATTCAATGAATCTTCAGCATCTGACAGTCATCATGACGGGTAGAAATGACAACGCTCAACAAAAAATCCATACAGGTCGTCAATCCAGTTGTCCTTTCAAAAAAATTACAAGAAATTGCATATCGAAATTAGAAATTGTAAATTATCCTAAGTATTATACCATCAGTTCTTTGCCCTCCGTGTGAACAAACATGTCATCCATGTATCTCTGGAAAAAGTCTTCGTTAAGTTTCTCGAAATGATTATTCCAAGAAGGGTCCTCAAACAAATCATCAATATTGAAGCTCTCAACATCAATAGGAATTTTACGATTAGTGTCGTACACAATTTCAACATTGTTCTCACCATCATTGATTATCCCTGAAAGTGAGGGATCTCCCTCGACATATTTTTTCAAATAATTCATCGATGTCAAGATGACAAACAGGGAATAATCATTGGTACTTTTGATCAGTTTTTCCAGTTTCAAGGAATTCTCAATACCTAAAATCAAAAAGAAAGACCTTGTTATCACGTTATTCAATAACATAAGTGCCAAGAACATCAGATTTGGTTTTCTAGCATACTCAACTTCGGAACCATCATAGTGAATTCTTTGTAAATTTGAAAGTTCTATAGTTATATGATCAACCGGAGAATGCTGGAACTTGATACCTGACTTCAGCAACTGTATACAATCGATCAATAATGACAGGTAATGGAAAAAGCAACGCAAGAAACGGGACTTCGTCACCCCTGAAGCAATACAGTTTAATTCGGGCAAAGCACTCACACAATGTGGGAATTCCGATGTACGTGTCCGCAATTCAGTTCCAGCTATCAAGATCAATAATGTGAACTTTGTCGTTTTACCAAAATGCTCCAAAGACCGGACTGGGTCTATATCCTTGAGCAAATGGTACAAGAATTGGTGGGCATGTCTAATTATTCCAAGCAAATTGTATGATAAAGAGTACATTATTATTGCTCTTTTCAGAGAGCATTTATCCAGAGATTCTTCAAGGACGTTTATCAAATGGAAAATCGGTTCGAAATTGTTGGCAACAAATTCCTTCAACATATCGACTCTTCTGAGAAGCATCAGAACAGTTGGAGAAGGATGAAGAATCAAATTCGACAGCTCTCTAAGACAAAGGGTAGTCTTAACGTATATGTCATCACAGTCCAAGTATTCGACTCGCAAATACTGGTCGGAGATATGTAATGGCATCCCCAACTCAAAAGAATCAACTGCATCGTAGTACAAGATTCGAACCCAAAGATTTTTGAGTGCTTGACGGTGACTAGGAGATCTTTGCCTGTATAAAGTGTCGATATCAAGATGTAACAGTAAATGAAGAGCAAATTTAAAACATGTCGAAAACATTATCGATGTCTTCGTACTGTTCATTGAATCACCATCAAGTGGATCAAATTTTCTTAAATGTAGCAACAAATATGCAGATTGTAAACCTTGTAATGATATCTTTTGAGTATAACGAGAAATCTCTAAAAGACGTTCGGCAAATCTCGGTAACAATCCCAGGTCATCAGTGTATGCCTTTGGACACGAAACAGAAAGCAACTCATACTTTATCAAAATCAATATCAAGGCTAACTTGGTATAATCGATGAACTGAGCTCTCAAACTGATAGACACCCTATCTCCCTTAGGCGAAAAGATCGATTTAAAAGCTTCTTTTACCTCGCTCTCCTCCACCACAGGGAACATTACAAACCACAGCCCTTGGAAAAACGAGTCCAACAGTCTTTCAAGAGTCTCATAAGAAGGCAAGATCATCTCCAAATTCTGGATCATCCTGTCCTTGTCAACGTCGACAAATGGGTGAAATTCCACCTCATTGGAATTATTAATAAACCTCCATTCCTTCCTGTCTCTCTTCATCGACAGACAAAAGAAGGACGAGTACTCTTTGAATATTCCAGATCCGATGAATAAAGAAGATTTCAACGAAGTCACCCCAACATATTCCAGGTGCTCATGATTCAGTAAGAGATTCAGAAATCGACCCATATCAACAGTCATATTATCCACATGGCTCATACTCTCAGGAGGAGTAGAGGTGTCGCTGCTCAGACTTTGAGATGAAAATAACAGCGGTTCATTAGGTGAACGCTGTCTTTTAACCCCTTCAGGAGATGAACTAGAACTGGGCAACTCTTCCGGCTGCACTAATGTCACTTTAGTACTCCTCTCATAATAAGTACAGTCACCCAATTTGAGATCGGAACATGTGGAACAGTGAGGTTTTTTCAAATCACACTTCACTTTGCGGGCTCTACAGTTTGTGCACAGCTTTATCAGTTTCCTACGTCTTTGAGGACGCTTGGTCTTGAAGTTGTCTAACGTAAGGATTTCCATTATGACCCAGGCTTATGAACTATAGACGGTTAGATCAGGATTAACTTCAGATGAGATGAATTAATAAGCCTCTGGAGAAAATATACCAAATAGGAAAATTATTTGCCACAAGAGAAGCAAATTACGACAATTTAAAGTCGTGCGACGAATATCAAATTGTTGAAGGTTCAGAAATTTGATATTATTTACACTACAAAAGTAACCCCTAATTCACACAGGACAACCCCTGTTTTTAATTGGGGATACACGTAATGAAAAATCAAGAACGAGATACATACTTATTAAATTAAGAATTAAATAAGGGAAACTAAGAGTTTAGACCTGGATGAAATAGATAGCTCTACCACATTTGTAATTCGTCGAAGTAATCCAGTCTAGTCTTAGCAGAAGGAAGAGCAGTAGCGAATTCGTGTCTAATGGCACCACATAACATATCAGGACCACAAGAGACAACCAGGGTTGATTTATTAGACTCGGAACCATAATCCAAGCTTTCTCTAATAATACCACCAATATCAGGTCTTCCGTAAAATACCTGAATGAAATCGAAACTCTCACCTGAAGAGCTCGAACTTTGATCTCTAACACTTGTTTGTTCTTCCTTTTCTTCTTTTTTGGTTTCGGAGTCTTCACCAGAAGAAGTGTCATTAGGTGCCTCCCTAGTGAGGTACAAACTGACATCTACTTGAGAGTCTTTCAATAAACTCAAGTCATCGAGAATAAATCTAATAGATTTCCAAGTGTGGGCACTGATACACAATTTGACGGCAATTGACGATTGCTTCAGGAGCTTGATCAGATGATCTACAATACCTGGGACACCACTTCCACCGGCTATCAAGAGAACATTTTCGTATTTATGACATGGAGAGCTTTCACCGTAAGGACCTTCAAAGGAAGCTCTGAGAGTGTGAGAGCCTCCTTTCTTAGCTAATAATTTAGCCAAGGTTCTTGTCATACCTCTTTTTACCTTCAGGTAAATAACGAGTTCATTCTCATTTTGGACAGAATCCATTACTGTGAATGGATGGGATTGCCAGAATACCGACCAATGAGCAACATAGAGAAATCCATACTGTCCTGGGTCAGCTTGAATCTTGACAAGTCTCTTTGGAATTGAGATCTTGATTGTACTGTCATCGATCAATTGGAATCTGGTCTTTGGGAATCCAAAAGAACAGAGTCTTACTAATCTAGCAAATCTATCGAATGACCAAATGGCAGCAGCTGTGTAGATCCACTCCATCCATCCTAACTCCAAACAATGTTGCCAGCATCCCCAGATGAACAAGACAGCAAACACAATATGAGCGAATAAGAACACTTCATAGAGTCTCTTTCTTAAGGCGTAGAATGAGAACAGCATAAGGAATCCACAGAATGTTAAGGCAACAACACCAAATTGGAAGTAAACTTCTGTTTTCATCAAATTGAAGTATTTGCCCTTCCATAACTCAAGCAGAGTATAACAAGCTCCATGCATAAGCAGATCCAGGAACATGATTCTTCCAGTCCATTTGTGGAATTGAATGAAAGATGCATAGTTGAAACCAGTGAAAAATTGTAAAATATTGTTTCTACCACCAAAGAGAACAATAAGAGGGATATGCAGGAAAGCCATGATACCAGTTCTATCTGCTAACCAACGTTCGACCTGAGTATAAATAGGACCGAATACAACGAAATGTCTGTCAAATTTATAATCAATCAGGAGAAGTACTATATGAAGTATTAAATATCCCAGCAAGACTAGAGATTCAATTCTTGTAGCGAAAAGAGTCTCAAAAGCTTTGAAGGATCTGAAGTAACGTAAATGTGAAGGACTGTTAACTAACAGCGGCTCGGTGATTTTACTTCTAAATTTGTTAATAAGTGGGGATTTGAAATATTGGATCAATTTGGTCTTCGTTAAAAGCTTGAAGATACCAGAGATGAAGAAAACACCTCCCCAATACAGCAAAACTATCCCTCCAAACAAGTTACCGTTATCGTAATTTGTATAAAATCCGGAATACAGTTCATAATAATAATCGACTTCAGTCAAATTGAAATAGACTGGGAACGACAATGCCTCAGAAGCATTAGCAAGAGTCGACATATTCACCATATAGTCAGTTGCATTGTTATAAGCATCTAACAAATCACTTTCTGTTATATTCGGGGTTCCTCCCCTCAGTGAACAGTAGGTGACACCCCACTCAAGACTATCCTCGAGGTAGGTCATAGGATCACCACTCAAGTATTCATCCAGATAATTGTAGACACATTGAAGAGCAGATCCTAACAGGGGCTGATATTGACAAGGTATGGAATAACTCAATAAAGGATTGGTGACATTGAAATCCCAATTCTCATCTTCCAGAATAAGATAACAGCCAAGAATCAATTTCTTACCAGGAACATTGAACTTTTCTTGGGCATTGGCTAAGCCCAATGCCAAGAAGGTTGTCAAAAGAAGTTGTAACATTTGAATCATTTTGGTGATATTTGAATCTCCAAGAGATTTCTGTTATTGTTCTCCAGAGCGACGGATGAACCCCTATTTATATCTTGGATACGACGACAAATGAAAATTTTGGGATATGGAAATGTCGAATAAGAGGAAATAAGAGCTAGAATTTACTATAAATGATCGCATAACTGTTGTAAGGGATTCTATTGTCCCGAGGGGCTAGAATACTAGTTCAGCTAATCTTAATTTTTTAATTACCTTGACCATCTCCTTGCCCTATTGTTGATTCAGGACTCAGGCAAATGACTAAAAATAAGGTGCAGTCAGATGCAGATCGACCAGATAAACCTTTACAAAAGTCAACCAATATTCCGTCATCTCAGTTCTCAGTGGGGGTCAAGCCATAAAAAAATAAAGAAAATGAAAATATCTGCCTTTATTTTACTGCTCGTACAGCTGGTATGCCCTATTGTATATGCACCACTCTGCATAACTAAAACAAACTCGTTTACACCCACCCCTGATGCCTACAGTTTATATGCAGCGTTGGTTTTAATTTGGCCAATAAGAGCGCCGTATGCCGAGGAGTTGAATCAAAAAAAGAAAATGCCACATCGACTAATTTGAAAGAAAAGGGGTAATTTCACTAGGAAAAAGAGGTATCACAAGGAAGAAATCGAGAAAGAAGTACACCCCAAAACCAAAAGAAAAAGGTGCAAACGAATACAAAACAGCCGTCTCTTACAATCACCACAATTGTGAGTGCCTGTTGATCGAATTGATTAGATTTTCCTGATAGAGCATAGCCAAGAAAAGTTGCTCTGTAAGAGCTTGAAAAGCTGGGCATAATTATCCTGCATACATTCAAGCTCTTTCAACCGATTCGTAGGCTTAGCGTTTTCTTTTCCTTTTCTGATGAGCTTATTGTTTTTTTGATTTGTTTGAAATTCGAAGAAGGGCTATTGGTAGATTTTATTGATAAAAAATAGTTAATTGAAAATTGGAAGTTGGGTTATATGCAGTTAACAATAATTGAGAGTAAGCAGTTGGGGCGAATCCTTTCTAATGATTACATCATGAACTCTAAGTGACCGGATCAAAGGATGTACTTGAACAATTCCGTTTTTTGTATAATACCTTCCTATTCTCACTGGATAACCAAGGACGCAGAATTAAGCTCATTTCGAATCTGACACTATAAAGTGGTCAAAGCCGTGTACGCACAAAAGGCTTTTTTTATGAAAAGTTTTCAAGTGATATTTTTTCTGCCCTTTCGTACATGGCATGATTAACGAGATGCAGCTACCTACTGGAAATGTGAGCAACTCTGGATAACAAGTGGGGCAGAAGCAGAGTTATTTTTGTTTCTCGGCTCATCATTTCGTTATCTTGTGAAACGAATTTGTTTCTTACAAAGATTCTGTTAGGGCATGAGATTAGACTATGCGCTTTTGCGTCAGTGGTTATTTGTTATAGCGACGGGGGGTTTTTAAGTTTAAAGATTGGATCTACACTCTAGCACCAGATTGAAGCCTTGTAGCTTACAGGCCTCGAAATTCTTCTACTATTTCCAAATATAGAGTGCTCACTTTAGGACCGCGACCAATAAGGGAAAAGAAATTTCCACTTTGACTGGGCGTACTGATCGAATTGATAAAAAAAAATTATGCTGCGTTTTTTTTAGTCACGCAAGATTAAAAATGAGTAGGAAAGCGAATACCCTGCGTCCATTTGAAGCAAATCAGGTATTTTTGCAAAATCCGAAATTCAAATTGAGAAGGAGATAGAAACGGTAGAGGAAGAGGGAAATCCTGGGGGAGATCAAAGATGGCATTTGAATGGGTTTCAAGTCGCCAACTACATTTCTTTGAAGGTCGATTAGAGACGAAATCTTGTAATTATTCTAGAATCGTATTGAGACTATACCAAGCCTTCTTCTTTGTAAATAACGAGCAAATATTCGGAAAATACCAACAAGAGCTTAGCGAAGTGAACAGCGAATTGGAAAAGAGAGAAAAAAAAAATTATTCATTCTTCTTTGTAACGGTCTTACCGGTAAATCTTTTGCTGCAAATTACGATTAAAAATTTTAACGCTGTTTCTAGAAAAATTTTAAAGTTGCTCAGACATTATGAATTACATTTGAGGAGCATCATACAAAGTTTTGTAGTGGAATACCGTTGTCCAATAGAAAAAGTTTATTTTGACCCGCAAATCTTGTTTATGTTGAGCAGGTAAAAAGAAAGATGTCACTTAGAAGAAGGTGAACAGAAGAGGTGAACCGATGTAGGGATGATGCACGTATTGTATAATTTAGTCTGTTCTCGGAGATCTGGTCTTCGGGGCCTTCATCTCTCCTCTCAAATTAGGGTTATTTATTTTCTAGGATTGAGGGATCTTCACCTTAATGGTAATAGAGGCGGTAAACGATCAGGTTCAGTCCCAGGAGACAGAGGCTTAGAAAAAAGAACAATAGAAGAAACAACGTTAAGCGCAGAAAGTGACAAAAAGAGAAGTCAAACAAGACCTAATCATGCAGAAAACGAACTCCTCTGCGGTAATCGGTTGAAAAAAAGTCCCAAAATATTTTTATTACTCTAAGGTGGATGACGAGATGAGGGAAAATTATTGCAGTATTCAGGCAAAATTGAGAAGCCAAGATTAGTACAGAAGAATGTAGCATCATTATCTGATCATTGACTAAAAATTTGAGGCACGATATTGTAATATTCTTTGTTTAAAGTGACTTTTATTCGGCCTCGCCCGTGAGAAAAAGTCCGAGCTCATCTCTTCTCCAACCCCAGAAAGTCTGGCCAAGACATATTTCTTGTTTTGTTAAGCGCGCACTTTAAAAAGCTGAGAGTCAAAGCCTTCGAATTTTCAGGGTGTAACGCAGATGGAGCAAAAGAAGCTTGGTATTGGACAAGATTTTTAGTTAGCTATGGCTCTAGAGCATAGATTTATCTGATTAATAACTTCTTGATTAAGTATCTGGTCATGTTTAGAGAGATGGAAAATTTTTCACTTTCAATTACAATATACAAGGGATGATTGCGGAGCGTGAATTAATAAGAGGCTTGCCAGTATATTAAAGGTCTGGGCAAGAGGACGTTGAGACTGGCAATTACCGTCCAGTAGTAAATCATTTTCTCAGATTTCCTGTTGGGAACCGCAAAGTAGCAGAGTAAACTTCGTAAAAGACACCTATTGATCGAGTAGATTAGATTTGTTGTCTAGTCAGCCACGTAACTTCGCTAATTTCCGCTTCGTCAACAATTGGCAAGAGGCATTTCAATAAGGCGGCACCGAAATTGGAGACAGCAGATGATGTATCGATGAAATGTCCCTCCATCTTTTTTATCTGCATTAAGGCTTTGCTTAAAAGCGAGAAAGAAATAGAAAAAACACAGCAAATGCAGGTGAGAAAAAAAAAAATATCGAAAAAATCTCCAGGTGAGCGCATCTCCCCCGTTGCGAGGGAGCAAGGAAAAGGAACGAGGGGAAAGAAGGAGTTGAAATAAAGGCTATTAATTGATGCTCATTCAAAGAAACAGATATACAGCCCCGTCTATCTACGTGTTCGATAAGTGCCTGAACTCTAATAATTAAATACCTCGACTTAAAACTTAAAGTTTATATCGAAGATGCTATGGAAAAAATACGCAACCAGCAAGAATATGCTGCATAAAATATGTATTATTGGAATCCTTTGGCAATCCTTTACTTCTGTCCTAAAACAGCTACTAACAAAGAAATGGACCCAGTAATAGCCTGATGAGCATGTATCTCCAAGATTGTTACATCGCGTAGGGCTTCGTTCTCTAAATACTAGACCCGAGAAAAGCAACAAAAAAAGAAACGTTTCGAACTAAATTTTATTTTTTATCTTAAACAATCTTTTCCATCTCTTGAAAAATAGCATATATAAATGCCGGAGTAAATCCCGAAGCTTTAATTGCAGTTGTTGTTTTAGAATAAGAGCATTAACGAATATTCAAGATGCCTCGTCTTATGCTGAATATCCAGAAGCCATTCTCGAACAGAATCGCTCAACTGACCATGGATGAACCAGAAAGGTCTGATGTTGAGAAGAACGATTCTTTCGAACAAGAAAACGACACTGCTTCTTCCAGTGACTTGGAAGTCAATGAGAAGTACCAAAGAGAGGTTGCTGCTCACCCTAATGAAGTCACTAAGGACTTCCTGCCAGGTGTCCAAAAGACCGAGGCTGCCACTATTGTTTGGGGTAAGACTGCTCTTTACTGTACTTACCTGTGGATTTGGGTTTGTTTCTTCATGTTAGCTTTACAACAAAGTATTGGTTCCAACGTTGGTTACTATGCTTATGCTGATTTTGCCTCTGCTCCTCAAATCACCACTGCCTACGTTTTGGCTTCCATCATTGGTGGTGTCTTGAAGTTACCTATTGCCAAGGTTCTTAACCTTTGGGGACGTGCTGAAGGTTTCGTCTTCTTTGTTTGTGTCTACCTTCTTGGTATGATTGTCATTGCTTCTTGTAACGGACCAAACGGTTACGCTGCCGGTTACGTTCTTTACTGGATTGGTTATGACGCTATTTACTTGATCATGGATGTTTTCATGGCCGATACCTCCGGTTTGCGTAACAGAGCCTTCTGCTTTGCTTTCGCCAGTACTCCATTCATCTGTACTGCCTTCACCGGTCCATTGGCTCTGCAATCTTTCCTTTCCATGACTTCTTGGAGATGGGGTTACGGTGCTTTCTGTATCATCATGCCATTTGTTTTCTTCCCATTGGCCATTGTCTTCAAGTTCTACCAAAAGAAGGCCGAGAAGATGGGTCTTGTCACTTACACCACCTCTGGACGTACCACTATGGAGTCTATTGTCTACTACATCCATGAGTTTGACATCGTGGGTGCTTTCCTCTTGATGGCTGCCTTTGTTTGTTTCTTGTTACCTTTCAGTTTACAAACTTACGCTATCATTGGTTCTTACAAGAGTGCTACTTTCATCGTCTTGGTTGTCATCGGTGTCTTGTTATTCCCAGTCTTTGCCATTTGGGAAGCTTACTTCGCCAAAGTCCAATTCATCCGTTGGAGCCTTTTCAAACAAAGAACTGTTATTGGTGCTTGTATTCTTAGTGCTATCTTGTACTTCAGTTTCTACACTTGGGATGGTTACTACTACTACTTCGTCATGGTTGTTTACAACTTGTCGGTCTCCCAAACTGGTTACATGTCCCAAATCTATAACGTTGGTTCTTGTTTCTGGGGTGTCGTCTTTGGTCTCTTTGTTCGTTACACCAAGCACTTCAAGTACGCTTGTTTGTTCTTCGGTGCTCCTTTGATGATCCTTGGTTCTGGTCTTATGATTCATTTCCGTGGTGAGGACTCCAACATTGGTTTCATTGTCATGTGCCAAATCTTCATTGCCTTTGCCGGTGGAACTTTGGTCATTGGTGAGGACATGGCTGTTATGGCTTCTGCTGATATTGACGGTGTCCCAATGATGCTTTCTCTTATTGGTCTTTTCTCCTCCTTCGGTGGTGCTATCGGTTCTGCCGTCTGTGCTGCCATTTACGCCGGTACTTTCCCAAGTGCTTTGGAGAGCCATTTGCCAGCTGATTCCAAGAATTTGACCCTGACTCTTTACCTGGGTGGTTACCTTACCCAAATGCAATACCTGCCAGGTACCGATGTCAGAGATGCCGTCAACTACGCTTGGGGTTACAGTCAAAAGATGAACTGTATCGCCTCTACTGCTTGTTTGGCTCTTGCCTTCCCAGCCATTGCTATCTGGAAGAACTACAACGTCGACAGAAAGCAAAACAAGGGTAACGTCATCTAATCGTGTTTTAACTGTAATTCGCTATGTATACTTGAATAATATATTTGATTTTTAAATAAGGCCAATTTGTAATGAGACCCCTAATAATAATAGGGGTGAGGTAATATGATTTCCTAATTGGTATAAATTGGTGGAACACGACCTTTCCAAAAATCATATAATTTAGGGTCAATATTGCCTAATTGGGAATATTAGTCACACACGACCTTATATCAGAAGGATGGTTAGAACGAGATATCAAAGAGATATCAAGGAAACCCAACACCAGTTGAGATTAGCCTCAGTCTTTATATCTTACCAGACCTAGATAGTCCTCTACCACATAAATCCACTTCAATGATATATTTTAAATATTATGTAAGAGCAAGTTTGTAGCCAGTGATACTCAAAATATCACGCCAATCAGCCTTAGAAGGTTTATCGATTTTGGTCATATCTTCGGCAAATGCAAGATCATTCACTTTCCAAATGGTTTCTACAGCTAATTTGATTGGATAAAGTGACAGTTGAGGCCAAAATCTCTCCAAACTCTCGAAAATGTCCAACAATGACGACCTAACTTGGTCGTTCATTAAGCTCCCTGCATATGTACATGCTATGAATAAAGACCACAGAGGGGCCAAGCTGACGGCCCCTTCAATGCTCGAACTGAATTCTTGTAATATACTCACCAAACTTTGTAAAGATGAGAAAATCTTGATATCTCTTTCTTTATCGTTGAATGAAGTATGGAAGAAAATAGTGGCAGATTCATAGTACAGTTTGGAACACAATAATAATGGCTGAATGTTGTCATCAGATGTGTTTAATATTTGCTCCAAACTCTCCAACTTATTCTGTAAATTCGTTACCTTGTCATTATAATCATCAGGGGACATCTGATCCCGTTGGTGTCTCAACATAGTAGCCTCATACAAGATATATAACAATCTTGGTGAGCATCCCAACATGTAGTCCACTTTGTCATTGTCGAAAAACTTCTCAATCATTGGCCATGAACAAGACGAGATAAACTTCTCGAGGTCCTTGTCATTCAATGTTGTGATTAATAAGATATATCTCAATGTGAAATATCTATACAGGAATAATAACATTCCAGAGTTCAAAATCTTCGAGTAAGTACACGAGCCAAAGATCATCCCTCCTTCTTTCAAATGGTTGATCCAACTTTTGTTTCCCTTATCACTGATTTCCAACGAACATAACATTAATATGGTGATGATCATCTCATTCAATAACTCCGATGACTCACTATTGATGAACTGTGGTTGTGTATCTAATACGTTATGGAGAATATTAATGGCCTCATTCTTATACTTAGTAGTCAACGATGAGTAATAACCCGAAAGTTCCGGCTTGGTCCTGATCATATCATTAGCCAGAAGAGCAATAACACTCTGAAATAACAGAGGTGAATTGAAACAATTTGGGATAATAAGAGATCGATATTCATTCTGTGACGAGTCAGAAAACGCCCGCCTCTTACTCATATTCGAAATATAATACTCAAATAAGTCACTCTCCACATTAGAATTGGAACTGAAGTTCAAAAACATATCTCCTTGACTATTGTATAAATTATTATAATTGATCTCTTCTGTATCTTGGGCGGGGTCCGATGTAGAAGTATATTGCTCATTTCTGCCGGAGAAAATGGAGCTCAAACTAATGTCATTCATATTCGAACTCAAAAAATGGTACTGTTTCCGTCTCTGGACCCGGATCTTCTTATAACCTCTCAACACCTGCTGATTGGCGCTATTCCATTGTAGTACTTTTGTGTAACTACACTTCAAATCGAGTCGGACACAACTGCTACAAGCTGGTTTCTCCTCTAACACCAACTGTTAGTATTAAGATCCATTTCAAAACATTTTGAAATCAACTTACCTCCACACTTCTTCTTCCTCTCTACAGGTTTCTGTTAGTAACTTTTGATTGCCGCAGTGGCGCCTGATGAGCACAGAAGCGCCCATTCAATATCAACACCCGCTCTCGCAAAAATCCCACTTACTCTTACATATGAGACAACCGCTCCTATTTCTTGTACATTTCTTCGACTTTGACGCCGTCATCATTGACTCATCCCAACTCTTCTCGCCTCTTTGATCGCCTCTCACACACTTTTTGAGTCTTATCGAGTCAAATTTTCTTTTTTGCTACCAAAAATCGACGAGACGAGCAAAGTGGAGCCGCTATCTTAAATTACTTAAAGAAGTAATACTGTAATAGGAAGTTAAATACACTCAAAGAAAGGTCAATATATTAGGAGGAAGTTAAGAAGATGATGGGAGTACTCCCGAATTGAGGATGTGCCAAGTGAGATTACTTACAGAATTTGGAAGATTCAGCCGACAAATTCCAAGCCACCTCCGAATTCCAAGCCCCATGTCCCCCTCTGGATTCCGATCTTAACGGCGATAACACGAAAGGGGAAAAAGGGGGTGAACGCACAGACTAAGAAATTTTATAGTGGCAGTTGATGCAGGACGCAGGTTCAGTGCCCTTAGCGATTTAGGTACTGTTTGAGGGAATGGTAGAGAAAAATTCACATGTATTGGCTAGATTAAGCAGAAGAAGTGGCACTGGCGGATGACGAAGCTGCATACGATACAGTCGCAGTGCTGGCACAGGAAGTACCGGTTGGAGTGGTTGGTAAACCACATTCAGCCAAGGCAGAGGTCAAGTAAGATGAGTAGTCTGACCATAAACACCAACCACAGTCCAAACAGTCGTCGATGTTGGACATGAAAGTGGAGTCACTGTCACATAAGCAAGAATCGTCGTAAGGACCGGCATCATCACCGTTGTCGGAACAATCTCTGGCACCGTAGATAGAGAAACCACAGTGGTAGTGACATAAGTAGGAGGCTTCCTCTGGGTTGGCCATGGCTAAAGCAAAAGCCTCTGGCATAGCAGCTGGGGAAGGTGCGGCTGAAGCTAAACTAGCAGCAGCGGCAATAGCGAGAACGAGTTGTTTGTACATTTTTGATTGAGGGTTTAGGATGATTTTATTGAGGATCGTAAGAGGGGTTATTCGTCTCCCTTTTATATTGTTTCAGGGATCTTGGCTAGCGGAATTTCATCACTTCATTTCCATCTAACATCCATCGTCTAATGTTATTATGCATATGCATACATTAAAACAGTAACTGTTGAAAACTTTAAGATCTGCAAAGTTGAAGAACAAATTTGAGTGTTCCTATAACGATTCTACTGAAGTCTAGTTTTACCGCATTACAGCATTAAATTAGCATTTGCAAAAAGAACTAAGAATGACTTCACTATTTCTATTTAATTCAAAATTCCATTAAGGTCGATATATCTACTAACTGATTAAGAAAGAAAAAAGATAGTTTATTTAACTATTCTAAAACTCTCAATTTAGGCAGCAGTGGCAGTGCTAGCACAAGTAGTACCAGTTGGAGTGGTAGACAAGTTACACTCGGCCAAAGCAGAGGTCAAGTATGGGGAGTAGTCGTCCCACAAACACCATCCACAGTCCAAACAAGCATCAACGTTGGTCATGAAAGTGGAGTCACTAGCACACAAACAAGAGTCATCGTATGGACCAGAGTCGTCGCTGTTCTCCGAACAGTTTCTAGCACCGTAAATGGTGTAACCACAACTGTAGTGACATTCATAAGTGGCATCGTCTGGGTTGGCCAAAGCAAAGGCAACTGGCATTGGGGCGGCAGCAGCCTTTGGAGATGGAGCGGCAGTAGCCAAACCAACGGTAGCCATCAAGGCCAGGGCAATTTTCATCAGGTACATTTTTAGGTAGTTGTTTGTAATAATCTCAATTGATCTTATTGAGACTCTCCATTATCCAGGAGGGGAACTCGGGTGTCTTTTTATATTAACAACCATAACTACTGATCCTATTCCGATTGGATGAAAAATTAAAGAATCATATTTGTTAGACCCACTTCTGCCCCAAGGGTAATATTCCAATTGATTTGCGGTCTCCAACAGTTTCCGTATCACATAGTAATTACTATAGTTTCCAATTTAATTTAAAGAAACATCCCCCCTTTCATGTTATCATCCAATCGTGCTCCAATTCCAAATGCACAGTAGCACTCCAACAAGAATATGCATTAATACTCTCGAATTCTAAATTATACACCATATTTAAATTTTCATTGCTCCCCTTCTCATGGAGTCATGCATACTAACCCTCCTTACATTTGTATCCGAAATCAAAATCCTACCCCTATTCTACCCCCGCCCTGCCATACATTGTCAGATCCATTTTAAACTTACATTGTTAGGGACACTACTGATAGAGAGAAGGCAGAAACGGTCTAAATCCCCCGAAGCAAAAAACACCCCCTTTTTTGTACCGGCTTTGGGAAAATTCGCTATTTGCTGATTCACGTCAAGACGCAGAGTTATTACATATGCAAAAGTGACAAAGCATACATGATGATGGTATTAGAATAAATAATGGTATTTAAAGAAATTGTCTCCTTGTCCCAAGCAAGGGATTGCCTATATAGAGGTGCCCAGAATTCCACTGCTCTCGAGAATTCCGGCAAAATAGAACCCAGTGATGACCACCACGTAGATAAGAATCAATATGGAGCCTTTGAAGTAGTTAGACTTTCCCTCGGCATAAATGTAGGTGAAAAGAAAGATCGAGATTATACAAGAAATGATGTCCCATTTTGGGAATATCAAGGTAAACATGGTACTGATTCCTTGTAATTGCAGTGCAATGTTGCTATTTGTGTACATTGAGTAAATCACTAAGGTTGGAACTTGTAATAAACATACTTGTAACAGATAGGCACTACCGATCTCCATAGATAAGGCCACATTACCGTTAATTGCAAAGGAAATGGCATTAACAAATTCTGTGGTATTAGGAACCAAGGCAAATACTGTCAAACCTAAGAATTTAGGATTAATAGGGAAATGCTTTAAAACGGAGTCTACTGTATCGACCAAAATCTCTGCAATGATCGCATATAAGAAAGTTGCACCCAATAAAATAACTGTAGATTTGGTCCTTGACCAATTAGGAGAGTCATGACCACCTTCGCCTACATGAGATTCCTCTTTTTGAGCAGGAGCGGCAGGAGCGGCAGGCTCAGAAGAAGATTTCTTGGTATTTCTAGGAACATATTCCGTGATGGAAATAGATCTCAAACTAGGAGATTGTGGAGGAGGCAATTGCTGTTGAGATTCCACTTTTGGTCTCTCGGAAGTGGTAGGAGTAGTCCAAATCAACTGCGCGTGGGTTCTCAATGTAAACCATAACCCAATTATATACAGAGAAAATAAGCAAAGAGCACAAATTAATGAGAGGGGTTTCAAAATCTCCACATAAAGTTTATCCATAGGTAATGGTGGTTGGAAGAAATAACAACGTTGACAGAAATCTGAGCCAGGACTATTGTCACAATCAGTGCATTTGAGCTCATATTGTCCATAAATTTGATAGAATAACGTTGGCAGGAACATCACCACTATAGCAAATAATAACATAGTAGAAGAGACACCTGCAGATTTAGGATTATATCTTTGAGTTTTACGTTTAAGAGCACCTCCACACATAGAAAGCCCCGGTAATAACAATACGGCAGCCAAAATTGATCCAATCATAGAACCTTCTACTAATCTGCCTTTTCCTTGATCTAATGCAACACAATATAAAAATACTTCCACTATAGTCGAGAAAAAAGCGTTAATTACAGCACCAACTCCCATAGAAGTTTGGGCACTAATCGAAGCAACAGCTTGTCCAATGTAATACAGCAATGGGATGACCGACAGCAAACATAAGAAAAAAATCAAGTTAGAGTTGGTCAAAAATATTTCAAGATCAAGGAATTCTTTGAGCACATAGAAATCAAAAATCACAAATATCACCAAAAAAATCATATTGATGAAAAAAATATTTGTACCATCGACTGTATATTTATAATAATGCAAACCAAAGGATCTATAAGTACATAACAAGATAGATGAGTTAGTTCTACTGCCACGTCTTTGCTGTTTGGAATTATATTCTGACTCGATATCGAACAGAAGACTCAAAGGATGACGTCTTAAATGGGAAGTCAAAATCATGCAAATTTTGGACATCGGAATACTCAAGACAAGTAACCAACAAATAAGAGCCACGACATGAACACATGGTTGCACTACAAGGTAATAATAGATATAAAACACGACTCTGCCGATATTCCAATCACCTCTTCCGAAGAATCTTCTCTTAAAATTGTCATCAACCAATTCGTCTTCATCTTCTTCTACCATTTGACCAAGTAACAGTTGACTTACAGATTGATTTTGTTGTTGATGATTGTTACTAAGAAGTCTTGGTCTTGTTCTTGGAGCATAAAATAATCTTCCTTCTTCCTCAGATCTCCATCTTTGATACTCAGAAACAGATCTACCTTCACCGAAATCTTCATCGAGATAATTATCATCTTTGCAAAGCGAGACGATTTTGCCGAATGGATTCAACATATAAAAACCGAATCTCCAGAACAGTTTAGAGTATTTGGAAGAATTGGAGTATTTGTTTTGGATGAAAAATGCAAAAAGAGAGAACAAGGTACACAAGGCAGCCCCAAACATACAAAGTCCCCATATGAATAAACCAAAAGTGAGGATCCAGCATACATTTCCTGCTCTGATTGAAAGGGAAACATGACGAGGAACAGCAGCCGATGAAGATTCATGAATATCAGCTTCCAGATCTCTTTCTACAGATCTATGTTTCTTGTATAAAGCTGGTTTCCAGATCTTGATACCGAACGGATGAGTCTCATTGATGGCATCCTGTCTTTCTCTCAAGGTGAAACTCTCTAAAGAGGAGGTGGAATGTACAGATTCCGAGTCATTATCATGGATTTGAACGCTCTCAGTAGTACTCTGGTTGGCAATATCACCATTAGGTCTTTCTTCTACGATATGATCGGTGGAATATTCTTCAGGAAGATCCTCATTGAGCTCATTCTCAACGGTAGAAGGTTGCCGGAGCAGATGCAGATGATGCAGACGATCCTCAGAGGCCTCTAATTCCATAATCTCTTGGGTCACCCTATCTAAAGTCGTGGCAATACGAGCTTCCTGTTGTTCCGCAGTCTCTTCAATTCGAGATTTATTAGTATGCATAGAGGTGATGTCATCAGAAAGGGCAGTACTGGACCCATTATTGGAGAGCATATGCAGCGGTTGAGGAATATGTTTCTTGTTGAACCGAAGACGCAACAGATCGGTGTATCCCTCATAATATTCACGGTTGATATCGGCCTCTATTTCTTCTTCGTCATCGTCCACACTAAATATATAGCGGGAGCTGGGTTTTTTATGCAACAATGGCTTGACTTTCTTGCTCAAGGCGGGATTCTCCGATAAATGTTCGATCTGACGTTGAGTGTTGGTCTTGGACGATAACAAAACGTACTGTTTTTGATGGTTCTGACCCGTGGGCCCTCCGTTCAGCACCAGTGAAAGTGAAGGAGACAGTGACAGAGACAGTTTCCTTACGGTTTTCAACGACGCATTTGATTGGAGAGTGTGAATTGGGGTCCGGGGATTGTCACCAGACATAGAACTTGATTCAATTGGTGTGGCAGTGAGGGCGTTGGTGTGGTTAACTTCGCTTTAGCGCCATTAGATTTGAAGTTGTTTATTTTGGATGGATTGGGAAAAAGTGCACGACTTTATATGGGCAGAAATGGGCAGAAATGAACATAGGTTTGAGGGCAGAAACGGGCAGATAAGAGAGGGATACAGGCGGATGGGCAGGTGTGCGGATGGGCAGATTGACAGGGCAAATACCGTCCTACACACATGACGTTGGTGTTACGATGCTACAACTCTCCAGATCCTATTTCATCATCCCATACATCTTCATAGCAATAAATTAAATATACAATATTAGTCGTTACCAAACATAAGTTCAAAAGTGTCATTAGCAGGAGCAATGTTCAAATCGTTATCATTCGAAGGGAGTGCAAAATTCGACGTAGGGCTCAACAGAAGAACGTCGAGCATACCTAAATCATCAGCATTTGTATTTGGGGACAGAGTCAGATTCATAATTTGCAGCAGAGCCAATGAGGGACTCTGAGGGCTGGTATTTGATGCACTGGTGCTTCTACGTAAGGGGTTTCCAACTCCGTTCGACCCGTTTGCTCCATTGTGATGATGTGCGTGTGAGGGTTTGGAGATATGTCCCGAATAATTACTAGATACTTTTTTGGTGCCGTTTGGGGTCGTGCTCAACGAATATGGTCTGGAATTACTTCTTCTGAGTTGCAGCTCAATTTTTGGTGAACCTGGTTGGAAATGTACATTTGAAGGAGGGTGTTCATTCGAACTAAGGAGCTGTTTATCGTTCAATGATAAACTGTCGTTACTACCACCAAGTAAATCATGAGTTGACAGAGCTCTACCGGTATCCAAGAAGAGAGGTTGCAGGTTATTAGCCGAAGGGCTGAAGACACCTGAACCATTCCATTCGGCCTCACTAAAAGGTGAGGTAGAAACTGGAGGAGAATACATTCTTGCAGTTCCTTGATTCAGATCGGATTCGAAATCAGACATCGATAATCCTCCATCCATTGCCAGAGCCAGAATTGCAGCACCCGAGCTGAATGGTCCCAAATCCAAACGTTGAATATCGATTGGCAGTGATTGTTGAGACGGGTCTTGTTGAGAGTCAAATGAGTACCCAGTTGCATTCAAATCAAGTTCATCATCAAATTCTGTCTTAACGTGAGTAGGATATTTGGCTTCTGGACTATCATCACTAGGAGTATTACTAGTAGGTGGAGCTCTACTTAACTGTCTGGATTTCTTGCGGTCTTGTTTATCCTTCAGTTTCTGAGCTGAAGCAGATTCCAATGCCATAGATAACTGCCGTGTATGTTCTTGATATTGTGAAGTAATCAGTATAATACCTTCGGTATTATCAGGAAGCTGAGCCAGCAATTTGGTCAGAGTATCCCATTCCACCGGTTGGTCATCCAACAACCCATAATCGGTGACCAACTGATTAATGATTTTATTAACGTTGAACTTCTTTCCAACGGGTTTTAAATCCCTCAATTGAGTGAACCCATTCTCTATAGATAAATCAATCACCTTCTCAAGCGATTTGGTAATCAAATCCAACCTTGTCTCTAATAAATCAACGTAACCAGACGGATAAACCTTATCCTTAGGCTTCTTACGTTCACCATAAACACATATCTTGTTGTCGGCAATACATCTCGAGCAAGGCTTACGGCCATCACATCGACATTTCTTTATCCTGCAACTATCGCAGGCCTTGCCTATTCTCTTCTTCCTGGCTGCGTCCGAGTTCGAGTTCGAGTTCGGACTGAACAGCTCTTCTTCATATGGGGGCGATTCTTTCTTCATCACGAGGGTCGTATTCACTAATATGTCCTTAAATCAACATAAAATCTTTATAAATATAACAATTCTATTCCTAGGCTTTAAGGGAGATGAAGTGCAATATAAGGAAAATGTACCGAAACGAGCTTAATATCCGACCCAAAGTGGTAAATTTTAAAAGCGAAGTTTAATCCCGAGAGGAGTGCTGGAATTGAGTGGAGGGGGGCGGCGGGATATCAATTTCGATCGGTGCTGATTATCAGATGACTAGATCCGAAGTGCTGATGAGGCTTTATTTATACGGCTACTCAAATGTATCTGCAAGTCTGTTTAACTCTAAACCAAGGTTACTAAGAGCTCGGTTTCAGATATGTCAACCGAGATTTTTTTTACCGTTTTTAGTGTGGTAAATCACTCATCTTACGTAAGAAGATCCGAGGCTATTGCAGGAGGGGACCTTGAAAGAAAAGAAGATTTAATTTTGAAGAATGTGGGAGTCATTACATCTGAGATCTTTAATCGAACAATTCTCAATTTAAGGTTGTTCTTTTCTATTGCTATCTCGTTTACCCACGGCTTTGCTCCACTCATCGGAAGCTCGGCTTCAACAAGGAAAAAAAAGAACGTTACACGGAACCAGCGCTAATTCTGCCTCTTGATGCGGCCGAAAAGAAAAATTGAAAAAATGACGCAACTCATCGGCTTCTTACTAATTTTGCGCACTACAATTCAAACTTTATATCTTAGTAATGCTGGGGCTTAGTAACGAAGCATATTACGAATTGGTGAATACACTACAGTGTCGTTTATGAGCGTATTACGAATTATTATTGCTCTATGTATAAGTGGCATCGATCTTGTTAAGTTGGGGTAAGATCAATTTTAACTTTCTTCTGTAACTGGTTTCATTTTGAGTCTGAAGAGGATTATGTTCAAAATATACCGTATCCAATTCTTTTAATCCCAGTAATTGCTCTTCCACGTTTTTAAAATCATCCACTTGATTATAAGAGCACCAAAGATCAGTCAATTCGGTTAAATGTTGCAAATTCTCCAATTTCGTGATCTTATTATAACTTATATCCAATATTTGTAATTTCTTACAGTTATCCAATCCTTCAATCTTGGAAATTCCATTTCCAGAAACGTATAATTCTTCAAGATTGACCAATTCGTCTAAACCTTCCAATTTGGTGATTCGATTCAGTTGTAATGAAAGGACTCTCAATTTTTTCAACTGTGATAAACCTTCGATCTTTCTGATGAGATTTTTTCCTAACCAAAGTTGTTCCAAATTCTTAAGCAGGTTCAAATTATAAATCTGTTGAATTCTATTACCCCCAAACTCCAAATTTTTCAAATTTTCCAATGTTTCGATATTTTCAATCTCTTCGATCTTGTTTTCAATCAAGTATAAACTCTCCAATTTTGTCAATTGATCAATATTCTTCACATGCTTCAATCTATTGAAAGATAAATCCAAGCTTGTCAAATTGACAAAAGAATTTACATGCTTACTGATATGGTTGAATCTGTTATCGTAGAAGTCCAATTCTTGAACTGATTCTTTGTTCTGTATCATCTTCAAGGGCAGAATCGAATCAATCAAGTTAGACCTCAAAGACAATGTGACAATATTGGTGAATTTTTCCAATTTCAAATCTTCAAGAGCTCTGATCTTCAAATGGATCAACTGTACATCTTCCGTGTCTGGGTCCAAGTCCAGGGTCAAGTCCTCATCCAGATCAATCACCTCTGGTACAAATGAGTCATCCACTTCTCCGCTCCTTATGACCCTGCCATCCTCACTGATCTCCAACTTTTCTATTTCCGGTACTGGCATGTTCAGTCACTTAAATCTTACTTTACCGCCACTTGATCTTCCTTTCATCCTTATTTTTTTTTTTGCTTAATGCTTGTTTTTTTGCCGTACTATCGTTGAGCCCCACGCTAGAATCTTGCGACGGGGCATTTTGCGTGGGTGAGCGGACGATGACCTTCGGCAAGTTTGACTAGTTATATATATAAAGGTTGATTGGAGGTGGATCACTGAGAGTCAGAGGGATAGTGCTAAACGACCATGGATATACTAAAAGATACTTTTAAGGGCACTATTCTGGTAAGTCAAACGATTTTTCATCGTATTTTCATCATACTAACTCTTGTGTAGGGCTTTAAGTTGGCTCTGCCGAACATAATTCACTCATATGTGTATACTCCAGTGGGGTGTATATTGGTATTGATGTTATTATACGGGGTCAATGAGGTCATTAAGATCACTACGATTAATTTCCCCCTGTCAGTGTGTCTCATGTTAATCAATTTTGGGTTTTTATTGCTTAGTTCCAAAGTGATAGGTCGTCAGAAGACCTCTCAATATGTGATAAAATATATCGAGATTCCTCTGGGGTTTTCGTTAAGATGGATCAATATTTTCTTCACTCCGTCATTCGTGACATTACCTTTGAGTGATCCAATTACTGCAAAAGAACTGTTTATCATCCTGGCTGTCTTTGTCGTGGGGTATATTGTGATGAGTGCATTCATTCTGTACTTCTGCATCATTCTCCAACGTCTGTTGGGGTTGAATAAGAAGGATTATATGGACCAAGTAGCCACCCCATCTCCTTCTCCTTCAATGTCATCCCTAACATCCCTGGCACAGGATCAGGAATCTGAGTTGCAACGTGAAATTGAAATGGATCTTTTAGCGGAACCATCTAAGCTGTTGACCCATCCAAAGGATATCGATATCGAGGTTCTTGTCGAAAGAGAAGAGGAAGAGAACCGTGAAATGGCCAAACAATTAGCCAAAGAGTTACCTGATAGATCTAAAGCAGTGTCGATCTTTGTTTCGACACATTTCGACTGGATCCCATACTTTGTATTGTTCATCGTGGGGATTCCAATATACTTTGCATGCAACTATGCGTTGCCTTTACAATTGGCCATTGGTATCTTGTGGTTCAAGGTACTGATGTTAATTAGTGCTAAATGGAGACGTTTTCTTCACCCGATCTTAGTCTCGGTTTGTGTCGTATTGTTGACGTACTACCTTTTCGTTCTCATGAAGAGAGCCGATTTCATGGAAATGTTACGAGACTATAAAACAGGTCGTAACTATTTGTACTTATTCACAACATCCAAAACAACCAAATGGCCAGGGGCTGGTGATGTATTGAGTTCGATGATGGATATCAGTATCGTTTCGTTATCGTTACCAATGTATCAATATCGTGAAGATTTGAAACGCCACTTTTTCGTCTTGATTCCTCCCGTATTGGTCTGTTCATTTGCAAGTTTCTTCCTGTACCCTCCTCTTTGTTATCATATTGGTATTTCGAGTGCTCGGTCTCTTGGATTCGTCGGTAGATCTGTTACGTTACTGTTGGGAACCCCCTTGGTGAACTCATTGGACGGTTCCGTCCCCTTAATGGCCGTGTGTACGATCGTATCAGGAATTTTAGGAGTCTTGTGCGGTGAACAAATGATGGGTAAATATTTCTTGCGCATTAAGAAAGATGATTATGTTACAAGAGGAATTACATTGGGGGTCAATTGTGGGGCTATTTCTACACTGCATTTATTGAATGTTGATCCTCGTGCTCTGGCGATGTCAAGTTTGAGTTTTGTTATATTTGGAACTATCATGGTGATAATGGCAGCGATCACTCCATTAGCAAGGATTATTCAATCATGGGTGAATTTATGATATATATATGATATAGTGATAAATAGGGATGAATTATGATTGATTTGAACTTTGAATATGAACTTTTGTAAAGGGGTAACGAAAGTAACGAAAGGGGTAACTAAAGGGGTGTTGCGCAAAGGGGTTAACTAGGCGCTTAACTATGCAGCACAAAGGGGCTAATTGCGCAAAGAGCGATTTAAAGAAAGATCGGGGATAAGAATTGATGGAAGGAATAAATAAATATTTAGGGAAGGTACTCTTCAAATCGATTTAGATGACTTGTGACTGTCCACCTAGAAGTCCCCAGGTAATCAGGATCGCCCTCTTTTCTGTTCCCTCCCTCCCCTCCACACTTACCCCTTTCCCCTTACCCTACCCCTGTCAGGCCGGGTAACTTCACGTTGCGTCCCGGGCAGCTCTTCTTCGGCCAATGAAATCCGCGCACTCGCCAAATCGGAAAAAAAATTTTTTAAACGACACGAAAGGACGAAACGAGCGGGAAATTCCAATCGTAGATATAAATTAGTTTTTAATCCCATAGAGTTGTAAATTTCCAAAGCGATTAAAACAGCGAAACAGTAATAATGTCTTCTACTCCAGCTATTCCACAATTCACCATTGGTGACTACGGTGCTTTTGCCTTGGCCGGTGCTATCGGTTGTGGTGTCACCCACGGTTCCATGACTCCAATCGATGTCGTCAAGACCAGAATCCAATTGGAGCCAACTGTCTACAACAAGGGTATGATCGGTTCTTTCAAGCAAATCATTGCCGCTGAGGGTGCCGGTGCTTTGGCCACTGGTTTGGGTCCTACTATCCTTGGTTACTCCATGCAAGGTGCTTTCAAGTTCGGTGGTTACGAATTATTCAAGAAGACTTTCATTGACTTCTTAGGTTTCGAGACCGCTCAAAACTACAAGAACTCTGTTTACATTGGTTCTGCCGCTATTGCTGAATTCTTTGCTGATATTGCTTTGTGTCCATTGGAGGCCACCAGAATTAGATTGGTCTCTCAACCAACTTTTGCTAACGGTTTGATCGGTGGTTTCTCTAGAATCTTGAAGGAGGAGGGTGTCGGATCTTTCTACAACGGTTTCACCCCAATCTTGTTCAAGCAAATTCCATATAACATTGCTAAGTTCTTGACCTACGAAATTGCTGCCGATGCCATCTACGGTCTGATCCCAACTCCAAAGGACCAATTGTCTACCTCCATGAACACTGTTGTCAACTTAGGTGCCGGTGTTATCGCTGGTTGTGCTGCCGCTTTCGTTTCTCAACCAGCCGACACTTTGTTGTCCAAGGTTAACAAGACCAAGAAGGCTCCAGGTCAATCCACCCTTGGTTTGTTGGCCCAATTGGCTGGTGAATTAGGTGTTAAGGGTTCCTTCGCCGGTTTGCCAACCAGATTGGTCATGGTCGGTACCTTGACTTCCTTGCAATTCACCATCTACGGTTCCTTGAAGCAAGCCTTGAACTGTCCAAAGGCTATCGAATTAGGTTCCGGTGGTCACTAAGTTAGTTTAAACTTTCTGCCTATATGTTAATATAATATTATATTCTATACACTATTTATTTGCTTCATCGTAGTTAATTGTCTTGTATTTCTTTTATATTTATACAGCTGGGAATGGAGGATTTGGGTCTCCCAGAGACTTATCCTCTTGGAAATAACTATCTAATTCGGCATCCAATTCTTCTGCAGTCTTCTTCTTAATAGGTTGCTTTTTCTTTGGTGCCTTGGTCTGCGCAGCTGATAATCTTTGCAGTAATGGGTTAGGTCCAGAAGAAACGGCTGGGGCTCTACCATTTACTTCTCTTACCGATATCACTTCTCCAGCAGCACGACGTCCATCAAATTTATCAATCGCCAGCTTATCACATTCATCCAGATCAACATATCCAATGTATGCAACACCTTTACTGTTACCGCTGGTGTCGATGATCAAACGACAGAAACGTACTTCTCCGATCTGTTGGAATAACAGATTAATATCCAGTTCGGAAATCTCCGGACTCAAATGTGTGACTTTCAAGCATGGTTCTCCACCACTCAATTCTTCGATTTCTTTACTGAGGAATTCTCTTCTTGGGGCATCAAACTCGCGTCTCCGCCCATTAAATCCATTCCCGCCTCTTCTTCTTTCTCTTCTTCTTGGTCCGCTGTTCTTAGAAACACCTCCTTTTGGTCCACTTGGACGTGACAGTCTTCCGTCTCTTGGTCTTGATCCAATGATCTCATCCAATGACTTATCCAACAATGATTCTGACATTTTTGACTCTACTCAACTAATCCACCTGTCTCTGATTCCTCTCATTTCTTAAAGCTCCACCGGTTTTTTTCGTCCATTTTTGACTTGAGCAGATAATTTCCTAATATGGAGTTTGTGTAAGTATGCACTACTATGTGATTTGGATCCTCTTGAATTTTTCACTCCATTTGACATCGAGTACTTGATTTCCGAAAACGGATATTGGAGTTATTTGCACTACTTTCAGAAGGGGGTAATTATTCACCTATTTACGTTTATATAACATTATATCACCCAATTCTGTACCAACAGCAATAATACCATCATTAGAACTAATCTTATTGATGTAGTCGTCTATGGAAGTCTCGAAAAACGAAAAACTCGACGTGTTAGATGCAGATATATCAAATATCTCTAAAGAATGTCCTGTTGCGGCCACAAATGTAGTAGAATCAAGCCACAGAATATCCATTATGATGGAACTACTGCTGAAAGTTCTCAAACGGTCACCTGTCTCGCTATAAAGAATGATAGAATCGATAGAAGAGCATAAAATTTGGTCTTCTAAGTTGACTAAGCCAGTCACAATTTTCTTATAGGATTCATCAAATGGTTTAAATTTAGTTTGTAAATTTTCTAATACGGTCAAAGAGCTTCCTCCCAACAATAAAGACCCATTAGAAAGTCTACAGATAGAATTTATGATGTCCTCGTCATATCTTTGGAAAGTTGACGTCAACTGTAAGGGTGTGGAAATTGGCTTGTCTAATAAGAAAGGTGACCATTGACAGATTTTACCGTCAGTAGAACAAGTCACAAGACTTCCTGCACTTTGGTAGGAAGTGTTGATTTGAGAAATCAGATATACAGGATGAGAATGAGTATCTAGTCTCAAACTCAAAGGACTTTGCAGTACTGGGGCTCTAGAATCTGAATTGAAATCAAATTGCATGATCTTCCCATTATAACCTCCAGCAAAGATTACGGTTCTTTTATGAAGAGCGAACTTTATCACTAAGAGCTCTGTTGACAGAGTGAAAATGAACTCGGGTTTGAAAGATTTCAAATTCCATACGATTATTAGTCCTTTGATGTCACTGTCAGAAGAGAATTGTTGAGGGGGAAGATTTGAATATGACACGGCTAAGAGTGGTGCAAATGGGGACCAATCAAGTGATGTCACCGATTTAGACAGACATAGCTCATGTTTTAATGTACCTTCTAAGACAATTGGACCTTCTGTCGGTTTACTGACAGTATCAATCCCATTGACATTGGAAATTGCTGTCCCATTCTCGAAAATCTTATCAGCAGATAATGCTTTATCGACCGCACTTAAGGATTTCGCCACAAAATCTGCTAATCTTGTCTCATCTACGTTCTCTTTATTCTCTGTCCCATTTGTAGTCAGTTTCTTCAGCTCAATGTCCAAGTTTCGTTTCTTCTTCTTCTCTTGTTCAATTTCGTCCCTGATTTCCAACTCGATCTGCTGTCGGAGTTTATGCTCATATTCCAGATCTATCTTCTTCTCGTCGTCTTCTTCGGAATCAGACCCGATTGTCTGTGTGGCTTTGTCATAGGTGGTCAAAACAGGACGAGAAATTTCCTCTGGTGAAATTTCGTCCGTTTCTATCCCGATAGAAACATATTTGTGGGGGGTCTCTAAAGATATTTCGCGTTCCGGAGCAACCTCTGATCCAACCTCAACATCATTACCTGACTCTCTCCTCGGCGATACCAACTCATCAACTAGTAAATTCACCTTTGCCTGATCAACTTTAGTCTTAGTTTGGGACTCGTCTAATCTCAGCTGTCTTTCCAGTCTCAGTTTACGAAGTTCCTCCAATTTCGCACGTTTCAGCTCAATGTTGGCTGCTAGTCTTGAACTCATCCTCAAATCGCCTCACTCCTGTGGTCTCCCTCGATCTCATCCAACTTGTCAACAAACCTACCTTAACTATGGAGAGACGCGATCTAACTGAGCATATTACAACATATTTAAGACATATTCCAAACAGCCTCTCTCATTCCGTATAAGGAAATATAGTTTACCCCAGGTCGTGCACAACCCAATTCTCCATCCAATCAAATCCCATTTTTCGGTCCAATTAAATTCGAAAATTTCAAGGTCGTGCACCAATTCACCAAACATTATTGGAAACGAGAGAGAAAAAAATTCATGAAAAGGAAGCCAACGAGGAGGATTAAAATAAGAGTGGAATTGATATATATTGATACATAATATTCAACCGATTTTAATTGCGAGATGTTCAGCCAATCCATCAGAATTGCTACTAGAAGTGCCAGATTGGCCAACAGAAGAACATATGCCGATGCTGCTGTCTCGGATGTCTTGAAGTTGTCTTTGACTTTACCACACGAGGTGAGTACCGTGGATCAATAGGAGTTATTTAGACAAGATCAATTACTAACTTTAGCGTGAATTAGTCTCCAATTGTCAACCAAGAAGTGTAAGTAGAGCTTCGGCGCCGTTTTTTCCAAGTGTAAAAAGCTTTGTTACTAACCTTATAAACAGTACTCAAGTTAATGTCCCAGCCCAATCCGGTGACATGGGTGTCTTGGCCAACCACGTTCCAACTGTTGAGCAATTGAGACCAGGTATCGTCGAGGTCATTGCTCCATCCGGAACTTCCAAATACTTTGTTTCCGGTGGTTTCGCTACTGTTCAACCAAACAACACCTTGTCCATCAATGCCATTGAAGCTTACACCACTGACTCCTTCTCTCCAGAGGCTATCAAGTCTCAATTGACCGAGGCTCAAAAGAACATCTCCTCTGCGGATGAGGCTACTGCTGCTGAAGCTTCTATTCAAGTTGAGGTTTTGGAAGCTTTGTTGGAGGCCACCAAATAAACATAACATCAAATAAAGAAAAGTCATGATTCAAGGGATGTTAAGTTTTAACGATATTAAAATAGTAAAAGAATGATTACATTTTAGGATATATTGTAGAGATATGTAGATATGGTTTGTGAGTTGTAGGCTCGTGGACCTAGAGGTCAATTAAACTATCTTAAATCGAGTCTAAGTCAGGCATAAATCAGGCCCAAACTGACTTGATATAAACAGGGGCTGTCTAAAGGGAATTGTTGATATTTCCTGATTTAGACATTTAGAGGTGGTATAATTCTTTTTCTCATTTAGGAAACTCAAGGGCTGCAGAATATCCATTTAAATCTTCAAATTCAATCTAATCCTCGATATTTAACGATTATTCAACCCAACCCAGATGGATGAAAACTTGAAAAACTCGTTCGATAACGTACTCATATCAACTGGTAATGTGATAGAGTACTTATCTGGATTGAAATCCCGGAATTTGGTCGTGCCTAATAACAGACTAGACGCTAATAATAGTCCACGGTATAACGGATTAGTCTCGACGCTAGACGCCGATTTGAAACAGTACCACCTGGTCTTGGATGAGTTCATTTTGGACTTCAATTACACAGAGAAGCTGTTGCAGCAGTTGAAAGAGAAATGGGTGGTGGAAGACGAGAATCTGGCCAAATTGAAGTTGGAAAATGAGGAGAAACTGAAACTGGACCTGATGGTACAGCAATCTCAACCGGTATCGGACCAACTGCTGTCGGTACAACAGGCGTCCTCGGAGCCTGTGCAATCACAACTGAATCAGACCCCACTGGAGCTCAAACAAGATTCGGATTCTCTTGGTTTGAACGGTCCTGGGTTACAAATGGATATCGATAACGATTCTTATTTGAGTCAGTTCTTAGAAGGAGGAATGGATGTGGATGATAATACTGGATTAATTGATCTTGGAGGTGATGGGGCTGACAGTATGTTTGGTAATGATGGTTCTTCTCAGCAGGGTGGTAGTAATACGGCTGGGTCTAATGTTGATGTGAATAAGAATCCTGCTGATATTTTGTATGGAGATATTTCTAATAGTACGAATGGTGGTGAAATGGGTGGTGCTGGGGCTGGAGGAAATAACACTGGTGGAGTTTCTGGAGCTTCTGGGGCTTCTGGATCCTCTGGAACTCAGGGACTCTCTGCACAAGATTCTGTTGCTGCTCCTTCGGCTCCAGTTAATAACCTTGATGCCTCAAAACAATCAGCCAACCCAGAAGATATCAATCTCGACGACCTCGAACAATTATTGGCAAGCACAAACGACATGAACGACAGTATGGTGTACGACTCCAACGGAATGCCTGTTGATGATAACAACATCTTTGACGAATTGAACTACTTCTTAGGAGGAAATGAATGAGCTAGATTAAAAATTTATATAGTGATGCCACTTTTCATGGCAAATTCTTTGTAATATAAAAGCATATCTTCGGTGATACCTTTACTTAAACCGGCCAAAGCGTGTTCGAAATGACGCTCATGGACTTGTGTAGCATCATTATCTTCCATAATCAGGGCCAAACCCAGTTCTTGGGCCAATAACGAGACTTCAGCACCTGAACAACCTTCGGTAAGTTCGGCATAAACTCGAAGATCCAATTCTAATTGGAATTTACTACAGGTTTTGGTGAGAATTTGTAATCTCAGGTCGAAATCTGGTGGCAGAACGTATAAATGACGATCCAATCTACCAGGCCTCAAGAGCAGCGGGTCGATAGTGTCCGGCCTATTAGTCAGGGCTACAACAACTACCCCATTCAACTCTTCTACACCGTCTATCTCATTAAGTAAGGTGGTCAATACCTGGTTGGAGGTATGAGAAGAGTCTCCATCTCTAGACTGGGAGATTGCGTCGATTTCATCGAAGAAAATGATCGAGGGCAGCAGCAGACGGGCCTTATGGAAGATCTCTCTTATAGATTTCTCCGACTCTCCCACATATTTATTGAAGATTTCCGGTCCTTTGACTGCTAAGAAATTGAGTCCGGACTCCGTAGCTAACAGTTTAGCTGTTAAGGTCTTAGAACAACCAGGAGGTCCATAGAGTAATAAACCTTTTGGAGCTTTAATTCCTAAACGTTTAAAAGTATCAGCCAGTTCTAATGGCAATTGTACCATTTCTCTCAATTTTTGTTTCAATTCTTCTTGACCTCCGATATCATCCCAATGCACTTTTGGCATTTCCAAGAATATCTCTCTCATGGCAGAAGGTCTGATATCGAGTAAAGCCAGTTCTACGTCGGCTAACGTTACGAGCATCTCCTGGTTTCTTTGGATCGTTTTTAATACACTTTCTCTACAAAGAGCAATAAGATCTGCTCCTACATATCCATGGGTCTTAGAAGCTACGTTGGCAATCTCCAGGTCGGTGAGAACTGACTTACCTTTCATCTTCAGGAATTGGATTTCCAATATATGTTGTCTCAGAGCCAGGTCTGGGATTCCAATTTCGATTTCTTGGTCAAATCTTCCTGGTCTTCTCAACAGAGGATCGATCAGATTAGGTCTGTTGGTCAGAGCAACTACAACTAATCTACCCAGATCGCCCATTCCGTCCATAAGAGTCAACAAGGTAGCTACTACTCTACTTTCTACTTCTCCTGCATCATCACTAGCTCTACTTGGGGCCAATGAGTCTATTTCATCGATGAAAATAATCGAAGGCTGGTATTTTCTCAGCTCTAAGAAGATATCTCTAATACAACTCTCGGTTTCTCCGAGGTATTTACTTACGATTGAGGGCCCATTAATGGTCAATACATGGGCATTTGCTTCATTCAGAACCAGTCTTAAAAGCATAGTTTTACCAGTTCCGGGTGACCCATGTAAAAGAATACCTCTTGGGGGGGTTATACCAAACTGAGTGAAGAGCTCGGAGTTATGTAAGGGTAAATTTACGGCTGATTTGAGGATGGTGATTTCCGAATCGAGACCTCCTAAGGATTTAAAGGAGATTGGATGGGGGATACGAGGATATTTCAGCTTGTCGATATCGATTTTCGATACGATTTCTACCTTGGTTTTTCCCCTTTGGAATATGAACAGAGGGGAGATCAATGGCTGCAGTTCAGTGACAGGGCTGGAATTTCCAATGGTTAATTTTGCTATTTGGTCTTCTACTGAGTAATTGATGTCTAAAACATGGAATTCGAACTCCTGTTTGTCCTCTGAGTCACCAATTTTCAATCCACATTGAGGAACACATAACCCTGGGTAAATGATACCAACTTCGTCCATATATTTCTCGATATTAGCCAATGGAAATTGGTCACACGATACTGATGAATTGTTTCCCAAAAGAAGAGATTCCAGATATGGTAAATTCAGTGAATCTAACTTCCCAATGGCAATTCTATCACCCAAGAGCCAGCCACTTGATTGGCGGAGCAGGTGAGAAATTTGAACCACATCGTAGTCACCATCAGCAGGGTCAAAAGCGGATAAAATTCCCACAATTCCATCCAATGAGTCTTCTTTACTCAAATAACATAAACTACCATCTTTCAAATCATCTAATTCCAGTAATATTTCGGGGTGAATGAACACCTTCACAAGATTTTTCAAGTTGAGCTTGGTCGATGGCCGAAGAATAAAGTGCTTTGGGATCTTTATTTTCTTCGCTTTTTTCTCTCTAATAGGTTCCTCTGGCGGAGCCGCCAGCTTTTTGCTCTTTGAACTCGAGGAAGAAGCAGATTTAGGTGCCATAATGATGATACTTCAGTAGTGCTATCTATCTCATCTCATCTGAGTTTAAATAGGAAAATTTTTCTTATAGCAAATTACGAATTAATCTGGAGCATCTTACGAATAAATGAAGTATTATCAATTAAATGTAGCAATTTACGAATAAATGAAGTATTATTAATTGATTGTAGCATTCTACGAATTAATATTAATACTTGAACTCTAGAGTGAAATGCTTAGTGGATATCGTATATAGCAAATTAGAGTTGCATATGCAAAGGTGCGGAAGATTGCAAGGATGGCACTCTACAACCTGCCATTTGCTTAGTTTTCCGCCATGTATTAAACTTCTACACCTGCTTAAGCCTTAGCCAGAACCTTACGATTTCCTAAAACGTCATTATAATTACACGCGTACGGTGCCTGGGTGCCTATGGATTGTTAAAATATTTCCTAATTGGGAAATATACGATCCAACAAAATAGCCGAGATTTTTCAGCTGGGCGAAAAAAAAAGTCTTTGCGGGTCTTGTCGACGCGTAATGTAAGCGCACTATTGTGTGCTTAAAGTATAAAGTGACTTTACATGAGCAGCCTATTGTGATAGATTGGAGAGACCATTGAATGGTCTAGGCCTTTTGGAAGGGATAGAAATTAGATAATTAACGTGGGGAGTGTAGATTTAGTAACTGATCCGGAGACTTCTTGTAACCCATCAATGCACCACTCCCCGTTCTCCTTCTTTACCCTCAATGCAGAAACCCAGATTTGGATCTGCTGTAACTCGGTCTAAATCAGAAACACCGAAACTTAACACCCTAATTCGATCCCAAAATCGTGCATGTAGGATTTTTTCGTCCGGCAAAACAACTCATGCAGCGACCTATGTAAGTAGTGAGAGAAGAACAAAGGGCAATTTGACATTGGATGTCGTTTGAAAAGTGTGCTAGGGCTGCGGTAGGTTGAGCGCGATTTTGTTAAGCCACGCTTGGGCTCATCCTTGTCAATGGATCCTTCGTCTTTGAAATCGTCGATATAACACTTGGTGCAGGTGGAATGGTTCAGAAATGTCTCATATCCCGTTTCACGTCGATGTGAGCCAACCAATCCTGTGTGTTAACGTTGTGCCAAGGGGCCCATATCGTCTTCCCCCAATAATGGCCACGAAAATTTTTTAAAAGATGCAGCTCAATCTGTCGATCCTTCACTTATACTTCACCCACATTACATAAAATAATAATAGGGGCTTGTTGATCGGTCGGAAGATGGAGATTTTGTAGGAGAAAGGGGGGGATTACTTGATAGTTTATATAAAGGTGGTGGGTGGCTATTTTTGTAGAAAAATTGTATGAGATCAAAATAATTTAACGATGCTGCCTGTAGATAATCATTTTGGAGAACCATTGAGTCCTACTTCGAGTGTTGTGACACTGCCAGAAATGGAGGATGAGGTGTATGCTACCTTTTTCCAATCTGAGCAACACATTACTTATCCATTGAGGTATAAGGTGTCGCTCTCGCTTTCTGATAGGGAGGTGGGATTGATCCGAGAGAGTTGGAAACTCATTTTGACCGATTCCAAAGCTGCTCAAAAGAACATTGCACAGAACACTTTCAGTTCACAGACTTTCAGTTCGTCGTTGTTCTGCCATCAATTCTATGAGAATATTTTGGAGCTGCGGCCTGATTTGATCGAGATGTTCCCAAGTATCAAACATCAACTGGTATCATTTGCTGGCATTATGAACATCACTATCAATAATTTGGAGAATTTGTCGGTACTAGACAGTGTGTTGGAGCATTTGGGTCGTACTCATTCTCGTATCTTGGGCATTGAAGCTCCATTTTTCGAGCTCATGGGGGACTCTTTGATTAAGACCTTACAAGATAGATATGTCAACTCGATGATCGATTTTACGTTGGAGTTGGAGAATTGTTGGATCAAATTATACTGTTTCTTACTGAATTCTATCCTCCAATGTGGCATTGACCCTATTCTCAGCTTTGAGAAGCCTCTGCCTCTGCCTATCACACCAAATATCTTTGCCAATCATAAACTGAGACAGCCCTCAGATGCTTCCAGTATCAATACAAGCCCAGAGACCTTGTTTGACAATATCCAGGACAAGAGGGCTAGCAGGACTAGCGTCTCGACTCGTAACAGTTCTATTTCTTCTGCTGTCTTGAACAAGCCAATGCCGTCTCTTCCTCCTCAGCAAATTTCGACTGAATCTCTGGGTCTGTCGGCCCTTGAGTCGGCCAAGAGGGGTTTGAGGACCTTTGGTAACAAGAGTCAGAGGACTAGATTAGGTACTAAATTAAAGAAGGTCAGCAAGAAGGTCGACGATGATGACGACGGCTGTGTTATAATGTAATGCATATTTATGAGTAATTATTATTATATTAGTGTAGTTTATATATTATCGGGGATGAGATTGGAGTCCCAAGTTACAAACTGTTCTGCTAGGTGACTGAGAGTGTCTGGGGAGAGTTGTTCTGACGACTCATTCGAGCCATAGAGGAAAGGTAAGATTTTAGCCATGACTTCGTCGTTATTTACTTTGAGATCATCCATGTCTGGGAAGTCTAGGGTATTTTGGGGGGTTATTTGGGGTGGATGAGAGTTATTAGGTGGTTGCAGTTGGTCTGAGCTTACCAGATCGCGAACAGAGTTGGTTTTCTTCGACTCAATCTTAGATTTCAACCTATCTAAATACTCTAAACGACGTTCATTGTGTTGCAGAGTGAAATTTCCGGCCTCACTCATGAATTGCATCAAATTACGACCTACACGGAGTTCAGGAAGCTCTTCTCGTCCAAGACTTGCCATGGTCAAGATGAGAATAGCACTAAAACACCACTGAGAGTCCCAAAATCCAAATTTAGAGAGCCAATTCAGGTCCTGTAAATGCTTTAAAATTACGATATTGGTTCTAGCCAGTTCAAGACACTTCAGAGTGGTCTCATGGGTCTTCTTGGTCTCTTTAGCTACCTTCTGGAAGAGTGAGAGGACTAGAGGACGCACGGTGAGGATGACCACCTGGTTGATACGGAGAAACAAGTTGGCGATACTACGACCTTGGCTGGTTTGGAGCAGGTCTTTGAGGCTGAAGGGGAGCTTCTTTTGGAGCAGTTCCAAATCCAGAAGACATTCCAAAGTCAGATCCACAAAGTTTCTGAGCACCTGAGGGGGTCTATATAATTGGGACATTACTTTACTTAAGATTATGGAGAGTTGGACGTTACAAGTCAGAAGTTGGCAGTTATAACTGTCACCTAGTGGGATAAAATGTTGGTTGGGCAACTCTATATCGATGTCGTCGATATTTACGTGGAGAGGCTGGCCCAATTTGGAAGCCCAGATACTTTCCATACAGAAACAGGTCCACCAGACTCTTTTACGTTTCTCATTTTCTACATCTGTGGAAGATCCGAGAATTTTAGGGGTGGTTGGGGGTCTCCATTTGCGATGTAGACCCATTACGAGGGAGGATCTCAACAGAAGACCGAAGAATGAGTAAACTGTGTGGGTTCTATTGAGTCCTTGGCAGTAAAATCCGATTAAAATCAAGGTTTGAATGAATCTCAAGTTGGGTTCCTCATAATAATTACGGAATAACTGCATTGCAGGAGTGAAGAACCTCATTCCTGGAACGTTGGGAGATAATTTTTGGAATCTATTTAAGTACTGTTCTCCTATCAGTAAAGTTACTAAGAAATAACAGGTCCATTGGGAACTTTTGCCCAGTAGATCATTGTACAGTTCGTCTATTTCGGTGTAAAATTCAGCCGGGTCAAAGAGATAGTACTCGGCACCCAAGAACTCGATCACTTCTTTCACCAACATGAGCAGATACTTTTTATCTGGGAATAGTACTAGACCATTGACGGAGCAATTGACGGAAGGATCATGTAAGAAATATCTATCGAAATGTTCATCGTATTCTTGGGGGTTGTCGGGTGGTATGGCCATAGGAGAGGTAGTTGAGCCGGCAGCAGAGGGTGCCGCAGATGATTCAGATGCTTTTTCAGCTCCTCCTCCTCTCGGGCTCAGTTCTGTCAAATCTTCACCCATTGATGAACCTTTGACAGACCCAGATGCCTTAATTGTCATATTCATCAATACAGAGTTAAGTGCATTATCAAACACCTCACAAGACAGAGCTCCATAATAATTATCTGGATCTTGGTGGACCGTCGATACCAAGGGGTTAGTGCCCGATGGTTCGGGCAATGGTGTGCCTGAAGTCGATCCTGACTTACTTGGGAGCGCAGTATCCGAATCTGCTTGACTTTGAGGTCTGTCTAATGTTTTTGAAGCTTCCTCTTGATCATTCCCAGACGACAATCTCAGACATTCTCTCTCCAAAAAAGCCAACCTGCTATGAACTCGGTTGAGTTGTGACTCTAATATCACAACTTTCCGATCCCTCATAGGATATTCACATTCTGAATCATTATTTGCACAACTATCACATCGTGGTTGTCCTGATCTGTGTGTTAGTAATCAAGGGTCTAAGAGCCAACGTCTAAATAACTCACCTCCAGAGCATTTGATCTTATGATTTCGACATCTCAAACAGGCGAGATGAGATCGTCCTTGGGACTTGAATCGGATCGGTTCGATCCTGAAACTCGTATTCTTCTGCATATCGTTCTCAGGGAGTTAACATATCACAAGTCTTACTGAAGGGTCCATTTTTCGCTCCTGCCTTGCCTTACTAAGAATAGCCTTAGTAAGGCAGAGTTTATTTTCCTACGGAATTTTTCACTCTTATCGGTGACTAAAAGAGGAAATTACAAGCGCCTGGGCTTAGAGATAAGGTTTGAATCTATATAGGATTATTTTTCAGAGAGAAGCTCTGTGTTGACGAGGGTGGGTGGGACTCCTGAACCGTAGAAATACTCTACTAAGTTTTTGACACATTTTCTTTCGAATTCCATGAAAGTCTCTCTGGTGGAAGGGCCTGCATGAGGAGTCAATGTTATTCTGTAGTTGTCTAGTAATTTCTGATGGATCTTTGGCTCGAATTCATGGACGTCGAAACCGGCACCCACCAATTGGCCACGTTCCAAGGCGTCGATGACAGCAGCTTCTTCTACAATTGGACCTCTAGCAATATTAACCAATCTGACCCGATCTTTCATGTGTTTGAATCTCTCTTTATTGATTAAGTGGGTTGTTTGCTTGTTATGAGGACAAGCGACTAAAATACAGTCTGTAACTTTCAACATTTCGTTCAAGTCATCATAATAAGTCAGTCCACCTTCGATTTGGGCCTCAGCCTCAGGCTTCCGAGATCTGTTATGATAAACAATATCCATCCCCAATACTTTACAAGACTTGGCAATGCGGACACCAATGTTTCCCAATCCGATCACCCCCAAAGTTTTCCCATTTGGGTTATTACCCCAATGAGGGATTCTCTGTGACTCATAGTAATCTCCCGATCTTACACAGTGCTCAGCAAAAGTCAAATATCTGAAGGCAGACAAGACCAAGTACAACCCGACGTCTGCAGTAGCAATGGTACAACTGTCAGGGGTATTACAGAACATGATTCCTCTGGAGGTCAAATATTCAACATCGACGATGTCGTAGCCGTGCCCTGATTGGACGATGATCTTGACCGAGTCTGGGAGATGTCTGACAGGTTCACCTCTGAAAAGGTAATGGTGAATATAAGGTTTGCTCTTCAACCAAATGGATTTACAAATGGCCTCGATCCCTGCGAAACGACCATCTTCCTTCTGGATCTCTTCGATGAATTCTTCCTCTGTAGCACAGTCGTAGAGGATGACCTCGAACTTTTCATTCAATTCTTTCCACAGCTCTTCGTCGTGGATTGGCTCATCCCACGGGATATACAAAATCTTAGGCTTGCTGGTCACGGTCATACTGTTCTCTGGCTCTCTATAATCGTATTAGCCGTTCTATGTCTCGATATATATCTACAAGGAAATATGGAATAAAAAGTCCGAGGGTGAAAAAGTATTTTTTCTTTATCAGTAGCTGAGTCATATCAAATGTTACATAAAAAAATGAGTATTTAGAGATAGGTTTGGGAGCGGAGCATTCTTGAATCTTTGGAGCTGGAGAATGGACCTCGTTTGGATGTTTTGAGATTTGATCTGAGGATCCCACTGAGCAAATTGACACCTGCTACGACTCCATCCACCACTTGTACACCTCCAGATTCGACTGCTTGTTCGACGGCTTCTTTCATATCGCTCATCCCGGCGCACCCAAGCACCAATACATCTGCGTCGTGTTTTTCTACCAATTCTAGGGCGATTTCAGCCATACGAGAAAGTACTATTGGTCTTGGCTTTGATTCTAACTCTCCCACTGTAAATCCTGTGGAGAGAAGCCCAGCACAATGTGTGGTCAATCCCATTGCATCGATGGCATTTTTGTGCCTTATCTGAGACCTATATAATGTAGCAATGATCCCGAAACGACCTCCTAATATACGGGCTGTATAAATACCTGCTTCCATGATCCCACAGGTAGGTTTATCAAACTCTTCTCTGATACAATTGGTGAGTGGATGATCACTGAAACAGGCCACTAACACTGCATCTACCTCTTCTATATATTTGTAAGCGTCTCTGATAGCCAGAGCAGCAGAAAGAACCCCATCCAAATGACCTTCGATAGTTTTAGGAGCAGGCTCTGGTGTCGTATAACCATATACTACGGTATCTACTGGCAAATGCTGCTCCACCATCTTGAGGCAGTTGACTGTGAATGAGTCCGAGTTGTTCGGATTCAATACAAGCACTTTATATAATTTTTCTGGTGGTATATCTTTAGCATATGGACTTTTGACACAATTGAGTTCATCCAACCCCATTTTTGGCTCTACCCCTCGAAAATTAAGTTTGTGTCAGATCTCTTCCTCTATATACCTTCTGGCGCTTAGATATGCCGGTCCGAGGCTTATCGCGATGCTTATCGGAGCGCATGCCGGATTTTTTTTCATAGATTCCCGATAAGGTTATAAATAGGAGGGGAGGAGGTCTTGAAGTCAGATTAGAGAAGGAGTAGGGTGAGAATGACGGCAGATTTTGAGTTGGTGATTTACAATGGGAGAATTGTCTCGGCAAGTGACATATTGTCCCCCTCTCTTTACATTGGAATTAACAATGGGATTATCGAGTCGATATCGGTGAAGCCTTTGACAGGTGACAGGATGATTGATGCCGAGGGTGGGTATATTACCCCTGGAGGCATTGACTCACATGTCCATTTGTCACAGCCAAATGCTCCTACGGGTGACAATTTCGAGAGTGGTTCGAGATCTCTGATCGGTGGAGGAACCACTACTATCATTCTGTTCGCTATCCAGAAGAAGAAGGAATACGACATCATTAGTACTGTGGCAGATTACCACGGAGTATCTCGAGAGCAGAGTTATTGTGATTATGGATTCCATGTTATTATTGCTGACCCAACTGAGGAAGTATTAGAAAAGCAATTACCCGTTCTTTTGAAAGAAGAGGGTATTACCTCTGTAAAAGTATATACTACATATCCTAATTATAAGTTAAACGATCTGCAGATGTTGGATATCTTGTTAGCCAACAGGAAACTCGGAGTGACGACGATGATACATGCTGAAAACTCGGATATTATAGATTTTATAAATGACAAGTTGAACAAGAAGAAGTTGACAGATCCATTTTACCATTCTGTGAGCAGGCCATTAGAGGCAGAAGATGAGGCATCATATAGGGTGATTTCTTTATCTAAATTGATAGATGTCCCTATCTTAATTGTGCATATGTCGGCCACATCTGCGTTGGAGCATGTAAGAACCGCTCAAACAGACTTAGTACCTGTTTATGCCGAAACATGTCCTCAATACTTGTTTTTGACAGCTGATCACTTAAAACATAACTGTTGTCATCATTTAAATCACGATGATCATTTTGAGGGAGCAAAGTTTATTTGCTCTCCACCTTTAAGACAAGATCCTCTGGAATTAGAAGGGGTATGGAAAGCGATTCAAAACGGAACAGTTACCGTATTCAGTTCAGATCATGCTCCTTCGAAATATGATCACCCAATGGGTAAAAAGAAAGGTTTAGTAAACGGTATTCCTCACTATTCTCAAGTTCCAAATGGACTTCCTGGGTTAGAAACTAGACTTCCATTATTGTTCTGTTATGGTGTTGAGAAAGGTCGAATCACCCCTCAACGATTTGTAGAATTGGCTTCGACTAATGCTGCTAAATTATACGGGCTTGCCGACCGTAAAGGTACTATAGGTGTGGGCTATGATGCTGATATCACAATTTGGTATCCTCTGGGAAAAATGGAACCTTTCAAACTTACAAACTCGATGCTCCATCACGATATAGATTACACACCTTTCGAAGGCATGGAATTCACCAACTGGCCAAGATATACTATCTTAAGAGGAAAGGTGGTATATGACAGAGACAATGGCGAGATTGTTGGATCTAAAGGATACGGATCATATCTCAAGCGTGGTGCTTCTGAACTTGCTGGTTCTCTCAATAAAATCAATCCAATCTTTGATTAAAATGAATCTTCAAATCTCTGTAGAATCTTCTCCATTTAGCGAAAAACACCCCCAATATCTTCTCCAAATGCCTATTTTTTTTCTCCCATCCGGAGAAATTTCGAGTGGCATCTGGAGAAGTTTTTTGGTGTAAATTTTTCAAGGAACTTCCCTCATCGAAGACAACAACCCCTGATCAAGGACAAGGATAGAATGGCGAAATCCAAGGGAAAGACGCCTCCAGCGTCATCTTCGGCTGATTCTGCGAAGAAAGGCAAGAAAGGAAAGGCAGAAAGCCCGCTGCCTGAAGTGAAAAAGGGCAAGAAGGGCAAACAAACCGAGGATCCGCCAGCTGGGGGGCTCGATAAACTGGCCAGAGCCAAAGGACGTGCAGCTGTGGCGGAAACAACAAGTTGGACAGGTAAATTACCCGGATCATTGCTTCATGAACATTGTCAGAAACAGAAATGGGACAAAGTCGTCTACGACATGATGAAGACCAAGGACGGGTTCGTGGGGATCCTGCATTTGTCGTGGAAAAACCCTAAAACTCAGGAAGTGCTCGAGGTAAAGATGGTGCCTGAAAAATCGGTCGTGCATGGACAAGAGACGCCCCTCGAGGCCAGACATTATGCAGCGACTTATGCACTCCATCGCTTGGCTTCTGATAAAAATATTCACATGGTATTACCAGCTAACCACAAGGCTCTTTGGAGTGATTTAGAGATCTTTCGTAAGAAATTGAAAAACACTAACCCGGCCAAATGTCTGGAATTGTATAATCCTAATCCGTTCACCTATATTCTTGAGAAGAGAAAGGAGGATCTGCGGAAACTGAAGGAGAGAGAGGCCCAGCTGGTGCAGGACCTGAAGGTGAAGAAAGAAGCTACTAATTTGCTCACCAAGAGTCATCTGTCGGAAATAATTCTGACCAAGAAGAAGACCCGGGAGCTGGTTTCCTCATCGCTGGGGTCCAAAACCAAGGCCTCATACCAAAAAACAACTACATTCCCTCGTAAAGTATGGGAATCTGCTGCATTCATCGATTTGAAACCCCAGTCGAGGGATTTAATCTCCAAATCGATAAAATCCCATATCGCTTGGACTACTCATAAGGTATCTGATGGTGCCAATGAGGGTCCAGACTATAAAGACTTTGTAATTTCGTTAGGATTTAGACTTTCTCATATAGAAGAAGCTTTGAAGTACACAAATAATTTCACAGACACTTTGGAATGGTTGATCTTCCATTTACCGGAAGACGACCTTCCTCCTATCTTCACCAAACGTCTGGACGAATCGAATCTCTCATTGAAGTTGACTGGAGATTTGAAGAGAGAGTATATATTCCGTAGATTAGTAAATGCTGGTTTCAACGACAGTGATATTACTGCCACCTTACTTAAATATGATTTCGATGAGATCTCAGCCTCGATTAGTCTTTGTTATGAGTTGATCAATTACGACACATCAGATGTCGCTGAGATCACTCTGGAGGAATCTCAAGAGATTTGGGACTCCGAATATGGCAGTTTGAATGTTATATACGAGGGAAGAGTGACCAAAACTGATAATTGTATATATGATATCAAATTAAATCCTCATAATTTGGAGCTGGGAATCTTAAGTTTGAGGGTCCTCAAACCTCAGCATTATCCTAACTCTCTTCCTGGATTGCAATTGCTTGTGGTCGATAAATCTTATAAAGTAGCTAATTATATCCGATTGTCGATTATCAAACGGTTGATGCATTATATTTTGGACGGTGGGCTCTTGGGAGACTCTTTCATCTTCTCGTGTGTAGATTGGCTTGAGACAGAGATCCATAAGATCATCGAAGATCCTGGGCCATTGTTCACTGAGACCGAACAACTTGAGAAGCTGACTCAAACTGTCCAAGAGAAGAAAGAGAAGCGGTCAAAGGTATCAAGGACGAAGAAATTGACTCAAAGTGACATCGATGCCCTTGCTTCGTACTATAAAAGTTTATACAGTAAGCCTGAGTTGAAACGATCCCTTCAGCAAAGATCGGCACTTCCTGCTTGGAAGAAGAAAGAGCAGATTGTAGATTTAATTGCGTCCAATAGAGTGACTTTAGTCACTGGTGAGACTGGTTCTGGTAAATCGACTCAAGTTGTCCAGTTCATTCTTGATAACTTGGTTGAGAGGGGTGAGTACGGTTCCGGAATCATCTGTACTCAACCTAGACGTATTTCTGCTATTGGTTTGGCCGAAAGAGTAGCTGAAGAACGTTGCACTCAATGTGGTCTGGAAGTAGGTTATATAATCAGAGGTGAGAACAAGACATCTGCCAAGACCCGAATCTCTTTCGTAACTACAGGTGTCTTGCTTCGTATGGTCCAAGGATTGCTCTCAAGCAGCAGTGCCGAGGACTCTTTCTTCAGTAATTTAGGCTACATTTTCATCGATGAAGTCCATGAAAGATCTATTGATAGTGATTTCTTATTGATTATTTTGAAAAGAATTATCTCCAAATTCCCCAAATTGAAGATCGTCTTGATGTCGGCCACTACCGATGTCAATGTGTTCCGTGACTACTTCCCTCAGGGATTGGCCCATATTCACATCGAAGGTCGTACCTTCCCTATTCAGGATTATTATTTGGATGAGATTTTGCAAGAGGTTGATTTCAAAATTGAGGACAGAAGATACAGAAGATATGCCGATGATGATGACGATGAGGAGATGCTGGGAGATGCTGAGGATGGTATCATCAGGCCAAAAGCCAACTCCAAGTTCTTCCAAGATGGAAATATTAATTATGATTTGATATCTTCTGTGGTAAATCACGTTCATCAAAGGTTGATCAATGAGAATAACAAGGGATCGCTTTTGATCTTCTTGCCTGGTGTTCAAGAGATCAATTCTTGTATCAAGAACATCTCCAAGTCGTTTAGTGGTCGTTCATTGTTACTCCCATTGCACTCTGCTTTGTCTTCGAATGACCAGAAGAAAGTCTTCGTAACCCCTCCAGTAGGAGTCCGTAAAATAGTCGTCTCGACTAATGTAGCAGAAACTTCGATCACCATTCCTGATGCTGTATGTGTCATTGATTGTGGTCGTTCAAAGAATTTGTACTATGATCCAAAGGTGAACACCACCAGACTTTTGGAGAAATGGTGTTCTCAGGCCGAAGTTGGACAAAGACGAGGCAGAGCCGGTCGTATCACCAACGGATTATGTTACAAGCTCTATACTCGTAGCACTCATAATCAAATGGCTAAGCAACCGGTCCCTGAGATCAAGAGAGTCCGTTTGGAGAATGTGTATCTTGTAGTAAAATCGATTGGAATCAAGGATGTGCGGCAGTTCTTGCAGAGTGGTTTGGATCCTCCAGACGACTCTACGTTGGACAAATCTAGTCAGTTCTTGAGGGAGATTGGAGCTCTCACCAAGGAAGGTGAATTGACCAACTTGGGTACCTATCTTTCGTTATTGCCTACCGATTTGCAATCTGGAAAGTTACTTATTTTGGGAACTATTCTTGGATGTGTCGAAACGGCCTTGACTCTTGCTTCTGTATCGTCTGTCGGGTCTCCCTTCATTAACAGTTTCGAGAACAGAGACCAAATTAAAGCCATTCAGCAGAAGTTCTCAGCTGGTGGTCAAGGTGATTTGATTGCGATCGTAAATGCTTTCAATGAGTACGAGAAAAGAAGGGAGATGGGCGGAGCTAGTCGCTGGTTGGGCGACAATTTCATGTCGTTCACCAAATTGAAGGACATGCGGTCCACTCGTTCTCAATATATCTCGATTTTGAAAGATTTGGGTTTCATTCCTTTGGATTACGGACCCAACAGTAAACTGTTTTCTCATCTTAACAGAAATAGCACTAATTGGAATGTGGTGAGGTCAGTTCTCACTGGGGCTTTCTACCCACAAATCTCTAGGGTTCAATTGCCAGATCCAAAGTACTTGGCCACGTTGTCTGGAGCTGTAGCTATTGATCCTGATGAGAAGGAGACAAAACTTTGGATCAAAAATGATAAATATTTCACCGAGAAGCGTGGACCGACCGATTTCCCGGCCACTAGGGCCTTTGTGCACCCATCGTCTTCTCTTTTCATTGGTAATAATGACGGGTCCACTAAAGCAGTTCCTTTGAAATCTTCTTTCGCCGTCTTCAACTCGTCGGTGCATACCACCAAATTCTATCTTCGTGATATCACACCTTCAGCCACGTTATCGGTCTTACTCTTTGGAGGTCAAATCGATTATGATTTATCAGATTTACAGGACTTCACCAGACCTTCTCCGGGTATTGTCTTGGACAATTGGGTACCTATTAGGACCTGGAGTAAGAATGCTGTTCTTATTAAACAGTTGAGAATTTTATTGGATAATGTGATTCAAGAGAAGTTCTCGAAACCAAGTTATGACGGGGAGGTAAATGATGGGGACGGGGTCCTTGGAGTTGTTGAGAAGGTACTTGAAATAGATGGAGGTAAATAAGAGTAATAGACTTTAGATTTAGTATTTAACTATGAAACTGTAAGATGGAAGAAGTAGAAGTTCTAAGCATGATAGTAGATGAGCTACGAAAATTGGGGGTGATCACCCCCAATTTATAGTTTCTCGGTTCGGATTCAGGAAGAAGTAAATTCATATTATTATATCGTATACAATTTTCAATACCGGGTTTCTCCCCAACTCTCATTCACAGTGTATACTCCAGGCTCAGATTCTCTTATTACATCTTTGGTCATCCAGAAATCCAATATCTCTTCAACCGTATCTGGGTCAATATATAATTTCATCAGGAGTTGATCGGCGGTGAGATTGGAGTTTCCTTCTTCACTAAAAGTATACACGACACTAGCCTGCTGTGGGGTGACTTTGAAAGTTCCCTTTTTGCCGTTATCAAAAGTCAAGTCAATTTCTACTGTACCCATGGAAGGTATTAATCGTAATTTTCTTCCTTTCTTCAACTGCGAATATTTCCGTGAATAAAGATCGAAAGTCTCACGAAGGAATTCTGGGACAGCTTGCGAATCACTAGGATCCTCGCCTTCAAGTGGCCAGAAAAGATGAGAGATAATCGATGCGTGAAATGAACCAGACTCGATTTTACGATCAATAAGAGCACTTTGGATGATATCTTGAATCATTATATCAATTGCGCTGAACTCATCGTCACCGAATCTCAACTTGAGGAATTCTAAACTGTTGGCGACCTCTCTAACATCATAATTATGTAACTGTGATAAGTCTTGTGCAAATCTACGGGCAAAACACTCTACAAAAACAGTTTTGGAGTCGAAAATCGAGAAAAGTGACTCGATTAAGTCCCCAACTTTACGTTTACCGAAATCTGGAAGCAGGTCAATGGGATCAGGATTCCAATTTATATCATTAATGTCATCTACTTCGACACTGATATTGACTTTAGTACTGAAAAGCTCGTCACAGAGCTCTTTCAATCTCGAGTTAGGGTCTTTATCTAAAAGCCCGTTAACAATCCGGTCAATAGTATCATCTCGAGTCCTCAAGTACGATCTAATTGGTCTCGAGGCCTTATCCAATAACACCCCTCGAGGGTCAACTACGAGTAAAGATCTCACAGTCTTCATATAAAACTGGATGATGGAGACTGTGTCTGATCCAGCATGAAGTAAATGGTCATGGCACGAGGCAATGAACGAATCTACAAGGCATTGTCTTTGGAAAGGCGTTCTAAGACAAATACGAAGCTCATTAAGCAGTACTGTAGAGGTGGGGAATTGAATGACCATATCAAAAATTTCACTAGTTCTTAAACGGACAATTTCATCCTCCAAAAGTTCGAAAAGAAGGCTTTTGTTGAAAAGAGAGCTTGTATTCGAAGCAGAACCCGGATCCGCAGCTACAAATTTATCGAGATATGGCCAAATAGTCAGAGTGGCCCATTGTTTTAGTGGTAATAATCCTCCTTCATGGTATTTTGAGGCCAACGAAGTCGAGACCTGCTCGGCAATATGATGTACAGTTACCTGACTCACTATATCTGCCAATGTATCGGCAAGAGAGAGATGTTTTAAGAGTTCTGCAGTCACTGTTAACAGCCCATGGTTGTTATCTTTGAAAAGATGCTGTTTGAACATAGCGCTGACGGTGGAACGTAGCCCTAACTCCAAGAAAAGATGCTGAAATGATGCCAGACAACTCCTGTGCAACAATGCCCTATGCTGATAACTCAATTGGGCCATATCACTCAACTGTGAACACCGTTCTTCACATGCAAAATATAGACGCCCAAGCTCATCTAAAGTGGTCACGCCCAAGTCGAAGATATGGCTTCGAAGGAGGTCAATATACACGTCTAACATTGTCACTGAGCCTAGATTTTGAATTGACTTGAAAGCGGCGCGTACTCGAGCCGTATTATTGCGGGTCTGGGGTTCTGAGTGCCTCATCGCGTCGCCATCATCGCGTCGAAAGATGTGATTCCGAATATATTCGACAATTATATTGAAATCGTTCTGGAAATTCGCAGGAATCAGCTCATCCTGTATACTTCGGGCCGAGGAGAAGACCCGGTTCACCACTTGACTGTCCATTGTGGGGGTGACTAAGCTGATGAGATGGTCAAGTTGGTAAATAAATGGATGTTGATGATTTGAAATTTCTTGAAGGGGGTTTTGTTGCCTAATATGGAAATTAAAATTGGAAAAAAGGAAGTTTTAATTTCTACCTTGAGAATTTGATAATTTGCTTGATCTGTTTACTTTGTTTAGCGATTTACGAATTGATGAAGATCCTGGAAAATTGAAGCGCCAATCCGCTTAAATAGACGGAGGTCTCCAAGGAGCTGTTTGGGATCAGGAGGTTCGTTAACGAGATCAAAATGGTAAGCTAGATAAGAAAGTGTATTAAGGTATCTAGATGTACTAACAATGCAGAATCCGCAAGATGAAATGAAAATAAAAGAGTTAAGGACCCTGACTGGACTCGGTAGGAATGAGGCGATGGAGCTCTTAACAATAACAGGACAGGAGGTGTATCTGTCGATCAATATTCATTACCAAGAGACTCTCGGTGTAGAATTGGAAGGACTTCAAGATTTATGGTACCAATATTGTGATGAAGATAACAAAGGTCAAATTGGAATTGACGGGACCTTGAAATACATCGAAGATTTGGGTTATCAGCCTGAAGATTCGGTCGTGCTCGCTTTACTGGCGCACTTGAAGAGTCCTTCGACAGGGATTTTCAATCAAAAGGATTTCCTCACGGTATGGGGGAGTGAAAATATTCAGACATTGCCTCAAATGTCTCTGAAAATGCAGCAATTTGATCATGCCATGAAGACCGATCTGAATTTTATGCAACAAATATATAATTTTACGTTTGAATATGTGTTAGAACCCGGACAGCGCAGTTTGAATCCGGAAACTGCAGTCGATTACTGGAGTTTATTACTCCCAATTCAATTTGAAGAATCAAAAGTAACGGCTTGGACCAGTTTCATCTCAGCGAACCACAATTATGCCATCTCCAAGGATCAATGGCAGATGACCTTCGAATTCATGAAATGGTGGTCTACCCATCAATTATCCGACTACGACGAAAACCTGGCCTGGCCATCCCTCATCGACTCCTTCGTAGAGTCCTCCTTCTAATAAATAGACCCCCCTTTTCGACCCGCTCTGTAATTATGAATATGATCGTGCTCTGTATTTACGAATTCTTCATCTTGGTCACGTGATCGCATCGCAAATTTTTCGCTAGGCTTTAAAAAAATTTTCCCTCTTTAAGTTTGAGAAGAGGTTTGGATGAGATTCAAGTGATTCGAAAGAGGCATAAGAATGGTGAAATCGTATCAACGTTTCGAGCAGGAGAAAGCCTTTGGAGTGGTGAGTTCCGGGTCCAATGTGGTTTACTTGCCAGGACGGTCCGGCCAAGCAATCACCGCTGGGTTAGAGGAGATTTTAGTATGGGATGTGAAGAGTGGGGAGTTGGTGAAGAGATTGAGGGATGGAATTGCGCCAGGAGCCGCGGATTCGGCTGTTTCCAAGCTGCAGCTGGAGGTTTCTGTTTTGGATTTCCACCTGGAGTCGAACATTTTGGCCGCTGGGTACCTGGACGGGTCCATTAAAGTATGGGATATGGCCTCTGAGAGCGTGATAATCAACTTTACCGGGCACAAATCGGGAGTAACATTATTGAAATTCGACCGCAATGGTACTCGGTTGTGTTCTGGATCCAAGGATAGTAGCATTATATTGTGGGATCTCGTTGGAGAGACCGGGTTATTCAAGTTAAAGTCGCATAAAGACCAGATCACTGGGGTTCATTTCATGTCCGCAACAGCCAAGCTGGACGATGAGTTAGAAGACTGGTTAATCACTACCTCGAAGGACGGGTTGATCAAGCTTTGGGATTTGAAGTCCCAGCAGTGTATTGAGACCCACATTGCCGATGCTCTGGAGTGCTGGAGTTTGGGATGTCATGGTAATTTATGTATCACTTCAGGGCTGGAAAATCAATTGAAAATGTGGAAAATCGACTTGGACGACGAGAACCGTAAATTGCACGAGATGGGAGTCTTGGAGAAACAGAGTAAAGCTAAAGCCACAGAGATCAGTTTCCGTGAATATCAGCAATCCACGGTGTTTTTCTACGTTCAAAATTCCGATCGTACTGTGGAAATTTTCAGAGTCAGATCTGAGGAAGAAGTCGCTAAGGCCAGAACTAAAAGAGAGAAGAGATTGAGAGATAAAGGTTATGATGAAGAAGAAGTGGCTGACAGCATCTCTAAAAGCTATATTAATTTGTTGATTTCAACGTTCACCACTGTAAGATGTTCGGCCAAAGTCAAGTCATGTTGTTGGACAATTCTTGGGAAGTCATCTATGGAGTTGATGATGTCTTTGAATAACAACTCTCTCGAATATTACTCTCTTTCGATGCCAGAGAATATCAAAAAGTCACAGGAGATTGTAAGCACTCGTAAATATGCCGTAGATTTGCAAGGTCATCGTACAGATATCAGAGCATTGGATATCAGTGACGACGGTAAGTTGTTGGCTTCAGCTTCCAATGGGTTGTTGAAGATTTTCAACCTCAATACTGCCAACTGTATACGTACTTTCGAATGTGGGTATGCCTTGTGTTGTAAATTCCTTCCAGGAGGAGCATTAGTAGTAGTAGGAACAAGGGCCGGAGAGATCGAGCTTTATGATTTGCTGTCTTCTTCGTTGCTTGATTCTGTAGAAGGTGCTCATGATGGAGCTGTATGGTCGTTGGATTTGACCCCAGATGGTAAGACTCTTGTTACTGGATCTGCTGACAAGACTGTTAAATTCTGGGATTTCAAATTAGAGGAAGAAGAAGTCCTTGGTACTAGCAGGACTGTCTCTAAATTGAAGATGTTCCAAGGGAAGACCTTGGAATTGGGGGATGATGTGTTATCTGTGAGGATTTCTCCTGATTCACGTTTACTCCTGGTATCTTTATTGGATAATACTGTGAAAGTTTTCTTCTTCGATACTTTGAAATTCTTCTTGTCATTGTATGGACATAAATTGCCAGTATTATCGATGGATATTTCTTCTGATTCCAAGATGATCATCACTTCTTCGGCCGATAAGAATATCAAGATTTGGGGTTTGGAGTTTGGTGACTGTCATAAATCGATTTTCGGCCATCAGGACTCCATTATGTGTGTAAGATTCCTTGCTAATTCCCATAACTTCTTCAGTTGTTCGAAGGACAGTTTAGTCAAGTATTGGGACGGAGATAAGTTCGAATGTGTACAAAAATTGCTGCTGCATCATAGCGAGGTTTGGGCCTTGGCAGTTAGTGCTGATGGTGAGACTGTAGTGTCGTCTTCTCATGACCATAGTTTAAGAGTTTGGAGGGTTACTGAAGATGAGGTTTTCTTGGAGGAAGAGCGTGAGAAGGAAATGGATGAGCAGTACGAATCGACTCTTTTGGCCTCCTTAGATGGTCAAGGTGATGATATGCCTGTAGCTAATAGAGGTGATGGAGAAGAAGATGAGGATGAAAATGTAGAGAGGGTTTCCAAACAGACTATTGAGACTTTGAAAGCCGGAGAGAAATTAATGGAGCTGTTGGATATTGCTCATGGGGAGATCGAAGCTTTTGCTAAATATGAGGTTGAAAGAAAGAAGACTTCTCTGGCTGTAGAGCCTACTAGAAATGCGATTTTGATGCTGTTGAGACAAACTCCAGAAGAACATGTGTTGAGTGTCGTGTTGAAAATTAGACCTTCACATTTGGAGGATGCTTTGATGGTATTGCCGTTCTCATACTCTTTGAAATTGTTGGGATTCCTTGAAATTTGGACCTCTCCTGAGAGAATTTCTGGTAATGTTGTCAATCTCTCTACTTTCTGTAAGGTTTTGTTCTTCATTGTGAAAACGAATTACCGTGAATTGGTTTCTCAGAAGGATGACCATTTGAAGCAGCAACTTACGAATGTTAAATCTCAGTTGAGGCTGGAATTACAACGTAACTGTGATACTTTGGGATTCAATTTGAGTGGATTGAAGTTCTTGAAACAACAGTATGACTTGACTCATAATACTGAGTTTATTGATGCTGAAGAACAGAGACTGCATGAAGAGAAGACTGCTAGAAAGAGGGTGTATGAAACTGTTGTATAGATAGAAATGGATAGACCAGTAATGTTAGGTGATGTAGATAAGTGATCTGGAGAGGTGATCTGGAGAGGTGATCTGGAGAGGTGATCTGGAGAGGTAATGTAGACAAGTAATGTAGATAGGTACTTTAGATAGTTTTTTTGGAGTGAGAAGAACTGAATAAGTTCTTATTTGAATTTCAAAATTGATAGAAATGAGATATATATGATATATTTGGAGTGAGCAAAAAGAGAGTATGAAATAGATGATATTGATGGGATAACATCAGTTGATAGTGGCCAGAGACTCCATTCAAGACAGAGACAGAAATTGGAAGGTATTAGATAACTCTCAATTGGGATCATTCCCCTTTGCTTGTACCTGTCTGCTTCCTATTCTTGATCACCCCCAATTTCCCCCTCCAAACCGTACACAGCAAATTATGAAAAAACATAAAAACAAATAGCAAATTACAAATAATCCATAAATACCAAATATCAGCATAATACGAAAAAGGAATCGTCGGAAATCAAAATTTCGTATTTGGCTCACACAAATTATTCACTTTACTAATCACCATCAAAGAGATCAGTGGGGGATAAATCAAGTCTGGCACTATGGATTTGACTGGAAATGTGCTAGGAGACATAGATTCCACCGAGACAGTGAATATTGATGCTGCGGGCCTTTTCCCCGGCCGCACAGCCCTTGTTTCGAGTACCAGCAGCGATTTAAAACTGTCGACTCCTTCGACGACGGAGTCGACGTTGGAAGAACGAGTCCGCGATGAGGTCATAAGACGTTTAGTGGCACTTCATGCCGAAGAGTTGGAACTGGAATTGATCCTGCCTCATGATAGGTTGCTTTTCACCCGACTTTATAACGGACTTTGCCTGAAAGAAGGACGTATTTTGTTCGAAGGAGCGGAGAATCTGAATGATTTTGAGAGATATGATATGGAAGTGGCGGTTGAGACGTTGATTCGAGAGCTGGTAGTTCGTCAGATGATGGAGGTGAATCTGGGAGATGATTTGATGTTGAGGGTAAGGCCAGGAATAGACGATGATTTTGTTCCTGGAGAGGAGATTAGAAGTCCTGAAAAAGGTCGGAAAAGACGTAGATTACAAGAACAATTAGCATGGAGAAGGTCGGAGAAGGGGTCTACTGTTGGCTGGAAGGGTCGTGAGATTGGGGAGAAGCTGCCAGAGTATCGAGAATTGCACGATTTGGACTCCACTACCGATATTGTAGACCTTGGACGTAACTTTGAAGAGACTCAAAGAGATGAGACAGTGAGAAGAGATACTCGTAGGAAGTTGAAATCGCGGCATTTGCAAATGATTGGGTTTTCTTCCACGATCGGAGTAGGCTTGTTCTTGAATTCGGGAAAACTGTTCGCCATTGCTGGACCTTTGGGATGTCTTTTAGGATATACTATTGGAGGAATTATTGTAGTAGCGACTATGCTTTCTTTCTGTGAGATGGTAGTACTTATCCCGCTTCTGGATGGCATTAGTGGAGTCACAAGTCGTTTTGTAGATGATCTGTTTGGATTCAGTCTTGGAATATGCTATTGGATAGCTTTTGGGTTGGGTTTACCACTGGAATTGATCGCTGGAACGATCATGCTTTCTTATTATGGGAACCTCGATGTGCCGAAAGACCAAGGTGAGACTGTGGGATGGATCTTTTTATTTTATGTATTAGTAGTACTGGTAAACCTTCTGGATGTCCGTGTATACCTGGAACTTGAATTTTTCTTGAATGTGATCAAGATTTTGTTCACGATTCTGATTCTTTTGTTCTTAATTATTGGAAATCGTGGAGGAGTACATGGTAGTGAGTATATAGGGTTTAAATATTGGGATAAATCACTGAGCCCCACAAGTGATATAACATATGGTCCTTTCAGGCCGACTTTTGACTTGAATGATTATGGAACCGGAGCTAAAAATGGTCTGGAAGATGGTTCTCTCGGTAATTTTATGCTGGTGATCTGTGCTACTTTGATCTCTTGCTATAGTTACAATGGTACTGAAATCCCGTGTATAGTTGCCGGTGAGGTGATTGCTCCTCGTAAGCTGTTGAAATTGCTGTCGAAGCAAGTCTTTTGGAGAATCTCCTTGTTCTACCTTCTTTGTGTTTTTATCGTAGGAATTAGTATTTATTCTGGAGATCCAAGGTTACTCAGATACTACGGAGATCACAGTCAGCTGTCTAATATCAGTTATGATACATTAGAAGGTATGATGGAGTTGTTAGGAGGTTCTTCGAGATGTTATGATGCCGAGACATGGAATAGTTGGGCGTCCTCAGATGGGGGTTATTCCAATGGAAATCAGTCTCCGTTTGTATTGCTGGTTCAATACACTGGGTACTGTTCTTTGCTGGATGTGTTCAATGGGGTGATAATTTTGTTCCTGATCTCATGTCTGTCGTCTCATCTTTACGTTAGCTCCAGATCATTGTACCTGATGGCTACACAGGGGAAACTGCCAGCTTTTTTACGGAAATGTACGAAGAATGGGGTTCCTATATATTGTGTACTCCTGTCACTGGCATTTGGAGGATTGCTGTTCTTGGCTGTAGATGATAAAGGTTTGAAAGTGTTCCAAGTGATGATCAATCTCATTTCAACTCTGCTGATTTTACTGTGGTTTGGTTTAAATTTCCTGTATCTTCGGTTTTATTACCTGTTAAAGATGAGACCTGATATTGTCAGTTCACGAAATGATCCTAACTATCCTTACAAATCTCCCTTCCAACCTTATCTCCTGTATATGGGAGCTACAGGGACGTTTGTGCTATTGTTATTGATGGGATATGTCACATTCCTCAAACATCATTGGGATACCGAATTCTTCTTCACTAGTTATGGTATGTGGATAATTTGGGGAGGCCTGTACTTTGGATATAAGTTTGTCAGGAATGTCAAGTATCCTAAATTGTATAATATTGACTTGGATACGGGTCGTACTGAGATCTAAATAGGTTTGAATTGATAAAACATCCCTCTTTTTTTTAAAAGTCGTGTACTGCTCAAATTTTGTAAGGGGGGTTGCTTCAGGAGCAGAAAAAGAAACGAGGAAAACGAGCATCGATGCTAAGCTCATGCATGATATTATTTTTTTTGTGACTATAAGGGTGATTGAGTGTGTCAGTTGTGTGAGGTTGGGAGCCGTTCAGTACTATAAAAGAGGCTAAGGATCGACCATATGAGGTTTAGTAAAGATACAGAGAGTGCCAAGTGGCTAATAATGGTTAAGATATTGTTAGTATTCAACCAAGAGAGCAATTTTAGAACCGTTAGAGTTGAAAACTCTCGGCTCAGAAATACAACCCTGGTGGTCATGAGGTGATGAAGTAAATATCGATTAAATTGAGTATAAACTAGTTTTTGGACTAAATAATTGAGTTCAGACCCTTTAAAAACAGGTAATGATATCTCAGTGTCCCAATTGACCCACCATCTCCATCTTCATGCCCCTGTCAGATCACCAAATCATTACCCAACTTCCCACTGACACCCCGTTCTCGCTGCACCGAGTGACTCGCGAGTGTCATGCATAACCCCCCCAGTACCAAAAATTTTCTTTTGTAAAAAACTTTTTCACGTCACTGACGCCGTCCCCCCCAATACTGACTGAGAAGTTGAATGGAAGCTGGTTAATTCAAGATACATCAACTATTATTAGAGAGCACACACAGGTGAACCATTACAGTTACGTTCATCAGCAAGTCGAGATTTGGGGATTCATCACCATTTTTTGTATATATATATGAGCATTATACCGTCTAAACCGGCTCTTAACTTTTAGTCAGCATGAGAGCAGTAGAAGAAGTGATGGAGTTTGTGAAGAGAGATACCTGTGAGTCAGGGAATGAGTTCAATGGGATGTTGGGGGCCCGTATATCTGCGGTGTTCGTGGTGCTTGTGGCCTCGCTGTTTGGAAGTGTTTTCCCCATCTTAAGCTCGAGGAATTCAAGCCTTAATCTCCCTCCAATTTGCTTCTTTATAGTGAAGTATTTTGGTAGTGGAGTCATTGTGGCCACACTGTTCATGCATCTTTTGGAGCCAGCCAGCGATAGTTTAGGTAATGAATGCTTAGGAGGTACTTTTGTCGACTATCCGTGGGCTTTTGGCATCTGTTTGATGTCTTTATTTGCATTATTCTTCATGGAGATTCTTCTGTACAAGGCTATGGAGGCCAAGTCGGGAACTCAACATGTACATAGTCATTTTGGGGATCTGAATGTTTACTCGAGAGCTGCTGTTGATGAGGAGAGTCATGTTCATGGTCATGGACATGGCCACAGTCATGGCCACAGCCATGGAAATGGACATTCTCATGGCCCTACAGAACTTAAGACCATCGAGGATGAAGTAGATGCTGGATCTTCTACTGAGGACCTCGAGGCCCGTAAGTTGAAGCCGATGGATACTTCCATCGACTCCCTTGACCTTGTAGATGCCATGGAGGGTTATTATGGTCAATTGTTGAACATCTTTGTACTTGAATTTGGTGTCATTTTCCATTCAGTCTTTGTCGGACTTTCTCTTCTGGTTTCTGGTGATGAGTTCAAGACGTTATACATTGTCATTGTGTTCCACCAGTTGTTCGAAGGGTTAGGTCTTGGTACCAGAATTGCAACTGTCGATTGGGATGAGAAACGTAGATATACTCCATGGATTTTGGCCATTGGATACTCTATTTCTACTCCAATTCTGATCGGAATCGGTATAGGAGTCAGATACACTTATCCTCCTGGATCTAGAACGGCTTTGATCGTGAATGGAGTATGTGATGCCATCTCACTGGGTATTTTGATCTACACTGGATTGATCGAGTTGATGCTGCATGAGTTTTTGTATGGAGGAGAGTTCAAAGGTAAAGGTGGATTGACCAAGATGATGCAACTGTATCTGTTTATGTGTTTGGGAGCAGGGTTGATGCTGTTATTGGCTAAATGGGCTTGAATGTATTTATTTGTTTGAAATTTGTAGATAAGATTTGTAGATAAGACTTTTAGGTTAATATGTGGCTGATGCGGACTAAGACGTGGTGGTAGCAATTAATATGTGGAATATGCGGACTACACAAAAATTGATATGAATTATTCGGACTACACAGGACTAATCTAAATGATTTCTAACCTTTTCAAATACTCATCTGTCCTCAGATAAGAACCCAAAAAAATTAGGGCGTCAGAAGCCGGTAGTGCAATAGCAACGACACCAAGAAGGACTGGAAAATGAAAACAGCAGTATGACACACCTAAACAATCTCTTAACTCCCCTCAATCCATTAGGTCCCAAAAAGGAAATAAAGCAGGAACTTAACAAACCCCAGTAATCTAATCCAACAGGCCAATTCACTATAGCGTCTGCTTAACAGTTATCGAAAAGAATATGCCCCGGAACCCATACTTCGAGTCATGAAGGCCTTGGGTACAAATCATGAGCAAGCTCAGAGGATCTGCCCTCAAGGACGAATGAACCAAAGATATGGAAGACATACCCCACTGACCGACAACAACAAACACCACAGATTGAAAAGGCACCACCAAATCAAACTACCTTAAATTGGATAAGCCAGTTTTCCCGCTCCTACACAATTTGAGCGCCTATGAACCTCAACGAGGGGAAAGATCATCCAAGTAGTCACCAACCGTGTTCTCATCCCAGATAAAACTCCTTCCTGCCAGTGGTCAATTTCAAAGAAATCAACCCCGGCACCAAATTATTCCAAAAATAAATGTAACAGTTATAAATTACCGTCGCTTGGACGGTATTTCAGTTGTTACACTGAAAAGAACAGATACTACACTTGATCTAAGCCAAAAGGCAAAGAGATTGGTTTTTTAAAAAGGAGAAGCCAAGGGGCGCGAGCTCTTCTTTTTATACTGAAAATTTTTCTGTTACCCGGCTCAAAAAATTAAGTAGAGATTTTTGGGGCGTGCACAGAAATCCAATTATCCCAATTTGGACTTGTGTGACTCCACACTGACACGGTGACAGCGCAAGCGACAGCCAACTCAAAAAGAGGCGACGAAACAACGCCAACACCACCCAAAACCAAGGCTTCAACAACACCAACACCCCCCACAAATAGACCATGGCATCCCTGCAAGCTGAACAGCATCACCAGTTGAACTCAACCCCGAGTTTATTGGCCACTCTCACCGCCGATCAAATCGAAAAAGAACAACAGCTGCTGTTGAAACTGATAAGAGTCTTCTTAAGGTCGAAGACGTCGTATGATGTGTTGCCTGTGAGTTACAGATTGATTGTGTTGGACACCTCATTGCTCGTGAAGAAATCGTTGAACATTTTATTACAGAATTCGATCGTCAGTGCCCCTCTTTGGAACAACAAGACCTCCAAATTCGCCGGCTTACTTACCCTGTCGGACTTCATCAATGTGATCCAGTATTACTTCCAATTCCCGGACAAATTCGAGTTTGTTGACAAGTTGACCTTGGACGGATTAAGGGACGTTGAGAAACTGATCAATGTCGAGCCAATCGAGACTATTTCTGTGCATCCTTTCAAGAGTCTTTATGAGTCTTGTGTGAAGATGATCGAATCAAAGCTGAGAAGAATCCCATTGATTGATAAGGATGAGACCACTAATAGAGAGATTGTCGTGAGTGTTTTGACTCAGTACAGAATCTTGAAGTTTGTCGCCTTGAATTGTAAAGAAACCAAGATGTTATTGAAACCTTTGTCGAGTCTTAACTTGGTCACCAGTAAAGAGTTGAGTACTGCCACTATGGAGACACCGGTAATGGATGTGATCTACTTGCTATCGCACCATTCGGTCTCCTCGGTGCCAATTGTCGATGAGACCGGTAAATTGATCAACGTTTATGAACTGTACGATGTCTTGACCTTAATCAAGGGAGGAATGTACACCGATTTGTCGCTCAGTGTCGGGGAGCTGTTATTAAGAAGGCTGGAGGATTTCGAAGGTGTGTATACTTGTACGTTGAATGACCGTTTGAGCACGATTATGGAGACTATTAGGAAATCTCGTCTTCATAGATTGTTTGTTGTGAATGAGCAGGGTATTTTACAGGGAGTTGTTACTTTGAGTGATATATTGAGGTATATTCTTTTTAGTGAGATTGGGGAGTGAATGTATATGTAAGTGATGAGTGGAGGATGTAGGGAGTAGGATGTAGGGAGGGAGGGAGCGGACGTAGGATGTAGGGAAGAAGGGACAGTGGGATCGATTGAAGAGGAGGATAAGAAGAGATTGATATTCTGATGATCGGAAGTTCGGAAGTTCGGTTCCCCTCAGGGGTAAGAACGGATAAAAATAGGAAAACCAGGCAAGAACAGGCAAGAACAGTTCAGAACACGACACAAGAGATCGGATTAAGAACAGAACCGAACAGAACCCGAATAGAACCCGAATAGACACCGAATAGAGCCCGAACGAGCTAGATAGGACTAGAATAAGGATAGAAGATGACCACATCCAGACCATACTGAGATCTCACTAATCCCATACTGAACCCTTTTTCTAGGTAGTCTTTTTAATTACGTTCTATTTATGTCAATGGCCCTTAAACCATCTCCTCGTGTTAACCCCTCAAACTAACTCCTTAGATTTGTCCCTTCAGATTTATCCTTAAATTAACCTTCAGGTAACCCCTTAAGTTAACCCCCAAGAATCCTAAGAATCCCAAGAATCCCAAGAATCCCAAGAATCTCAAGGTACCCCAAGGTATCCCTACACTCTACTCAGTCAATCTTCCGTCTCTATAAATTAATCAGAACATAATCTTAGATTCTAAAATATCCTCCCCTTTAATTAAAGATCATAGGAATATCCCCTCAGAACACTGTCACGACACTCACGCCCCCCATTCCATCCGTTGCCGGGCACCCGCATTTAACTTCCTATTCAGGAAATTTAATATCCCCCGATACCCTCCATTTCCCTAATCAGGTAATTCCTCCCCAGATAAGCTTTAGTAAGCAGATAAAGATCAAATTTATTTTTCAATTAGCCGAGAGTCACTTTGAACCACCCAAAATATCAGGCAAAAATGAACGAAGTAATGAGTCTGAAGACGCGGTATAGGCTGTGGAGTCAGAAACCTGCTATTCTGCAGGTGACCGCCCGTTCAATTATCGCCGGTTTGGCCATCGGGTCCGTCATTTTGGTCTCCAATTTCCAGTTTGGATTGCAGTCGGGTTTCATCTCGATGTTCTCTCTTCCGAGTGCTTTGTTGGGGTTCCTGATCTTCAAGCTGATGCTGCAAAGGCTTGATTTTGCGTTCACGGATGTCGAAAACGTGTTTGTACAGAGTGTCGCCGTTGCCGTCGGGACCGGTCCCTTGCTGTATGGATTTGTCGGGATAATTCCGGCAATTGAGAAGTTCTTGACACCTGCCGAGAGCGGATTTAACGCTAAAGTGAGTTTGTCATTACCTCAGATGTTCGTCTGGGCAACTGGACTCCTGTTTTTCGGGGTCTTTTTCCTGGTCCCATTAAGAAAACAGGTGATCATCCGTGAAAAATTGCCATTTCCAAGTGGAAGTGCCACTGCAACGTTGATCAGTGTGTTACATAACACTGAACTTTACGATGATACCGTCGAGGAAGAGGAGGAGATCGAAGTAGAGGTCCCGGTGAGTGCTTCCAAGCCACTGGCTGCCACAGAATCCCAACCAGACACTTCCCCAACTAATGTCACCATTGTAGAATCACAAGATTTGCAACTGCTCACTAGAATGGAGTCTTATCGTGACAATATTCGGTCCCTTGTGAGTACATTCACTGTCTCACTGCTGTACACCATCCTTTCATACTTTGTACCGCTTATTCGTAACCTTCCAGTCTTTGGATTCTACTTGGCCAAGCATTATCTGTGGACTTTCCAGCCTTCTCCGCTGTATATTGGCCAAGGGATCATCATGGGATTCACCACGGTCTCATACATGCTCTTTGGACTGATTCTCGGATGGGGAATCCTCCTGCCACTTGCTCATTACATGCGTTGGCTGCCTGGAGAAATCGACGACTGGAAAACCGGAGGTCAAGGCTGGATTCTTTGGATCAGTTTGAGTGTCATGGTTGCCGACTCCATTGTGGCCTTCTTAGTAGTCACTCTGAAGTCTGCATGCTCTTTCTATAGATCTTATAAGAGTAGAAGAGAGCTGGAAATGCAAAGAGAACAAAGTGAAGCTCTTTTGTCTTCATCTCCAGCTTCAAGTGTCTCATTTGATGAGAATTCTGCCACTCATGATGGTGTAAGAGGTGTAAGAGAACCTTCGGTCGCTTCTTCTACTACCATTACCCGTAAAAAAGTCAAAATCGATAAAGAACAAGACATTGACGAGCAATATTTGGTCCCATTCAAGTTCACAATCATTGGGCTCGTCATTTCTACGATAGTATGTCTCATTTCGATCAGAGTTGTATTTGGGGAAATAGTCCCGGTATATGCTTCGATGGCTCTGATCACTGTAGCTTTATTACTTAGTGTCTTAGGAGTAAGAGCTCTTGGTGAGACAGATTTAAACCCAGTAAGTGGGATTGGTAAATTATCTCAGTTATTATTTGCTTTAATTGTTTCCCCTAAACTGCCAGGTGCCGTCTTAATAAATTTGGTAGCTGGTGGATTGGCCGAAGCTGGAGCTCAACAGCTGGGTGATTTAATGCAAGATTTAAAGACTGGTCATCTCATTGGAGCAAGTCCAAAACTGCAATTCATTCTGCAAATGATCGGAACAGTCTACTCGATTTTCTTGTCTTCTATAATTTATAAAGTGTATGACACCGTTTATGAGATCCCAGGCAAGCTTTTCAGAGTTCCAACTCTGGTGATTTGGATTGACTGTGCTAGATTAGTCACTGGCCAAGGTTTACCTCCTCATGCCACCAATTTCGCCTTATTCTTTGGAGCTGTGTTTGCCGTGATTTCATTCTTGAAAAACTACTATCCAAGGGATCATGAGATCCATAAAAAGCTTATTTATTGCCCTTCGGGTGTCGCCGTTGGGATTGGTATTTATAACACACCTTCTTTCACGCTTGCACGGTTCATTGGGGGTGCTATTTCTTATATTTGGTTGAAGAAGAGTGGTCATTCTCATTCAGCTAAGATTAGTGTTATCATATTCAGTAGTGGGTTAGTATTAGGAGAGGGGTTAATGAGTTGTGCTACGATTATTATGACGAGTTTGGGGGTTCCTCATTTATAGACGAAGGACAGCTGTCAGTATAGACAAAGTCACTATAGCGTATAGCTTGGGGACTACCTGAACTAGGGTATATAGACTCTACGCAGTAATTTATAAATGATATGGAAAGTAATACAATTAATGATATTCGAGAGAGTTAGAGGATGTAGGTGATTGTAATGGAGCTCCAGAACGGATGAGAAGCTGTCAGAGAATGATCCGTATGGTGACGGTACGGTGACAGGATGGAATGACAGACAGAGCGAATCACGAATTATAATTAGGTGGCAGTGGTATGACAGTGGTGTGGCAGTCATGCTGACAGCTTTGCGTCTATCGAACTTAACCTCATCTTTTCAGAACGGCAGCGCAAAATCACAACTAATTCCCCCTCCTTTTCTTGGCCATATTGAAAAGGGATGTCAACGAGCGAGTAAAACAATCAACTGAATGGTGGGCAATTGAGGAGCCGGGTAGGTGAGTAAGTACCTATCCATCAACCAATCAACCTCCCGATACAAATCGACTCCGTATGGCCTCTCTCACCGCTCTGTCTCAGTTCCATTGATTAAATCTCCCTCGTTAACTAAGGCAGGTCCTTGACGATCTGCAAATCGTAACACAAAAATTGATGCGCGTCAATAAAAAAGATTTTATGCACTTTAATGCAGTTTAAATTTTAGTGCCATTTTGTAATTGATTACGAGAAAGGTGGCCGACCTGCAGATTGTGGACGTTTAACTTTGGATGCAAAGGATCCGCTGACTGCTGACTGCTGAAATGGTAGAATTTCTATAAGTATGGTCCATGTCCGGATCCACCAATTCAAATCTTCACTGTGGCATTGTCCGTTGGTGTCATTGAATTGTGGTGTCCTCGGAGAGTATGACACTTGACTACATTAAACCAGAAGGAGCAGATCCTTCTCTTGTTTATGACGCGATTGTAGTAGGAGCAGGTATTGTAGGTTGTGCTGCCGCAACACTGTTTCTGCGTCAAGGCCGTAATGTCCTTCTCATCGAAAGAGACTGGAAAGAACCAGATCGGATTCTGGGTGAATTACTTCTTCCAGGAGGACTTGTTCTGTTGGACAAGCTCGGAATGGCCAATTGTTTGAATGGCATTGATCTGAAACTTACAGAGGGATACCATATCAGTTATCGAGATGACCCACCTACCAAATTTCTCTACCCTCATAAAGCCGATTACGAAGGATGGGAGAGATTGAAAAGTCTTCGATTACCTAATTCTGAAAAGTATAAATTGGAACTGGATCAAACAATTGATATTGAACAATGGGATTCTAGTGAAACTCATCTTGCCCTGCTGTTCCGACATGGGAAATTTGTGACTAGTTTGAGGAAAGCTGCCCGTTTCGAAGAAAATGTCTCTTGGGTCACGGGAACTGTTACCAAATTAGTTAAAGATGACACAGGAAGAGTGACAGGAGTAGTCACCGATTCGCGTTCTTATCATGGAAAATTGGTTATTCTGAGTGACGGAGTATACTCCAAAACTCGTAAAGAGATCAAGAATTCCACTCCTACAATTACAGAATATATGATAACTCTTCAATTACGTGACCTCAAACCGGAAGCTCCTGAAATCCCAATTCACATGTTCAGTGATAAGCACCCCCCAATGCTTGTTTGTCCTGTTGCTCCTAATGCTTACCGGTTCTATATTGCTTATAACAGAGCTTCGCAAATGCCAACCAGAAATGAGGTGATCGCACATTTGAAAAACACAGCATTACCGAACGCCCCAGACTGGATGCGTGATCTGCTCCAGTATCTGATTGACCATCTCGATACAGAGAACTACAAAATGGCCCCTATGCAATACTTACCCCCTCTCAATAACAAGGTACCAGGATTACTTTTAATTGGAGATCTGCTTAATATGAGACATTCTACGACCGGAGGGGGAATGACTTGTGGGTTGACCGATGTAGTCTCGATTGTTGATTTGCTCAGTTTCGTTGACGATTTCGCTGATTCTGAAGCTGCCGATCTGAAAATATCCCAATTCTATTGGGAAAGGGGAAAATTCGTCTGTCCTATAAATATTGTCGCGGTGGTCTTCCCCGTATTGTTTGGGACTTTGGATAATAAGTATATTCAATTGTTGCTGGAAGGATTCGTGAACTACCTTCAGCTGGATCCCAAGAACAATGACATCCCTATCGCTTTAATGACTGGTCTTTATCCGAGTTATCTTCCGTTGCTCTTGCTATTCGGGCAGGTGCTTTTTTTCACTATCGGTGGCATATTCAAAAGAAATGGGGCGTCACAGTGTCATCAAAGTATTTTCGAGTCGGTAATGATGGTGGTGACTGCTGCTCAATATTTCTGGAAGGTTTTTTGGGTCGAATACACTTCGTGAGAATGTGGGAGGGAGAATTACAGAATAATTATCGGGATACGTATCATTACAGGGTGATTGACACACCAAGGTATAATCTGATAATATCTCTAGAGAGACATTAGTGATATTTATTGAATATAATCATATATAATTATAATATTCAGACTGTCATGAATAATCTGAGTGTCGTGACACTGCCGCAAATATTAAGACTACACATTAATAATACTATATTCAGATTAATATTACAGAAATATGTAGAGAAAGAAGAATTTTAAATCAAAATTCAGATCAAAATTCAGATCAAAATTCAGATCAAAATTCGGATCAACCTCAGACCAACCTCCAACGTTCCCATTCATATTCTAGGCAGTTGTTGCAGTTGCAGTTGCTTCTGTTGCTGCTGAACCTGTTTAACACTCTTATAATTCTCATCCAGCTTCAGTTGAACTCTATTCAAGAAATCTTGTTTCTCCAAATATCCTCCCTTGTTATTCCTCTTCAATTCATCTTGAATTCCAGTCTTATCCACGTATGTCGACCAGTCCAATCTGGATTTCTCAAGAGTCGACAATTTCAAAGTCTTCTGTCCACTTATAATCGCATCTAACAATGAAGGTCTCTTACGTTTAGGACGTCTAAGATTAGAATCAGACGAGGACACCAGACTAGCAGCATTACCCTCTGAATTAGAACCATTTGAAGTCGAGTTAGAACCACCTTGTGAACCAGAAGTTGACTTCGGTTGCTCCTGCTGCAACTTAACAGACCCCAAATACAGTTTCAGCTCCGCACTACTACTGTCAACCCACTTTTCCTTCGTAATAACCTTGCCTGCAAATTCATACGTGGATTTAATCTTGATCTTTTCACTTCCCATCACTGACAGAGACGTCAGATCACCAGATTTCGACTCTTTCCGTACTATTTCCGGTTTCTTATTCATTTCTTCCCAAAGTGAGTCGATATCAACCGATGTTTTCACCAGTTCCGCCCTCTTATATTCCCTCGATTGCGTCTCTTCTTGAGCTCTTTGAGTTCTGGTCTTAATAAGACCACCCTCAGAGCTCTCAATCTGGTCATATTTCAGTTTTTTGATCTCCTTCTTATCGTCTTCATCATCTTCTACGTCTCCATCATCATCTTCACCTTCATCTGCCCCTTCTTCATCTTTATAATCCTCATCTTCTTCTTCGTTATATTCTTCATCGTCCTCCACTTGATCAGGAGGGATCAGATCAGTGGGGGAGTGTTCATTTTTATCGCGGGAAGCCACCATATTTCAGTCACAAATCACAACCAGTTCAATACCAAGCACTTTCAAGAACTTCCAAACACACTTCAACCAGTAAATCCACCACCAAATCCACTAAGTAAAGCACCACTTCAACTAAGTTAGTTCTTTCTGAGTCTACCGCTAAGAATTTGATTTCTCTTTGTAAATTTGGGAACGGAGAAAAATCGCGTGGAGAAGATTTAACGGAGAAGATTTGAAGAGAAGAAGTTCACGGAGAAGATTTAAAGTTTACGGAGAATTTGACGGAGAAGATTTCAAGTAACGGAGAACACCCAACGCTATCCAGAACTCACGGAACCCTCACGGCCACCACACCACACCATGTTGAAACGTAAAAACGACGAAATCGAAGAAAATGACGCCAAAAGAGTCGCCTTAGACGCCGATCAGATCGAAAAACCCGACCTCGACCCCAATGGATCCGAAACGGGCGCAACGATAGGCTCCTCTTCTAGTGGAATTCTCCCTCCAGAGCCCATCTTACCCGCTGTACCCTCGTCCAATGACCCTGCCAACCCAGTAAGCAGTCACAAGCTCGAGGACCCAACTTATGTCCATTTCCGCATGCTCTGCCCAGTCAAACAGGCCTCCTTGATCGTAGGAAAAGGTGGAGAAAAGATCTCTCATATTAAAGAAGCCGCCAACTGCCGTATTAACGTGAGTGATAACCTCCGAGATGTCCCTGAACGTATCGTAAGCGTCCGTGGACCTCTGGAAAACGTAGCCAAACTGTTTGGCTTCATCGTACGAGCTATAGTCGACGAACCAGAAGACCAACCTTCCGTAGCGACTTCCCAACCTTTCCTGATGAAATTACTCTTCCCTCATTTACTCATGGGGTACATCATTGGTAAGAAGGGGGCTCGGTTCCGTGAGATTGAAGAAAACTCCGCCGCCAGATTGAAACTGGAGGAAAGAACGTTGCCTCTGTCCACCGATAGAGTCCTCAATGTGACCGGAGTCGCAGACGCAATTCATATAGCCACCTATTACATTGCTCAGACCGTTTTAGAGAACAAACAGGCTCTGTCTAAATGTATTTTTTACAATCCTCAAAACCACAGCTTGAAATTCGCCGCTCCTTCTCCTTACGTTCAACCTCCAATGATCCCTGGAGCTGGAATGCCAGGAATGATCCCGGGAATTCCAATGCCTATGCAAATGCATATTCCTCCACAGATGTTCAATATGATGGGAATGGGTCAGTTCCCTCCTCATCCTGATAACTCTCATAATTATGCTAATGGTTATGTAGCTTCTGCTCCACCTGGGATTTCCCAAGCTGATCGTATCGATATGGATTATGATGTGCCCAAAGAACATATCGGTCTTGTTATCGGGAAAGGTGGTTCCAATGTAAAACATATTAGAGAAGTAACTAAATGTTATGTTAAAATCAATCCTGAAATCGAGGGTTCTCCTACTAGAAAATTGACCTTACAGGGGACGTCTTCAGCTATTCAACAAGCTATGCAAATGATAAGTAATAAGATTGAGCATGAGAAGAAGAAGAATGAACGGTTGCTGTATCAAAATAAGAATTAGATAGTCCATATAGGTAAATGCATTCATGTCCTTTGTATGACCTCCTCGTTCCCCTGCAACGCTTGGCTATGCTACACTCTACTCTGCCATGCTTTACTACCCTGCAAGCTTGACAGTATTTACACTTATCATAAATTAATACCTTTATTCACTTAAGACCTACCTTCTCTCTTCGCTATCTCACTCATCTCCGCTTCCCCTCATAACATTCCTCACCTTTATACTCCCATCCTCCATTCTCTTCAAAACTTCCACCCTCGATAAATTCTCCGTCTCACATAATCTCTCAAAAGAATCGCTATCACCTTTCAATTCCGTTGACGTTCGAGTCGACTTGAGTTTATTATTGATCACCTTGAGTCCCTCAAAATGACTCACAGTCGGTATAGTTTCATCCCTTCTGTTACTGAAAAGAGCTCGGATCTCTTTTAATGGAGATACACTTGGCCCAGTCGTATCTGAAGTTCTCTGATGCACCAGTCTCAACGATTCCAATTTAATTTTAAACCTCTCCAATGACCTAGCTGAAGTCTCCAATTTCAGTCGTGCCTCTTGAAATCTTGACTCTGAGACTTTCTTTCGTGGTTGACCCTCTTTAACAGGTGATCTCCATCTCCTCCAATAATCTCGTAAAGTCTTCGGCGACAAATTCTCTTTATTCTCTTGACCAGTCGGGGAGATCTTGGAGAAGGTCTCCCATACTTTAGACTCCATGAAACTCTTACGGATCTCAGAAAAGTCAAGGAACCCACTACTGGTTTCTTTAGGTTGAGTTTCGGAACTGGTGATGATCCCAGACAGAGTCTGTCCCTGTTTAGTTGGAGAACTTGATGGTGTTCTCCATTTGCCAAACATCTTACGAGGGGACTCAGCTCTCAAGAAGAAATTACCTAAATGAGAAGGTCTGTAATCTTCAGAGACTCTAATATCCATTGGCTCATTCTCAGTAGCTTCTCTTTGCTCATTATCATCTTCATAAATATGAAAACTCTCAGTTATATCCAGCAATGGAGGTCTACCGCCAATAAGATTCAAGTCAACATTATTATTGTGACGTTGGGGATGTCGTGAGGGTGAAATTTCATGAAAAATACTAATTTCCGGAGTTTCTTTCTCATTCTTCAAATAAAGATCACCCAGAAGTGGAGGGATCATTTTCTCCAGATCCAACTCCTCTTTCACTCCAATCATCTCCATTTCAGGACCATGCTCCATCATAAATGGCATCTTTATATCCATATCGATAGAACTTAATTCTGCATGACTGACTTGATCCCTACTATTATCTCCTTCATCTCCTCCATCATTTCCATCATTTCCATCATCTCCATCCTCTCCATCTCTCATCCAACTCAATCTCCCTACCTCAATCCCAAAACTACTACCAAGAACAGGAGAAATCCGACTAATTCTCTTCAATTTCTCTGTCTCAGATCGAGGTTCCGCTGCTTCCTCAAATTCCCTCTCCACCATAAAAATCTCCATAGAACTCTCATTTTCCACTCCATGACCATCTAAATATCCCAATTGACTCATATCTGAATTCTTATACCCAGTCTCGTGCCTAAACTAATCGCCCTTTCGATCTCAATCACCCCCTAAGCGCTGGCTCCAGCCGTTTTTTTTGTATCCCCTTTGGAATTTCCTAATTCGGAATAATGAGGGAAGGTCAGTGGGGGGTGGGCAGAGACTGAGGGGGCAGGAGGAGGGACGGAGAAGGGGGCCTAACGGGGTGACAACGGGGCGGCGGGAGTAGTCCAGAGAGGAATCTAACCGGTATAGATAGCACTAAATTACACCACTACAATTATTCAAGTACAATATCCATTTCATTAAATATTTTTTACTCCCCAAATCATCATTCTTAACCCCTCTTGTTCTTTATATAAATAAAATGACGAATCTTATCAGAAATCGAATAAGCAATATGAGCCCAAACTCCTTCGACTCCCAAATAATCACTCTCCTTGATAAGATCATCACCAGGTTTTGCGATTATGGTTTCTCCTTCGAGAATTACCGGGTGGTCTACGGGATCAAGTCCGAGTCCTGCCGAACGAGCATCTCGAAGCCCAGAAATCAGCAGGATCAGCTCGTCTTTGATGATTTTAAGCACCATCTCATGGATCATTTGCTCTGTAGTGTTATTATAAGCGATATGAACAAGAGTATCAGGCAAGTTTTCAATTTCCACATCTGGAGGGATCCTTGTGATGATACGTTTTGGGTCAATCTTATTCTGTCCTGCCTCGATAATAAGCAGCTTGATAAACTCAGGTTTATCAGTCGAGTACTTGATTAAATGCTCGAATAACTCAGAGTCATTCAAAGAAAGAGTGAAAACAATTGCATACTGGGGATCTTGCAAATCATTGATAATCAAATCCAAAGCTTTCTTGTTCTCTCCAATTTTAGAGTACAAAAATACCAATTCTTTGGTAAGACCTTGACCTGAACAAGTTGAGATGGCTCTTTCAATGTCGTAGTTCCTATATTTTTGCAAGAAATGAAGCAATGAAGAAGGATCGTATTTGCAGAGCAATGTAACCATTTCATCCTCATATTTAACCGAAATAAAGCCCGGTGTCTTGAAAAGATTCCTCAAATAAAGGAAACTCACCACCCCGAGCTCTTCAGCCTGCTTTCCCATCAACTCAATCACCTCACTAGGTACTATTTCATGTCTATTTTCTACTAAAATACTTATTCTACTCGATAATCTCTCAGACACTTGCTCAATTGGCAAATATTTGAGCTCATCAACGTTCATATCAATAATAACAGCCTCAGGAATCCTCTCAAAGAACTCTCTCAATAAATGATGATCAGATATGAACTTCAAAACACCAACACTCTCAAGTTTATAAAGTTGATCAGCTGCTTCAGTAAACAGTGACATATCGATACACATATCTACATAAGTCTCCCGTAAACTGGACACAAAAGATGCACTGTATCCGTCTTTATCACCTTCGTCATAATCCTCCAACATTTCTGCGATTTTAGCCCGAATTTCATCGATTTCATACCAATCGTTGATCAAAACTTTCATCAACTCCACCAGTATCATATCTTTCTTATTGAGATAGTACGTTATAAGGTCGGTATATATAGATTTATGGAGCTGAGTCTCGGTACCTCGCACAAGGTCGATTATGAGCAGATATTGGTCGTTCTGAGCGAACTTAGGCACCCATTGGTTCAAAATAGCAGCTCTAGCAGAATTATCACACTTCTTATCAGCAACAAGAGTCTCCAAAAAGGTCTCTGCTGCTGTCCAATTTCCCAGTTCTGTCTCATGTTGCAAGTACGGCTCGCCAATAGAAAGATACCGGTCAGTGAATGCCATAAATGACTCACCTATCTGCCATGCCTCTACATATTCACCTCTTTCAAGACACCATTTGACTCTATCAGCTACAGAGAACTCTTCTACAGTGATTACTTCATTTCCTCCGATCAAAAACCACCTTCTACTATCGATTTTCAACAAATGGAAATCGTTTAACCCTAATGATGAGAAACTCTTCGACTCGACTTCGTCAACAGATAAGTCCTCATAAGTTGATTTACTGATGATTTTCAACTCTGGAGTCTGCTTATGTTGATAGTTGAGAATCATCAACTCGTTAGCTCCCATACTCGATAAACCTGCTATCAAAGTATCGGTACCCAACTCAACATGACGGTCGATATGGATTCTTTTCTCGTTCGTAGCGGCGAATTTCGCAGAAAGAATGGATCTAGTATCGATTTCAGAGCTTTCTACAGAGATAGACCAAATATGGTTGGCCCAGCCAATTACTAAAGATGATTTGTCAGGCGATATTTCATAACTTGGCCAGTACAAATCGGGTCTTGGGAAATTCTTTGGGAGTTTTACTTGGTAAAGTTCGGTTCTGGTGCTCAATTGATAGAAATTTATACCAATATCACTCAACCAAACAAGTAAATCACCTCCCATAAGACATAATGACAAAATTACTCCTTCAGAACCTCCATTTCCACCGTTACTTTCTGCCAAAACTGTATCGACTCGTTGTCCAAGCCAGTTTTTAGCAGAATGGATAACTTTTCCACTAGTACCACCGGTTATAAAACTTTTAGATGTCGAATAAGCATCATCTAGCACTACAGAATGTATAGGACGTTTCAAGTCGTAAGCTATTATATCGTCTTGGTCTTTGATAGAGCCAACTACAACAGTTCCGTCCATGGAACCGGTTGCCAAGTAGTCCCCGTCACAGAAAATCGATAGCACCGAGGCTCTATGGGCTCTAAAGGTCCTCAATGGGGTAAATTTATCTCCCAGAGACATCAAATGGACGAACCCTGAGTGAGTCCCAAATATTACTAGTTGTTTATAGCAGTAACAAGCGGAAATGGCATCTTTAGTGCGGAGTGATACTGGAAGAGAGGTGAAACGGGAGTATTTGAAACGGGGAGGTTCATCTTCAGCAATAGAATCTTCATCGGAAGACTCAGAATCACTATCTTCACCGCCACTACTATCATTTTCCCCGGCCTCATTCTCATCACTACTATCATCTTCAGTTTCTTTACTCATTTGACTAGACTCATTCTGGTTCAAATCCAGTGATATCACTCCACTAAGCAGTTCATTATCATCTATGTCCCCACTTTCACTTTTATTATCTTGATTTGCCCCCTCTTTATCCCCTTGAAGTTGCTCAATGGTCCCTTGTTTGTGGTCTTGCTCTTGGTCTTGCTCTTGGTCGTGCCCTTGGTTTTGCCCTTTCTTGTCTATTTCAGAGCCAATATCCAGCTCAATTCTCGAGTCTGAGGTACTCCCACTCACATTTTCAGCAATATCTTCACTCATGATGATTACTGAGTGATCAAAATGAAAGAATCCGTCTTAATTCGTCTACTAATCACTCCAATCAACCGAGTCTCCATCCAAATCTCAGGTTCCATCGAGGAAACAAACATTAAAGAGCAAAGTATCAAAATAATTTAAGAATTTGCCCTGAGTCTTCTCACTGAAAGAAAATCATAAAAAGCAAGAGCAGATTTGACTCCGATCAAAAATTTGGCTCTACTCTGACTCTACATTTGACTCTGTTCGATTCAAGTTCAAATATTCCACACTACATTTGACTCTGCTAATTGACTCCGATAGACTACTTTTTGACTCTATAACTTCATATACAAATTAATTCGTCAATCACAATGCCAACACTGTTAAGAGGAACTATGATCAAATGGTATGTCAACTTACACTCCATCACTTACTGACTTCCTCACCCATACTAACATCCCCAGCGACCCTTCAATCAAACTGTTGATAGTACGAATCGATTCCCAATCCCACGACATAATAATCGAAGACCTCGATGATACTCATTTACTCATAGATCTGACCAAAGTCACCTACGTCAAAGAAGAGTTAAACAGACTTCTTTCGCAAAATATTTACAATCCTTTAGAAGAGGATCTGAATTGAACACTGCATTGCCATCACTACATCATCACACCATGGCTACACCACTACCCCAGCCTACCCTACAGTCTACCCCACCACTACATTGTATACTAAATGTCACTACTCGACCAAGTCACTATTTATTCAAATAATAAAATAACGTATCTCCATCAATTAGCACCTCCTTATCGATTTTTTCCTTAAGCTCGTCATAAAACTCATCATATTTAATGATAATGTGCTCCTTGATCCCATTGACCAACGAGTAGACGATCTCCAAATCATCGTTGATGAAAAGCTCGATTTGAGACTGGTATTTCCTCAAATCCTGAGCGATCGAGTTCTTGAACAGTTCCATTTTTTGCTGAATCTCTTCAACAGGTGTCGACTCAGTGATCCCAGACGTGATAGGCGAAAGAATATTGCTGGCACACTCATCGATATACAAATGAATGATATTTCTCAACTCCAATTGTAACTCGTATTTACCGTCAATGACGTTATTCACGTACCGAGGCACCGAATCAACGATTTTACGGAAGAATGAAGTCTGTTGACGTTGGTTCATCGTAGCCTCCTTCTTATTAATGAATCCAAATATCAAATTCTGTAATCCCGAGAGATCCAAGTTGGTTTCTTTACCTACCGATGAGATGTCAAAACTATTCTCGACTGTTCTAGTCAAATAGATGAAATTCTTGATCAAATACAACTTCAAATCGTTCAAATTCGAGTATTCTCTGATATTGTTCCTCTCAAAGTTCTCTTTGATCGAAAGAATCAACAAATGGATGATCGAGTTGGCCAAGTTCGAGAACACTTCGTTGTTCACAAGGAGATAAATCTTGTTCAACAATTTCAACAGTTTCACAATTGGAGGATAATAATTCTGCATGATCTGTGCTTGTTCTAATTCATCAATAGTATTGTCATCGATCATGGTCCCGACTGTAGTGGAAATCAAACTCACAGCATCACTGTTATCGTCATCCACCATATTGGAAGTAATGGAAGCCACATCTGTCGATGAGGACATCTTGGGTCTCAATCTACGATGTCCAATAGCAAGTTCAGTACCATTGGGTTTATAATTGATGATATTCTTGTCGATATAAACGTGAATACGTGTGATCAATTTCTGTTGAGAATCCTCTAAAATCGGCTCAAATAATTCCTTGAATGACAACTCATTATACTTCGAAACAGCCACTTGAGAGCTAATAATCGTCGTAGAATCAGGCCCAACACTACTATAATCATCGGTCTCCTCCTCCATCTCGTCATATTTCTGTAATAAGATGATCAACTCACAAATTCGATCGATATTTGTCTCTCTTAATATCCTGTTCTTACTAAGCTGATAGAAAGGATTCAAAATCTCCAACAACCACTGAATTACCCTCTCATAATTCAACTGATTATCATCATTCGGCGTATAAAACACCAGCTTGAATAACTTGAATTCTTTATTACAAATATTGGTGAAGAATTGGATCTGATCTTGCACATATTGAACAAGAGGTTTCCCACTCCCATTATAATTACTGATATGATCATGTACCATATTGGACAAAAAAGGTTTTCTGATCTTGAAGTAAGTACCATAACAGTCCTTCAAAAGACCAAGATACTCGGAATCCCCCCTCAGACGTGAATAAATATCCATTAATAAACCCTTGAAATTACTACAATCATTTTCAAATTTATTGTACACCAAAGCATCCAAAGTGACCGAACTCAAATGGGTACTATGCAAATCACTAGAAATCTCCTTGAACGCATTAACTACATGATTCCGGATCAACGTCAAGGATCTCACCATACATTGTTTGAACTTGATCTGATAGATCTCAATCTCTTTGTAATCTTTATGAGCAGGGTCCATAACAAAGGCCAAGCAGTTGTCTAACTTGGTCAAACATTCCTCAAACGATCGGCTAAAGATATTAAGGTTGACAGAATTGAGATATGACACAATATCGTCCAACTGTAAGAAGATCTGAAGCTCAGAATTCAAATCAGAAGACAACTGCTCGTATCTCTCAATTTGGGAGATCAATTGGTTCGATTTGCTCTGGAATTCGTGTGTTTGTAACGATACCAGCTCATTAGTAGCCAGCAATGTGTCCAAGATCTGCTGGATCTTATTCGAATCCTCAATAAATACCTTATGCTGTTGTAATACATGCTGGATCCTGTCCTTCTGTTCATAAATCGATCTATTGCCTATCAAATCGTTCAATTGTTCGTCCTCATCGAAACCAATCACACTATCCACTTCGAATTGACCTATGAATCGACTCCAAAGCTCCACTTGCTCGTCTTTGGTCAATGGGTACCCATCTTTACATTCGAATTTTGGGTCCTCTTCACTGCCCAAGGACACCAATTTGACCATTTCTTCAAGTCGAGAGTCGTCTTCAAGTAAAGGAACTTTGGACGCCACACTCTTCACGGTCGAGTTACGACGTCCATGCCGTCCATTTGTAATTGTACTAGCACGTCTTCTCATGCTGTTTGGGGGTAGTTGCCTATCGGCGGTTAAATCTCGACGGCTTTTTGAAACGTCACTAAAAATAAGTGGAGCAAATTACGAAAATATACACCACCATTTACAATAGAACAACAGCAAATTACGAATATCTACAATCAATCTACCCGAGCAAAATACTAATATTATATATACTTAGCAAATTACGAATATCATCTTCTCTTGTAAATGCAGGGTTTTAAAAGCCATTGACTCTCATTGGCCTTGTTCCTCTTAGATTCAAACTCTTCCCTGTTGGATTGTTCCAATTTCAGCAAATTCTCATGTCTTTTCAACTTATTTACCCTTTCCTCCATAATATCTTGAGCTGGCTTGAAAAATTCAAATCTGGTGAACATCTTATTCGAATCATCGGTGGTTTTATGGAAGAAACCTAACAATTTCAAAGTCTTGACGAACTCCTCTCCATTTTTATCGGCAAAACGAGACTTAATTTCACTTATCCAAAGCTCTCCACGAGGAATTAACAATCTATGCAGTTCTTTAATAAAATCCAAGAAATTAGTACCCATCAACAGAAGACAGAACACCACCACTGAACATGATTCATCTTCAAGCGGCACATTACGGATATCTGCTACTGTAATACGGTTATTCAGCTTTTTCAAATCGAAACTGTGCACAATAATGTCTTTTTTCTGTTTTTTAGGCATACTCTTAACATACAGAGCAACATCTTTACTTAACTGCAGCTCTCCACATCCCATATCAGCAATAACAACTTGTCTGGTCTTTTTCAAACCTGGCAAACCACCTGGAGCGTTGATTTGCTTTACCGATCTCTGCTTGATTTGGTTAACAAAAACATCAACTGGATTTTCAGGCCACGATTGAACTTGACTCTTGAATCCTTCATGATAAACATCAAATAACGAAGGTTGCTCCTTAATCAACAGAAGCAGCTCCTCAGATGTGATCGTATAAAGCTTCTCATTGATATATCTGAATCTTGAGCCCGACAACTTAGCTAACATCTTCTCTTGCAATGGAGTCAATTTTTGTCTCTTTGGTTCCAGTACTTCAGACTTCTCAACTTGGTCATTTTCAGGAACTTCAGACTCTACTTCCTCATTCTTTCTCTTTCTAGACTCGTTTTGACCCTTATTACTCTTCTTAACCTTCTTTTTCTCATCCCTCTTGACATCCTTCTTGCCATCCTTCAGCGGCTCAGCGGTTTTATTCTTAGGTTTAGAAGCCTTTTTCAGCTTCTTCCCATCCAAACCACCGAGCTGGATTTTCTTATTATCCAATCCCCAGCCTTCTACTTCAAATAATGCCATTTTTCACTGCAATAACCTTCAAAAACCTCTACCGGCACCTTCTAGTCACTTTCTAACTCCCTTCCGATGCTCTTCTGCTCTTCCCATAGATAAAATTTTTATAGTGAAATTTTTTAAATTACCCAAACAGGAATAATAAATTTTACTATATATGGAAATCGACATCGACTATAAATACCCCTGAAAAAGTTCAATTAGAACCTTTAAAGGGGCTAATTATCTACACTAAAGGTGTTAAAGGAGTCTGATTATGCTAATTATTAAATATTTGTATACACCCAGATATGGCCCTCCTGATTCCAGTTGGATGTGTTTTTGTAATGGTGGCTTTGTGGAATACGTGACTTAATAAACCATTCCACTAGCCCATGCAGTAGTTGTAGATCGAGCCCCTTTGCGATTCCATCATGTTTCAGGGCAAAACTATCTATATATTTGGCAAGACCAAATTGAATTATCTTGTGATTTTTCGATTTCATGATGCGAATTAATGTGCGATAAAGATCTGTAGTGAAAAGAATGAGATTGTGAGTCTTGCAATGAAGATTAGTAGTGCTCTTGATCAATTTGGGCACGGTCAATGAATGTCTAATTTCATGAAAGAGTTTGACATGGGTCATATTGCGATGATTTTGGAGGTATTCTGAGAGTGCTGGTCGGAGATAATCAAATGCCAGCTGCAATTTGAATTTACGTTCTCCGAGAGTCACACAGTACTTGATGAATTCCAATTGAAGTTTCTGGAAGGTCATTGTGGTAGCTGGAGCAAGTTCTTCTTCGTTATCTTCGGTGTCTGAGATGACGATGATTTCGATTTCTTGTTTGAGATCAGCACTTTTGATTTTCTTCTTACCTTTGGCAGATACATTGCGAGGGGGGAGGACAGTGGAAGGAGGGGATCCGGGGAGGGATTTCAGGTTAGTGGCGAATTCAGTGTCCAGGCCCGCCGTCAAATCAGTACTTGATTCAGTACCCAGGTCGGTTCCCAGCCCAGAAGCTTTCCCAGAGCCTTGCCTACCACCTGATTCAACACCTAACTCAATTCCTCTACTTCTATCTTTCCTTGTGCTTTCACCGTTATTTCTTAATCTCCCCACTTTCCCTGAACCACCAACAGCCGTCACCAGTAACTCCCTCAGCTCCAACAGTCTCACCCTCAATTCTTCAAGCTCAACATCCCCCTCAATCGCAATCGAAGTGTCAAATTTCCACGGCTCATTCAATGTCTCATCCTCAAAATCAATCAACTTTCTCCAACATTGAAGAGGGATATCAATTTGGGATTCAGGTCCCAAAATCTCATACTCAACCACATGAAGTTCCCTCAAATCCCTATACAACTTCAAATAACCTTCAAATCTGACAAAAGAACCTCTGAACAGGTCGAATCCGCCCAGCGGAATCGGCTTCAATTTGCATGTTAAAGCCCTCTGACAAGACCCGTCATCAACGAACAATAACATGAATTCTTGACCTGTGAACTCCCCAAGACATCGTCCATAAACCTGAATTCTCTGAATTGGATGGTTCCCAAACAAAAACAAGTCCTTATATACCCCATTCTGCTCCAAATATTGCTCTTCAAACTTCTTCAACTTATAAACAGCGCGTATCAAAAGTGGACAGCCCCCTTCATACTGCATTGACCTAGCAGTATGGAACAAATTGGGTCTATAAAACTCGACACCCAGCCTGCTAAAGACTACATTACCATCACCGGGCCTCATCCGTTTCCTGCTTCGCATCTTTCCCTCCATCTACCAGCCCTTATCCCAGCCCTCAGCCAGCCCTTCATCCCTCTCATCTGCCCCTCCTTCTGCCCTCCCATCTTCCCTGAGCAATATATCAAAACCCCATCGGATATATCCGAACTTTTTCACCTTTTCCCTCCCATACTTAAGCGAGCATTTAAGCTCATACTTAAGCAATCTGCTAACAACTGATAAGAACAAGCTGTGGAAAATGGACAGAAGCCCTGTAACTTGCCACATTTTGGATACCACGTTAGGTAAGCCGGCCGCAGATGTCAAATGTGCCATCTATTACTTCCCAAATTATTCTCTGACCAACCAAGGCGCCGATGAGGTCAGATTTGCTTTACTGACCACTAACCAAGATGGAAGAGTGGTCAAATGGGTGGTCGATCCTGCACTTCCAGGGACTCTGGCGGGTGCTCAGATTGGAATTCGTGAGAATGGTGATTGGGATTTGATCCCAGGTGTATACAAGATCAGATTTCTTACTTCGAAGTACTTTGCTTCTCTTAGTGGAAGTGCTGAGTCCAAGAGGACTTTCTTCCCTCATGTTGATATCATATTTCAGGTTGAGGATGCTAAGCAACATTATCATGTTCCGCTTCTTTTGTCTAATTATAGTTATTCTACGTATAGGGGGAGTTAGGCCGAGTGCCCGCATCTGGTGCCCGGCAACTCAGTGCAACCTTCCCCCAACTGGATCTCTACTGAAATTACTTTATTTTTAATATATTTCATAGCTTTAAGTGTAATTATGTTAGTTACGTAGCCAATGAGCCGATTGAGACAATCTCAGCTCCACCTACATCTACAGTCCAACAGTCACCTCCACAGTAATCCACAGCCCTTTCAGTTACCACCTCTATCTTCTTTCCCTCTGTGCTGAAATCTTGTGGTTTTCAACTGAAGCACTAAAGTCTTGGGGTAGTTCTGGATCCTGGAGCCCTGGAGTTCTGAAATCCCAAAGTCTTGGGTCCTGAAATCCCAAAGTCTTGTGTCCTGAAATCTCAAAGTCTTCGGGTCCTGAAATCCTCAAGTCTGCTGCCCCACAGTCCTACAATCCACCACTACTACCTACAATTTCCCGAAAATGCATTTATTCATACAAAATAATGAGTATTATTCCTAGAAAGTTCATGAACAGTCATACTCTCCTTAAAAGTATTCAATTCATATCGAATATCACGAATAAGTGATGGGTTCATAGATAAAATCTGATATCTATGCTTCAAATCAGCATTAAATCTATTATAATCAACAGGAGAATGGGTATTATTCAAATACAATTGGTTTGCAAACGAAACACTCTTGGATTCCTTGCCTTTCAAGTCTGATCTCAGTAAAGCTGACTTCACCTTCGAGTTGAATTTCTTAGGCAATTTGATAGTATTGTCACGGACAATGGTCAAACGAGGAAGAGGTTCATTCTGCTCATCTTGAGAAGCTCCTTCAACTCCAGCTGCTGCATCTTGGAATTTAGATACCATGCGATCAATATCCTCCATATAACTAGAAGAAGTCTTGAAAGTCTTCATTGAAGAATTGGAATTTTGAGAACTTACCGTAGAATTTCTAGTAAGAGTCTTTTGAATTTTCAAAGATCTACGACGTTGAGTACCAAGGTCCTGCTTGGCCAAATCTGGGAACGTTGTCTCTCCAACTTCGATCAATTTGAGTAAGAAAGACTCATCATTGACGTCAAATTGCATCGAATATTCTTCTGAGGGGGTTTCAAGAGCGGATTGTGGTGGAGGAGATTGGGTAGATTCATTTTGAAGGGCAATTGTGTCATCACCATGAGTGAAACTCAGTAGAGAGTCGTTGTCCAGTAATTCTGAGTCGAAATCTACGTTAAAATCGTCGAAATATTGGGATGGGAGGAGGTCTGGAGCAGCCACATTATCAGCCACAGACGACGATGCTTTAGCCACAGGCGAAGACGACGCATTAGCCTCACCGGACGAGTTCTCAGCCACATTTCCAGCCACAGCCGCAGAATTTCCGCCAATTTTAACAACTCCACTTGCCCGATCTCCAGATTTCACCGTTATTTCGGACACAGATTTCAATACAGGTGTTGGCTTGGTCTTGTTACCGAACAATTTTTTGAAGAAAGATCCAATTGAGGATTTCTTTTTGAGGGGTTTTGAGAGAGGTTGGGATTTCTTGATGGGAGGAGCAGCAGAAGGAGGAGCAGCAGTAGCCGGAGCAGTAGCCGGAGCAGCAGCTGGAGCAGCAGCTGGAGCAGTAGCAGCAGAAGCAGCCGGAGCAGCAACTGGGACTTCAACGGAGTTAGCCGAGACTTCGGAGCTAGCCGAAACTTCAGAACTAGCCAAAATTTCAGAACTGGCCAAAACTTCAGACTGAACTGCCGCCTCTGAAACATCTACTGGCTCCAGAACGTCAATCAGCTTTTCGTTATCAACTTCCTCCTCCTCCGCAACAAACGTAGACGTAACACTCTCCAAAGGTGACTCCACTATCATAGCAGGCTTCGAAGAAATATCATCACAATTAATAGATGACAGTGGTGTGTCCTCATTATTATGAGGAGACGGGGTAGGCGACAGAGAAAGATTCAACTGAGCAGACGAAGAAACCGTCGAAGATGAAGACGTAGAAATTTGTTGTAATCTTGACGACGTAGAGTCCATCGAAGACGATGAAGAGGTATTATTGATAGTATCTTCATGTGTTGGATGCAAATAAGACAGGCCGATAAGATGAGTGTGGGACAGGAGATGAATCTGCGATTGGATCTGAGGTTGAATTAATGATACTCTGGATCTAGATTGGGTTGAAAGATTTGGCAGGGAAGGGCTGTGAGTCAAGACACGACGGGAGTTGACAGCCGGGCCAAGAGCCGGGCCGAGAGCTGGAGCTCTGGCAGGAGTCTGGCCAGAAGCCGGACCCAGAGCCAGAACGTGAGCCTGACCCAGAGTCAGAACCTGACCCAGAACCTGAACAGGAACAACCCTCGCAGGACGATGTCTTTGTTTTCTCGGATTCAGCCTTGGTGTGAACATCTCTCCATTTGGAAAGTAAAAAATGCCTGTATTTCCTTGCAGTTGATGAGAATGACGAGAAGATGTCTGGTGTGACATCTGTGGCAGCACTTGGTATTGCTGAGGGATATTCTGCAGTGACACCGACTGACGCATACGAGCAGAGGTGAATGAATTTGCTCGAGGATCTCTTTGAGGAACCAGAGACAGGGAAACTGAGTGGGGCATCGAATGAGGGGTAGCAGTCATTGCTTGATGCTGCGGCTGCCCCAGTGACTGGCCCAGTGACTGCATCAGTGACTGCACCAGTGACCGACTCCCATTATGATAAGAATTTTGTAATGACACCACCGAAGATGATCGAGATGGCTGATACTGCGAATACGTCAGCGTATACGACTGTGATCTCGGTAACATCTGTACCTTAGACCGAGATTTCCTCACAAATCGATCCTCAATATTAAACATGCTGCCAGTCAGCAAATCTCGAGGTGTCGCAGTGGCCACAGAAACCATCGAGCCCGAGGTCCTCATAGAACTGGTCGACTGGTATGACGATATAGAGTTACGTCTCAGATCCATACTGTTCTGCATCTCTTGTATTTCCAATTTTCAGGCACCCTCAACTCTTCTTATATTCAATACCGAACGGGGCTGGTCAAAATTTGCCCTTTTATGTCTTTTTCGCTTTTATTTACCTTTCGATTGTTTTTTCCTGCCTTTTCGGGATTCGAATAGGGGCAAGGTGATGATATGAGGGGGGATCGGAATGGGGTGACGAGGAAAGGAGGGGTCGAAGGTTTAAAGATTGGAGACTCCAGAGATGAGATCGATGTCGATTTCACTCGCAATTTCTTGCCTTAACGTTTATTAATCGTACTACTTTTTATTCCCAAAGTATCCTTTCGGATCTATATATAAATTTTTGAAATTTCCGCATTTCTATTGTTTTACTCTTTTAGGAGTGCTGCTTCCAAATTAGTTTCGTTTTTAGTGTAATGTTTCTATATATAATCGAGGGAGACTTCTTGGAAAAATTGCTGCTCTCAATAGGGGGAAGTTAGAAGGGGCAGCTTGGCAAATTACTATATAAAGGGGGTCTGATCTTCCTATAATTCCCGCTCACCTCATTTTCCATTCCGCAATCTCCCTCTTTAATCAATTATCTTTATTGCCCCCCCTTCCCGTCTCAGCCCTGTACTGTGCCTGTCTCATTTGTGTGCTCTTACGTTTTTACTACGATATGCAGCCACTACTAGCGAAAAGCACCTTGCCAGCTCTTCGTCTCTTTTCTTTTTTTTTCCTTACGGTCTTACATTGCTATACTAAATGGAAAGCTAAGGTTGGTGAACACTATTAGCTAAGGTTCACCATGATGAAAAATTTTCATCACCTTTCACACCATGAAACCGTTACACACCCCAAAAAACCCCACCCGTTGTAGTCTCATAACTCCAGGGCATTACTATTGTCTGACTGACCCCAACCTCAAACACCTGCTCTTTCCCAATCAGGAATCTCGTAAACCGCTAATCAATTCTCTACCGTTTTAGGAACTTACACTTCCATTTTGGGAATTCCGCAGAACATAAGTCTCATTTATTGTTAAGAAAAAAGTAGTGTAAAATAATATAAAAAACCGAATAGGGCTAATGCGATGATCTCATAACTTCAGCTTTGGTCTGCCAACAGTACATTTGATCAAACCGTTTGGATGAGGAGATGGATAGAAAATCTCGTTATCGTTGTCCAATCCCTTCCATTTCAAGTCAAGTAAGAAGTAATGCTTGTTTGGTAACAGGTAAGTAACACGCTTCAAATCGTCAACTTTGCTCAAGATCTCGGTCAGCATGTTGTACATGGTCAGTTGGACACTGGCCGATTGTTCCAAGGCAAATCTGTCCAAAGTAACTGTCAACAGTTGCTTGTAGATGTTGTCAAAGTATGCGGCGGATTTGGTGTGCAACAAAGTTTCGATCTTTGGGTATTTGGTCGAATCAAATTCGTAACTTAAATCGACATCGGTACTTAAAATACGATCGGTAGTTGGCTCTAAAGTAGTGTAATCACATTTGTTGTAACCGTAGAACATAGAACCGGTACTCTTCAATACAGTCAAGTTCTTCAATCCACTGGTCAATGTGTAAGATCCAGATCTGTTGTAGTCCAAATCAACTTGCTTGTAATCTTCTCCATCCTTGACGAAAGAATGGTCATGCAATTTACCGTTGACATTGTACTTACTCCACTTGTATTGCTTGACCTGTACACTAAGACCAGATACATGAGAGTACTTGTTAATGAAATGAAGCAGCAAATGAATGGCAAACTTCTCAATTGGCCAAATGTCGAACTTCTTCAGCTCAACAAGGATAGTGTTCTTAACAGTGTCGGTTGGAATGATGGCATAGTTATCCAGATCGGTATAAGAAGCGTCAAATCCACCTCTCAACAAAATACGACAACTGCACTCCATAACCTCTTGTTTAAGTGGGTTCGACTTGTCTTTCTTGACCTTCAAGAACTTGACATTGTCCTTACCGTAAGTAGAGCTTTCTAAAACCATGACTGAAATATTATTGATGTTTATGATGTGATTTGTTCACGATAAGATAACGAATACTTTGAGAATTCGTTCGATATATATATGAGTATGCGATCAAACCTGAAACTACTTCCAAAATGATCTGATTTTTTCCACTTCAGGGATCCCGATAACTTATATCCCCTTTCGATTTCACTAAGGTTATCTTTTCGTTATCGTTGCTTGCCATCGCTTTTGTTTCCTTTTTTTCTGTGTTACGGAGATCTCCGAGCGCTTCGCCTGATTTTAGTTTCGATTCAGGGACGCTGATTGGGTTTGCGCAATGATTACGTAATTGTGTGTTTTGAGGGATAACGTAGGAATAGGTAGAGCGAGAGGCATGGAGGAAGTTGGGGTCGACAATGCCGACAGGAACGGTCTACCGGTTTGACAAAACACAATAGGTAATTCTATGCGTTTACCGAGGAGTTGATCTAGGTTAGATGTGTTTATTGGTATTGTCGCTAGTTCTTTCCATTATGCGTAGTGAAATTGGGGGAATTTTTTCGTTAGAAGCGTGGGAATTCCAAGGGGTTTATTTTTTAGTACTTGGGGTTTGCGTTGAATTTTGTTAGAGTTTAGGCGGATTTTCCTTAGGGATTGCGCTGATTTTCTTAGAGATTGTGCTGATTTTCTTAGAGTTTGGCTAACTACCACTATAAAGATATATACTCAATCGGCCCTACCCATGAATAGCTACTAAATATGAGAGTGCATTCTCGGTATGCATCGGTACACACCTTGCTTCCGTGGAGATAAACTCATTGCCCTATTTCTCAGCCTCCCATCTCCGGGCTCTGCACTGCTATGCATCGGAAATACTGTTTTTTTAAGCTATTTTAATGTGCAGTGAATTATGTGGGTTAATTGTGAGATACATGGTGGAATTTGGAAGAGATGGCAAGGTAATATGAGGTATGTGGAAGTATCGCACGTTTACTGACTCCAAGATAGAGATGATTCTTTGGAAGTTATAAATGGTTAAGTTCGATACACTTTGTACCGCTCATCAAATATTACGAAACTCTTTTAGTTAACAGAGATCTCTACTTGAAATTCATCTTCTTTCAGTATTAAATCTCTAATTTCTATTTCCGGATTTTTTCCCACTCTTTCTTTCTAGTTTTTCCTCTTGCTTTGTTTCTCTTATTTCTGTCTTCTTTCCTTACTTTTTTGGGTAATAATTTACTCAATCCTTAGAGTGAGCGATCGTTTACATAGTATCAGCTCACTCTGTAACCTAGATATTGCTCACCATATTAACCTTCAAGAGTCCATCCCATCTCTTCCATATTTCCGACTCCATCTATCTCGCATATATCCCCATCTAACCTCATCTACCCCCCATATCTCCATCTCCTCCATCTCTCCATATCTCCACTCATGCACAACATCATTCTTTCTTTTACCCCCTCTACTTACCCAACATGAAATTCCCCAAATTCCTGGTCGTGTACACCCAATTTCCCCAAAAAACCACTCCTAAGCGCTCCCTCTGTTGTCCTTTTCCCTTTTTCTTCTAAGAACTTTCCGAACACCGCACAGAAATTCTGTCATGCCTTCCGTCACTGAGCGCAGCGTGACTAATTGCGCGCCGCCACAGTGCCAAAATCACAGCGAAAATCGCTGTCGAAAATCATAGATAAGGCGATAAGCACCCCCATTGATAAGGTGTGGTTTAAAATTACCAGTTTAATTTATTGAGTTTTTTTAAGTTCTTTCTTTAAGTATTTGTATTGCTTTATTGGCATCAATCACTGAAGCTACTTTCATTGCATTAGCTTTCATTTGGTTCCCCACCCACCCCTTCCATTTGCCCCTCTGTCTGCTACAGTATGGAATTACTTAGCGCCCATGACTCGCAGTCTCTGCTGCCACAACATTACCAGTTGATGGACGAATATGACCTGTACGAAAATGGTTTCGCTCTTCACACCAAATACCAGTTCATCAACGTCTTGCAGCAAGGTTCTTTCGGTAAAGTGTCCCACCTGGTGGACGTCACTACCGGCTACCACGTTGCTATCAAGCTGATGGCAAAGAACAGCTCTCAACTGACAAATATGTACAGACATGAGGTTTATATCATGAAGAAGCTTGGCTTACATGACAATCATGTCCAGTTATTGGAGTTTTTCGACACTAGAAGTTACCATATCTTGGTTTTGGATTACTGTGAGGGCGGTGATTTATATGACAAAATCCTGCTTGAAATTAGTGGCCACAGTGGCCAAGAATGGCCCTTATCACAGAAATACAAATTAATATCTCAAGTCATCGACCTGGTTCAATACATGCATTCTAGAAATATTTACCACCGTGACTTGAAGCCTGAAAATTTGTTGTTATTGGATAATGATCGTCATGTCAAGATTTGTGATTACGGCCTTGCCACAGTTCTGCAATATCCTCTCGATATTGATATTGGTACCGAGAAATATATTGCACCTGAACTGATTTCTCAATCAAATTATGATGCTCTTAAACTGGATCTTTGGTCTTTGGGTATTACTATTTGTTTCATGTTATTTGGGAAGTGTCCATTCAGGAAACTGGTTTCTAATGATGGTAACTTTGTCGATTTCAAGAAACATGGCTCTCAGTGGTTGATTTCTTATTATTCTAACAAATTAACTCCAGCCATGTGGGACCTGTTGAAATATTTATTGGCTATTAATCCACAAGAACGTGATTTGAGTATGTTTGCTTCTAAATTCCATGAATATGTCAGTCAAACTGAAACTACAAACACCACCGTCCACAATAACAGCAATGGTATCATCTTTGAACTCGATGGATTCAACTCAAAACCTGCCTCCATGAGCCATACCGATATCAAAGTCGATGTTCAAGAATTAGATTTCGATCTCGAAGGAATCGACGAAGAAGATGAACCATTAATCTCAGGTATGTCAATTCCAGGATCCATGTCAGTTCCAATGGCAGTTCCATCGCTCACTGCAAACTCATTCCAACAACCTCCTTCATTAATGCACGAACCATTCTCTTGGGCCGATGATAATGACGATAACATCGATTGGTTTATCTCAAATTCATTAGCAAAGTATAACATGCATTACATCCCAGAAGAACATCATAAGATCTAGAGATGTTCCTCTGTCATTTATATATCATACACCTACTGGCTAGGTTTCAATGCACTTACAATTCTCTACAATTTTTCAAACATAAATAACTAAATTAGAATCAAGAATTGAAATAACTCAAAAAAAGAACGAAAAGATCAACTAGATGTAGATTGTGTAGGAGGGAGATCAATTGCGCGATTCGGCAAGACTTAGCACGACTAAGTACTACCGCGCAGTAGTAGGAACGAGCACAACTATCACCGCGCGACAAAGATCACGGGATCAATTGCGCATGCCACTGCCATTGCGCACGCCGCTAGGCATCGATTGCGCACGCCACCCATCTCGCTCACCACCATCGCGCTCACCACCATCGCGCTCACCACCACCCCTCAACACTTAAGCATCAGACTCAACACGCTTCTCATTAGTAGTAACAGGACCCTTCTCATCAGAAGTAACAGATTCGGGAAGTTGTCCATTGTTAGATAAGGTCAGCTCAATGATATGCAGCAGGTCCATGTTATCAGTGACATAGTCCAAGTTACTCTTTGGACCGGTGAACCATTTTCTGGCATCGATCAGGAACCATAAAATCAGCAAGAATAATGGACCGAAGTAGACGAGAACAGTGTAGTTCATCATATCCAAAGTCAAATCAGCACCCTTAACAGATGGGAAGTTCAAGAATGGGATCATCATAATGACGAAACAAACAGCAACAGTACCAGAGATAATGGAGAACTTACCCAAGTTCCATGGTCCCGGCTTGAAAGTGTTTCTCAGGTAGGTGATTCTTAACAAAATTGGAAGGGTGAAGGAGATGAAAGAACCAATGGCACCGACAGAGAAGATGGCATCAATCAGAGTTCCTCCGGCAAAGATCAACAACAACAATAATTGACCAATGAACCAGTTAACCCAAACGGCGTTGAATGGGATATCCCAACTGTTAGTTCTCTTCCAGTATTTGGAAAGTGGGAAACAACCATCACGGGAGTAAGCGTAGGTGACACGAGACAGGGCAATTTGACACAGCTGACCCATGAAGTAAGATGAGATAATAGTGAAGGCAGAAGCACAGTAGACCAACTTTGTTGGCATGACTTGCAGGTAGAAGGAGATCATTGGTTGACCCAAGTCAGCATTGACGGCAGCGTAAACATCAACAATAGTGTACAGCATCAGCATTTGCAAGACGAATCCAAAGACACCACCAGAAGCCAGAGTCATGACGATGGATCTTGGGGTCAGAAGTTGCAGGTTTCTACTTTCTTCAGCAATGTGGAAAGAAGAGTCAAATCCACTCATGGTCCAGATGACAGCCAAGAAACTCATGATGACAGCAACTCCATTTGGCCAGTCGGTTTCATTTTGAATACCCCACAGGTAAGCATTGCTGTTATATTTGGCGATACCTTGTTCGGAGGCTCTGTTGTTACCCAGCAAAATCATAATGAAGACAATAGCCAAGAAAAGTGTGTTACAGAACATACCAACGGTGTTGAATTTCAGGATCCACAGAGTTGGCATAGAACTGATCATGGCATTGGTAAAAGTCAAAGCCATAGTCAATAAATATGTTTGACCGTTAGTTGCAACGTAGTCTGGGTCATGGAAAGTTTTTAACAGTAAAATCATACTGGCTCCTCCGTAATCGACAGATGGAGCACCAGTAATTTGGACAAGCCAGTTAGACCAACCAACAATCCAAGATAACAATGGGGCCCATTTAGGTGGAGCCAATTGGGAAGTCAGATAATATAAACCACCGGAAGTTGGGAAAGCACTAGACAACTCCAGCAAACTGTTCAGCACACACTGAATACCAATCATAGATACAAGCCAACCCCAAGTTAAACCGGCATTACCAGCATAACCCCAGGAGTACCAAGTAGTAGAAGCAATAGATGGCAACAAACCCATGACAGAGAAGGAAACAGCAAAAGTGGTAAGAAGAGAAAATTCTCTCTTGAACTCTTGTTTGTAACCCAACAGTAAAATGACTTCCTCATCTTGGTCTACCTCATGGTCGACAATAATCTGTTTGTGTTGGTTCGATAACAGACTCTGAAGGTTGTAGTCATCTACCGAGATGATAGTGGCCTTGGTCTTAGTAGATGTGATATTCTCCATCGTACTGATAATTATAGATATAGAACCCTATTAATTGCACCAGATATAATTTTTCCATCCGGCGATCATCTCTCCCAATATATATAATTTACTATTAAAAAATTTTCCTACGACACTTGGGCTGATACCGATAAAGCGATCAAATCCTGAATAGACGACTTATCTGTTATCGGGAGGGGCATGAAAGAATGACATGGGGCAAAATACCGGCATTTAGCGAAAAAATAGGTATCGTAAAATTTTTATCGTGGGAAAAAAGGGCACGCAACGGTTGGAAAAAGGGCAAAACCGTCTCGTAATATTAGACGCTACGCAAAATTTAGAGTTCCGCTAAGAAGTTTCTTTTTTTTTGCTTCTATTAATTGGACTAAAAAGGAATTTCTATCGGATAGAACAGTGATGGGGCAGAGATATGAGATAAGATTAGGGAAATTAAGCAGAGAAGCAGGAATGTGTTGCAACAAGGGCCAGACAGGGGTCCGAACTTACCGATGAAGAGCCATTCTTAAGTAAGTGTACCTTTATAGGGTTGTGATATCTACTTACATCTTGGTCTACCACTTGTAAATGCCGCGAGGATCGACTTCTTCCTGTCAATTTCCCCTCCTCCCGGGCCTTGCTTTATTGTCACTCAATTCCTTTCTATTTTTCTCATCGCTTTGATCACTCGCTCTGATTCGTTTAAAATCTTTTCCGCGCACATCACTTGCCCTTTTTGGATGCCTCTTTGCCCATGCCCTTGGCTCGCTTCTTGCATCGCGGAATTTTTCTCGAAGGCTTTGCCCTCTGATAAGCTGATCTAATCTAGGCGGCTCAACCTAATGGAGTTAATAGGTGAAAGATCCAAGGCTCATCCGCCCTTAGCGGTTACATCATGGCTTTACAAGCTCCCATTTTACGAATCCAAATATAGTTTGCTCTCCATTTAAATCCCGAACTAGTACTTTATACAGTTTGCTTGGCAGACGAGGTACTGTGGTAATTCCGGTGCTGGGGTGACGATTGTCGGACCCCATTGGGGTGATTGTGCGTCTGATTCCGCACCTTTTTCCGCCTTTGAACCTCCCGGTAAAGTTTCCATTCTCGGTTCCATTTCTTTGCAAATCTATACCACATTTTAAAGAATCTCATGAAATAATTCCAACATACAAATACAATGAACACAACTGTAAATGATATACTGACTTTCCAGTAATAGCCTACGTCTTTGTTCAAATCTCCGAATTTGGTAAAATTCATTCCGTAGTACGATGACCAAAACATCAACGGTAAGAAGATAACACTAACCAAACTAAGATAACTCATCGAATTGTTGGATTGCAGCAGGGTCATATTGAACACCATCGAGGTCAAATTGTTCACCATGGTTTCCATAGTTTGAAGTTCTTCTGTATAACTTTCTGTATGATCAGCCACATCACTAAGATATAATTCGCAAGTTTCTGACATGAATAATTTAGGGGTGTTATTGCTGTGCTGAGATTTGGAATCCTTTTGCATCAGTTGTTGCTGCTTCTTCACAGAATGATCTCGCAATTGATAAACCATCGTAGTGATAGGTGAAATGTGCCTTCTAAGTAAAGACAACTCTCCTAACATAAGATACAATTCACGAATAGTCCCCATCTCCAGCTCATCGGTTAAAATATCCAGCTCGATCTCTTCTAATCTACGACGATACAGGGTCATAATTGGGAACAGTAAATCTACAATACTGTCAATAATTGACTGGAACAAGATAGACAGATCACACGAGTCTCGTAATACAGTATCCTCATTCACCATTCGGCTCAAAATCCCACTCTCCAAATCAATTGCCGACCCCTCACAAAAAGAAACCACCACTCCATTATCTAAAATGAAAAGAGAGACCTGTTCTACACCTACACTGAGATTTCTATAACTCAAGGGCCTATGTACTTCCAACATCTTCACTTTCCGTCTGGAGATGGACTTCGTAGCTCCATCATAATCATGGTTCTTACCTTGCAGAGACCAATCTCCGATTCTTCTCATTGTACGATCCAGAATTTGCTCCGTCACACTCTTCTCCGAGTCATCATGGTGCAGTTTCTTCTTTGTCTTTACTAATTTCATTAATGGTAAGATGCACATAGTATAATGAGAGAATTGGTCTACTTTGGTCCGTTGAGGAATGTCAATCATATCCTCAATCGAAAGTCTATGTAATTGGAAACATTCCAGTACCGTGCGGATCAGATCCCATGAAAGTCCATTCACACTAATCCATCGTACTTTAGACCAATTTGGACGACCATTTTTTAGGAGATCTTCTAATTTTTTCGGATCAGCAGGTGTAGCAGAACTAGCAAAGATTTCCTGGTGCTTCGACATCTCTAAATGCTCGACACGATATCTGTTTTCATTGTAATCCGTAATCGTAATAGCCGATTGTTGAGAATGCAAAGATACTTCACTTGTAGGGGTGACACCGGGCTCCCAATTGGCCCTCAAACGCAGCGAAGAAGAAGATGTCTTACTGTCATAGTATTTTCTCAGTTTCTTGTGTTTTCCATTACTTGAAGGCTGCGGTCTCATCGGCAGCTGGGACCGTCCTGAAATCGGAATCTCCATATCTGCTTCCAGCAGATGCATCAGCTGATTTCTTCTCAGTCTCAAATTCACCATTGAATTATCATGGGGTCCACCAAAATAAGGGACCACTTTTTGTTTCTGTGGAGTGTTCTTGGTCTTCTTTCGGCTGCTTGAACTGCTGCCATGAAGAGCTGAACTCGAAGATTCAGATGAAAGAGAGAAATCACTATCATCATCGGCACTATAATTGTAGTCTTCGTAACTCGAATCGTCAAAAATGTCTAATTCTGGTAAATCTGGGTGGTTGGGATCACCAGAATCGTAGATATTAGTCACCACTACCATTTTATGGTGTCGTTATCATCTAAACCACTAGTCAAAGCAATTGAATATGGAGATGATATTACTAAATTAGGAATAAACGATTAATTACTTAATTTGGAATTCCAAGCCAGGATGAAAGTATTTTGTAGATTATATTACCTCATTAAGTAATTACCTAATAAAGCATTCCAACCACGCAACTATCCTCAAATACAATAATTAAGTCAAAATTGCCCCAGAATGATAGTTCAAACGTTTGACCCCTCACTCAGAATGATCAATAACGTCGTTAATATACTGAGAAGGCTAGGAAGTCGAAATGTCTCACATATGAGACCAATGGGCATTCTTCTAGCCTCGAAATTGGAATCCACAACTATGGCAATTACCCAAGATTCGAAATCTCAAAGCCCTTCTAGTTCATCATCACTACCACATTCAGTCAATTTCCAATCTCTAAGACCACTTAACGCACCTTCCGACCCAGAAAATAGATTCAACAAAAATGATCAGCTCAAAAAACTGAACCTCGGCAAAATATTACAACGTCTACAAGAAGAGATCCCAGACATCTTAAGCACATTGATCTCCTCAGACCTCATCTCATCCGACATCATCTTCAGAATATGCCCTACAACACATGAAATGATCCCAGTCTTCAAAGGATACGTCCCCTATGTCACTACACTGAAACTGCTTCAATTATGTATTACTCAATTCATACTTAATCCCGACGTGAAGGTTCATATCTCAAAGACAAAAGTCATCAATGGAGCTGGAACCGGTGGTGAATTACTCGCCTCATCCTGTATATACCCGTCATCGACCAAAATCGTAATGAAATGGAAGACTTGCCTGGAAAACTGCCCCCATTTAACTGAGACCGATCTGGATACTGCGCGCGGATCGATGGGAAAACACACCTGGTCCAAATTGGACCATGCGTCACTGATCTCCACATCTTCAAGCAGCCAGAACAAGTATGGACTTATCAATTTGCAGCCTACGGATGATAAAATCGAAAGAATACTCTGTGGAGTGTTTATTTTTGAGTTAGATGAGACTAATGAGGCCATTGAAGCCATAACTATTGAAGAGATTGAATTAGTTGAGAATCGTCAGTGGATAGGTAGTGGGACGACTGGGAGTCTGGCATGTTGAGCGTGTCTGTCTACTCAAGCGACCTACCAGCATTAACCGGGCCACTAGCCGGACCATCCTGACCTAACCCAACCCTTCCTGTACATAATCTATACATATTTTTCACTTAATATCCCTCTATCCTCATCCACAACTTTGTTCATAAAATCATAATCGAAATCCCCCTTGATTCTACTCTCAACAACCTCTCTGAGTAAATCAATTTCCAGTCGAATCAAATAATTGTTCTCCCTAATAAGATAAATCACATAAATATGAAGACAAAACATGACAATGATGAGGATTCCAAGCCATTTGGGTACACTGGCCATAATTTCTTGACCCATCGACTGAATCAGTGTACTTACTTCAGATATTTCTGTTTCTACGATCTCGAGAGCTGATTCTGATGGGGTCGCAACATTTTCTTCTTTGATTGACTTCTCGCTACTCTCCATAGCCACACTATCACCAAGATCTTGTTTATCCACAATCTCTCCAATCTTCAGTCTTAATTCCTTAAGTAATAAAGCTGCCACCTCATTTTGTCCAGATTCCGTTTGAGACTCAATCACTTTCGTTATCCAACTGGACCCTATCCAATCAATATAATACGAAAGTTGAAATTTAGTCGAGTTAGAGGGTCCCCACAGTAAAATATACCTAGTATTAACTGTGAACAGATTCCCACTAGGAACGTCGGGTGTCGAAGATGTAGTTAATACCGCTAAATAATCATCATCACCTTCTCCAGGCCCCCGAAGAATCCTCTCTTTCATATTAAGCTTAGTAGATTTAGGTCCAATAGAGTAACCTAACAGCTTTGAATACGAGAAAGTTCGTACAAGCTCACCTGTACTGTCATCTTTACTGAATTTGGAGTAGCTAGTGAAATTCGATCCATCACTAAGCTCAATGAGATGCTTATGGAATGCCGTATTTTCTCCAAAAAGTACATTGAAAACCAATCCTGGAGGTGCCTCAATCTGCTCAGTGAATAAGATCTTCTCTTTATCATGTCGACCAGAAGTATCGATCTGAGTCTCTGAGTGCTCAGAAGGTCCCTCAATTTTATACCCACAGTCAGCTCGGAGAGTATATGTGACTCCCGGAAGTGGACCAGGTGCAAAAGTCGAATCCAGACGAGTTCTACGAGGTGTATCTCCATCAATTGACATTGTAAGTTTCAGGAAATCTTCTTCATCTTGTTCCAGGGTCAGTTCTCTTCTTAACAGATCCAGCAGCAGTTCCAGATCACCATCAAAATTTAATAACCCAATTCCATCGGTCTTATATTTCAATTTCAATTTCCGGTCTTTAAAAATAGCTGTAGGTTCACTTGGTAACTTCTCGTTCTGCTCCCATACACAATTGAAAAACCGGAAAGTGGCATCTCGAGAGATAAATGTCGCGAAGAAATGTTTGGCCTCTTGTGTCTCGATTGCGATACCATTGTTGAACAATCCAGCTGTCAGTTTCTTCTCAATACTAATGACGTCACTGAATCCAAGTACCAAATTGGTAACCCAACCCAATATATTCGAATTGAATGCCAAATACTTCTCGGAAACGTATAATCTACCTTGGATTAAGATTTCACGGCTTAAAGCACAACTAAAATCGTCCAAAAGTCGTTCTTCAGTGGGAATTGACGGGAATAATGTATGGAAATCGGCATTTCTCTTGAGTGTAGCGTATCTATATTGAGTATCTTTGTAAAATTCATCGATATAAAGGTTACGGTCGTATGTAGGGGCCAGCAGCAGCAGCAATTGCTGTTGTAAAAGCAGTTGCAGGTGCTGAGGCTGTCCTGGAGGTGATAATGGTGTGGCCGGAGAGCTTGGAGACGACTTCAGAGTCCCTTCTGTGAGTGATGATGATATACTAGAGCTTTTAGGTCTTCTCCCACGTCTATATGATATGATTTCTGGCTTTTGGTGCTCATGTTCAAGATGAAATTCTCCATCTTCTGATACAATTGAGATATTCCGACGATGAGACGGAGTCGACGGAGCACTATCGGTGGTACTGGTGTCTATTAGCAGTTGCTTAGTCTTTCCTCCACTTGGAGATGTCAACATAGATTGTGCCAGAGTCTTAAATGAAGAAAAGAAGGACTGGTTGGTCTCTGAAGACAGCTCAAGAGTGGAATTGTGGTCGTCAATGGACTGATCATCAGATTTGGAAGCCGAAGAAGGTTGAGATTCACTCTCTATTGAATTCACAATCTTCTGTTTGCCCAGATGATCCAAATGTGACGACGATGACGATGCTGATGAGATCTGTTTAAGCTGATAAATCGCCTCCTTCTGACGCTCAGAGTCCAATGAACTCCGGGACGAATGATTCGGTTGACTACTTGTATGGATAGGCTCTAATGTAGTGAGAGGATTCAGCGGCGAAGATTTCATCATACTCGATCCATAAGATCCCATCGGCGTTGGTCCACCCATCGTCTCCCCAGCCTTTTTCACCCTTTGAATATTGATAGGATCACTATGAGGAGTACTCAAGAAACGAGTATCTATGCGGAGCCCGCTACCATTGGGTTCAGGAGTCACCTTCCCGGACAGTTTCTCCGGTTCTTGTTCCATAATTGAAGGAATCGATTGAGTCTCCACATCATTCTCATCGGCGCTTATTTGATTTGCCCCTCTTAGCAGGGGGGAATCTGAGGAGGTCCCAGGCAAGGGAAGAGACTCTAAAGACAGCGGCACAGAGTATGTCCAACCGTCTTCTTCCTCATTCATGATCAATTCACCTTCCTCGTCTGTGATTCCACTCATTGTAACACCCCTTCTAGTCTGGTTCTTGCATTCAATAGATGATTTAAATATGCGTTTCCTATTTGGGAATTGTAGTAAATTGCGATATGAAAAATTGTAAATGGTGAGCAAAAAGGGGGTGATGCGAGTATTCCGGGGGGTATTCTGGCGTAGATCACGGGATTATTCCGAGGGTGTTCGAGGATTATCAGGAGATGATTAGGAGACCATGTTGTAGCATTCAGGTACCACTATGGAGGCGAAGTAGTCTAAGGCTACTTCACCTCAGCTGAGACAACTACTCGAGACCACTCCTTGAGACAACTACTTAATATCTACTCCATCATACTAATCCAATCACATCCACTTAATTATTATATAATTAAAGAGACCCCTCTGCCGCAAGACGGGCAAAGAATTCTGCAGCAATACTCTTACTAAGTCTTTCACGTTGGTTTGTTCGAGTCAAAACAAAATCTTGTTCTCCACGAAGTAAAAGAAGTCTTAATAACAAATTTTCCAGTCTCAGTTGAGCCAGATCAGGGTCTGATCTCAGCTCCCGATATTCTTTGTTGGCTAAAGCACGTTGTTGTTTAGATCCTGATGCCATAATTGTATTTCTACGCGCCATAGTACGAGTTCTAGAAGGTTGGTTGGCTTTGACATCTGCACCTCTACTGCCAATAGAAAGGAAATGCTTCTCACGAATGATTTTTAATGTAGCCAGTGAGAATCTTTCTACTTCTTGTTTGAGTACTGAAGATTCACGGTCATAATAAACAGGAACAAGTAATAACTCTTGATATTTCTCATTCTTCAATTCCTCAAGTGGAGGCCCGGCTCCATTATTATGGAAAAATTCGTAACAGAGTACCTTCAACCAATCAAATACTACTTCCACTTCAGTGTTAGTCAACGGTTTACCGAATCCTGGGACAGACGAACTCGAAGTCACATTACTGATAGCATTTGTCATTGCATTCTGCCACGAAGACGTAGTCGTAGCAATTTTCGATAACCTCTTATTAGTGTTGCTGTTGCTGCTGATACTACTATTAGTCTTATGAGATTTAAGAGCATTCAAGGTGATAGACGTCTTCATCGCACTAATTCTAGGCAACAATAAACTGTCGGCAATATTGAGGACTACGATCCAAGTTTGCAAAATGACCTTCAACAATAATTCATCGGTCAAATTCGTCAGCAACACTTGGAAATTCAAATTCAAATAATCAAATAATGGTTCTAACAGTGTCTTTGTTAAATTATCAGATGGCTTATTATTCCCCAGTTTCCCACAAATCAATTTAAGCGTTTGTCTTGAGATCGCAAATTCTACAAACGATTGGAATTTCCCTACAATTAACTTAACTCCACGATCTCTGATACGAGTGATTGTTCTATAGGCTCTACCCATACAGAAGATAGCATCGTCTCTTTCACTCTCCATAGAAATCTGCAAAATCAATTTACCTTGAGTATCCAAATCCAATTCTATGTCTTGAGGTAAACCATCCATATTGAATCTGTTCGGATGTAAATTGATCACAGAACGTCCACATACATTGTGCTGAGTACCCAAAAATGATGAGCTATCCCACACTGTACATCCCAATATGGCACTAGAACCGCCAGGAACAACAATTTCGAATTCTTCATCCCATTCAGGATTAATACTGTTCTTGACAGCTCTCGTCTTCAGAATTCTCGTCTTGTTATTTCCATCGATCAAAGAAACATAACTATCGGGAAGTCTTGAATTTGCAGATGAGAATCGCTTCAAATTCTCGGCTCCTACGACTCTTATGGAGAACAAATGGGCGGTAGCTCGTTGAGATTTGGAACTGCCAGAGCTAGAAGAATGAGCTCTAATTACCAGTGACACACTCTCAGGACCAATCAAGTCTTCTAATTTTTGCATATTAGTCAACAATGCTTCTAAATTGTTGAGGGCAACACAAGTACGAGGCTTGAAATCAAAGGTCTTCGGCATTTGAGCCTTAGAGTTACTACCAGATACTACGTTTTTTATCCAATCGGTGCTTGAGTTGAGCATATTTTGGAATTCTGTGTCAGAACTAGCAGAAGCGTCTTTGGATTCCTCAGTTTCTGACTGATCGAGATCCAGAATAACTAGCTCCATCATCATGTTGGCATACTCAATCATTCCCAATGAAAGATATTTAGTAAGCTTGGTCATAAGTTTCAGATTCTGCAACGAATCAGCCCAACCAAGATCTTTCAAGACATTAAAAGACTGATTTACCAAAGCAAATACATCAATAATAGAGGAAGAAAACATCTTCTCTTCTTCGATGTTGACAGGCTCTAGCTTATCTTCCGATACCAGTTGTCTAATGAACTGGATCATCTTATTACCACTCTCTTCACACCACTCATTTATATAAGGATAAAAGAACAGTTCCAAATCGAATTTGAAAACTTTGTTAGAGGGGGATACCTGACTGAAAATTGACCTAATCTCCAAAAGCATCTTATAAACCTCAATGGCATCCCCATAGTTAATTACATTCTTAGTATAAGATTTAATATGTAGAAGCATGTTCTTGGCATCAGCAGCGAACATCAGTGTGGACAAAGAACAGGACATTTGGGGGATATATAATACGCCAAGAAGGGGGTTAGGATATCTTTTAGTGAGAAGTTTGGCATCTTCAATCACCTTGTTACCTACCTCCATGACGTGAGCCAAGCTCAAGGTATTGTCTCGAGGAATTACGTTTAATAAGTGAACATATCTGAGTTCAGCTGTTTTTATAACAGAATTAGACAACTTCTTTTCCCATTTCTCAGGTAATCCACTTGTCTTGATAATTAATTCGAAAAGAGGCTGCTCTTCTACTCTTGCGAGCATCTCCATCAGTCCTGCAAACTTGGGTTTCGTCTCTGAGTACACTTGCCTCAACAAATCTCTCAATTCTTTATATATCTGGACATAATTGAAACTCAAATTAGTAACCCATTCCTGTTTGATCTGAGTAGGCCAAGTTACTTGGGCACTCACCTGTTGACTCTCATAAAAGTTGAAGAAATCAGAGAGCATGGTATGATCGAGATGTACCTGGAGAAGTGACCCATTAAGAGCTGAATATATATATGCCATTTTAGTGAAGGGGTCAAGACCCCAATGTTTACTACAAGTTTCCAATAAATCTATTGATCCCTTGGACAACAATAAGGTTGCTGAAGTCTCCCTGTAATCATACTCGAAACATTTGATCAGAAATTTGATAAAAGTTTCTCTTGGGTCGGAAGGAATGATGGAAGTCGATGTTCTGGAATCGGAATTGCTTACAAGAGGTTGATATTTACTAATCAAGGCGTTCAATTGCCTCTGATGGGCAGATTTCCAATTCAAGTAGTCTCTGGTTTGATCGAAATCTTGCAATTGGTAAATCATTTTACTTGACTCGGCCTCATATTCCTTTAAAATATCGCCAAGCTCGGAAATATACGTTATCTCGTTAGTTTCGAGCTTCAATTGGTCGATGATACCTTGGATTTCAGAAGCATCGGTTATTCCAAAGATCTTTGCTACTATTTGAGCAGAAGAAATGTCTGACTCGTTGAAGTTTGGTTTGAGACTACGAGAAGTTGATTTATATGAGCTATCTGAAATGACAGGCGTAGAAGTCGGCGCCGGAGAAGATGGTCTCATTGTGTTCTTTAATTCTTCTAACTTTTTTATCATCAGATCAGCGTGTTTTTCTCGCTTGATTACCAGGATTAATATGGTGATGAAGGTGTCGGCTTGCAGGAACACAGCATGACTGACCTGAGGTTGAGGAGTACCTACGTTGTTTAACTCCTTAGTCGCACACGATACAAACCTCATAACTAATTGTTCCGGGTTCTTGGTGTTTGTTTTACTCGAGTCCAAGAGCTCATTATAATAACTCAAAAGACATCTCTTAGTAATCTCGTCATAACCGCTCTTTTTATCAATAGCAACCTTATGTAATTTCAGCTTAAGCTTTAATAGCGTGTCAGAAGAGATCTTCTGGTCCGAGGAAGAGTGTAAAAACTTACTAAACCGGTGTGATCTATGCTCCTTTTCAACTGCCACAGTCGATGGAGCCCTTGGAGCCCTAGCAGATGCCACAGAGGGGGCATTTTTCCGTACAAGAGCGGTCTCTTTGTTGGAACCTACAGAGCCCATTGTGTTTCTGAATCGTGGTTCAGCCCTATATTCAAGCAAAACCAGCCTCAACACCGCCTTCAATACCTCTCTTTCTTCGCCCAGCTGGCCCATCTCAGCCGACCCATCAGCAGACACGGCTTGGGATGGATCCCTGGCAGATTCAGTTCCAATTGAAAGTCCAGATACTCCGCTAGTGAGATCCAGTTCCATTTCTGTCCCCACCTGACCCTTTGCCTCGTTCATTGTTTCTTTCTCCGTCCCCTCTCTATTAATACTCTCTTAACTATGGTACCTGTCAAGATGCAGATCTCTTCGAGTCCTCGGCGTGTCTTTTTCGCTTTGTTTTTGTTTTTTGCGTGGGATAGAGCGAGATGAGGGCGGGGCAAGAGGGGCAGGGGGCAGGAAAGAGATAAGCGGGAAGTGAAGGGAAGGTGCTGCTGGGGGGATGAAGAAGGAAGGGGGTAGGGGAACTAAGAGCGATGACTAGTGGATACTGACAAGATATTGAGAGATGGAATGTATATTAGCTCAGTAAGTCGATTGTTCCCACCCAAAACTCAAGCAAATTACTAGTCAATTTCACCCCCTACTTAGTTTCAAGCAGGAATGGTTAAATCTAGGCACCAAATTGACAAGATTAGGTACAATTACATAGAATAAAATATACGAGAAGCGATGAAAAGCTATATAAGATACACAAATAGATAATAAAAATACATACATACCTTTGAAAATACTCATGTATCAGTATCAGGAACCATATGTTGGTTCATAATCTTAGTCAAGGCAAACATAGTCAATTTCTTACCAAACATAGGCAGCATTTTGTCATCACAGAAGATCTCCTTCCTGTTATCAGGGTTCTGAAGGTCGTGCAGCTTGATATAATCCCAGACCATCTTAACAATCTGCCCTCTCGGAAGTTTGGATTCTGGGGGAACATCCAAAAACTCCAGCAATTTAGGAGTTAATCCAATAGGACGTTTGAAAGGATGGGAATCACTCAACTTTCTCTTCTTCTTTGGCTCGGTAGACAGTCGATGAGCCCGCACCGGAGCTGCCTTCAGCATACGGAGATCGCGCGCATTGATCGAATGTTGAAGTTTAAACAGTAATTCCAGATCACGGCGGGCAATATCATCAAGTGATCTTTTACTACCTCCGTGACCTTCTGGTTCATCCTCTCGATCCTCTTCACTTACCTCATCGTATTTACTATGGTTTTGACGTTGCAGTTTCCTTACAGATTTCTCTTCTGCGCGGCGCTCTGCTACTAATTTCTGATACCTCAGCATAATCATCTCATTCACATCCTTCTTCTCCATCGTAAGGTCAACATCAAAGAGAGCTTGGAGCGCAAAACGGATCTTCTTTGCTGTGATCTTCTCTAAATCAGACACTCCTAAAATGGCATCCACAGTGGGGATGAACTTCTCAATCTCGGTCATTTATCAACTTGAACGGACAATCTCAAATCTCAAATCTCAAATCCCCAAATTTAAATCAACTGGTGTTCTTCGTCACTTGTCTCCATCCCTCCCTCTTCCCTCTTTGTTTCCTCGTCTGTGTCTGGCGATCCCTTGTCACTTGCATTATTTGCCCGTGAAATATCCCCTGTTTTTTTTCTCCCCCAAACGCCCCATTTGACTCAAATCTGCCATTCCCCTTCCCCCTATGAAAAAATATAAAAATTTTCGTCTCGCCTCTGAGACGACTCACGTCGAAGAGACTCAGATCAAGTTCTATCAAACATGTCAGCTGATCATTCGAGAGATCCTTGTCCTATTGTTATTTTGAGTGACTTCGGTGGTGCCTACGCCATGGGTGCCATCGGTGGTGCCGTTTGGCACGGAATAAAAGGGTTCCGTAACTCCCCTTACGGAGACCGTTTCCCTGGAGCTATGCTGCTGATCAAGGCCAGAGCTCCAGTCGTCGGTGGTAACTTCAGTGTTTGGGGTGGTTTATTCTCCTTCTACGATTGTGGTGTTAAGGCTGTCAGAAAGAGAGAGGATCCTTTGAACGCCATCATTGCCGGTTTCTTTGTCGGTGGTTCTTTGGCTATCAGAGGTGGTTACAAACAAATTAGAAACTCCGCTATTAGTTGTGCTTGTATATTAGGTATTTTTGAGGGATGTGGTATGATGTTCCAAAGATATATGGCATGGCAGAATAAGCCAGTGGCTCCTATTATTCCAGATCAGCCATTGGGTGCTTAAACAACGCTCTAGTCCATCCCCCTACTTACCCTCTACTCCTTCCTATAATGACTTATCTTTATGATGTACATAGTTTTTATTTCTTAATAAAAAATTTATTATTATTGATGTAGTGCTATATCGATCCCTTGATGAACGGATGTTCTCTCAGCTCTTGTGGTGTCCATCTCGTAAGCGGATTCAACTCCAAACATCGACTCAAAAAGTCAATGAGCAATTTACGATCATTCACCTCCCTGTCAAGTAACCTTTTAGTGGACTTCTTCGGCATGGCGTAGTTCATTATAACATCAGTCAATGTTTGGCCTTCGAAATCTTTACGGGACTCTTTCTCGGTGACTTTCTGCTCTCTCATATATTGTTCCACCGACTTCATTTGGTAGCGTTGTTTCTCAGCTCCAGTCTCATCGGTCTCGGTGATTTTATTGAGGAATTTAAGCGAATTCTTACCCATATAACACATCCAATTAGGTGGAATCTCCAACATATCGACGATCCTCTGTAACTGGTTGAATTCCGAAGTTCCAGCGAACAACGGTAATCCCAAAAACAATTCCAGAACAATACACCCTAATGACCACATATCGATCGAAGTAGAATACAGAAGCCCTAAAATCACCTCCGGAGATCTGTAGTATCTCGATTGGACATAAGTATAGAGGGTCTGACGTTCATTGCAAGCAGAACCGAAATCGATCACTTTCAATTCAGGTTTATCAGGGGACACCAACAAGATATTCTCGGGTTTCAAATCACTATGAATGATATGAGACTCTTTTAAGATATGAAGTGAGTCCAATAATTGGACAGTGAAGTTCCGAACCAACTTCATCTGTAACCCGTTGAAAGAGTTCTGTCTCAATAACTCATACAAGTTCGATGACAACAATTCTAAAACTATACACAAGTGATTCTTATGAACAAACTTGTCCTTCAATCTCAAGAAATGATGTATATCTTGAGGATCCACTTTCTTATTCAAGAACTCCAATATACTAACTTCTGTTAATGATTGGTTCAAATGCAGAGCTTTGCTCTTCACCACCTTGATCAGAACCAACTCCTGAGTCTTCAAATCTTGACATTTCACTACTTGACCGAAAGTACCTTGTCCCAACATGTCCAATACTACGTATTTTTTATTCTCTTGTACTCCTAAGACGTCATTCACATATAAGATGTAATCACTATCTTCGTTGTCGTAACCATCATTGAATTTACCCTCACTTGGTTTAGTTAACACTCTACGAGGATTACGTGAACTCTTGTAACTGAACTCTGGTCGGCAAATGGCATATGTAGAGCTCAACAGAGTAGTCAAGGCCATTAATGGTGACACAACATGAGTCGTCCCCGTTGAAGCACGACGGTATTTCGGTGCTTGGTTGACACGAGGTTTCAAATCACTACTTCTCTGTACTTTACTCATCTTTGGAGCTGGTTTTGGTTTCTGTTTCTTCAGCTGTTGTTGATAAATCATATTGGTACTGAATAATGATGCCCTACGTGTCATTGCGAACTGATCTTGTTGGTATTTAGGTACAGCGACCGAAGACCGTCTCAGGAGATCCAAAAGTTGAGATTCATGATCATTATAGTAAGATGAAGGACCTGGAGCCAGCAGTCTTGGAGGTGGCTGTCTCAGTGGAGGTGCCATATCCTCATATTCATAAGTAGTTGGGAGATTATGACTGAATGAAGCTCTATGTTGCTGTAAGAGCTGCTGATGTAATTGATGCAGTTGTTGAGGTGGGTGGTGCAGCTGTTGAGGCGCCTGGCTCTGTTGAAGGCTATAACTTGGATTGAAGAAAGGTGACGATCCAAGGCTCGGGTTCACACGGCTATTATTTGGAGAAACGCTTATCCCTGATCCACCGGCAGCAGCCAGAGCAGCCAGAGCAGCGGCAACTGCAGCTGAAGCTTGCTGAGGAGGGGCCAAATTCCGGTTAAATGCACCCCATGGATTCCTGAATCCAGCACTTCCAGGACTCAGTTGCTGTTGATGGAGCAAAGATGCATGATTACTAGGCGATAGGTCAAAAACTCCTCCACCAGGTGATGAAGCAGACGCGGCGGAATCGAGATTCCGCTGAGATGCAAATGGGGAAGCCGATGAACTGGCCAGCCAAGGATTATTAGAAGCCGTTTGAGTCAGTATGTGCTGCGGAGGCGAGTATGGGAACTGCTGTGGTTGTTGCGGATGAAGTAAAGTAGCAGGAGATTGACCAGCATTGGCACCAGGAGGACCCATTCCCGGTCCAGAAACCGAGCCCGCCGTTGAAAGACGTCTTGTATGTGACCCAATTGCCACTGGACTGTTATTTTGAGACGTGACATATGCAAGAGGATCCATTTGATCTCCGGGATTCTTTAGTTGTGGTGGTTGTTGGCCTGTCTGCAGAGGGGGCAGCGGCGGTTGTTGCTGATGTTCCAGATAATTCTCGTATTGATACGACATTTGAGTTGGAAAAGTCTCAATTTAGTGTATCTATCGGGACTATGGGTGTGGATAACAGCAGATGGGCGTTTTTTTGGATGTAATTCCCCGTATTTTGGGTGCTTGGTGACTCCTGGAATTAGATGTGCCCACTTTGACAGTTCAGCAAGAATCAAGGGCGGGAAAATGCGTGAGACAACGAGCGAATTACTAAATGTTGGGAAATCCGAAACAGAGCGTTTTACGAATTGGAGACGTGACTTGATTTCGAATCGGTGCTATGGCGAGTAAATTTTCTTTTTTTGCTTTTTCCTCGTTGAAAAGAAAAATCACCACTTTGAAAGGAGGAGTTTGAAAGCGGCGGTTAGTTGGAGTGAGACACTACGGAGCATAATGAACCTCTCGACATCAACTTTAGGAGTCAGAAGAAGAAAGGCTACCAAGCTGAATTTGGATAGTGATGAAAATGCTGCTGAGTTGAAGTTTGGGCCGGAGTTTCAACAGTCCCAATTATCTCATGGAGGAGTTCAAGAAGATTTGGTGGCATTGAATGCCAGTGAACTGAGGTTGTTGATCAGACTGAATTTGAATTCCAGACGTAATGATATCCGTAGAGAACAAGGTGAGGAGGTTGATCCTTCTGATTACGAGAGTCCTGATCTGTTAGATGATGAGACATTGGTCAGTGTGGCTTTACTGCCTCAAGCCAATGAAGTATTAAGAAAGACATTGGATTATTTATCGACTTTCTCCAGATTTGCCGATGATAAGACTGTTGCAGCTGTTGACGGGATCTTGAAGTCTTCTGAGAATGCTAATCTTCATCCATTTGAGTTGGCTCAGTTAGGTTCTTTGGATTTAGAGGAGAGTGATGAACTGTTCAGTTTAATTCCTTCTTTGGCATCCAAGAAGACCAATAGGGAGATCCAGTCTCTTTTAGATGAGCTCAACAGGTTGGAGAGACCTTACTGATTATGTACGTGTACTTTTAGAATAAAAAAATTTATATATATATATGTTCATGCTAATTGTATTCGAGATCGTTAAGAAATTTACGACCCGATCCGTATTTCCACCACCGTGGTAAACAACTATATGGGGTATTATCAATAGTCTGAGTATCGGGTTTACATACACATCTCTTACGAATCCTCAAATTTTCACTTGGAGGGCATGTTTGGAAGGGTACATGATAATATCCAATATCATCGAAATGATGAATCTTTTCTTTGTCCATTAATAAACTGACCAGGATGGAATGGACTGGCAGATCACCCCAACGTTCATAGTAGAACCCTCCTGCATCTTCTAAATGCTTGAAGAACAGCAAATATGCCTCAGAACGGAAGAAATTCAAATTCCCAATCTCAAAGTTTGACCAAAAGTGACACATATTGTACCCTTCTTCTTCTTGGTGTCTTCCTACAGGGCCTATTATATCTGTGGTAGTAATGAAATCGAGAGCATTATTTGGGTGGAGATATTCCGGGTGCTGGTCCATAAATGACTCTACTGTTCTCCATAACGTCGGGATCGTGTTATTGTACTCATAAAACGTCATCACAAACCCGTAATATTTGTCCTGAGTTCTCATCAATTCAAATGGATCATATTGGAAATCGCACATATATTCTACGTCTGGTTCGACTCTGAAATAGTAGTCATACTTCAACGTCAATGGCTGACGGAAGAAGTATCCAGAATTGAATCTACACATATTACGATACGATACAGAATGTGAATATATAACACCTTCTTTCGTCATCTTGTCGATACATTCTTCCATCTTGGTTTGGTTGATATTTGGGGGTACATTCCAGGTGTCTGCATCGATTAAACCATACTCTGTACGACCACTAGCCAGTTCAGTGGTCAGTCGAATGAATTCTTCCACAAATGGCTCGTCATTCAAGAATGTCCATGTGTATCTATAGTCTTTATTAAATCTGTCTTCGAGCGACCTCATCGAGCTTAAGACTCCAGGTAATTCCCAGTTTCTAGTAAGCATCAAGATGGTGGCATTTTCACGTCCCAATTGAGTTCTGTCTTTGATTCGTGGTTTAGGCGAGTTATATTGGTTTGTTCCATATTTTTGTCTGCTGTCATCTATATCTTCATAGTACTTTCTGATCAGAGATTGTCTTGAGATGGAGTCGGCGATGATCTGATCTGCGGCGGTGATATTTGTTTGGTATAAATATGCGAATAATGAGCCCAGAATGAAGGTTAATATGACTACTGGAGTCGAAAATACCCCTAGAACTGCCATTGTGGTTCTGGTTAGTCCAATTCTTGATGTGAAATTTGATGCCAGTCTTCTTTTGATGGGTTCCTGCAAAAGTTTAACCGAGCGCGCCTTGAGCGCCCTACGAGCTCCTACCAATTTTTTTCATTTCCCCTTAGCACTTAGGCGGAGCCAAGGCTGAGGGGCTTACGACAAGCAGATGGGTGAAGATTAGTCAATTGCACCGTGGTCCAACTGAAACTGACAGAAAATACGATTACTACTGATGACAGCTATCGATATCACTCAACTCACCGAAAAATACACCCTACACTTCATATTAAATTATCTCATTAATTATATCACCCCCAAATTTCTCCCTCTTTCTCCCTATTCCTTCTCACTATATACAGGAAGACTTATACTTTCACTGGTCTTGATATGCACATCCTTATACATCTTAACGCCCCCTTTGATCAATTTCTCAGTGGTAGTTATACCAATAATCGCATTTCTATTCTTATTATCAATAATATATTTGAGAATACTATCGATATTCTCTATGAGCTGAGTCACTGTCATATCACTGAATCCACATTTGACATCTAAGACAGCACCATTGGCATGAGGTACAAATTTGGTATTTTTAGCGATCAGTTTCAATTGTCGTGCCACATATTCATCATCACAATTCTCATCTTTTAATTTTGTGGTCCCTTTTTTACTAGTTATTCTTACTAATTTATTATCAACATGCGGTTTAGACATCTGTACTACAAATGGCACTTTACTCTTACTTTTCAAAAACTTGGCACCTAACAAGGCAGGTATGAACTTTTGGATACGCTGATCACACACTATAAAGTCATAATCAGCATGCATTTTCTCCAAATTCTTGTAGTTTGAAGACATTTTTTTCAACTTTCTCAATGTGATGATATCAGTAATATAATCCTCTGTAGCAGCCCCTTTCTTCATTAATGTGTCTCTATATGGGGTGGAAGGGTCTTTAGTGATCATGAGAACGGTTTTACCGCTTAATTTCTCCATTCTATGTGGAACTGGAACGATTCTAGGTACATAATCTGTCGTCTTGACAATCGGATTAGCTAAATGGATGATCAAGTGGATCGCCACTCTATTCAGTTCATTTTGCTCATCAATGTGCTTCTTTAACAGCTTCAATGATTTTTTAGTCACCTTCTCATACTTCTCCCCGAAAATAAACTCATTCTCTGTACTCATTTCGTCAGTTATGGGCTTCCGATGACCTGCCTCTTCTCATCTTCCCCTTTTTTAAGAGAGAGTGGAAAATTTTCTAGATGAGAATTTTTAGAATTTCCTAATCGAGATATTTGGATTTGTTGCACGACTATAATGCATCTGAAATACAGATTTGATAGGGCTTCTAAAAGTGTCACCAAAAGTATGGAGAAGATAAAGCTCAGATAAGGCATCACACCAACACTTCAAATGTATATTCCAGGACTCCTTCAAACATTAATTGGCACATCTGGACTATTGAATAGTCTTCATGTCTCCGAAACTATTGTACTGCTCAATGAACCTCTGAATAATCATCTCCAATCTAAAGCGATGAGTACCGAAGCAGTGAGACCTGTGGTGATATGGCATGGGATGGGAGATTCCTATAACTCCTCATCGATGAATAGTATCCTCAGTCTAATAACAGATACTCGTCCGGATGTCCCTGTGTTCTCTGTATATATTGACTCCAATAATGACAATGATCTGCAACTGGGTTTAGTGGGTAATTTAACACAGCAAATGGAGCTTGTTTGTGACGAGTTAGAGAGTAATGGGATATCCCATTTCGATGCCATTGGGTTTTCTCAAGGTGGATTATTTTTAAGATCATTATTACAGACTTGTGATCAGATCACTTACAACAATTTGATCACTTTTGGATCTCCCCACAATGGAGTCACCGATCTTCCTCTCTGTGATGAATACAATTGGGTATGCAAACAGAGGAATCTGCTTTTAAAAGCTCAAGTTTACAAACCAAGTATCCAAAGCAAGAGCATTCAAGCTCAATATTTCAGAGATATCGACAGATATGATGAGTATTTGGAGAAATCTCAATTCTTGGTGCATGTGAATAATGATAATTTTGTCAAAGGGGGTGTTAATGAGCAGTACAAACAAAGATTGGTGGATCATTTGAAAGGAGCCTTTGTGATGGTTAAGTTCGATAAAGATACTACGTTAGTACCTAAAGAAAGTGCATGGTTCTTCGATATGGACACCCAATCGAGACAACCTATCCCCTTTCAATCCACCACTTCATACACTCATAATCTCATTGGGTTAAAAGATCTCCATACAAGAGGGCAAATAGTGTTTAAGAGTATTGACGGGGAGCATATGCGGATCGATGATGACTTTTTTGTTGAGATTGTGAAGAATTATACTGGGGGAGTGAATGAACCGAGCGGCACGAAGTGAACGGAACTGAAAGTGATAATTAAATTTCCGATCGAATTGAATTATTATTTAATTGAAATTTAAAATATATTAAATATATGAGAAGGGTAGGTTAATTATGGGGGTAATTAGAGATGAATAATGTAGATGAGCAGGGATATGGCAGGGGAAGTAGCTTCGCAGTTCGGTTGAGTAGCCCGATCGAGGCATTCAATGTATTATGGATCGTGGGTATATTTCCAATTTTGTCTACCTACCACATGCCACCGTACCACCCACCTGCTCCCCCCTAACGCCTCTTCGTGATCTGCTTCGAGCCCCTTTTCCTTCACCTTCTCTTTCCTTTCCCTCGCCCTTAGACCATGCACCGCCCCTAACTTACCCCATTAAGCTTCACATTTTCCTAATTTAAACATCTTAAAGGGGCGGGATACAGAACAAAATAGGGGTAACTTAACGTGTTAAGCGCCGTGGACAGGGGTACAAGGTAAGTAAATGATGAGCGCTCTAACGATGGAAGAGTCTGAGAATGATATGATGATAGATGAGACTGTAGGTGATCACGTGAATGAGCATGAGAATGAGAACGAGAACGATGTCATGATGGAAAGTGGGTCTGAAGACGTGGAAGTGGAACAAGAGGATGATATTTTGGAGATTTATGAAGATGATGAGGAATTGGTGGATGTGGGGGATGGATTGGAGGAGACGAGGGGAAGTGGAGTGGAAGAGGAAGTGGAGGGAGTGATAGAGGAAGAGGGGGAAACAAAGGAGGGAGAGAAGGAGGGAGCAGAGGCGGAAGCTGAAGCTGAGGTCGAGGTAGTTCAAGAAATGGGGGCTCAAGAACCGGAAGAAGTAGAGGAAGAAGAAGTTCAAGAAGTTCAGGCAGAAGAACCTGAAGAAGAATTGTTGGATTTTGAAGAGGATGACGTGAGAAATTCATCAACAGTTGAAGAAAATGAGAATCAAATTGAAGAGGAAGACGAAGAGGACGCACAAAATGAAGAATTCGTAACAACTGTAGAAGAAACAGGAAATGAGAATTTGTCTGGATTAGAGCCCCAGCAATTAGAAGTGATTGGAGTTGAGGATGAGAATGAAGAAGGGCCAGATTCCGCTAAAGAAGTAGATATAAATGAAGAATTACTTGAAGGAGTGGATGAATTGGATGAAGTGAATGAGCTGGAAGATCAGGAAGAACTCAATGAGGTGGACAGTGTACAAGAAACGGAAGTTTTTGAAGGGCCCTCTGGCCTGAATGAAGATAAAGATCAACTTCTAGATGAAATAGACTCAACTAAATTCGAAGATTCTATAATTGAGCCACTTGATGAACATGAAGGTGAGTTGCTGGATGAGCCTGGAGTTGAAGCTGAAGCTGAAGCTGAACCTGAACCTGAGCCTGAAGCTGAACCTCTTGATGAGCCTGAAGCTGAGCCTCTGATCCAACCTGAGACCGTACTCAACGAGCCGGCCCAACCTCTTAATGAATATATAACCGAAGTCATCGAAGACCATGATGATCTGGAAGAAATACTCGATGTCGATGAAACAAATAATGACACTATTGGAGAAGTGGGTTTTGTAACTGTCATGAATCTGGATGACGTTGCCGAAGATGGAAGTGAAGGAGATGAAGTAGATGATTCACATGCAGGATTTGTCACTATGATTGAAGCACCAGAAGAAGAAGAAGAAGAAGAAGAAGAAGAAACTGTCACCGTCAGTAATGGAAATCAAGACACCAAACTCATTCCTATCATATTAGAGACCAGTTCAAGCAGATGCTTTTTAGTTCCACCTCCGCAAATTATCGATTCAGAACAACATATTGTTAGTGATGAAGAATTACTTCCAGTATTATTCAGAGATCGGGGCGAAACTTTTGTAAAAGATAGTTTAGACTCGTTCTTCCATCTGATTCGTGAGAGTGAATTGCTCAGAGATGACTTCGATACCGATAATGAACTAGTTTTAACGGTAGAATCTTTGGATTTGAGTATATCTGAAGATAACTACTATGCTAGTCAGATCACTTTACATGATTTAGTGGATTTGAAGAAGAAACATAACATTGGACTAGGGCTTAATACAGAGACAATCTTGGTATCTCAAATAGATGAGCTTTCCTTAACTTTGAAGGTGTCGTGTCAGAAGAGATTCATCACTCAGTTCAATAAACTTAGCTCAATGGAACCTGAACGTGGATCATTAAAAAGAAGATTGGAAGAGGAGGATGATAAAGTGGTGAAAAAGATCAAGACCCCATAATAAATAGCATTGTATAATCAATAAATGAGACATCATTACCGAGATCACAACATCGTTACACCACTAGAATTTTACAGTAGATCATTACACTAGATCTCTACTAACTACAAACCATCTAAACCGTATATGTATGGATTTTTGTTATTTATTAAATGGTGGAAGTATTTAGGCAGTAGTGGCAACAGCATCTTCAGAAGCCTTCTCGATTTCTTCACCGGTCTCGGTCAAGATCAATTCGATGTGACATGGAGAAGATTGGTAAGCGTTAATTCTACCGTGAGCTCTGTAAGTTCTTCTTCTTTGCTTTGGAGCTTGGTTAACTTGGATGTGAGAAACTACCAACTTGGAGGTGTCTAATCCCTTAGCCTATAAAATAGTTAGTATCAAAGTAATGAGAGTGGGGATGAAAAATGAGTGACAAGAATATTAAAGCCCACATCTGAAGGGATTGGAATTTCCAGGACCAATAAAACATGAAAACTATAACTTCTATCACACTTTGAATATAATAATACTTACGTCAGCGTTAGCCTCAGCATTCTTCAACAAGTCTTGGATGAACTTGACAGACTTAGCTGGCCATCTAGCCTTGGTGACACCGAATTCTTTACCTTGAGCGGTTCTACCAATAGAACTGTTGAAACGTCTGAATGGAATAGCTCTCTCGTGCTTGGAAACTTGGGTCAAGTATTGTTGAGCCTTCTTCAAGTTCCAGCCGTTGATGGCTTGAGCGGTTTCTCTGGTGTTCTTGAAGGAAACACGCAAGTAGGAGCCTCTGGCGGAAGCTGATCTAGCTGGGTTGGATGGAGTAGCAGCGTATCTAGCCATTTCTAATTCAATATACTTAGTCTATATTAAACTATTAAACAATTAGATTAATATAAAAATAAAGTATCTGGAAAATTTTTTGCAAAAAGTCAAAGGTGAAGAAAGGGAAAAAAATTTTTCGCCCACAGTAATTAGGAGGAAGGGTCGTGTGGTTGAGGAGAAGATTCTGGTGAGCAAGTTACGAGGATTTGTGGGTTTGGTGCGCGGATCCTAATTGGGAAAGACGGGGATGAAATTTAGCCCTATGTGTGATCACGTGAATTGTTGCGAATCTGTAACCCTAAAAAGTGGCTTCGATTTCCGATCTCTTTTGGTGTCATGATGTCTGTCCGCAATTATTTAGGGACGTCTGCGTTATAGTTCAGATGGCGTCCTATCTTAGTGGTATAGATAAGCAATGCGGTTGAATACGTTACTCGGTGCCGCAGCCCTGTTGGCTAGCGGTGTTTATGGTATTGATGTTGGCAATTCGGTATTGAGCGGGTATAAATTAGGCGATCTTGTGGGATTGCATACGGTTTCTCTCTACAAGGAGACACCGCCTTCGGTGTCAAATCTTACGTTTTATTTGAACATAAACAAGGACAAGAAACCAAATAAGGATGTGGGTGTTGAACATTGTCCTGAGAATTCTCAAATCTGTGGATTGAACCGTCTTTCGTTGCCGGGAAAGGAAGACCTTGTCACTGAGATAATATCGTTCCCTAATTCCATGAAGATGAAAGTGGAGGAAGATGATGAAAAGAAGAGTGTTAGTGTAGTATTGAGAGGGGCCAATTGGGGTCAGAAATCCATTGACCTGAAGGTCACATTTGTTTGTGAGTCTGAAGATTCAGGTTTAGAGTTGGGCAGTTGGGATGAGCAGACTTTGGAATTGAAATGGCTGACTCCTCTGCTGTGCAAAGGTGAATCAAAAGGTGGTGATAAGAAGAAAGAAAAAGAACCAAAAGAACCTGAAAAGGGTGGAGATAATGGAGAAGATACATCTCATTGGGGCTGGTTCACATGGCTTTTCATTTTCATGGTGATTATCTTTGCGGCTCATATCATCTTCAACCTGTGGATGAACGCTAATAACGGAGGTGGAGGAGAATTCATGACCGAATTAACAGACTCACTCATCGATGTACTTCATAGACTCCCAAGTTTCTTAAAAGAGATCTGGGGTAAGATCTTCGGTGTCGCTGACAGAGGTGGCTACAGTGCAGTTTAACGGATATATACATATAAATTTCAAAGCTATTTCATGTACTTCTTCATATTGTCGAAAGTGACATTCAAAGATGTTTCCAAGTAATCTTTTTTCTTTTTCAAACCTGAGATTTGTTCTTGACTTGTTTGGTTCTCTTGTTCCAATTGGCTTATGTAATCTTTAGTAGAAGTTTTCAAGAACAGTTTACCACAACCTTGATAAATGTTAGAGCCTTGATTCAGTTCGATTTCTTTGGATATCAGTTCGTTAATTTTGAGATTTGTTAATGAACGTTGTAATTGGATGTCGGTCATTGACAATTCGGCTTTCTGGCGCTGTAATTGGCCGTCCATTTCGAGTAATGTCTGTAGGTTAGTATTGCTGAGGGATGAGGGGTTGGGGTGAAGGATCGAGGGCGAAGCTCAACGCGTTAAATTTGGGTTACAGCGGTAGCGAGACAAGCTACTTCTGTCTATCGTATCGTCCAAGTTCATGCCACACTTACTTTCCTCAAAGCTTCTTCTGGGATCGACATGATGGGATTAGATGGTGATATTAGTGATGCTTTCTATCTTCGGTGGGTGTGTTAGTTATAGATTTGATCGTTGAGATGTAAGGAGATTGAGAGTATTTGTAGACTGCTCTTTTTGTTAGGTGCGCGGTGAGGTTAGGCAGCTTAGAGGAAGAAGAGGAGGGCAGAATAGTAGCGAAGAGAAGCCTAAGGGCACAGCGCAGAAGGGCAGCGCAGCAGGAAAGCGCAGTAAGTGTTTTCTCTTCTAAGCATAGGGATAGGGGTTAAGAAGGGGAGAGAAGAAGTAGTGTAGAGGTATCTTAGTAGCACGTTAGTAGCAGATCATGGCACCTCAGTACTCAAGCTTAGATTATGTGAAATCTCTCAGGAAGTGTTGTAGCTAGCCAATAGATCACTAGTCACTTAAATAACAACCCCTCACTAGCACCCCCCCTCCTTCACTACCTCCCTTCCTCTCTTTCTGCCTTCCTCTCCCTCCTCCTCTGCCCCTCTAACTCTATAAAACTCTTCCCATTTCCCCTGTAACCACGCACTACACTAAGTTTTTCCTCTCCAGTTCCCTGCCCACACACTAAAATTATGCCAACTCTTTCCTAACTCTTTTCTTCCTCTCTCACTCTTTCTCTCTCCTAACTCTTTTCTTAAGTTTCGCTCACTCTTTACAACCGCGCTCTATTTCTGTCCAACCGCGCTCTATTTTTGTCCAGCCCAAAATCTATTTAAAACTACTCCAAACACCTGGCACCCTTTGATCACAACACCCCAACAATGGACTCCAAAAGATTGAGACCACGAACCTCATCAACCTTACCTGTCCCAGTCAACTTCAAAGAGTTACGTGGCACAAGTAGGCGTTCCATCTTACTTGTCATCGTCTCCCTCTTAATATTAAACGTGTTTACTTCCAAATACCTTTCATTCCAGGTGGTACCATTTTTAGATCATGGAGTTCATCAGTCATCGGTGTCGAAGCTCCTTTCGAGTGATATGAAATACCCACTGCCAGAACATGGATTGTATCGTAACGAGATCGGCGTCTCGTCTCCATTGATCTTCCCAAGTGTCGATCATGCTCCTTTGTTAAGAGAGTTAGGAGTCGATAATTTATTCAAGGTGAAGATTGATCCGAAGACTCTGACTAAATTCTTGGCCTTCGATGACGATGAAGAGACTATGGCTGGAAATGAAATCAAAGAATCATCTCTTCAAGAAGACACTAACCCATTGAACAAACTGAAGAAGAATTTCCAAACCCATAGTAAAAAAGTATTCAAAGGTTCACGTAGTCCCGAGTTAATTATTGTCACAGGATTAGATTTCGAGAAATATGAGTCCAGTTATTTACTGAAAGTGGCGCAAAATAGAGTAGATTACCTGCAAAAGCAAGGTTTCGGTGTGTATATCCGTTGGATTCAAGAATTTGCCCCATTATTGGAAGACTACCAAAAGCTGGACCAAGATAAGAAATGGATTAAATTGTTTTTGATGAGACTGGCTATTCATCTGTTCCCAGATCTGAAATATTTCTGGTATTTAGATCAAGATGCCTTGATTATGAATCATGATATCGATATTATCACTTATATGTTGACCCCAGATCTGTTGGATCCAATTATCATTAAAGAACAGTCGATTATTCCACCAAATGGGTTGATTAAAACTTATAAAACTACAACTTCCGAAGATGTTCGTTTAATCATTACACAATCTGACACTAAACTTGAGACTTCTTCATTTGTTTTAATTAATGATATTTATGGTAAAAGTTTACTTGAGTTTTGGCTGAATCCATTGTTCAGAAAGTATCCAAACTTCCCCAACAAGGATGAAAATGCCATCACTCACATTTTACAATGGCATCCAGTCTTGCTTAGTAAGACTCTGATCGTTCCTATTAGAACAATGAACTCTATTCATTCTGCTCTTGAAGTTGCTAATAAGAACGATAAGTTGCATTACCAACCGGGTGATTTGGTGTCGAGTTTCAAAGGTTGTGATGAACAGAAGAACTGTGACGAGATTCTTAACGGCTACTGGACTCTTTTAAAGAAGAATTAATAAATTTTACATAGCTTTGTCTGTCTGTAATTCATTCTCCAATCCTCTCCTCTAATACTTTCAATGCCACTTGTCTTCTTCTTTCCAGTACGTCACTTGTATGAGAAGTTGGTAAGATGGAATTACTCAGAGATGAAGTCTCAGGGACCAAATTGAGAATCTTCAGTACTAATCCGAGCGCATTGAACACTGGAGCCAATGCTGGTTTAAGTAAATCTGGGAAGAATGATAAAAATTCAAACGTTGGTGACAAATCGGCCTGTTGAATAAAACGAAGATAATACCAACTTACTAACCATGAATTGGAGATAGGTAAGAATGGTGTCAAAGATCTGGTGATCAACGAGAGCAAGATACTGGCAATATATACGATGAAGGGTAAATGTTTCAGACGAATACTTGTATATTTGACTTCCAGCTCTGGTTTTAATTGTTTCAATACCACCAAGAAAGGCATCAGAAGTGATAATAATCCATGATCAATTGGGCTTTGTAAAACGGCTTTGTCATGGAATATCAGAATGGCAAACACAATGTAATTCAATACGGTGACAATGTTGGTGGTGACACTAACAAAAAGTAAGAACCGAGTCACCTCATTCCTATACAGTTCATGTTGCAGTTGCATCGAGAAGAAAGAAGAGCTGTCCCAATTGCGGCTGAGAAAATCCAATCCATAGTAAAATGATATTGTTGAGATGAGGAATTTGAAGATATTGGTCTCGACAAACGTTGAAGTTAAGAGTGTCCATGGATGATAAAGTGTTTTGTTTGGTATCAATTGAACCAATGGGACTCGAATGAAGTGCCATTCTGACATCGGGACACCAGATACGAATTTGCTGACCAAGACGGCACCACTCAATAAGATTGTGGCGCCTAAGTAGACTTGGACTAACAAGGAGGTATTGATTTTGTTGAGGGTAAGAATAGCTGGCATTTTACCGGTGGATGATTGTTATTCCTTGTCAAGGGATTGAGGGAGAGGTGAAGGGAGGAGGTGTTTTTTATAATCTTAGGGAAATCCTAGGAGGGGCAGGATAAGACAGAGAAAGGGCAGAATTAGAGAAAACAAAGAAAGGATGGCATAATTAAGGGAGGGAAAGAGAGGGCATAATGAAGGAAAAAGACAGCAAAAGGAGGGCAGAAGGGAGGGAAAAGTCAGCGAAAGATAGGAAGAAAGGGCACAATCTCATAGAAGGTATCTCAATATCAAACAAATCTTCATCAAAATGATTCCTTAAGATCTCATTTTACTCTTTAACCCAAATACACTGAAAATCCAAAACTCGCTCTTCAATGATCTCAATTCCCCATTTTGTAGTACCCTTCTCTCTCATATGCTGCCCTCTCTCTCCCTCTATGCCCTCCTCTTTCCCTCCCTCTATGCCCCGCGCTTCTCTATTCTGCCCAATTTTCCTCCCTCTCCTATGCCCTTTCCCTCTACGCCCTCTGCGCTTCCCTCCCATCCAAATAAAATCCCCGCCTTTCTTACCATCACTCCCTCAATCAACTCCATCCCATCATGACTGATAACACCCACGACTCATCCGACCCAGATAGATCAAAACTATCAGAAGAACAAAAGAAACAACACCACAACTTAAGTGAACAAAAAAGACGTGAACAACTCCGTCTCACCTACGATAGACTAGTTGAATTAGTACCCGAATTGGAGCCGGATGAAAATCGGTCCGAATTGCTGATTATGAATAAAAGTGTCCTGCATATCGAAAGGTTACGAAGAGAAAACGATCAATTGATGCAGAAATGCAGGGAAAATGGCGTGTGACTTTACTCAACTTTCCAAATAATGACATTACGATAAATAATTTTTAATACTATACAACAGGCTAATATTCGTCCAATTCCTCTTCGTCCAATTCTTCAACTACATAGTCTGGCTTGAAGACACGGACCGTATAACCTTCTTCTATCTCGAAGTCTTTGTACTCGTCTTCACCTGCCAAGTCAAAGTATTTGAGGTTCATCAAAATGTACCCGTAGTTGTAGGTTATGGAGAGGATTTTCCCCGCGGTTTGTTTACGACGTTGACGGACAGGAGCATTTCCAAATGGTGATGTGGTTGCTGGTTTGGATTCTTCGACTTCATTAGGTTCAATCTCATATCCTTCTAAATGACTGCCATCGAAATCCTTATCGATCTCTTCTTCTCTTAATATTTTAAATGGCATAATTCTCTTCCTAATAATACCTTGGTTCTTAGTTCTGATAGTTAACTCCTGACCTACATAACACCCTTTATCATAACTGATTCCATTCATAAAATCAAGATTATGTTCAAATGGTAAGGTTTCAAGCTGAGGAGGTAATTGTTGCTTCTCAACTACTCCATTCATATTGAGCCACAAATCATACAATTCAGGATCAGTGATAGGCAGTTCTGTACCCATTAATTCTCTGAAATCATCATTGAAGATCTGCTCTTCATCACTTATATTAGTCTCGGTAATGAACTTGAGTCCCATTAAATAGCATCTATTGTCCAATGCTAACCCAATTAATGGTAAGTCTTTCTTGAAAATCAAATCATTCTTGAGGAAGTACTGACTCAGCTGCCATGCCGCCTTGGAAGTCTTGTTATCACGGTTATTGAAATAATTCTCCTCTAATATTGACAACAACTGATTAAATTCATCAGATTCATTGTAATAGTACCAACTTTGGTACGCTGGCTTCGATAATTTGATCTTGGATTTCAATTTATGAACGTTCAACATCATGAAGATTTTGTTCACCAAACTGGCATCCACTTCCAAAAGGAACCGAGGAGCCGACAATTTCTCATGGTGTATCTTACTGAACGGAGTCGGATAAATAAATAAATCCGTCAATACCCTCCCCTTACTATTCAACATCATCGAGTAAATTCCATCCCTTCTTATTCCGATTTTATCAGGGTCATCATTTTCTAAGAAGCTATCCTCATGAATGATCCCCCAGCTGGAATTCTCGAGTTCATTGTCTGATAACTTGATAGCAACCAGGTCTACTGGTGTGTCGGCATCACTGATGGTGTACTGGTTTTTCTTCACAAATGTCGGTAACAATTTGGAGGTGGTCAATCCGTTGAGGAATTTAGCGCTGTCGGGACCTTCGACTAAGATATATTTCTTTTGCTCGAGTTTGAATAAACCATGGCTTGGGAGAGTAAAATTCCTCTTGAAAAGAAACCTTCCAACCTGTCTCAACGCACTCATGTCTCCTCTACTCCACCACTGATTATTCATCATCTCATCAGACTTCGTTTCTTCAAGGTGTTATTTCATAGTAGACCAGAAAATGGCAATTTGGTATTGTGTACACTACTTTATTCTTCTCTTGATTCCGCATTAGGAAGGTTTAATTAGTGTTTGTAGTTTTCAGCTCGGTTACGCGCGTAGGGGGTTTAAACGGGATATTAAGAGATGATTAGGAATTACTTGGAAAATTACTTGGAAAATTACTTGGAAAATTACTTGAAGAAAGTGGTTGGAGAAATCATTTGGGGAAATTACTCGGAGTAATTACTTGAACGCATTACTTAGAAAAGGCGACTTCCAAACACATAGTTAAAGACGACGTTCACATCTTGTTGTCTCTTTATATCTCATCTCCTCTAAACTCACAATCCCAATTAATACCCTTACAGTTTTATTGTTAAAAGAAGTTCTATAAATTCTCAGCCTTTCCTTGACTTGTATCTGCATATGAAATCGATATATGTCCTCACATATTTGTTCGGCATTGTAATACATAAGGAATGCGCAGTGTTCGGAATGTAAGTTCGAGCAGTTACCAAAAACCGAACATATGCTTTGTGCTTTGTATACAAACTTTTTTCCTTTCTGTTCCCCTATGATTTTGTATATGTCATTTCTAAACACCGATATCCCAGAAGAGAGTTCTGCCAGTTGAATTTTTTTGTGGGGGAGACTTTTGCTCCTCCATTGGTTCCCAAAGGTTGGGGAAGGTTGGGGAAGATTGGATAAAATAGTTCCTCAAAGATAGAGCTTCGAATTATACACTTGTATCCTGTCATAGAAATGATTTACTCCAGATTTGAATCATCTTAGTTTTTTGTATGATATTCGCAGACACCTACTAGGCCCACGGCCAGATCAAATTTAGTACGTCTTAGGATAAGTTTAGCTGTATTTGGGGAGTGCTTGTCATCATCGAATCGTCTTGAGGTGCTGATCACCGTTCAATTGAACCTCCGAATTTCCAGCAAATGGCAATTTTATCAAACGCTTAGCCGAGGGCATTACCTGTTTCTTTTGTAGAATTTTTCATAACTTCGGGTATTCTCACTATCATATGATCAGTTACTAGCAAGTTATTCCAAATGCGGCGATCGTAATGCCATATCTTTTGAAGGCTTGGAGAGTGCTCCATAATATGCGCAGTAGGCCAACGCTCTGATATGTAAGAGCTCTTACTTTCCACAGGCTAAATGTAAATGCATATGACCTCTGTTCTTCTCGCTCCGTCCTTGTGCTCCCCCTCCCGCGGGAGCCAAGACCCATTTGGAAGGTATTCCCCTAAACGTTCTGAACAGTCATTGAAGCCTCTTTTTAAGCTGAAGTGATGTTTTTTTTCTCTACTATTAGAGTGTATCCCTTTGTAGTTAGTACATCTTCCTAATCAAGCCCAAGGGCTTTGGCATTAAGATCTGTCTGGCAACTGAGATATGGGTGGCTAGGGTATTGAATCAGGTCGATTGCATCTACCCAAACTACCCAAGTTTATCTACAAGGACGTCTCGGGCTTCTTCGGCTTCGGCCCGGCTTCTTAAATAGGTCGTTTACATCCGAAAGAGTTGCTGCAGCCCTGAGCTTCAGAACACCAAAACAATAGCACTTTCAGAACAAACTTAGAATTTTATCAATTCGATCTTCTTCTTGCTTTCAAAGCCAAGACATTTCCATCGCTCCATTGAAATACAATCAAGTCAGAGATCCGAATTATTATTATGCTTGGTTAATGTGCCTTCATATAAATACTTCTTTGAGTATCTAATTAGGTTTCGTCATCTTTTTTTTTCAATCCTGAGACTATTTGAACTAAAATTAGGGGATCGAAAAACACTTGGAATTCAATACTATAGTTTAAGAATGTTTTCAATCTGTGTGAGCAGTAATATGTCTTACCCTTATTCTCAGCAAGACCAACATCAAACCCCTGATCAATCGCTGCAACTAAATTTCGGTCAGCAGCCTTCGTATCAACATCAACAGCTGCTGCAACAAATATTCCAGAATTACAATCACCATGAGTTGGATCATAATGCTCAGTTACATCAGCAACAGTCACATCTGTTACAGTATCTGATATCAAATCCCAAGGCCAACCTTGTCTTAGATGATTTTTTTCAGTTCCCCGGATCTGTTCCAGAATTTGGCACCCCCAATTCTCTGATACATCCGGCGTTACAGTCATCAAATCTGTTGCAGTTCAACCAAATACTGCACCAACAGGCTATTAAGCCTGAAGTTCAATCACAACAGTCACCTTTGATGCAAGTGCAATCTTCACCTAAGATGCTCTCGAAAATAAATTTAAGTGACCTGTTGCTCAAACAACAAGAGAAATATGAAAACCTTCAAAATGAATTAGACCAGCCCTTGAATGATCAGGAATTCGAACATGAAGGAGTACCTCCTGAAGTTACAGTGTTCGATACACTTGAAGATGGAAAAGAATACTTGAAAGAGTATATGAGAAGTGCCAGAATAGGTCTAGTGATATGCGATTCTAGAAAAAATAGTTATACAGCCTATCGTTGTGATCGAGGCGGATGTTATAGAGATCGTCGTAACCTTGACTGCTCTCTGAGGATGAGGAGATTACGTACCAGAAAGTGTAACTGCCAATTTAAATTGGTGATCAAATTTAATAAATTAGATCACAAATGGCATATCATTTTGAAAAATACAAAACATAACCACACCTTGACAAGTTTGGAGAACTTACCAGTTGTGAGGAGACGTGATAGCACCATTAAGAATGCTATTAAAGATTTATTGGAGTCAGGGGTCCGGAATCCTACTCAAATCCATCAAATTTTAATTAGTAAATTTGAGGGGTTGGTGATCACAAAAAGAGATATCTACAACGAGATAGGGGAATACTCCAGGAAACATAGAAAATCTAGTACTGCCTCTTCTACAACATCGACAGACAGTTCTTAGAATATACAAATGACTATTTTTTACTTAATATACTGATGATAACGAATAAATTCCACAAGACGATTTTTATGAGAAGCTGCAATACAAAAGATGTAGAAAAAGAAAACAATAACAAAGCACATCCCGTCAAAATAATTTTTTAAAACCCAGCATCCGCCTGCTTTTAACCCCGAATCTTGCCTTGGGCGTATCCAACCGGAGATGTCCTTCTTTAGGAATATCAACTTTATTTGGAATACTTGGAAAACGTTAAGGTTAAACAGATCTTCTGGGTGAGGCAACCAAAATTTATGGGAAACTTCGGGAGTGTAAACTGTTCTGAAACTTGGCATGAACACTCTAAACAAGGTTGGTGGTCACGATATGGGATGGTGTTACGATGTTTGTTTAAGTATGCATCTGGAGTCTATTAGTCAATCATCCTAATATAACCTTAAATGGAAATATGGGTTAATATACACGACTATTGGTCGTCGTCCTCGTCGTCCTCCTCTTCCTCCTCATCTTCAACAACATCATTCAGGTTACCACCTTCAGCCTTCATTTGCTCTGTAAGGAAGATATTCACCTCATCTTGAAGCGTAGTAGTCATCCCACGCAAATTACCCAAATATGTGTCTCGCAGTTCAGATGGTTTATCTTTATCTATGAAAGCAGTGTTGTCAGTGATACTGGAGCCTGTAGTCAGTCCAACAGTTCCATGTTTCAGTGTAGGGTCAATGTTAAAAGTTTTCAGTTCCTTGCCTGAAACCTTATATACACCCTCAGGGCTCTTCAAATCGCTCATTATCAATACCTACTCCACCACATCCCAATATGATTTGCTCAGCTTAAGTAAATCTTAGCTGGGTTAACCCTGTGTGTTTGATCTTTCATACACGACCTTTCCTCAGCGTTAAAAATTTTTTTTCTCCTTTTTTGTTGGCGGCGGTTCAATTGAAAAATTTTCAGGATGAACAGAGAGACCTGATCAAAAGAAGAAGCAGCGGGATACAAAGATCAAAAGATGTCGTCTATTATTGTTGATGGTACCATCCAGGACCTGCTTGTCGAGTACGGGGTCATTTTGGACGCGATCAATAAGACCTCTTCCACCCAAGAATTGAGCACCAAATTACAAGAACTCGATGATGACGAATCAAAGTTGTGTGAGTTCTTGAACGACACCAGTTTGAATATAATATTGGAGTTGAACGAGGTCAATTTAGAGCCTGTTTTCAACTTGTATGTGTATTTGATATCGAACTATGGAGAATCTTTGGAATATAACATCAAACAACTGAAGTTGGTGGAGAAATTTGTAGCAAGACTGAAGAATGATGAGAAGAAGATCGTTAACTCGACTATTTTGATAAGTTGTTTGAGTACATTATTCAACTGTTTGCCAGAGCTGAGCCCTGTCAAGTTGGAATTGTTGAATGCCATCGTCGATATCATCCAGTTGACCAACAGTTTGAAATTAATATTGGATATTCCATTCGAATCTTATAATGAATGGTTAGCACCGGTCACTAGCTCGAAAGAGATTGTACAATTTTATTTGAGATTAGCCAAGATCATCGAAACTGAATACCCAGATCAATCTTTGAAAGTATATGAATATTTGATCCTGAATTTCGAACTGGATTTGTCTTCTACCGAAGTTGATCTGTTCTTAGTACAACTGTTCAATAACCAAAGTAAATTGGACTTGGCATCTTATCAATTTGCATCCAAGCTGAGTCCAGAGTTCAAAGAGTTGTTGACCTTCTACAATCTGAAGGATTTGAGTTCATTCGAGACCTTCTACAACTCTAACCCAAGTAAATTTGCACAGATCAACTACGACAATTTGAAATTGAAATTACAAGTGATCAAATTGATCTCTACATGTTATGGAATCTCCAAGATCTCTTATGAAGAGTTATATAAAGTATTAGAATTGTCCGAGCCTGAACAATTGGAAGAGTTGATCATCTACTCGATCAAGAAGGGATTCATTCAAGGAAAGTTGAACCAATTCAAACAAATTTTAGAAATTAACCACGTGATTTATTTGGGAGATTTCAACTTGGAGAATTGGAAATTGGTTCAATCGAAATTGAACAGTTGGAAGACTTCATTGAAAGAGATCAAGGAGAACATCAAGAAATAAGTTAATACAATAAGTACGTGTCTTTTTATAGTGTAGTTTTCTTGTTATATTTGATTATACATCCGATTGTCTTTTACATAACAATACAACAACCACCACCTTCGGAAGTTGATTTTTGGGCAGTAGATTGTTTCAGTCTACTTTCTTTTGGATCTGATTTCTGCAGAGGCAGCAGGTTAGCCAGGGCCAGTGTCAGGGAATCAGATGCATGTTGTGGGTTTTTCAGGGAATCGTTGGTCAGTCCAGATGCACCTTGTGCTCCACTGCTCAGTAGTAGCAGCTCTTTAGCAGCACCCAAATCTTCTCCAGTCTTGTGATCCAACTCAACAGGTTTGTTCTTATTTATCATCTTAACGACCGAGTAGAACAGTTCATTGACATTTTGGTCGAATTTGGCCGAAGTCTCAATGTATGGGACCTTCAATTCTTTACTCAATTTCAACAGTCTCAGTTCACTCACTTCACGTTCTTCATCTAAATCACTTTTGTTACCGATCAAAATAATAGGGACGAACTCGGCATCCTCTTTAACTCTGATAATCTGATCATAAAACTGTTGTAAACTCTCAAACGACAGCAAAGACGTGACAGAGAATACCAATAAGAAACCTTCTCCACGTCTCATATAACTCTCTTTCATGGAGGCATAATCCTCTTGACCGGCGGTATCCAAGATATCTAACAAGACGTCCTTGCCATCAATGGTGGCGTAGTGCTTATAACTGTCTTCAATGGTTGGATCATATTCATCGACAAATAACAGCTGGGTGAATCTCACCGTCAAAGCACTCTTTCCCACCAGAGGAGGACCCGAGACCGCGATTCTATATTCTCTTGAAACTTTCGGATCAGACTATGAATGGTGTTAGTAATCAATTGATCAATCAATCAAAGGTGCTCTCACTTACCATCTTGATGTTGTATCGGTTCGATCAAAAGTTTGAAAGTGTTGCCAATTCCCGCCCTTTTGAATGCGATTTTATTTGCTTTAAGGCAACACAGAAAATTTTTTTTATTATTTTTGGCAAGAATTTTTTACAGCGGAGAGACAATAAAAGTGTACGGGGGAGGGAGATCGGCCGATAGGGAAAGGGGTGAGAGGGGGTAGAGAGAGGGAAGGGTAAAGCTGGGGGATAGTCAGGGGTGGTTGTGGGATAAGTGGGGCTAACAAAGGGAAGTTAGCTAAGATATGGCTTGCAAAAGTTGTAAGGACATGGCTTCGTTCACTCACACCATCCCTCCCAATATGTCACCAATATGCAGTAGAATTGTTACCCTCCTACTTAGGTAAACACTTACATAGATAATTTTGTAGTGTGTGCTGATTTTGGCAAGGAAAACAAAATATGTAGGCCCCCTACCCAAAATAAGCCAGGCTTAGCTGTACACAGACTTAAAATCTAAGTTAAAGTCTAGGCAGGAGATGCAGCCAAGAACAGGGACGATAGAGAGCAGACCCGTTCACTCAATGCAGAACTCGTTTTAAATTCAACGTCGAATAAAAATACTCCCTCTCGTATCTCCACGTATCTTCCAGCCCGCTTTGTCTCACCCCTTTTTTGTCTCACCTTCACCGTGTCCACCCTCGCTACCCTTGTTTAATTCACTCTTTATGTTGCTGCATGTGCTGCGCGAGATCTCGTTTGAGCACACCCAATCTACCACCACGCTGCATTATTTTGCTCTTTCTACGTGTGAACGAACCGCGTGTTAGAGAGAAAAAATAAACTTTATTATTTATTGGAAAAAAGGTCGTGTGATTTATATCATTTACCGTCTACGTCTCTTAGCTAGACAGTCATTACAGTACCATTTACCCTTTGGAGGGTCTGTGAGACCAATACATGGTAAATGGAACCATTCACGTTTACAGTCGTCACCATCACACCCCACCATCTCTCCAAATGACACCTGTTGACAGTAACAATATACTGGCTCTTGGAAAGTATCATCATCTGCCGTCACTTTAACCAGAACCACCAGGGCCTGTTTCTTCTTTGGAGGCAGCAGCTTCTTTTTCGGTTGCAGATTACTTTGATTGGCACTTCCAGGTCTCTTGGATTCATACAGGTATCCTCCTTGAAGTGGTGGTAACCCTTGATCTGCTGGGTGTCCATATTGACCATCTTGTTGTTGCGGATGACCCATTCCATGGGGATGGCCATGTTGCATCAGGAAATCTTGCTGTTGTTGTAAATGTAATTGGTGCATATGTTGTTGATGCATGTGTTGTTCCTGTTGTAACTGGTGCATATGTTGTTGATGTTGTGAATGGTGGGACAGTTGTTGCTCCAATTCTTGGGAATGCTGCTGATGTTGTTGCTGTTGCTTCAGATCCTTTCTCTTTTTACTGTTACTCAGTTGTTGCTGTTGTTTTCTCTTCTTTGTCAGCGTATTGGTAGATGCCGAGGCACTTGAGTCTTCATCTTCATCCTTGGATAAATGACCACCCAGCAGAAGCTGCTTCTTAGCTGCCAACAGTTCTCTTCTGGACTCACTTCTTTGACTTTGTGCCGACTTAGCTGCCGTCTCCAATTTGGTTTCCATAATCATTGCTGGATGGTTCAATGGTCCAATTCTAATACTCTCTGGAATCTCATTATTCTCGATTATCACCTCGTAGGCATCCTCAATTCTAGATACGTTTTTAACCACACTATCGATCAGTATAGATGCCACATGCATCTTCTCCTCTAATGAAGGCATTAATTCCTGGATAAGCGCCCTAATACGGCCCAATAACAGTCCTCTCTTAGGATGTGAAACAGGCATTTCCAAAAATCTACGGATATACAGCTTCAAATGAGGTACTGTATAAACACATTTGGCATCGATCTCCTTCATTAACGTAAAATAACGTATCAATTCTTGTGGGAACAGCTCAAACAGATCCGAAATCTCATTCAATCCAGGGTAAGAATCCCTCAGGGCAGACATCTGGTCAATATGAGCTACACTCAGAGCAGCCGCAGTGGCTGCACGTGTCTCTCCATTCAGTTCGGAACTCCCATTTGACTGATGTGATTGCGAGTACCCAGCGCCATCGTCGTGTGCCCTTGAACTCGAGTGTTGATGAGCGCCATGGTTACCGCCGTGGTGATTCCCATGTCTATGAGACTTCATCTCCTCATATTGAAGTACTTTTTCGGTCTGTTTGATCACCCTTTGTGATCTTTGTCTAGGAGCAACTGTCTCCATACTAGATGTTCAGTTTATAGTGTGTATGGTTGTTCAGCGTCTAATGAATCTTCCTCTTCATTTGAATTTGGGTTTAATTTTTCTGATGATTTTGGATTTTTGAAGAGTCGTGTATTTTGTATCAAAAGTATCCCTATTTTGGGGGGTGACCGAGGGTGACGGGGTGACCGAGGGTTAACCGAGGGCTGACCTGGGTGATAGGGGGCTAACCAAGGGCCAACCTGAGTTACAGGGGTAGGCAGGGAATACATGACATAGACGGTCCCAACTCATGTAAGAGTCAAGTTAATCATTCAAGTTAATCACTTTCATTCCCATGCTTCTCATGTTATCACCCCCTCTTCTACACTACTACTCATACTTAATCTCTTCAATAATAAATATCTAAATATATGGAATCGAATATGACATGTAACTAATAACATCAGAATTATCTTGATCACTCAGGATCCAAAGGTCAATATTCCGAAGCAGAAGCTCAAGATTAGGGAAATATCTGTTATTACCATTTGTCGTCTCGACATAATCCAAGATTCCACTTCTTTGTAACATCAAAGTGATATTCTTTTGTTCTGGGGTGGAATTCAGAGTCACAAATAACGTCTTAATCAGACGGTGGTGGTATCCTTCTATAATTTCTAGTAAGATTTGCAGACCAGAACTGTCCATCTCTCTCATTCCATCCACATCAAAAACCACATACTTGATATAGGATTTGAATCTTGGGGTCAGTGGATGGAAATCTGTACTGCCGTACATTTCGAGTCTCTTTAACTTCAATTTCAAATTATTACAGTTAGTGAAGGTTAATGGCTCAGAGATACGAACTACGAGTGAATTATGGTCGAATTCAGTATCTTCGGAATGAGTTGAAGTCTCAACAAACTGTAAAGTATCAGCTCCTTGTTTTCTCCTCAAGATTTGAATTCGAGATTGAGAAGAGTTCTTTAGTAATCGGATAAGGCTATAAGCTGTGCCCATAATAATTCCCATATCCATGCTGATGAAGAAGGCAGAACTGAAAGTAACAAAGAAGGTAATTAATTCCTGCACACCTCTAGTACGAAGATAGAAAATAACATCCGAAGGAATCTCTTCCAAGATAGTGAGACCTATGACAGTGGTGATACATCCAAGACAACAACTTGGTAAGAAGTACAAGAATCCAAGCACCCAGTTGATCAGTACGATCGTCACCAATGACATAAAGGCCCCACTGGCACAAGTTATTCCTCCACTAAGTCTGTTGATTTTGGATCTACCGTAACCACCGAACAGAGGTAAGGCTCCAAATGTTCCACACAGAATGTTAACTACACCCAACAGGACCAATTCACGATTAGAACTAATCGGAGACTCGTTGATCAACAGTTTTGTCAGAGTGGTCGACTCAAAGAATCCCAAAATGGCACAAGTAATACCTGCACTCATTAAAGGTTTATAGAATCTTAACAAGTTTGATTTAAAAGCAAATTTACAAAAGAACTCATTCGACGCAGATATCTCTCCAGTGATGGCAATGCCGTAATTTGACTCCCAATCGTAGTACCATGAAAGATATGTCGACAGGAGGACGGTGATCAAGATTTCTGGCAAGAATATCAACTTCTTGTATCCCTTCTTCTTAATTAAGAACAGTTTGATCAGTCTTATTGAGATCAATACTGTCAACATACATAGACTCAGTAGCAGAGTAAACTTGTGAGTGTCTTGAATATGATTAATGACGTATATCAACTTGGAGAATGGGGAATGGATACCACTTTCTTGAGACAGGACATGTAATCCCAACTCTTCAAGACTGGAATTAACCACCATTACCAAACCTACAGCAGCGATAAACCCTTTTAACAACAGGGTCGATAATAAGCTGTCCAAAAATCCGAATCTCAGAAGTCCGGATCCTAACAATGTGAAGCCTGAAATGACGGAAATTACGAGTACCAAGTCCAATACGTTCTCAATTGTCTTGTCATGGTGAAGCATAGGTTCAATTACACCACCCACCACGATCGAAATAGAAGGTTCCGGACCCACGATCAACTGTGGAACTGACCCAAAGAACATATACAGAACAGGCAGAGTCAGCACACTTGCTAAGCCAGAAATTGGCGGAACATGCAGAATTGTCTTCAGATAAGACATCAGCAAAGGTATTTGGAAACTCAGAAGTGATAATCCAGAGACAAAATCATGCATCAGTGTCGACCATGTGTATTTGGGGAGCCATTTCAAGCAAGGCAAATAATAGTACAATTTATGCTCCAAACTGGCCTCGATAGACGGGTCATTCGAAGACACTGACGACGCCGGCTGGGTCATTTTGATAGAATTTATAAGCGGAGTTGTCTCTCTAACAGATCCAGCATCAAAATATCCTCCATTTCCACCCGCCAAAGCAACTCCAGATGGTGACCCAGGTCCTGGTGGAGGAGTGAAAGGTCTCTGAGTGCTCCCATACTGTTGTGGATGTAAAGGGTCACGGAGCAAACTGCTCGACGTTCTGTTCTGGAGAACTGGTCTCTTGGAAGGCTGTACCATGGCCTAACCCTCTGTCGTATCCTGTTTCCTCGTCAACTCTTCAACGACTTGATCCACGTTTTTGAAAAGATCTACGATGTGTTGATCAGCAAATTACGAAAAGGAAATGACCTCGAGTTTAGCCGAGATTTTAGTGAAGTATTTATATAATATTCGTAAATTGCTCAGTATAGGTTCATGGAATAGACGTTAATTGATAATATACATAGGATTATGGCTAGATCAACTGGAAACCTGTATCGTTGGCTTCTTCTGGTTGAGAGGATTCGAATTCATCGTGGAATTGAACGTCTTGCAGCAGTGTGTACAGCAGCAAGCTGTGCTTGTCGTGGAGATATTTGGCAATATCAAAGTCCCGGTCCAAATCAGGGTAAGTTACGTTATAGGGAAGGAATTCTTCGAGGTTTTCGGGAGTTGGACCGAATACTATATGTTCTTTAGGAACCTTTGGAGGCAGTTTCTTTTCATTTTGTTCTGTTTCTTTGGTTTCTTCTGTGTCAGCCTGGATTGGCAGGTCAGGACCTTGATCTACGTCTTGATTGGCTGATTTTGGAGCATCTTCTGGATCATGATGCGATCTAGTTTCTTTTTCTGCATCTCCCACATCTTCTTCAGTATTTAATACCTCATCATATACCTCACCCAGGAGAAATGTCTTATTTAACTTGTACTTAATAGCAGCATCAGTATTAGAAGTCAAAAGATATTGTAAGAAATCTTCAGGAGTATTCAATACAAGCTCATTATTCATCAATTTCTCCAATTCTATCTCCTCTTTTGTACGAGAAGAGAATGTAGAATACTGGGAGATCATCGAAACCCCTAAGCCCACTCTGGACAATTTCAATTGCAATTCCTCCAATTTACGACTACGAACATATTGGAAACTTGGTTTCAGCACCTCCCGGGCACGTTCCAGCACATCTCCAAACACCCAATCCTCCATCAATCGGCAATATTCCTCATTGTCTTGGTCATATAAATCAAGCATATCCGAAGGCCGTATCAACAGCAATTCGTCCATCAGTTGTTGTACATCCTGCACCAGAATCAGTGCGTCATCATTCTCTATATCATTCCGGAGCTGTTGAACCAGCTTCGTCTTCGCCACCAACAATTCAAAGTATCGTATATACAAATCCAGAAGGACGTCGATGATTGAGTTGGTGGATTTGGTGAATCCGATCGACCGAAGTAACTGGATCATCGAGATTCTCACTACCGCCCTGATAAACAGAGCCTCTGAGGTAGCAGCCATACTGGAATCTCTACTTTCGTTGCCCTTGTCAGACTAAATCTCAACGTGAATCAGCGGCTATTTGAAGGCCCTTTGGAGGAGAAAAATTTAGGTGGTGAAATATTGGGACATTGTGCACGACTTTTATGATGAGATCTGAGTTTGATGAAGATATTGGAGCAGCATTAGGATGGTAGGTTACTATATTTTTATGAACGATATGTATTTGGTTATTTTATCTATATTACTCACAAACCTTGTTGTAAGGTCTCACTTAACTTGGCTCTGGCAAAGGAGAACGCGTTCATGAATCCCTTCTCACTCAAGTCTATATTCTTCAAAGAAGGAGCGTCTTGGACTGGGGCATCGGTGACTCTGGAGGCGATGACCAGCAGATCGTATTCTAATATGATACCATCATCGATTGTTTCATCGATAGCCAAGGTCAATTTATCATAACTTTCCTCCAATGAACGTTTGTCAATAGTAGAGCCCAAAAGAATTTCCAACAGCAGAGTTAAGCCGGAAAAAACAGTACTAATCATCGACTCATTCTCGTCTAATGGAGCAGTAATGTACATGATCACATCGGCAAATGATTTGTATAAGACCAATTGGTTCTCAAACAACATCACATCCCCATTTTGTTTATGTGTCTTTTCAAATAATTTGACCTCGAAAGCCTGTTGTTGCTTCAAATCTGTCAAGTTATGACTTAACTGTGTATGAGGAGGTTTGTAGTATTTCAGGTATACTCTCTTTCCTTCATTGTCTAGTATCAACAAGGCGTTTACCGCGTACAATGAGACATCTGCCATGATGGATTGTCCTTATTTCTGATCCGCTTAATAGTCTGATTAATCCCATCTGAGTGTTTATTTTATTAGGTGTTCAAAAAAACTTCGATTGTGTGATTGCTTAAAGGGGAAGTATAGGGGCTGTGGGTAGACGTGTGTACTCGGTCAATACTATTGAGCATTTTACGAATTAGCGCTACTTACTATTTTTAGATTACGTCATAGGAGCTACGGCAGAACAGAATAACTGGTAAAGTGATTCAAAATACAATTCTCAGCTCTAAAAGGGAACTGGAGTCTAATTGAGCCGCCGTGAGTCTGTCTGTGTGTAAATTTCGCCTATCGTTTAATTCTACCCTACCTTAAATGTCCCCCCCTCTCCACGTCCATTGCTGTCCCCCCCTGATTCGTCATATCTTCTCCCCGCGAGCGCAGCGAAAAATGCTCCACATCCACTTGCATGGCCCGTTTATAAAGGCCGACTGATCCAGGTGCAGCCTATTTTGCATAACTTGCTACTAAAACCTTATTGAAGAATCAGGTACGAACCATGGACTCGATTGATGCGACTATCATTCCTCCAAGTGGTTTTCTTGTGGGGAAGCCACTTCTTTACTTCACTTCGATCTTTGTATCGCTCGGAGTCTTCTTGTTCGGCTACGATCAGGGGGTCATGAGCGGTATCATCACTGGGCCTTATTTCAAGGAGTATTTTGACAATCCTTCCAGTTTAACTATCGGAACTATGGTGGCCATTTTGGAGATCGGACTGTTGATCAGTTCTTTGACCGTGGGAAAGATTGGCGATATCATTGGAAGACGTCGTACCATCAGATATGGTGCTCTGATCTTTGTCCTTGGTGGATCCTTCCAGACTTTTGCTCCTGATATGAGACATATGATCGCTGGTAGAATCATTAGTGGTATCAGTGTGGGTTTATTGAGTACAACTGTCCCTGTGTACCAATCGGAGATTTCTCAACCTCATAATAGAGGTCAATTGGCCTGTATACAATTCACCGGTAACGTCTTTGGGTACCTGACGTCTGTATGGACCGATTATTTCTGTTCTTTCTTTGAGAGTGATTTACAATGGCAGTTACCATTGTTCGTTCAGTGTGTAATTGGGTCATTGCTCTTCTTGGGATCATTTGTTATCGTAGAGACACCAAGATGGTTACTTAACAATGACCATGACCTGGAACTGATCGTTGTCTTACTGGATCTTTTCTCCAATGGAGATGTCTATGACCCAAGACTGAGAGATGAGTACAAACAGATCAAGGAAGGTGTCTTGATGAGTAGACTTGAACAAGAAGAGAAGTCGTACACTTACATGTTTAAGAGATACGGTCGTCGTGTGATTATCCTGCTGTCGTCCCAATTCTTCCTGCAATTCAACGGTATTAATGTGATCTCGTACTATCTGCCTCTTGTTTTTGAGCAAGCTGGATGGGTCGGTAGACAACTGATTTTGATGACCGGTGTCAATGGTATTGTTTACGTGATGAGTACGGTTCCACCTTGGGTGTTGGTCGATAAATGGGGGAGGAAGCCATTGTTGTTGTTAGGGGGTGTCGTCATGCTGATCCTGTTGATGAGTATCTCCTTCAGTCTCTGGATAGACGTTCCTAATACTCCTGTCTATGTAGCTATACTTGTAATTGTGTATAATCTGTGCTTCGGGTTCAGTTGGGGTCCAATCCCATGGTTAATGCCTCTGGAAATCATGCCGTTGACTGTTCGTGGTAAAGGTGCTTCGTTGTCGACACTGACCAATTGGTTCTGTAATTTCTTAGTGGGAGAATTGACTCCGGTCTTACAAGAGACGATCAAGTGGAGACTTTATTTGATCCATGCCACCTCTTGTGTCTTTTCTGTCATCATGGTGGGATTTGTCTATCCGGAAACCAAAGGTTTGACTTTAGAAGACATGGATAGCGTCTTCAATGATGCGTCTTCGGTGTATTCTTCGGCCTCTTCGGCTCATAGATCGGGACTTAACCCAACTCCATCTTACGGTTCCACCAGTATTACCGGAGCAGGGGAAGATAATATCGTCTACAGATCTACAGCATCTCTTCAAAGACAACCATTATTGGACCTGGGCACCAGCAACTCATCACCTTTCATCCCTGCTAAAGAATTAGAACCTCCAAACCTGGAAGAAATCCGTGCTTTCAAATTGAGCGATGCCAATTCGATCAGAGGCAGTCTTCGTCGTGGAAGTGAGACCGTCAATTCGATCATCAGCAAGGTACTCAATAGACCAGAAGATGACGAGGACAACAGAAGTGTGGCCTTCATGAATAGTGACGACGAAGAGTAGAAATTTTACAAGAGCTTTAAAAAATATGTCTATTATTTAATTATATTCTTCTGTAGCATTGAATGTATTTGGAACCCCCATTTCTTGACACTTTTTGTCCTTCCTCGGTGGCATTTTCCATGATGGCCACGCATTTGTCGGCTTTTTCTTCCTCTTTGGTCAATCTCTCGAACATTGGGTGCTCATCGAGATGCTTAACCATCCATAAATGCAAATCTTCCACATCTGTTATAGTGTACACGACCCCTCCAGGATGTAAAACGTACAGATACTCCGATAATAAAGTGTTGGTGATGATTCTCAGCTTGTGCTTTCTATTTTTGAAGTGTGGATCTGGGAAACAGAAGAAGATCTTGGAAAGTTGTCCCTTCTCGAAGAAATTAGGTAAGAATTTCATCGCATTTCCTCTTAATACGTTGACATTTTGGTATCCAAGTGAATGAATATGCTTCTGACGTAACAGGATGATTCTATCCTGGACGTATTCGGTGACTTGGACTCTGATTTCCATACCTAAAAGTAAAGTTTCCGGGAATTCCGGCGATAACTTGTGTAATAACCCTCCAAATCCACATCCAATATCTGCGATAGTCACCTTGTTGGTGATTTTACCCGGCTCTTCACTGCTTTCATAGTGGGGGTACAACTTTGTCCAGTCCATATCGGCTGGGGATTTTGGATATTCCAACTGATGGTCACTGAATGGGTTCGAATGCAGTCTTTGTCTGTAGAAACGCTTTCTTGGAAGGGCTCTTTTCACCTCTTCTTCTGTCACTGTGGACTCGTCGATTCTCGCATGCTTTAAGACCTTTCTTCTCTCTTCTTGGTCGGCTCTGTACAACTTTCTTTTGGCGGATTCTGATAATTTCTTTCTTTCTCCGTTCAGGGAAGTAGAAATGGGTTCAGCGCTGTTCGAACGAGATGACATTTTGGTGGGTTTGGGTGGTGTGTATCCCTTTTGATTTGAGGTTATCGAGGTGAAAAATTTTGTAGGAAAAATTTGATCGATGGGCTGTCTGCGGGCAGAGGGTGGGCGCGCACTGGGGGGGCACTATGGGAGCACCAGGCGGACACTAGGCGGACACTTGGCGGACACTAGGCGGACACTGGGCGGACACTGGGCGGACACTGGAAGGGGGTAGGAGGGGAGTTGGCTGAGCTGCTGGAGCTGGCTGAGCAGGCAAAAGCAGGCACAGATCAGTGAGGAGGTATAACAGAGACGGTCCAGCGGCCACGCCAACCACACCATACTACATCTACTCCATCTACACTATCTATCTTATTCATATTATTATATACAAGTCTATTCCGCCTTCTCTTCCACCTTATCTTCTCCCAAAGCCTGCTCATGACCCTTCAAAGTCAAATACAAGTTATTCTGAGCAGATTCCAAAGTCTTAACCAATCCAGCTCCACTCAACATAGTCAAAACTCCCACCAACTCCAGTTGTAATTGGTCTTTATCCTTCAAATTCTTGAATTGATCCAATTGGTCAATGCTGTAGATATTCTGGTCAACTTTACCACCTACAAGGAACAACTTATCATTGGTGGACTTCAAAAACTTCAATACCTTGGCCACTACAGAAGGAGAACATTCCTTGATGGTGATGATTCCTGTTGGTCCCTTCAAAAGTGGGATCAACGGATCTTGTGGAGCCTTAGGGATCTTACCGTACTTCAGTTTCTCATATTTTCTTCTAGCCAGCTTCGACAGTGGATCACTATGATATGGCAGATATTTCAAGTACACACGCATCAAACTGTTCTTGATAACGGTCAATTTAGCCCCAGCATCGATGATCTCTTGACGATACTTGTCGTTGTCCAGCTTGACCAAGTTATTTCTATGCACAAATAAAACAATCGAGTTATTCTCCAAAAGATGCTTGTAATAATCGACCAAAAATGTCTTCCTGGACTCAGGTGCCTTCACCAACTTATGACGTTGTACTTCTGGAGTAGGAATTTGACTAGTGATGCTGTTAGTGGAGGTAGCGGTCAGCAAAAAACGCCATCCGAGAGAGCTCTGGCTGTTTTGTAAGCCAATTCGAGGCAATCCGAGTAATCCTCTATATCCCAACATATTGATAACTCCCCTTTTCTCGACTCTTCCTAAGGTCTCTCTTGGTTTAACCGCCGCTTGACTTTGGCGTTGTTGAAAATTTTTTCAGTATGGGAAACGATTTGGTAATTTTGTGCACGACTTTGTTTATAACCACTATGAAAATAACAGGCTGAAAAGGTGATGGCGAGGGAACAGTTGAATGACAGGGGGGTAAAGCAATGGGATCTAAACAGTCACCTCCGGCTCATTTGTCTGAGTTTTATTCATTTGTGGACCATAGTCATGGGTCTAATTTATCATTTGCTGGTGGAGTCAATGGCCATAGAAAAGACCCTTCAGTAACGAGCTCGGCGTCTACCAATTTCTCGTCGTATACAAATGATGATGGGAGGTTTGAGGTGGGTGGTAATGACGTTATAGTGCTCAGTTTGAGGGATATGTTGAAGGTGATCAGTAAATATGATGTGGTGTTACAGAAACTGCAGAGATATCTGGAGTGTTTGACTCTGTTGAGTGAACTGAGTAGTGCATTTGGTGAGAGTATTGAGGAAGTACTGCGTCTGCCTGGTACTGAAGGCGATAATTTGTACAAGACTGCGGGATTACAGTATGTTAATGGGAATTATGAGATGATACTACTGAATTTGGTGATAAAGAATTTTGTTGAGCCTATTCGAGTCAAATTGGATCAATTTAGACAGATGCAATTGCAAAAAGATGTGCATTTTAAAGAGGAGTTGAGAACTCGTTTGAAACAGTTGAGATTGAAAGAACTGGAGTTGAAACAATTCAATAAGCTTCAAAGGAAAAAGCTTATACTTAACAAGTATAAGAATAATTTGATATCGATCACCAAGGAATTAGACAATATTGAGCAATTCAAGACTCAGAATTATCAGATTTTATTACAAGACTTACAAAAATTGCATTCTAATATCTTATTTTGCTTGAGCACTATAGTGAGGTCACAATTAGAGATCAATGAGACCGTACTGAAGAAATCTTGGTCCGGAGGGGGCTTGGACGAGTTGATCCTGCATTGCCCTGATCCATTTAACGACGATGAGATGAAAGAATTTTTCCAACAATTGGATGGGCTTACTATACAGGGTGAAGATGAGAATACTTCTGCTGATGTTCAAGATCCACATCAGGATTCCACCATACTGCAGAATGACACATATCAATCATTACAATTAACTGAGGAAGCGAATGAGGATGAGGAACAAACCGAAGGTTTTGGGGTTTCGTCTGATACTGCTGCTTCTGATTCTGCTGCTGCTGCGGCTGGTCTGCAGTCTGACTCGTACATCCCTGAACTACCGAACTCCGAATCTTCCTCAATAAGAGAGAACTCATTTTCGCTTCCGATCATTCCTGACAATCAGATACCTTAGTTCCCTTAGGTTTCCGAGTCATGTAACAATAAACAGATCTAACTAATTATCGTTAACTTGTAGACTAACTAGTGCCTTCCCGAAGGTATCCTAATGGACTCTCCTCAGCTTTAGTTATTTTCTCTATTGCCAATCTATGCACAGTCTTAACAGGGCCTCAATTGCAGGAAATCTCTTCAACGGGTTTTTAGTCCGGACTAAAAAAAAATCATTCCAGTTTATCGCAAAAAAAGTCCCAGACTAATGCACAGTTAAACTTTCCAAGTGGGGGCGGACGGGTTTAACGAAGATCATCTATCAACAGGGGGTAATATAAGGCAGCGAGAGAAGCGAGATGCGAATAAATGGCAACCTCGTTTAGTTTACAAAATAAATCATCTGTTGTCTCTAAAATATCTACGCCTCTCTAGCCTTTGATGTGGCTGTAACCGATTATAGCTTACGCAACCTTCGAACCACCACAAATCATGACTATAATATTTTTAGCTCTGATATTATCGGCCGACTGTTAGATCCGAAAGTTCTCTGTTTTTTTCTATCTCTGGTATTACCTATGTCAGTAAGAGCGAGAGCCCCCTTCAAACTAAAGGGAAAAAAACTGTTAGCCACAACTAAGTTTTTTTCTCACCGTTTTAACTAGAGGCAGCACTAAGTCTATCTGTTTGTTTGCACAAAATAACTCGGTCTGCATAAGAAACAAAAAGAAACAACAGTATTCCTATCCAGATTTATTTTGTACCCTGTCAATTTTTCATAATAAAAAACCTTTGCTCACTCTTTCTTCTGCGCCCCTCCTCCTGGCTCCTCCCGAATATGTATGCTCCTATTCTACTTTTCTGCAGTCCCATTTCATATTCACATATTTTATGCTTGTTTCATCGGCAGGGATCCTCTCATGCCTCCCCTTTTCCAATGACTTCCAAACTTTGAATGACGAGACGAGAACCCTTTGTCTCAGATCTCGTTTCCTTCTATCTACGAATATAAATAAAGTTTGTGATCTTGGACTTTGCATAGATGCCAATTCTACAACTCTGAGTCGTTTCGGATATTTATCTAATTTTATTGTGAGTGAAAAAATGGCATCAACTGGTGATAATCACATTCAGTTGCCATCGATATCATCCCTCTTGAAAAATAATGAGATCCCATTAGCTAGCCGTCAACTGGTTCAGGAACTGCGGTTACTTCCTCAGCCTCCTCAGCAGAAGGAGATGCTTGAGAACGGCAGATCTGTGCGACTGCCTACTAAGCAAAAGAGACCTCGTAAGAAATTCGAGGATGTTCAACGTCACTATTTCTGTGATTTTCCAGACTGTAACAAAGGTTATGGCTCATTGACCCATTTGAATGAGCATCGTGTCATTCAGAAGCATGGTCCTAGGAAGAAGATAGACGATTTCAAACATATAAAGCAGATGAGAGATCATAATTCTCTGAAGAAAAATTTGGTGACTCGCAAGAGGAAATCATCAAGTTCGCCTATCGAGTCTCAACTGTTGTTGGCGGAACGTTTGAGTCCTGGTCCTCCTCGTACCATTCGTCTGCAATCTATAACAATGCACTCGCAACTACTGCAAGATTCGCACCATATTCGTCTTCCTTCGCTTCATTCTTCATCGGATTCTTCTATAACTACAATGCCACCATCGATGGCTCATTCTCAGCCGCTGCCACTCGTTCATCTGGTACCACATCAACTGGCACCTCCACTTCTGCAACCCAGAGCATTAGTCAGTGGGGTTGGAGGGCTCACCAACCTTAGCAATTTTGCCATTTCCAAGAACTACAATACGCATAATATAGAGACAGAGCCCAGAAGACTGCATTCCTCATCCAGCTCATTATCATCATCGGTTGCTGCTACTCCTGCTCTGACTAATGTTGGACCTTATTATTATGTGGTCCCAGGGGCTCATCCTACACTGCAGTCACAGAATGGTACTGCCTTACAAGAATCTACAAATATCCTTCCTCATCATCAACCTTATTCAGCACAACCACCTCCTCCATTACCTCATTCTACTCAAATATTTACTCAAGGCCAAGTTGCTAGTCACCCCTCGGCTTCCATACCTCATCCTTACCCTCATTCTAGGTATAACCAGTCGCATATCCCACCACACTACTATCAAGACAACCGACACTGAACCCCCTATATAGAAGGAGTACCTCTGTAACCTATGCATCTAAAATCAACATTATTTATTTTTCATTACTAAGAATATTGTAACGTCTGGGAACTACCTATCTTATCGAGGAGAATTCCCGCTAGAGTATATTTCTTTTTTTTAGCGCCTTGCCGTAGCTGTGCTAGTCGTTCACTAAAAAATGCTGGCCGATTGCAGCCGTACGATTCTGTTTTCTCTAGTGGCAACAAGCGGGTGGCTCAGTGTAACTGTTCGCCGGCAGGTGGGATGTCCATACCGTTCACTATAATATGCGTGCTATTCGTGCTAAATACCCCCATCGTAAGCGCGCATAGTACCTAAACAGAAAATAGACGCAACTTTAACGCACATATTCACATATTTTTCACTAACTTTAAAATAAGTTAGTTTACTTCGTTTTATTCCAAATAGTCAAGGATCTTGGCCTACTCAACTGGAGAGACATCTCATTAGGCAAGAGGTGATCTAAAAAATACCTGGTTTTATGTTCAGGATTATCTTAAATTAACCAACCAACTAATATGTCATCTCCTTCAATACTATTCTTCTTCTTGACATGTGCTAAATCTTCTTTGTCTCAGGGTCCCCTGGGGATTCGGTAAATCACGCTGACTAATTCTACCCCAGCAGATTTTTTTATGCTGCTTATTATTACTTTTCTCTTCGCATACTTATTGCCTAGTCTTATTACGGCATATTGGCCGAACTGACCCGTAACCACCCTAATCGAGAAATAAGCAACAAGAAAAGTGAGACAAAAATATTCTATACATGAATTCAGTAGTATGCAGATGTTGGTAGCTGCATTGTTAGGCAGAACTATGAAAAATAACACCGAACAAACTGCGTTAGAATTTGCAAATTCTGCTTCAGCATTGCCAGCGGTAGAGCACGGTTCCATGTGACACGTTATGCATATGAGATGGAAAGGAAGAAGGTCTTTGACCAAACTACTTGATAAAAAATTCCCCTTCCCGACAAAAACACTCTCTTTCTTCTCGGCCTATATCTAAGATCAAGATTAGCATATTTTAAGTTGAGCCCCCAAGGCAGCAGGTTGCCATATTTTCAAAAGCAATGATGCAGATAATCATCCCATGTCAGCATATTACTTAATTCCGTTTTCTGTTCGCTTCGTTTAGCTGTTAATTATTGTATTTGTCGAAGTAGATCTGTCAGCAGGACCCACGCTTTCTGAACCAAACCCCTCACGCATTTTTGGCCCCATCCTATTTTAATAATTCCATATTTCGCTCCATGTTGAGTTTGGGATTTTCGCAAAAGGCTTTATAAAGGTGCTGGAAGACACTTCGGGGATATTCTTACCTACATCGGTAATATGCATAGATCAAATAGCTAGCAAATGAGAAAAGGAACTTGGTGTGTGTCTCAAGTGCAGCGTTACTTGAGTTAAGTAATCTTTTGGAAGAATTCCTGCAATGGTCAAGCCACCTTACACTGGCCTGCCTTTGCTCTCTCGTCCTCTTTTCTGACCAAAAAAGTGCGTCCACGTATGAGCACTATATCACCAAGGGTCTCAACCCTTATTTCAAGATTTAAAAAATATACTGTGACTGTTGCTTTGTTGAGTACCCTGCTATAACCTTATTCAAAGGACATGCCTGTCTTCCGGAGATCCTTTCTTGTTCCAGAGTATTCTTCATGTTTCACCTGTGATTAGCACTCAACATCTCCGAGACATCACAGCTTTTCGTACATAAATACTTTTTGTGGATCCTGTACAATTTTAGTTTTCCATGTTCCTTTTGCATACGATCGCAGTTTTTCGTTCGTGTTTGTTATAACTTTAAACTAGATTTTCTTTTTCTATTTCTTCGTCTAGCATCTTAAGCAGGCAACTTTTGACGAGCCGCACACATTTAGAGCAATTGTTGAGGGGGGGAAAAAAAAAAAGAAAAAAGGAAGAAGGCCCAAGCACGGAAACACCTTCTGAAAAGATTACCGATGTGGACCAGTAATGTACTTTGAATTAGCTCAGCGTCATAACACGTAATAGCGATGACATTTGGACAAAACTTTGCAGCAATTAGAGGTAAAATTATTTGCCCCTCCGCCCCGCCTCCTGCACTCACGGTTCCTGCAATCTTAACCTTGTGATCCCATCGGGTTTTTTTATCTTTTACTTTTGAGAACAAAAAACATAAATAGATCCAAATATGCACCAGCTACTTCCGGTTACTGGGTTTCTTCTATAATTAGCCATCCTGTAGTGTCTTATCGTGAGTGTCATCTCGATTTAAATATTGTTGATATCACAGAGTGGAGTGCTCGTAATCGGCATAGTCATAGATTTTAAGACAAGTGAATCCTGAACAAGATTTCTAATTTGGGATTAGTGTGGTCTCGGAACGGTGCTTTGCAAGGGGTAGAGACAACTCAAAAAAAAAGCACCAACAATTGACATCCGATATATATATGAACAGATATAACAATCTGGCACGAATTAAACTGCATATTTCACAAGTCTTTTGACTATTGTGGATTAACTATTGCATTGATATCGAATTCTTTAACTTCGTGCCACTATAATATTTTTAAAGGTCCACTGCGGTGAACCATGCCTACAATTTCAGACGAGGGTTCATTTACAGGCGGGTCAGATACAAGCATGGATCTGGAAAAGTCCCTGAAGGTAAATAAGCTTGTGGATATCTTGAATCCAGAGGCCGGGTCCAAAGTCAAAACAGATAAAAGATCACCTCGAAGCCTGTCGGTGAAAATGCAGGCCCAGGCAGAGGCAGCATTGAAAAGAAGAAGAAGGAAAAGATATCAGGAAGTAAATAGGTTTTTCGAATGTGATTACCCCAATTGTGGGAAATCTTACGGTTCATTGACCCATTTGAATGAACATCGGGTTATTCAGAAGCATGGAGAGAGGAAACGTTTAGAAGAATTCAAGCATGTCAAAGATCTTATAGCGTTTAAAAAGTTAGAACAAAGTATATTGAAAAGAGAAACAGTAATTTTGAGTGCTCCTGAAGATTCATCGACAGGGAAACCACAATTTTTAATGCCAAAGTGGCTGGAACACAAAGGCACAGTTGAGTACGTGCCTATTGAAGAGGTGGTTCCTCGGCCAGCAGAAGAGCATGACCAACAAGGTTCGATATATCCACCAATTCAAGCACGTTCTAGTTCGACATCCGAGTCAATTGGGCCTACATTAGTACCTCCGGTCAATTTACCACCTTTTCCATATCATTCCCGTCCATTCACCGAGGGGACGGTTCCATCTGCAGGTCTGGTGCCAATCCCGCCGCATCCAGGACAACAACACCAGCAACATCTCCATCCACAGTACGTTCCACATCCTCCATTTCAGCTCCCACCAAATTACCTGGGTCCCCAGCCAGTCGCCTATTATATTCCACTGGTCCAGGCCTCACCTCCTCCTGCTGGAACTCAACCTTTAGCTTCGTACGGCGTTGCACCTCACCCCCAATCGCTGCAGTCACTCCCATTACAATCCCCTCCTGATAGACAAACTCATCCCCTGTGGAACCAGCAGGCCCCTCAACTATATTACGATTACGAAAGACAGTGTTATTTTTATTATCCTAATCATGGTCAACCTTGATCTAATCATTATTAATTCGCATGGCATATCGCCCCTTCTTACTTTTCAAAATAGACGCTGCCACAGAGAACAAAGCATGCTGTCACAGAAACTTTAGATAAACCTAAATTTCAATCCACTCTCCTCGCTAAATTTGACCTCGTAGACACGTCCGAAAAATCGGCAAACTCCGCGGCTCCTCCATCTCTTCCCCCCTTAACGCTGGCCAGGAACCTCCCTGAGTCTCCCCAATTCAAGTTACCCTTTTGGGACATTTCGTATTTTGCTATCCATTAACTGGTGTCCCGATGTTTTTTGCTAAATAAAATTTTTATTTATAGTTTGAAGCATAGGAAGAGGTACAGACCAAGAGTTGACCACGGAAGCAAGAAGATGAGTTTTGGGGGGTATAACGGGCGCTCTATTGCGCTTGGTGGAGGATCTCAAAAGAATGAGGCCGAAAACACCACCCAATCTGGTGATCTGAATCTGCCAATGGTGATAACAAAGAGACGAGTAATGGTACCTTCGGCGGGGGCGTCTTCTTCTCAGAAGTTGGCGTTTGGCAAGTTGCCGAACTTTGCCTCGTATCTGGATGGTGATCTGACTCAGCAGCGGTCGAGTAGTGTACATACTTTAAGAATAAATGAAGGGGATCTTAGTCGTGATGCCGATCTTCCTCCGTTGAAAAGTCAAAACGATGCCGATTTCGAGTTGGTTTCAAACAATCACGAGAGGAAATATCATAATTTTAATCTGTTTGGACCAGTTAAGGAGTATCAGGGGTTCAATAATTATCGTACGAGCAGTACTGTGTTTCATAGGGGATCAGATCGTGTTAATATACTTAAGGCTGAAACTCCGATGAAATCACCACTGAACCAACAGCAGCGGCAACAGCAACAACTGGATACCACACAGAATTTATTCAAACAAAATTTAACATCCGTCACTTCCTCAATTACTAGACTGCAAAATGAGATCATGGCATTTGAACAAAATCAGCAATTAGAGCCTTTAAAGAAACTGCTTGTATTCATATGGAAATTTATGGTGATCGGGATGTTGAAAATAGGGGAGTTTATTTTCTCTAAATGGGGATTAGATACAACTGTTCAGGATTCTGAGTCCTCTGAAGAACTGCAGCAAAGACGAACCGAAGAAGACCTCGTGTCAAACGTGGATTTGGATATTAGTGACTCTCATATAATCGAGACCCCGTTGCTGAAGAAAAGTTTATGGTCATATAAAGATGAAAGTTTCAATGTGAGCTCACTTGTATGGCAACAATCAAAGGAAAAACTGAAATCTGATCTCCGAGTCTCCACAGAACCTATAGTCAGCAGTAGCAGTGACAGTGAATATGGGTGTCACTTCGTTAACATAGACAAGGCTGAAGACAACGAACCGAATGTAGAGTTGGAATATATCAGAAGGATTTTCAATACCGAAGGGAAGTTTGAGTTGCAACTCAACGATAGAGCTCCTTCAAGAGAGTCTATTGAGCCTCAGCAGAAAAACACGACCAATCTCACTCGGATTTTCAGCTTATCGGAAAAGATGCGCGCAGCTTTGGGGGGGAATAGCAGCTCTTCGGACGGGGATGATAGTGTGGTGATCTTGGAGGAGCATGAACATCCTCAGTTCAGATCACAATTTGATACTCGATTCGATGATCGTTTGAACCAGCAGTCTCTTCTTCTCTTTGAGGAGGAATTCAAGACTTATCAAGCGATCATCGAAGAGAAACGTCGTAGACAGGAATTGATCAAAGAGTTAAGAGAGCAGAAGGAGCAGAAATCTCTGGTGCGCAAATTGGACCAGCAGCAAATCCAAGATCTGATTCTGGTGATCCAAGATTACGATGAGGACAAATTCATTAAAAGTGTGAATGGTGTAGAATTAAAAGTTCGGGATTTCAAGACATTGAAAGATTCATGTTGGTTGAATGATAATGTGATTGACCTGTATTTGAGTTTGATCACTAAAAGAAATTCCGGTAGTTCATTTGTATTTACGACTCATTTCTATACCACTTTACTGTCTAAGGGTTATCAATCGGTACAAAGATGGCTGAAACGTAAGAAGATCGATGTGACTCAGTTGGATTATATTTTTGTACCGATCAATTCGCTGAATACTCATTGGTCTTTACTGGTTGTTAACAACAAACAGCAGAAATTCGTGTATTATGACTCGTTGTCTTGTGATTTCGAGATCAAAGACAGAGACCAATTGGATGAATTTGAGTTACAGCAAAGACTCGACCGGATTGAGTATGAGAAGAAAAGAAATATGACTATCTTAAGGAATTTGATGACGTATATGGAAAATGAAGACAAACGTTTACATAACGGGCAGAACACGATTAACTTTTCCGAGTATCAAATGTTGCCGTTAGTTAAGACCCCACAGCAAAAAAATGGGTCGGATTGCGGAGTTTTCACATGTACGGCTGTGGAATTTCTCTCGAGAGAAAGTTTCCTCAAATTTAATCAGCTGGATATGCCAAATTTGAGGTTGAAGATGGTTTATGAATTATTGAATGAAAAGTTAATCTAGACAGTAATAAATATCGCATGTGTAAGAGGTTTGTAGGAGGAATCGTGAAGGTACTATGGGTGACAAGTCAGCGAGGTGCTCCAAGCCCAGTTTCTGAGCACGGCATTCTTTGCTGCTCTTATGCACTCAAATTTGACATGCAGATGAAAAACTCAAACTCAAATTTGAAGTGACCTCAAGCAGGTGTGGTGACCAAGACAAGGAATAAATTTGCTGAGAATGGCTGAGTTTACGAAAAAGGGGTGATAATATCGCTAGAAGTTGTGCATGTCTCAAGCCGGATGTATGCTTTGGTAAAGATGTTTCTCCGTTTATGCTGGCAAGAAGATGTCTCACCTGTTGCATCGGCCTTAAGTATGCAAGATGACGAAGAGTCTCACTCAGAAAATAGTTGCCTAATTGGGAGAGAGGTGATACGAATGTAGTTAAGTAGAAACGAATAAGTTATCACGTACAGGTTGTGTGGCCGAGTGGTCTAAGGCGCTCGACTCAAGCAGTTAATTTTCTGTTTCTGTGCGATCGAGTCTCGAAAGAGGCAGGAGTTCGAACCTCCTCGCAACCAATATTTTTTTTCATTTTTTTTCAAAACTATTGGAATATTATACACGACCACCCCACATTGGATTCAAAAAAAAAGAGGAGAAGTTAACTTTGATGATCTTATAAAGGTTATAGACGTGGTATCGGAGGGTTAGCAATGAAGTTTCCTGGAATTGTTAAGGAGCTTAGATTCTTTTTATCTCAGACAGGTGAGGCATCTCAGCCATTGAAGTGAGTTGAATTGGTGATTGATGATATATTGGGATACTAACATTAGTAGGAACTTTTTAGTAGCCAATTATGCTACGATTAAGAAGCAGAATCCTGGGATTCCAATTATGATCCGTGAAAGTGCGGGGATCCCACCAAGTGTTACAATTCGTTATGAAATGGGGAAAGAAGTCAAGACAAGTTTAGATGGAGTTGATCAAAAGGGAATTGAGCAGAAGTTGAGTGGGTTGTAGTGGGTTATAGTGGGCTCGATAGAGTGATATCTTTGTGCGCGCTGTCGCACAGTACTTATTTATTATGGTGGAAGGTTATTTTCACAAGATTTATTTATTGCAGTGAAGGCTGATTATTTATTATGGTGCGTAGTACTAATATTGATGGTTGCGTTATGTAACGATTATCTATAATAGTACGTAGCACTTATATTTATTAATTTATTATTGAACTAATCTACTGTAGCGTATTTGTAGAGTGAGACAGTGATGACGTTCTGTTGATATTTCTGTATTTCTGTTCTGATGTGTTTAGTTAGTGGATGTCACTTCTTCCCTCCATTCCTTTCTCTCTATTCTTTTCCCTCCACTCTTCGCTCCGCCCATTCTTTTCCTTCCTCCTTCCTCCTTCCTCCTTCCTCCCTCCTTTTCCCTTCCTCCTTCCTCCTTCCTCCCTCCTTTTCCCTTCCTCCTTCCTCCTTCCTCCCTCCTTTTCCCTTCCCCCTCCATTCTTTCCCTCCCTTTCCCTCCCTTTTCCCTCGTCCCTGCCCTCCTTTCCTTCGCTCACCTGACACGAAATCAAAATCGATAAAAAAACCTTCTCAATTAACAACAAGTATCAAGATTGGAAGGAACGATAAAATGTACGATCCTGTTCACGACACGACGGACCAGAATAACTCTGATGAAGTGGGTGCTGGTAAGACTGTGGAAGCGATTTCTGGGAACGGAACGGGCGCCGATGGCGCTACTGTTGGTGCTACCGCAGCTACTGATGGCGTTGGCGCTACCGCTACCACTGTTACTGACGGCGCTACCACCTCTCATCCAATCCCTGTCAAATCTCCTAACGATCACAAAGTATCGATCAACTCCCTCTTAAGTGATGAGCCTGAACCCTCTCATTACGATTATGACCATCATGATCTGACACCTTCAAAGCGTGTCTTATTGGCTAATAAACGGAAGAAGAAGGAAGACAGTTCGTCATTGAGCGGTACGCCTTCCTCGGGAAAATCGACTCTGGGCTGGCCCCCTTCATTATTGACGCCTCTGCATTCATCCAAATCCAGACACTTGAAGAAACCCGACAGTGAGCCTCTTTTGAGAGCCGATATTCAATACGATTTCCTCGAATTGTTGTTGTTGAACGATGTCAAGTTCTTGACTAACCCATTTGCTGAGATCAAGGATGATATTAAGTACTGGGATAAGATCAGTGGTGGAGAGTCCAGATCCCCTGATAAGTTGACGTTCTTCCAATTATATTTGATCACAATTTTACAAAGTAATCGTATCTCGAAAATTTTGAAGGACCGGTTGTTGGACGATTTGAATTATCTGTTCAAATTCATTGTCTTGTGTTTGTTGGTCAACTTCGGTAGATTGAATACCACCATTAACTTTGACTATGAGATGAGATCTCAATTGAGAACTTATCATTGTATTCCACTGTTGCAACTGAACCATGAATTGTTTGGGATTCTGCAAGAACCTGCTAATATTGTCGAGAACAATGGAGGAGGTAGTGGATATACACTGAACAGTGTCAAGCAATTGCAAGATACTCCTAGATTGAAGACTATTTTGAAGAGTGTGGCTGATTTCAATAACAAATTGGGCAGTTCCAGACCTGATATTTTCTTGAGCACTTGTGCCGAACAAAATGTGTTACCAGAGAGGGACAATTTGAAGAACAGATTCAATTTGGTTAGTTTGATCTTCCATTTGGCGTCGTATGAGGCTAAGATTGTAGAGACCTTTGTTAAGGAACGTACTTTTGAATCGAGATCCACAGTTTTGAATGAGATCTTCTTGTTGAATAGTGGGAACCCGGTATTGAAAGTTAAGAGATTCCTTTGGTTAATGTATGTGTTGCATGAGACTGATTTGACCGATGAAGGAAACATGGAGAATCCATTTGGAGATATTGAAAGAGATGAAAATGGTAAAGAGGTGAATTTGATTCCTGAATTAATTGCTGAATCTGATGAATTGTACAATCAAGACACAGAAGTGGAATTGGAGTTCCTGAACAAGATGAAGTTAAAGAGAAAGAATTTCTTGGCCATTGTAGAGAATTTGGCCACTAAGGAAGATGGTGATCGTAGCGTGGTATTTGATTCTGACACATCGATGGTGGCACATGGAAGTCCTGAGACTCCAATTGTGAAATTGAAGTTGAATAAGAAGGGACGTAAGAGACGGATCATCGATGGAGACGGTACTGTGATTGTTAGTGGAGACGTGAGTCAGTTAGCACAAGAAGATGGTGATGAGAAGCCTAAGAAATTAAGAAAGAAACCGGGACCAGTTCCTAAAGCTTTGAGGTTAGCTCAGGAGGAATCTCTGAAGAAGAAGAGTGTGGTGGTGAAGGGGAAGAAGATGAAGAAGGCAATGAAAGTGAAATTACCACTGAAGGAACTGGCCAAACAAAAAGTATTGGAGAAGTTTATAGAAGAGTATATTTTGTTACAGATGGAATCGAAGAGACGTGAACGGAAACAAATTGGGACTCTGGGCTTCTTGAAGGATCTTAGTATTGCGGAGATTGAGCAGCTTGATATTCCTGTTGAATTGGATTATAATGAGTTGAAGATTGGATATATGGAGGCACTTTATCATATGAGTCCAGGAATACCACGGAAGACTGAACTTAGTGATCTTTTTTAGGTAATTGCCATTACCTAATGGCTGTTTAGTATACGGTATAATTAGAGTTTGAAAATAGTTTGAAAATAGTTAGCAAAATATTAAGTCACGAGACGTAGGGAAGATATTTCACATATTTGCATATTTCTGGGAGTGAGAAGTCTGTAAATCTGAGCGAAAAATGAATTTAGATAAGGAAGGGGGAGTAGTAGTTTAATGGAGGTGGTGAGTGATAGCTCAATGGAAGTGGTCAGTGATCAGCATAAAGGCGAGTATGACGAGTACGAATCCAATCGAATCTCCCCTCCATTCTTCAACAATAGTTTTGTGCTGTTTTAACTCTGTGTAGTGGTTCTGTGTAGTGGTCGTGTAGTCATTCTGTGTGTGCTAATTTCTGTAGTCTCCCTCAGTATTTTTTGTGCACGTGGGCATCTCATTGAAAAATCTCCAGTACCAAGACTAAAATAACCCCCCAATTAAATATAAATCCCCCTCCAATTGTGCTCCCAAACTAACACCATCTCTTCTCCCTTCCTCCCTCATCATATAGATATCACCAAGAGCTTCCCCCAGCTCCCCCCACCCAGCTTATTCCACCCCCCTCGCTCCCCTCGCTGCTGCTCTCGCTGCCTCTTCTCCCGCTTAATCTGCCGCTCCCGCGCACGCATAGAAATTGCAGCTTCCTTCCAATTATTCCCTAACTAATTTACCCTCTATATATAAGGCATTATAATTATTTGGGGATCGAGTTCGAGTATATTAGAAAGAGTTTTCCGATATGGGCGGCGAAGAAGACCACAAACCTAAGAAGAAGATGTTGTTTGGAGTCAAGTTGCAGAACGAGATCTACAAGCCTTGGAAAGAGTACTATATCGACTATGACTTGTTGAAGAGATTGTTGAGAGAGAACATTATATTGAGTGAGACGTGGACCGACCAGGATGAGAAGAAGTTTGTGAGCCAGTTGGACCTGGAATTGGAGAAGGTGTACAATTTCGAGCGGTCACAGTACCTGAAATTGGACGACAAGATCTCTGAATTGGAGGCTCAAATTGAGACTTATTTGTCTGAATCTTCGTCTTCGAACTTCAATTTGCTGGAGTTCCAGAAGAGTTTGGAGAATTTGTTGTCGTTCACTCAGGAATTGGACCTTTTCTCCAGGTTGAATTTCACCGGGTTCATGAAAATCGTCAAGAAACATGACCGTGTCCACAAACAGTACTCTGTCAAGCTGTTGTTGAATGTGAGATTGAAGGATTTACCTTTCCATTCGGAGGATTATTCTCCATATTTGTACAGGATCAGTATTTTGTACCAGTTTTTACGTGAGAACTTCGAGTCTGCTTCGTTGTCCACCTCTTTGAACAACAGTGCTAACAATATTTTGTCCAATTCTGCTAAGGTTTCGTCTTCGATGTCCAGTACTCCATTGCAAAATGGTCAGTCTATGGACAACTCGTTCAAGGTATTGAAATTCTGGGTCCACCCGGAGAATTTGATGGAGATCAAGACCACCATCTTGAGACATTTGCCTGTCTTGATTTATAACAATAAAGATGACTACGATGACGAGAACACTCAGGATCCAACTTTGACCTCGTTGTACTTTGACAATTCTCATTTTGAGTTGTATAATATGAAATTGTTGAAGAATTTGAACAAGACTCCGTCGGTAAGGATCAAGTGGACGGGGAAATTGAAGGATTCTCAGGACTTGACTATTGAGAAGAAGTCGTTTAACTACGATACTGGGGAATCTAACGACACCAGATTACAATTGAAGGAGAAGTATATCAATGACTTTATTAATTTGCAACCTGAGGAGGAGGACGAGTTGTCTATCTCGACTACTACGACACCTATTAAGAAACAGACTCTGTCTAAACAGTCCAAGAAGTTCACTTTGGATAAGTATATGAAGAAGTTGGCCAAACGTAATTTGCCTAAGGATTTGTTGGCCAAGTATGAGCTGGATTACAAGGAATTGCACGGGTTCATTCTGGAGCATAATATCGAGCCTGTATTGAGAACTGTATTCACCAGGACTCTGTTCCAGATCCCAGGTGACGATGATAACTTGCGTATTTCTATCGACAGTGATATTTTGTTCATTAGAGAAGACTCTTTCGACAAGGATCGTCCAATTAGAAACCAATCTTCGTGGCATCGTTTGGATTTGGATGATACCAATTTGAAGGACAGTTATTCTGTTCTCAGAAAGGGAGAATACTCCAAGTTCCCATACAGTGTGATGGAGATCAAGATCAAGAACTCCATTTTACGTAACAAATCGTCCAAGACTTTCAAGTGGGTTGACGAATTATGTAAATCCCATCTTGTTAGAGAGGTTCCTAACTTCAGTAAGTTCATTCAAGGTATTTCTTCCTTGTTCTTGGAAGATGACAACTTGGATATCTTGCCATTCTGGTTACCTGAGTTGGAGAATGATATCAGAAGAAGACCTGAGGAGCTGTATCGTGATTCCAAGTTGAAGGATGCTAAGATTGCTAAGGAGACCAGTAACTTGAAGTTGTTGAAAGATCTGTCCTCTGAGAGTGCCGTCAAGAAACCTACTCTGTATTTGGGTAAGATTGAGGAATTGATCAAGGACGACAATGACTTTGATTTGGAGGATAACGAGTCTTCTGATGACGAACTGGAACTGGAAGAGCCAACTAGACTGGTTCAACAACCGGAGGAACCTAATCATATCGATGATGAATACGGAGAGTCTGATGAGGAGGTTGAGTTACCTCCAGGAGTCACTAAACCTCAACAGTTACTTAGACAATCCGGTCCATTGAAGATTGAGCCAAAGGTTTACTTGGCCAATGAGAGAACATATTTGAGATGGAACCATGTCGTCACTTATATGACTTTCCTTGTCATTTCATTGTTGAATTCTGCCAAATCTTCCAACTTCTCTACAGTCTTGTACAGAATCACATTGCTTTACTTTGCATTGACCTTATTTATTACAGGATGGGGTTACTACATCTGGCACAAGAGAATGTCGTTGATCAAGCAAAGGTCTGGTAAGCATCTTGATGGTATTTTAGGTCCAATTCTTTTGGGCGTTGGACTTTCTGCTATTTTGTTGATCAATTTCATCGTTGGTTGGAAGAAGATTCAAGATCAAAGAAAGCTGCCTGAAGTTGATGTTTTGTTCAAGATGGACTTCAACCATTCATTCAATAATTGGATCGTTGAGAACGTTGATAAATTTGTCGATCTTTTTTAGGTGAAATAAAAGTAAATATATATCTATTTTTTTAATAAGGTTTGTTCCTGCATTTAAGCGAGTATGCAAGATTTAGAATTGGATTGAATCGATCTCAACGGTCTGCATAAACTAAACTTAATTTCTAAACCCCCTTTACCTTTGCGCTATGCTTTGCCCTACTCTTCACCTTTTTACCCCTTTACCCCTTTTGATTTTTTCCTTCTTTGCCCTGCCCTCTTTTCCTCTTTGCCCCTTTGATCGGCCCAGCGATTATCAAATGTGCTGATTCAACTTACGTCAACTTCACTCAGGTTCTATACAATCAAAGTGTTCTCATGTACTTTTCATCTGTTACCTCTGTCCCCCCTAATGCTCACGCTAATCCCCTTCATAATTCTCTCCCTTCCCTTTATATTTTTGCACAATTCCTTAATATGCCCAGTCGATTTCTTGCCCGCGCATGTGCCACTCAAATTCTTTGCTAGCAACCCATCGTTAGTAGTGATAGTGAAGACATAGCGATGCAGACATCATTGAGAAGGATCATTGGATCCACAGGACGGTCCAATGTCATTTATGGCATTCAAAGGCAGTCATTTAGAGTCCATCGCAATGTATACTTACCTGTTGGTAAGAGATGGAGTTCTACTGTGAAGGAGAGTGGAACCACTCCAGAAGAGAAGGTTGAAGTGGGTGCAGGTGAGGCTGTTGACCTGGCCGCTGAACTGGCCGCGGACCTGGCTGCTAAACTGGCAACCAGCCTGACGGTAAAGGCTGCCGAAGAAGATCTCACCGACGCCGCCTTGAAATCAGGTAATGAGATGGGTGAAGACGACGATACCGAAAATACAGGTGTGATCAAGAAAGAGAAACAAGAATCATTGTTCTATTTCGATCACCTTTTCCCACCAACTCAAAGTCTGTTTGATTTCAAACGTTTCTTAAGCTACTTCTTTACCCCATCGACCGAGGAAAAGATCTGGGAATGTGTACTGGAATTGGTCAAAGATGAGAAGCAACATATCTCATTTAATATCACCTCAGTACAACCAATGGTAAGAGATGGAGGAGCATTTGTCAAATTCCAGATCCCTTGGCATGTTCCTATCCAAGACTTCAATAAAAGACTTATTCTGAATGTGAACCAACACCAAGCTTCGGGATTTTTCAACGTGTTGTTTAAACCTCGTTGTTTCCCAGTCAAGGGTAAGCCATGGATCGAGGACTTGAGAAGATACCCTTCTAGAAAAGTCAAAGTAGAGTTCCAAGGTCCAGATTTGACCCAGGAAGAAATCTACCTGGTATTCCGTAGATACGGTGTGATCAATGACATTCAACTGCCGAAAGACAAAACTCTGACCATCACTTTCCGTCTCACCAGAGGTGCCATTACACTGAAGAACTGTGTCAATGGGTATCGGTTGAATGACACCAAAGTTCATGTCCAATGTATCCCTCTCGACACTCGTAATGTAGTGATGGACTTCATCATCAACCACCAACGTATTTCGGTCCCATTGATCATTGCCTTGGTAGCTCTGTTACTGTTCTTGATTTTCGAGCCGGTCAGAGAGTGGTTTATCATGGAGAAGATCACCCAACGGTACTCTCTTCGTAACAACCTGATTTTCCGTCAGATCATGGCCTTAAGTGACTCTACCTCCAGTAAATTCAGATCCATGATCAGTCTTGGTGATGACTCGTCTGTCTCTGGACTCAGTGACGTCAAGTCTCTTTGGCTCGAAAGATACGAAAAGGTGAAGGAATTGAAGTTATGGCTCGAAGAGAACGTCAATACCTTCATTGTCGTCAGAGGGCCTCGTGGGTCTGGAAAGCACGATATGGTGATCGACCATGCTTTGAAAGGTCGTCCAAACGTGTTAGTGTTGGACTGTGATGCCATGATCAAACTGCGTAATGAGCAGAAATTGTTGTCGAATTTCCTGCAACAGTTGGGTTACTTCCCAATCTTCCCATGGTTGAACTCGTTCATGAACTTTATCGACTTGGGTTTGCAAGGCTTGATCGGACAAAAGTCGGGAATCAGCGAGAGCAAAGAGCAGCAAGTCAAGTCCATGTTGAACACTCTGTTGCTGAGTATTCGTGACTTGAGTTTGGAGAATTACGACAGCTATGTCAAGCTGCTTGTGAAGGCCAAACTGCTGGAAGGAGCCGACGTCAACGTCGATGATGTTCAGCTCAAAGAAGAGGACTATTTGCAACAGCACCCTGAACTGAAGCCCGTCATTGTTATCGACAGATTCCAACCTTCCAGAAAGCAGCACGAACGTAACGCTTTCATCTATGAAGAGATTGCTGAATGGGCTCTGAATCTCGTGTCTCTGAATGTGGCCCATGTGATCTTCATCACGGACGATATCGGGTCTCAGATCCAATTGACCAAGCTGCTTCCTGACCAGGTGTTCAAGACCACCACACTCTCAGATCTGTCCCTGGACAGTGCTCGTAGCTATGTACTGAGTCAGTTGCTGGAGACTTATGCCAACCATGAAAAGTTGAGTGATATCATCAAACCTCTTGGTGGACGTATGCTTGACTTACAACTGTTTGTTCGTCGTATTAAGAGTGGAGAGAGTCCGGAGGAGCTGATCGAGGAGATGGTGGTCCAGACTGCCGAACAATTGACCCAGATGTACTTCTCTCATTCTTCCAGCAATGACAAGTACACTTCAGCTCATGTTTGGACTTTGATTAAGAAGCTTCTGGACCATGAAGAGGTGAGTTTCAAGGAGATCTCGTTAGTTCCGATCTTCAAGTCTAATCCTGTCGAGATATTGACCCTGTTGGAGAGCTCTGAGTTGATCACTTTGATCAAAGACCGTGGTTTGATCACTGCTGTCAGACCTGGTAAACCATTGTACAAATCGAGTTTCGAGAACTTGGTCCATAACTCGAAACTGTTCAACAGTTTGGAGATCAAGTACCAATTGGAATTGGTACTGTTTGAGAACAAGAGGATTCTGAAATGGGTCGAGGAGATCAATAAGTTTGGAGAGTTCGGTGATTTGAGTGGGAATAAGATGTTTAAACCTCGGTTGGAGTACCTTGCTGATAAGATCAAGGGAAGTACCGAGGCAATTGTGGCATCTGAGGCTACTGTTAAGCAGCTTGGTAAGGCATAACGTGAGTAGAGAGTGTTGGATTTGAGTTACGTTGAATTGCTTTGTCAGACTTAGTTTATTGATATGTAAATAATGATGATAGTGAGATGAGGTGTAGATGTGTAGGGAGTACTAGGGAGTACTGTAGGGAGTACTGAAGTGATGTACTGTAGTGATGTACTGTAGTGATGTACTGTAGCGATGTACTGTAGTGATGTGTGTGTGCTGGATTGGTGTGTGTGCTGCAGGGTCGTTACTTCCCATAACACCTACCAAACACCCTCTCAATCTCATCATATCCCATCCCTCTATAAAGACACAACTGTAATAAAATCCTCAGTTTCTGAGGATTCAAATACCCCCCAGCTATAGCTCCATCTATATTAATATTCAGTCTAGGGACCATACCATCCATAGCTCTCTTTGATACAACCGTCGGAACTTTATACTTATCCCATAACAGGGCAAGCTCATCTAATACTGGCTGACTCAAAGATCCAGCTCCCATACTAGCAATAACTAACCCCTTGACCCCCAAATGTTCGATCAGCATACGAACAAGTCTTGGGTCCAACCCTTGATGCAGATACAAGATGCAAACTGGTTGAAAGTCGCTTTCCTGGACATCAGATCTCAATTCAAATCGATGAAATCCAACTGGCATCAGTGCTGGGTAATAATAATGGATCTCGTTATTAACAAAGTTACCCAAATACCCCTGTTTACCACTGAAAGTGTCCAAAGTATTGGCGTTCAGTTTAGTGACATAGACACCCAGTGAGATCTGATCATTGAGGCACACTAACACACCTCTCCCGTGTGATTGGCGATCAGCTGCTATACAAATCAGTTGATACAAATTCATAGGCCCATCGGCACTAATACTAGTCGATGGTCTCATACTACCACTCAACACTATAGGGATAGTGGTCTGGATACAACATTGCAAGAAGAAAGCGGTCTCTTCCATAGTATCGGTACCATGAGTGATGACAATCCCATCGACTGCGCTGCTAGTCCCCGTGGCATCTACACACTTCTTCACCAGTCGATACAATTCAAGTAAATGAACCGTGTCCATCTCTTTGGAATCCAAGTTCATCACCTGTTCGTATTCCAACGCCACTTTCGTGGAGATGTCCGGGATCGACTCGATCAACTCATCGATTGTAAGATCGACTTTATAACCAGCGGTTTGAGATGAGCTGGAACCTTTTGAGGCGATGGTCCCTCCAGTTCCCAATACTTTGATCCTCAGTACATCGTGATACGATTCGGATTTGATCGAGAAGGAGGAATGCGCGATATCGCGATCGATGATGGTGAGGTTTGTCTTTTCGAGCATCAGTGAGGGGGATGTTTTTCGTAAGGAGATGAGGTGACAGAGACGAGATGTAATTGAAGTTTGAGCGGGCACTGAGCGAGCACTGTGAGCAATGTGGTGAGCGGGCACTGTGCGGCATTAAAGAATTTTTAGGGGGGCTCAATAGGGGGCTCAATGGGGGGAACTACCTAGAGGGGATTACTTAGGAGGGATTACTTAGGGGGATTACTCAGGGGGATTACTCAGGGGGGAGGGGGTAAATACGGTGGAATATAAACGGGAATACGATGTCATCCACTCTACCAAAATCCAATCCATATAACTAGCTTCTCTCTGACACTTACACTGCTCTACATTTATCAGCTAATAATAATTCATAATATACATGCAATCACCTAAACACGACCTTCCAGTTTCTTCAGATTCTTCTTCTGTTGCAATTCATTCTTCTTGATCAATCTCTTTCTCTCTTGTCTACTCAAAGTTCTTGGATCAATCAAATCTCCATTAGCGTCATGCTTCTCATCTTCAACCTCAACCAACCACTGGTCATCAAGCTTCTTGTTCTTACCACCGTAACCCCACTTTGGAACCCACTCTTGAGTGTCTTCGTCAAATACCAACTTCCCGTCTTTACCCTTCTTCTTAATACCCTTCTTAGCAGCAAATTGTTCCCATTTGGTAGGAGCCTTTGGCTTAGGTAATGACTTCTCTCTTGGAAGTTCGGTGGTTGGAGGTGGAAGTTGGACCAAAGTAATGCTACTGGAACCGGCAGAATTCGATTCCGAAGTCGTCTTCAATGGTAACTGCAATAACTGACCTATTATCAACTGGGTATTGTCTCTTGTGACCTCTTGCAAATATTTGTTCAAGCTCTCATCGCTAGCAGCTTGGGAATAATCCAACGGATTACTGTCGAAAACAGCAAGATTTCCGAAATCGTACTCTACTGGGATCAGTTTCTCAACTGTGACCGGTTTCAACTTGTCAGCACTCATCTTCAATAGTCTTTGATCTTCTGTTCTAACTTGGTGATGGCGGTTAAGGGGGAGAAAAATTTTTCTAAGAAAATTTTTTTAAGTAGGAGATGATAAAGGGAGAGCAGGGAGATGAGATGGAAGTGATAAAAAGAGAGCAGTTGGAATGATAAAATCTGAGCAAATCTTAGCAAATCTGAGCAAATAACAGGAGATCAGAGGGGTGGTGTTGGATAGGAGCATATTTGGGAATAATGGATCATAGAGGATATTCCAGAGTGAATTCTAGAGACTCTACTTCACTAGTGGATGTTTTAACTATTTCTCCAATAATTTATAATTTTAGTTCTACTGCCTCATCCATCTCCTCTCATTAGATCTGAAAATGAATTATATTTTATATAGACTATAAATTGCGCAGTAATAGAGGGATTTGTGTAATTTGATAAAACATGAGCATAATAATTACAAAGGGGATACAGAGGGTAGCGTACGAAGGTTACATGGGTAAAGGGGTAATATTAGGGATCACATTCAGAAAGAAAGAGAGTGAGTGCACTAAGAGTTCTATTAAAATATCTCTTCAGGGGATACCAGATCAGATCAGATCAGATCATTTATCATATGAGTTTGATACCATCCCATCACAATTAGCTTCTTCATACCCCTCATCATCTCTTCCTGCTTCATTCATGTCGCTTTCGTTAGAATAATTTTCTCATCTGCTCAGTGGACTACAGTGCAGTACGTTTGCTGTCTCCTGCATATTCACTGCCATCTTTTCCCATATTGCGTACTATCCTCCTTCTTCTCCTTCATCTAGTGCGCATCCCTTCTCATCTCTCTAAAATAATCAACTCATCACTCGAGCCACATATCATCGTATATCGCGATCCAAATAATTGAAGGCCAAAATTGGGTCAATCTCACTCCATGATATTCCTTTTCAACCCATTCCAGCTCTCCAGTATATACCCCAACTTATCTTGTCACCCCCCTCATCCCACAGATGACATAATACTCCCTCCTGATTGGTCAGCCGGAACCGGCCCGATGCAGGACGCAGGCGCGCACCGAAAAATTTTTCCTCCCTATCGTCATCTGAACCTGGATTTGTATGGAGATTACAGTTATATATATGTTTACAAGGTAGTAGGATTGTGGAGTATTTATTGTATTTACCAAAGATGCGTAACCTCAGACACTTCTCGAGCTCAAGAAGCAGTCAAGTTGCTCAAAACTTGACCGAGAAAATCATCCAGAAATATGCCGTCGGATTACCAGCCGGAAAGAAGGTAGTCAGCGGAGACTATGTGTCAATTAGACCGGCTCATGTCATGTCTCACGACAACTCGTGGCCTGTGGCTACCAAATTCATGAAATTGGGTCTGTCAAAAGTCAAGGACAACCGTCAGATCGTCAACACCTTGGATCACGATGTCCAGAACAAGAGTGAACTGAATTTGAAAAAATACCGTAATATCCAGAAATTCGCCAAGGAACAAGGCATCGACTTCTACCCAGCCGGTCGTGGTATCGGTCACCAAATTATGATCGAAGAAGGATATCTGTTCCCATTGAACTTGACTGTGCTGTCAGACTCTCACTCTAACACATATGGTGGTATTGGAGCTTTGGGAACCCCAATTGTCAGAACTGATCTGGCTCTGATCTGGGCCACCGGTCAAACTTGGTGGCAGATTCCTCCAGTTCTGAAGGTGGAATTGATGGGAAAATTACCAAAGGGCGTCACCGGTAAGGATGTCATCGTATCATTGTGTGGTATTTTCAACAATGACGAAGTGTTGAACCATGCTATTGAGTTTGTCGGAGATGAGATCGACCAACTTCCAGTCGACTACAGATTGACTATTGCCAATATGACCACCGAGTGGGGAGCTCTTTCCGGGTTATTCCCAGTCGACAGTGCTATCATCGAATGGTACGAAGAAAGATTGAAGAGAGTCGGCCCAGACCACCCAAGAATCAACACCAAGACCATCCAACTGTTGATCGACAACCCAGAGAGAGCCGACCCAGATGCATACTACCTGAAGACTTTGAAGGTGGACTTGAGTTCTCTTTCTCCTCATATCTCTGGTCCTAACTCTGTCAAGATTTCTAACCCTCTTTCTGTTTTGTCCAAACGTAATATGAAGATCAACAAGCTGTACTTGGTCTCTTGTACCAACTCGAGATTGAGTGACATCAAGCTGGCTGCCGACATCGTTGGTGACAACAAGATTGCTCCAGGTGTCGAGTTCTACATTCTGGCTCTGTCCAACTTGGTTCAAAAGGATGCCGAGAGTATCGGAGCCTGGCAAAAGCTTATCAATGCCGGTTGCACTCCATTACCAGCCGGTTGTGGTCCATGTATCGGTTTAGGAGCCGGTTTGTTGGAGCCTGGAGAAATCGGAATCAGTGCTACTAACAGAAACTTCAAGGGTAGAATGGGTAGTAAAGATGCATTGCTGTTCTTACTGTCTCCTGAGGTTGTTGCTGCCTCTGCTGTCATGGGTAAGATTGCTGGCCCAGAAGAAGTCTTGGGACTCCCAGTTGAAGAAAGTAGAGAACTTGTTAAGGAAGTGATCATCCACGAGAAGGCCGCTTCCGATTCTCTGGATCTGGGAGGAGCCGTAGATGTTTTAGAAGGGTTCCCAGAGAGAATCTCCGGTGAATTAGTCTTATGTGATGCCGACAACATCAACACCGATGGTATCTACCCGGGTAAATACACGTACCAAGATGATGTTCCTCGTGAGAAGATGGCCGAGGTCTGTATGGAGAACTACGATTCGGAGTTCGGTCTGAAGACTAAACTGGGAGATATCATCATCTCCGGTTACAATTTCGGAACTGGTTCTTCCAGAGAACAAGCTCTGACTCTGATCTTAGCTAGAGATATGAAGTTGGTAGTTGCTGGATCTTTCGGTAACATCTTCTCGAGAAACTCGATCAACAATGCTCTTTTGACTTTGGAGATTCCAAAGTTGATCAACATGTTGAGAGAGAAGTACAAGGACTCTGAGAAGGAGTTGACTAGAAGAACAGGATGGTTCTTGACCTACGATGTCAGAAAGCTGACTGTTACTGTCACTGAGGGATCAGCTGACAGTGATAAGGTGGTGATGGTTGAGAAGGTTGGTGAATTGGGAACTAATTTGCAAGACATCATCATTAAGGGGGGTTTAGAAGGTTGGGTCAAGGCCGAATTGGCCAGCGAGGGTGCTCAAGCTGCCACCGTTTAGAGCATTAACTTTTTCTTAGCACTTCGGCTTCGCATAGATAGATTATTTATTAATATAAGATAGAAATGAGCACAGTAGGTGGGGAGTGGGGCGCAGGGTAAGCGCAGAGTAAGCGCGCAGTAAGCACAAAGTAAATCTGTTAGTTATTTTCTATATAGGGTGAACTGGGGGGATATTTTCTATATGAAGTGAGGGGTAGTTTCTCTATTAAATTTGTCTAAATGATAATTGATATGGGGCATGGGGATGGGGATGGGGATATGGGGATATGGGGACATGCTGTGGTGAGTGTGGTAAGTATGAGAGGATACGACCCTCCTACAGTGAAATAGTCCCTACATGATGTGTCCTATCGTAAAGTAATTACTAACTACTACATCCCTCCTATATCATCATACTATTTATTATATTACAGCAAAGATGGAATCTCCTTGACAATCTCATCAAAGTTCTCTCTATATTCCTCAGCAGCCTTAGAATCTCCCTTACCCTTCTTTCCTCCATTTGGAACAACCATAACACAAGAAGTTGGTCTCTTAGTAGCACCGGCAGATCCCAAATCTTCCTTAGAAGGTAAGAAAACATATGGAACAGAGTTATCCTCACATAAAACTGGCAAGTGAGAGATGACATCTGGAGGAGAAATGTCTCCGGCAATTATCACCAATCCCTTTTCTCCCTTTCTTAATGCTTTAACAACCTCTTTGACACCTCTCTTGACATGCTTGGCCTTAGAAGCCTTCTTTACGGTCTTCAATACCTTCTTGTTCAACTTCTTCGAGGCCAAAGGTTTGGCAAATGGCAAAACAGCTGGCATTCTCTTCTCGTAGTTGTCTACTTCATCTTCGACCTTAGTCGACTTATCTTTCTTGGCCATCTTCTCGCTTGATCTATCGGCTCTTCTACCCTCTTTAATCTCTTTATAAAGGGGTTAAAGAGAGGAAAATTTTTTAGGGAGCAAAAAATTTTTCTTGGGGTTACCCTGACTGATGAGATCACAATGAGCAAATTACGAATTAATCCATCGAAGATTTCAACTCTCCCCAATCCTCAGCAATTTACAAATTTATACCCCTGCGCTTAATCTCCTTCTATTTATAGTGACGACAAGGTCAGAGTGCCATTCAATCACCAGAACAACCCGGTCAAAATGAGCTCAAGAGAGAAGAAAAGATCGTCATTCTTTGGATTTGGATCACTTGGAAGTGGTTCCAACTCGAAATCATCCAATTCGACCCCTAAAACCTTTGTTCTCCCGACCGATAATGAGCTTAGCGCCAATGATCTTCCTAAGAGGCGGAATACTATGGATGCTTTGAAGGATATACCGCAGGTGCCGAAGTCTAGAGTTGTTTCACCGCCTTTACCGGTGACCCAATTGCCGGGGAAGTCAACTAGAGTACCTCAATTGAACCGGAATGCTGATCCGACAAGGATTAAGGTGGGAGGGGGAGGTGAGCAAGGCTCGAGTCAGTTGGGAGGTCAGCTGGGAGCTTCCAAGGGACCTCAGGAGGGACAGCAAAGACCTTTGAAGCAAAATGTGAGGTCTCTTATTCCTCCTGTAGAGCTGCCACTGCCAAGACTGGGCAGTAGACAGCGAGTTCTGTCACCTCTTCTGCTGTCAGTTACTACTCTGTCTGAGAGCAATGAGAGGGGGGGTGAGAAGAGCAATGAGAAGAGCAATGAGAGGGGAGCGGTGGGTAGCTCGGATGCAGGATCAAGTGCTCTGCAGGTTGCGAAAGCTGTGCCAGCTGCACCAGCTGTACTGGAGCTGTCGACCCCGACAATACAACCAGCCCTCGCCTCCCCATTACTCTCACCAACGTCCTCGGTTTCGTCCGGTGTTTCTGGGGTAACAGTCACTAAAAGAGTGTCTACATTAAGACGTAAACCACCACCACCACTTCAGAAATCTGTTTTAACGATGGGAGTGGTGGAGGAGCCGGTCAGTGGACCAGCCAGCGAGACAGTCAGGGAGCCAAGTGCTGAGCCAAGTGCTGAGCCAAGTGTTGGGCCAAGTGCTGAGCCGGGCACCAATGCTGAACCGGGGTCCGAAAGACCTGAACTCAACAAATTAGTCACCAAACTAGAAGAAGAAGTATCAGATTTCAACCCTGCTGGTGTCTCTCCCCTGCAATCAAGTGTTTATTCCCCATATTCTCCACTTTATTCTGGCCGTTCCACCTCAATTTCTGCCCTGGTTGCTCCTAAGACACTCCGCTCTGCTAGTACTTTACATTTAGAAACGACTGCCGAAAGAGACACTCCTAATACCCCTCCAGCTAGTTCTCCAAGAGCCGCTACCACTTCTCCAGGAGGAGCAGCATCTCTCTCTCCCGACCAACTTCTGCCTCCTCCTGTTCTGCAGTCTCTGTCACAGAAACCCCGCTCTCCAGTGACCCCAACAGAGCTTGATGAGGAGTTCAAGAGGATTGAAGAGTTGCTCAACCAGAGTTCACAGTTGAATCATCAGGTGGATACTCATCTTTCTCATAGTAGACATACTTCTGCTGATATTTCTCATTCCAGAAACGTCTCTAGAGACATATCTCACTCAAGGGACGTCTCTAGAGACATTTCCCACTCAAGGAACATCTCCAGAGACCTTCCTCACTCCAGAAACGTTTCTGATCTTCATTCATTCGTAAAAGAGCCCCACACTGATTCCGATTCCGACTCTGAAATCGACCCTGACAGGTCTCCCGACGGTTTCCTCCACGAATTATCCCAATTTGGAACTCCTAATCTTCAAGTAGGTCGCTTTGGATCATCTCTGACCCTCGAAAATACCACAGACGACGAGTTTTTCGATGCTGAAGAGACTGAGCATCGTTCAGGATCGGGTGTTTCTCCATTAAATATGTCCAGGAACGGATTCACTCCAAAACTGGCACCTGTAGAAGTTTTACAAGACCAAACGGTAGATATTTCGAGTCGTGAAGGAACTCCTGACCCATTCCATAACGTACATAGACCAGATACTCCTGTAGAAGACGACGATGACGAAGAATTTGAGACCAGAGACTCCGAAATGCCTCAAAAATCTCCTAGATCTATCCGTAAGAAGTTCTCACTCGATGCAATCAATGGCCATGCTTCCGAAGACTCAGATTCTAATAGATATGACGGAAGAGAGTACCTTGAGAGCTCGGACGAGGAAGAACTGGAGCTGCAGGGGCTGCTCCATGACAGATACATCACCGAACAGGCTGATTTCTATCAAAATCAGCAAAGTATTTCACCTGAGGGTGAGGAAAATGGTGTAGAGAGAGTTCTGGCGAGTGGTGTAGAGACTCCAATAATTCTTGTAGATGATGAGTCTGACTATGGAGGGTCTAGCTCGAGTAGAGAGTCCAGTGGGAGTTATTTGAGCGATCGGGAGGCTGAAGAGGGTCATTTGGCGACTGGTCATGACCAATATGAAACTAGAGAATCAGACCGCAGTTACCGTAACTCTTCAGAAGGCAGTGATCTCGAATTCACCGCTCGGTCTCCCTTCTATTCTCCTTTCGAACCGGTCGATGAATCCCAACCTCGTAAAATGATAATCACCAATAATGTAAGTGACGACGAACTCGAATCACAAGAAGACGAGTCGGGCGAGTTAAGAAGCCTGGTGAATAAACGTAACTCGTATTTCGGTGATTTGGATATCGATCAGTACGTTGCTGATCAGCAGCTGAGAGCCAAGCTGACTCAAGATCTTTTGAATGATTTGCATTCGGATTCAAGAAACAGACTGACCAGTAATCTGGGATCTGAGCTGCTTGCTATCACTCCAAATGAGGGTCTGAATTTCCTGCATGTATACGATCGTAGAGAAGAGCCTGTAGTGGTACCTGTAGCCCATAGTAGTTCATTATCAGGACTGGGACATCTTGCGGTGGCTGATCCTATGGAGAACAGCGGGTCGAAGAAGTTAAGAAGAAGACCACCACCGGATTTCCCAGTATCTGGACGTACTGGCCGTAGTTTGTCGGTGAATCAAGAACAGTATCCGGTATTTGTAGAAACGGCACCTATTTCGGAGACCAAAGAGAGATCTGTTAGTGTTTCTGGAGTTAGCGAGACCGGTACTAATAATGATAGTGGAAGCCCTGCGGAAGAGGCAAGAAATGAGAGTGGTGTAGAAGTTGTAGGAGGGTCTGATGGGGTGGATATTGGATCTTCTGTTGAAGAATCAGGTCATCCGATCTCAAAATCCATTGCAGATTCTTCATCTCAACCTGAAATTCCTACACAGACACCCCCAATTTCTTCTCTGCCTGTAGAGGGTCAAAAATCCGCCTACGTAATGATGATGAGAAGAAAAGCCGGTACTTCTTATAGTGATGTTGCACCACCAGCCTGGACTCTTCCTGTTCTGATTCGCTCAACTAGCGAGAAACAAAGACAAGCGATTTCCAGTAAGTATTCGAAGACTCTGATGTCATTATTTAAGAAGGGAGTTCTTTCGAATGCTGATATTAAACATGGAAATTTGCGTCCTCGTTTACTTGCTAGTGAGGTTGATGATGACGAGGTAGAACCGCAGAGAAGATCTAGTCCACAATCGCAGCTGGCATCCGACACACAACCACCCCCTTCTATTCCTGCTGCAGCTACTCGTACATCTACACATACATCTACGGGATCTGGGTCTCTTGCGCATACTCAATTGGGGGCTATGATTCAGCCAAGACCTTCTTCAGAAGTTTATTCGGGACCTACTTCGATTTATTCTCTGGGAAGTAACAATAGTGGAAGGTTAGTACAAGAACCTGTGGATTATTCAAGCTCTCAACTTCTGAGATCGGGAAGTATTTCTCAAGATGTTCCTGAGAATGGTAATGGAAAGTTGAGGTTGTTTATTGTTAATCCTGATAATGAGGATAGTGATTAAGAAATGTATAGTAGAGTAATTGATGTGAGTGTTTATTGAAGTGTAGAGTAGAGTAATTGATGTGATTCTGTTTATTGAAGTGTAGAGTAGGTAATTTTGAATGTGAATTATTCGATTACCCCCAATTGTTGGTGTTATGATGTAGATTAGAATTTGTATTTTGCTCAGAGAGTTGGTGTTACGATGTACTTGGTAGGGGGAAATTACTACCCTACAGAATTTGTGTATGAATAGCGGTGAGTTGAATGTAGATGGTGGAAATTTCCGGAGCTTGTTTCGTTCATTGGTATGCTACTATTTGTTTCAGGAAGCGGTGGTTCAGTGTGTTAGGGTGTTAGGGTGTTAGGGTGTTAGTGATTTGTCAAGAGCTTTGTTAGTGAATTTCTTAGTGGTTTTTTAACTGTTTTTCTTACTGTTTTCTTAGTGATTTTCTTAGTGATTCTCTAGTGATTCTCTAGTGATTCTTACTGTTTTCCTTACTGTTTTTCACTGTTCTCTTTTTGTCCCACTGAGCATTCTACAAATCCCATCCTTCCATTTTAGGAAATTCTCCTTCCACGACCCGAAAATGAACAACGAACAAAAAAACACCACCAAATTTAATCAAATTAATCCAAACAATTTATCGATTCATTAACAAGTTAGGAATTGGTGAATCAGATAGTAAGTAAATGAAGAATTGGGTGCTCGACGGGCAGTTAGGTACGGTAGAGATTGTGATGGCGTGGATTAAGCGCCATTGCCCCGGTGCTGTCCCCACCACTGTCCCCGCCCGCCACTGTACCGCCAACCCACCAGTGCTTAAGCGCGCTTAAGCGCTGTCGTGCCAGCCCTCCCCCACCCCATACTAACAATCCCAGACTCATGTCAGAAATAAGTTACACCCTCGTCAACGACCTCTCGTCGTTGGCGTCCAAACCATCAATCCAAGAGTTCAGATCCCTCCTCGAAAAAGGTAAAGATGAAGAGAAAGTAGAGGCCATGAGACGGATCTTGATCACCATGTTGAACGGAGACGCCATGCCTGATTTATTGATGCACATCATCCGTTACGTCATGCCTTCCAAGAACAAGGAGTTGAAGAAGTTGTTGTACTTCTACTGGGAGATCTGCCCTAAGTTGGACCTGAATGGCAAGTTGAAGCAGGAGATGATCCTCGTTTGTAACGCGATCCAACGTGATTTACAGCATCCAAACGAATATATCCGTGGTAACACGTTGAGATTCCTTTCTAAATTGAAGGAGCCCGAGTTATTGGAACCGTTGGTGCCAAGTGCCCGTGTTTGCCTTGAGCATCGTCACGCTTATGTTCGTAAGAATGCGCTGTTTGCCGTGTTTTCGATCCACCAAGTTTCCGACCATTTGTTGCCGGATGCTGCTGATTTGCTTGTGGATTTCCTTGCTATTGAGACAGACTCGGCTTGTAAACGTAATGCTTTCATTTGCCTTGGCTCATTGGACCGTGAGAGTGCTTTGCGTTACTTACAGGACAATTTGCAACTGGAATCCTCACCTTTGTTACAGTTGCTGTTCATCGAGTTTATTCGTAAAGATGCCGTTAAGAATTCCGATTTGAGATCGCAGTATTTGGGTATCATTTCTGATTTGCTCGAGGCCACTAGTAATACTGTTGTATATGAGCTGGCTACTACGTTGACTATTTTGTCGCATTCTCAGACTGCCGTGTCACTGCTGGCTACTAAGTTTATTGAGTTGGCCATTAAAGAGCCTGATAACAATGTGAAATTGATTGCTTTGGAGAGGGTTCTTGAGTTACATACGAATTTCGGGTCCATTTCCGAGGAAGTCGCTTTGGATATCTTGAGAATCTTGACTACTCCTGACATTGAGGTCCGTACTAAGGTTGTTGATATCGCTTTACAATTGGTCAACTCTCGTAACGTTGAAGATGTAGTTAAGTTATTGAAGAAGGAGTTACAACGTGCTTCTAGATCCAAGGATGATAAGGCTGTAGAGTACCGTCAATTGTTGATTGGAGCTATTCATTCTTGTGCTATTAGATTTGCCGAGGTGGCTTCAGATGTGGTGGAATTGTTGTTGGGATTCATTCCGGAATTGAATTCTACACTGGCCTTTGATGTTATTCATTTCGTTAAGGAAGTAGTTGAGAAGTTCCCTGAATTGAGAACTGTCATTGTCCGTAATTTGTTACAACTGTTGGTTCAAGTCAAGAGTGGTAAAGTTTACCGTGGATCTTTATGGATTTTGGGTGAGTATGCCATTACTGAGAGTGATATTCTTGCCGTTTGGAATCATATTCGTAGTGCAATCGGGGAGATTCCAATCGTTGCTAGTGAGAAGAAGTTGATGCAAGGTACTTCGGAAGATGTAGAGTTGGAGAATGGAACTTCCGGTGGTCATAAACCTGTGGTTTTACCCGATGGAACTTATGCTACTGAGAATGCTCTTACCGTTGAGATTTCCGATAAAGAGAAGGAGAAAATCAAGCTGAATAGACCTCCAATTAGAGCTTTATTGTTGGAGGGAGACTTTTATCTTGGTGCCGTGTTGGCCACTACATTGGTGAAGTTGATTTTGAGATTGAAGTCATGTCTTGGAGCCGATAAAGTTTCTACTTTGAACGCTTTAAGAGCCGAGGCAATGTTGATGATGGTTTCTATTGTCAGAGTGGGTGAGAGTTCATTTGCTAAGCAGAAGATTGACGAAGATTCTCGTGAGAGATTGATGAGTTGTATCAAATTACTTGCCGAGGATGATGAAAAGCTGCTTGCCGGTGTAGAAATCGCCTTTTTGGAGTCGACTAAGGACTCTTTCAAGAGACAATTGGCCATTGAGGATTCCAAGAAAGCCAAGAGTGATGCTGCTTTGTTGAAACTGAATGCTGAGAAGGTTGATGATTCGATTCTGTTCCGTCAATTCTCCACCGAGACAGTAAAAGACACGCTGGATGAAGAGACCGATGAAACAATCGCCGGTAATAACACCAAGAAACAAGACTTGTCGTCTCGTTTGAACCATATTGTCCAATTGACTGGGTTCTCCGACCCAGTGTATGCTGAGCTGTTCGTTCAAGTCCATCAATTCGATGTTGTGTTGGATGTCTTGATCGTCAATCAGACTACCGAGACATTGCGTAATTTGTCGGTGGAATTCTCTACTTTGGGAGATTTGAAGATCGTTGACAAGCCACTGCCATCGAATATCGGACCTCACGGATTCCACAAGGTATCTTGTACTGTGAAGGTGACCTCTCTGGACACCGGAGTGATCTTTGGTAACATCATTTACGACGGACAACATTCGGACGAGAGTACCATTGTCATCTTGAGTGATATCCACGTGGATATCATGGATTATATCAAGCCAGCCACCTGTAAAGAGCTGCAATTCCGTAAGATGTGGAATGAGTTTGAATGGGAGAACAAGATCAGTGTCAAGTCGACGTTGCCAACGTTGAAAGACTACTTGGATTCTCTTTTGAAGGGTACAAATATGAACTGTTTGACACCTGGAGCTGTCATTGGAGAGGAATGTAACTTTTTGAGTGCTAATTTGTACTCCAAGTCCAGTTTCGGAGAGGATCTGTTGCTGAATTTGTGTATTGAGAAGTCGGCTGATGGACCGATCATTGGACATGTAAGGATTAGATCTAAGGGACAGGGACTTCTGTTATCGTTGGGAGATAGAGTTGCAGCAGTTCTGAAGAAGAGTAATAAGGGGATTAGTGCAGTTTGAACGGGGATTAGCTGTAAGTTGGTCAGGGATTAGCCGTGGCCAGGGATCAGCAGTAAGTTAGTCAGGGATTAGCACCAAGTTGGCACCAGGGATTAATACTACGTTTGCCAGAGATCAGCACTACAGGCAGTAGTAGCCTGTGCTAACACACTAACCTCAATGCTCCTTACGTCTCATTATATAAAACTATCAATTGAATCATCTACAATAAATAAGAAACTATATACATTGAAAGTAGGATAAGGTGGGATAGCTAGATAAGGTGGGATAGCTGGTGATAAGGTGGGACACCGGTAGATAAAGTGGGACAGTTGGCGATAACGTGGGTCACCGCAGATAAGGTGGGGTGGTGATGAAGTGGTGATGAAGTGGTGGTGAAACGGGGTGAAATGGGGTGAAATGGTGGAGTGGCGGTGAAGTGATGGCAAAGTGATGGCAAAGTGACGGTGCGTTATGGTTACACCAAATTCTTAGGTACCCTCTCTCCTCCACTAAACGGTAAATTATACCCACTCAAACAAATCCTAGCCTCCAGATCAACTTGAGCTGTAGTATGTAAAGTAATTCTCAACCCAAAATTCTTAGGCCACAAATCCAAGTTACCCTCCAACTCAGGGAACAACTTAAGATGCTCAGGATCCAACCCAAATGCAATATTACCTTGACGATCTCCAGATCTGTTGGAGATTCCTTGGAATTCACGGATTCTCGGCAAGACCAACTCGGTCAAAGTAGTCAAGAATTGGTGCATATCACGGCCCTTTAATTCAACCTTGGCTCCCATGGCCATTCCGAGACGGACCCCCCAGACTGGGACGTTGGTCTTCGAGTAGATAAGGCTTGGTTTGACCCCGGTGATCTGTTGCAATTGCAATTGCAGCAGGATCAGAAGTCCAGAGTCTTTGTTGGCATCTTTGACGTACGAAGAGATGGTGATCCGGTCCAATTTTGGGATATTGGTGTGATTACGGGCCTTGATTTTAGGTGTTGGTACTCTGGCTCCTACTGGTTTTCTGTCTGGACGGTTGATGTGGAATGGAGATGAGAAGTCCCATTTTCTTCTTGGGTTTCCTTCAACGTCTGGTTGTTCATGGACGTAATTGATGAGTAAAAGGTCGGATTCGAGGGTGTTGACGTAATGTTCGGCAACACGGTCTTGATGGGTCGTAGTTGGACGGAATTTTGGACTGCGAATATCCAATGGAGACATCTGAAGTTCAGGGTATTTTGGTGAAAGCTTTCTCTTGTCGATTTTGACTCTGTGATGGACTGGCTTCTTCATAGCACAAGCCAGTTTGAAGGAGGTTTGGGAAGTCGAGAAGGCACGGGCATTTGCCACAGTGCTCAGAATGACTCTATTGGTTGAAATCATGGTGAATACCTTGTTTGTTATTGACTTGTCACTGACTTGTCACCGTGGAGCTATTGATAAATTCGGATTTGGGCGAGATTTGGTGAAAAATTTTTAAGGATATCCTAATGGGGCAATATAGGGGCTGCGAGTCACTGTGCACGACACAAATTTCCACATGCGGTTTTTTTGTACTGTCGTTACCGCGCGGTGTTTACCCCAACTGCGTCACCTCGTTCGGAAAACGGGTCTAAAATTCGTTCTCGTTGGCCGTTAATCAAATTTGATTTATCATTGGAATTGAAATTGGTTGAAATCATTTGAGAGATAATTGGGATCATATTTTGAATTCCACTGAAATTCATTGCCTGACTTACTGCTAACTCGCTGACTCGCTGACTCGCTGACTCGTTTACTCGTTACTCGCTGCCCGCTACCCACTGTCGCTGATCTGAAACTCAGTCACTACTATTCTTATACACTTTGACTAGACTCTCATAGACTCCCATAGACTCCCATAGACCCACTGTTCACCATGAAAAGTTACCTCACCCAGAAAGTCGTTGAAACAGGCAATTGGCTCGTGACACCCAGATACAACGACCCTCTCGCCAACTTGAGAATCCCCTTCGTCGAAGAATATCTCGTGCCCCACCTCGATAAATTCGGCAACTTGAAGACTCATATCCATGAGATCATCGCTGTCATTCTCTTCTATCATGCTGTTTATGTGCTGCTGGTGTACCTGTTACCTGTCATTGCTCCAAAGAGACAGGTGTCTACTCAATTGACCCGTGAATTCGGTATCCATGTCGTCTCCACCGTCCAATCTCTCATCATCATCCTGTTGTTAGTACCAGCTTTACGTTATTCTGAAGACCCATACGAACGTATCTTTGGATACTTCCCTTACGGTGGGATGTTACTGCTGTTCGCCGTCCTGTATTTCATTTGGGACCTGATCATCTCCTTGTTATACTCTGGTTTTGGATTTTTCATCCATGGCTTGGTTTCCTCTATAGTTTTCACTATTGGAGCTTACCCTTACATCGTTTACTATGCTCCGATCTTCTTGATGTTCGAGTTGTCGAATCCGTTCTTGAATATGCGTTGGTTCGGCATCAAATTCCCAGGTTGCTTCGGTGAAACTTTCCAATTGGTTAACAATATCATTCTTATCAATTTGTTCTTCACTGCTAGATTATGTTGGGGATGGTATCAGGTATTTTACTTGGCTTACGACTTCTATACGGTCAGAAATGATCCAAGATTCGGATTATGGTTCTCACTTATCATCTTGTCATGTAATTTGGTCTTGGATTGTTTGAATATTTATTGGTTCTACCGTATGATTCTTGTTGCAATTAGGATACTTAAGCAGATGTTTGTTAAGGGAGATAAGGAGAAGAAGAGGAAGTAGGGATGGTATAGATGATGAGGTATGGTGTAGACAATAAGCCGGAGAGATCAATAAGTCTGAGAGAGATAGATAGACGGTCCAATGTTTGTTGGAGTTACTGGTGATGGGGGTTACCCTCGGAGTACTTATTTTTCAGTTCTCCGGTCCGGTGTCTCCAATTCTCCGGTCCCTCTGTACCCTCGAAATTCTCGCTCATCCAATTCTCCGACCCCCTGTACCCTCGAAATACTCAATCCTCCCTCCATCCTTTAAAGACTAATAAATTTAATTCCCTAATTAAGTAATTCCACCCATCCCACCTTCCTAATTAAGTAATTTCTTCCAAAAATTTCTCCCTCAAATATTTTGTTCCTTCTCTTCACCTTTTCTTCCCTCTTCAGGTCACTTCCTCAATCCCATTACACCCCCTATACCACTCCACCATGAGATTCGTCCCTCACAGAGACATCTCCTTCCAATATTCATTGGATAAAATCGACGACGGCTACGATTCCGCCTACGATTCCACCTCTTCAAGTGAAGATCTCGACGATGAAGACATTTTACACGCTCTTGATGACCAATCTCTAGGCTTAACAAAGCTCCCAAATACCAGAGAATCATTGCATAATGTGCTAGAACGTCTCAATATCCAAGATAGATACGAGATAGTGACGGAATTGGCCGGGAAAGACCCAATCTCTCCCTTCACTTCAACCGCGGCATCGACAACGTCAAAATTCATCAAGCTGATCGATGGATTGTCTCGTAGACAGATCGAAGAGTACCAAAAGAAACTGGAAAACCTGAAGTTACAACAACAGATGACCATGGAGAACTTGAAAGGAGCCTCAGAACGTGAAGAATCCTTGGTTTTAGGTAGAATGCTGTCTGATTTCGATCTGTTAGAAGCCAATGCTGAGAAATTGGTGGCTCAAATAAAAGCCGAGAAGGCCAGGAAAGCTCTGGAATTGAGACTGAAGCAAGAACAAGAGGCAAGAGAGAAGCTGGAAGAAGAGGCCAGACGTAAACTGGAGGAAGAAGCAAAGAAGAAACTGGCAGAGGAAGCCAAACGTAAACTGGAAGAAGAAGCTAAAAAGAAACTGGAAGAAGAAGCCAGACAAAAACTGGAAAAGCTGCGTAAAGAAGCCCAGGCTAAAGCTGAGAAAGAGGCCAAAGAGAAACTGGACCAGGAACTGTTACTGAAACAAAAAGCAGAACTGCAGTATTTGCATAATGATTTATTAATTCAAAAAGAGTTCCTCAAATATAAGCAAGATATTGCCGACATTAAGAAGAATGTCGTGGAACCTTTACTTCTGCAGAAGGAGTTGAAACAGCCTACCAATAAGGTAAGACGTCAAATCAACCCGAAATTCGGTCAATTGACCAGCTCTAAAGCCAAACTTTTCGAGATCAGTAACGAAATTCTCAATTTCCTCAACCAAGCCAAACAATTCCATGAATTGAGTTATAAATATCTTTTAAATTTCGTGGCAAAGGAGCTTATTAAGCAGGCAGAGGTCGAGATCATCGTATCTCCCGACCATTCGGTCGCCTTAGCCGGGTTGCTGTCCAATTTACTCCAGCTGATCCCAGATTTGGAATATTATCTTCGAGCTCGGTTCTTCAAAAAATGTCCATATTTGCTCGGATTTAACTGTGATATAGACACCGAAGAGGGTCGGTATCGTATGGGATGGCGTAAATCCAACGGGAAATGGGAAGAAGAGAGCAAATATAACGAGAGAGTCGGTGGAATCCTGACGTTATATTGTGTGATGTGTCGGATCAATGTAGATGCCAATGTTAATAGCTGTGTGACTATGTCCAACTCCTGGTTATTTGTCTCACGTATGCTCAACCTCGATACGACCAAACTTCAAGATATCCACTTCATTCTTATGGCCAATTGGTGGGAAGCTTGTTGTCAAGAATTTTTACAAACTTATAGAGAACAAGGGCGTAAATTGGTGATGTTATTAGCCAATGGATGGCTTCAAGAGACTAGAAAATTCAGTGGGTACGTTAGACTTAGGTTATTAGTTGAAGATTGGCTCAATTCCGGTAAGATTCCATCGTTCAAACCACTTGATATGTAAATTAGATGAATAGATTTAAATTAGGTCGTGTATGAAATATCAAATCAGAGTAGCGAAATTTGCCCTTTGCAGATCCTTGGATTTGCCCTTTGTTGGGTACTATGTGTGACAGGTGTAGAGTGACGCGATAGGGCAGGAGAGTGAGTGGACAAGGGCAGGAGAGCGAGTAGACAAGGCATTTAGAAGCAGGACGGGACACAGAACAGAGGATACACCATAGAAGAACTAGCCTTTGTTAGTCAAGTTCTGCGGGACAAGTTAGGCTAGTCCAGACTTGCCTAGATAACACCAGGCTAAACACTACCAGGCTAAGTACTACTACGCCACAGAATACCCTACTTCCTACAGATATAAACGCGTAGATCACCCTACAGAAACACGAAAATATCACTCTAACAATTCATTCAAAGATCATCCTTACACTATCACCATGATCACCGTCTCAATCCCTCTTCCTTTTGCTTGGCTGGCCCTTGCTTGTCCCCCCTCCGTCCCTCTCCTGGCCTTTCTCTCCCTACCTGCCCTGCCCCCTCTCCCTATTATGCCCCTCAATAAGATCTCCAAGATTTCCAGATCGCCTAGCACATTCACACTTTATGCCCTCGTTTCCACAATATTCATGCCCTAATCTCTGCCCAAATCTCTGCTTTCCCTTCCCTTCACTTAGTCGTGCACAATATTCCATGCGCCTTTCATGCGTTTCTGCCCATCTTCCTCACATTTTCCTCACATTTTCCTCGCTTGCCCCTTCGTCTGCCCCTAATCCCTCCCTCCGCGCTCTCATTCATCTATTTAACACCTCTCACCCTACTTCATCTCACTCTTCAAGCACTCGCCGTCATGTTGAGAAGAGCTAAAAAGTACGGCGACGACGTCTTCAGGTCTCAGGATCTCGATTCCGATGACCCCGCCCTCAAAAAACACCGTTCCCCCCTAGATAGACTGCTAAATAGCAAGATCTTTGTCTCAACCATGTACATCATCGCCTTCTTCATCGTGTTTGAGTACATAAGACTACGATCTGGTGGGTCCTATGACGATTACACCGCATCAGGTGACCACTATGGATATGAAGAAACTTTCCAGGGCTCAGTAGGTGGTGCTCCTGCCCCCAATTCCCCAATATCTGCCCTCGAATCCAAGAATTTCCAAAGATTCATCTATAAACTGGACCTGATAATGCTCCCAGATGCCCCCTATAAACACGTCCTGCGACATTTAGACACCCGGGCATCTCATTTGATCTACCTTGATGCGATCCGGCAGAAAATCTTCGAGTCAAAGAAGAAATCCGCTAACACTCCGCCTGAATTTGACTTTTCTTGGACTGATTGGGTAGATTTAGTCGAAGATTTGGAACCATTGTTGGTAGAAAAGCCCAATTGTTTCGTCGCAGGTGTATTAGGACAACATGTCAGAACTGAATGGAAAGGTTGTATCGATGTGGATCGTAAAAATCCTCGTCCGGATGGCCTTCAGTTCTATTTCAATTCCCCTGCTTTAGAACCCGAACCTGAATATCGGTTACTGTTAAGGCTGAAAACCTACCTTTATGTACTGCTGGAGATCCCTAAAAAGATGGTCTTCCTCGTAGGAGAGCTGCTGTTTGTGGTCCGTACCAAGAATCGCCGTTCAATTGTCGAAAGTGGCATCGTCAATAACTTCATCGAGTCGAGAATTTCTCTGCTCAAATCTAAGAATGGAGATACCCCACTGAAATTGACCCCAGATGATATTCGCATGCAACCAATCACTCCTAAAGGTATCTTGGAGGGTATATCCGACCTGCTTGGCCACGATATCACCGAGTTTGTCTCCCCTCCAGTCCAATATGCCGACTGTTCAGAACAAGATTTCGATACTTTGATTCGTAAGATTAAAAAAGTCAAGCTGGCCTCTAAAGCTGCTCGTGAAGGCTACTCACATTTCGCCTCAGCTTACGTGAAAGATACTACAGTATCAGGAGATCACTCTTATGTCTCCCCATACGATTGGAGATTCTTCAAAACGACTCTCTCCTCAACTCATCACAGAGCTGCTTTACATCGTGTCGTTCGTGCCTGGTTGACTCTCACCAATAATTTAGGAATGGTATCTTGGTTAGACGAAGATTACCTGGTAGGCTGGCTGTACAACGGTATGCTGCTGCCTTGGGATCAGATCTTACGGTTCAAAATGTCCTCGAAACATTTCCAAAAATTGACCACCTACAATTATTCAGTAGTTTTAGATGATCCAAATGATGGACATGGAGCTTATTTACTTGACATCTCGCCCTTCTTCATGGAAAGGGCACGTACCAATGATCCTTCCAAGTCTCCAGATGCCACCGATGCTCGTTTCATCGACATAGAAACCGGTGTCTACCTTGAAGTAAATGGTCTTATGTTAGGAGAATCTACCTTGATGGTGCCTAAAGAATTACTTGAAGAATTCCCTAATGCCAAACGTGAGGATTTCTTCAACTCCGGAGACGGCAAGTTCTATCACAAAAGTGACTTGTTGCCGATCAAACGTACTTTATTCGAAGGGAAAGTAGCCAACGTCCCTGGAAACATGTTAAAATTAGTAGCTCATCGTAATAATGACGCCATGAACAACGGAGAGTTCGGTATGTACAAGTACCAGGACCATTTGAGGTTATGGATCTCCAAAGATAAGTGTAATTATGTGCCGCAAGAGGACATTTCACTCTTCAAATCTGGAGGATCTTCATTCATCGGCCTGTGTCATGATATCGCCATTTGGGACGAGTATAACCGGACTAGTCTGATGACACGATACCGTCAAACAGAGAAGCTGGCTCCTGCTCAGCTATACATTGGCGTCCAGGACCAACTCCCACCTGTATTTGAGGACTTTTGGTTGAAGGATCGTGTAGAAATGTTGAATAAAAAGTACGGAATAGCCATTGAGGACAAGCAAATCGATAAAGAGAATGTATAGTAATAGATTTTAATAGCGAATTCGATTAATAGTAATTATTTAGAGTTAGCTCTCTCTACTAACGAGCTTAAAGAACCACTATTCAGACACATCCGGGCGAATATCGACTCTTTATTGGCAAGTAAATTACCCGGAGTATCAAGTTCGGCAATCTTACCTTTGTCGAGAACCAAGACTCGGTCATAATCGATAATAGAGTTGAGTCGATGAGCTATAGTGATGACGGTACTGTTCTTAAAGCTCGAAGCGAGAGTTTCTTGGATCATATAGTCGGTCGAATGGTCTATAGAAGAAGTAGCTTCGTCAAGAAGCAAAATTTTGGGGGTTCGAAGAAGAGCTCGAGCTAAACAGAGAAGCTGTTTTTGACCTTGAGATAAATTGGATCCATTTTCCAGGACTGGAGTGTAAATGAGATCATTAGAAATGGGTTCCAATGACTCACTTGTCTCCATTTGGGTTACCTGTACATTACTCTGTAATTTTACATCTTCGACAGAACTATTTCTACGTAACATATTCAAAAGTCCTACTCTCAGAACAGCCTTTGTCACCAGAGAATCCGAATACTCTTCAAATGGATCCAAATTAGATCTTACGGTTCCTCTAAATACTGCTGGATCTTGAGGAATTATCGAAAGTGCCCTTCGAAGTTTTTTCAACCCTAACCCCCCAATATCAATTCCATCAATATACAATTTCCCACCTTCATCTGCTTCTAAGAAACGGAAACAAGCTGATATGATGGTCGATTTCCCGGCTCCAGTTCTTCCTACAACAGCCAATCTCTCACCTGGCAGTATTGAGAACGAGACATTCTTGATCACTGCTGGTAAAGAAGGAGAATATCTAAGAGACAAATTATTCACTTCAATTGCTCCATGCTGTGGCCATTTAGGATCCACCATGGCATCTGAATCAAGTTCATATGCTGCCTCCTGTTCAAGCTCCAGATATTCCTGTAATCTCTCTACAGAATTCATAGACATTTCTACCGAAACATACGACCGGATAAGCCAAACAACATAAGCGTTGAAGGTCATCGCATAGGTCAAAGAAAGACCAGCAAGACCGGCATCTATGGAGTCTACATTTAATAGGATAAACAGTCCTGCAAGAAGCAAAATGCTTGCCCCCACCAGATCCGTCCTCACAGAAAGCCATCGATTGGTGATCCAAAGATAATAATACAGTTTGTTATTTTGGTCAAGCTTAAGAAGACATTGCTGTAAATATCTGAGCTCATCTCCAAAGGCCCTTATGGTGATAAGACCATTGATAGTCTCTTGGAACTGCTGATATATAGGAGACCTGGTAGTGGAATCAAGTCTTTTCAACTCCCTTGACAGAGAAAGGTAAAGCTGAGCCAAATAATAGTAAGCCAGTAGAATAAATATTACGAAAGGTGTGAACATGGGGGTTACAAAACAGATCATAAGGATTGTGGAACAACAATGAATAAAATACATCACCGTAGTTTCACCGTATCTGATCAATTCTTGGTCAATTGACTGCGTATCTTTTGCAAATCTGTTCATGATTCTTCCTTTGGGGGTTACATCGAAGAAACGGGACTTGGATCTGAGGACCTTGGTCAATACTAAGTCAAACAATTTACTTGAAGCTCCAAGCCCTTTGAGAGAGATGAAGTAAACTCTGAGAGTGGCTATTGAAGCGTATAATACTCCGATAATAAGATAAATAGACACGAAATAAAGAGAATTATTCGCACTCATAATAAAATTCGAGACAGGAACAGTCTTATTATCATACTCGGTCCATCTACGTAACCAAAAGGTCTGTGAGATGAAGACTATTTGAGTCAGAGCATAAAATATAGCAATACTCAACCAAGTCCATTTTTTACCAACCATTTCAGCATAACTACTATATGTGGAGAATGAAATAGCCCCCTCCAGCTTATATTCGACGGCAGTAAGTTGTACAGGGGCTACAACATCGCCAACAGACAGTTGTTCCACCCTTTCTCCATCTTCCAGATCCTTCTCATCAACTTCGAAAGAAGTCTCATCTAGTTTTCCCAGCAGTACAAGCTCAGAAACTGTTCCAACACCCCCAATTTTTCCTGAATCTAAAACCACAACCCAGTCCAGCTTTGTCATGGTCAAAGATACGTTATGACTAACCAATATACATGTCCTGCCGTCCATTAATGGACCAGTCAAACAGTTCTCATAGATCCAGAGCGAAGTATGAGAGTCAACAGCACTAAGGCAGTCATCAAGAACAACATATAGGGCATTTGAATAAATGGCCCTAGCAAGACACAACCTTTGACGTTGACCTCCGGATAATATCACACCACTCTCACCTATATGGGTGTCATCAGATAAAGTCTTGAGATCCTGAGAGAGTCCACATCCATGCAAAACTGCCTCATATCGTTGAGAGTCATACGGAGAATTATATAAAATGTTATTTTTGATAGAATCATTGATGAGCCATGAAGCTTGTGAACAGTACAGAACCTGTGGGTTTAACAGACGGATATCTGGAACTTGTTCACGTGGATAATACCCTGGCAACATGATAGAGCCACTTACCAAGGGCATCTCCCCCAAAAGCAGCATCAATAGAGATGATTTACCAGAACCTGTAGGACCTATGATGACATTGAGTTTACCGATCTCAAAATCTATATCTATATCTCTCAATTCGAAAGAATCGGCATCATGAGGATCCCATTTGAATGACAGTTTAGAAAACCCAATTCTATTCTGATCTTCTCTATTCTGTTCATCCAATCTCTCATATTTACTAGTGTCTTCCGTTTTAAGGAAATTTACAACTCTTTCAAGAGATATAAAACTTTGATAGATATCACTGGACCATGAAGCAAGATCTATCAATGGTTGTCTCAACAAATTAAATAAGGTCAATGAAGTGAACAGCAACGAGGTTGTTAAGGTTCTCCCCTCGATCATTGTGAAGCAAAAGAAAGCTCCAAATGTGACTAAAGTGGGGGTAATGGCACTGATTAGATTCTGTAATGACCAGAACAAAGCTTTAGTTTTATAATTACGTATTTCTAAGTCTCTAGTAGCCATGACATCGCTATAAAAGTAATCCTCCCAGGCGAAGTTCTTGATAATTCTAATGTTCTTCAATATTTCATCTAGTTGCGAAATACGGGTGTCTGTCTGATGTAAGATCCTCTTTTGGTACATTCCAATCCTAGAAGCACATCTATAATTGAGTGGGATCAATACTATAATCACCATCAGACCCACAAGAGCACTCCATCCAAGATTTTTGTAGAGTAAACAGGCCAGAAAGCATACCATGATGAAAGATGTAGGTAAGGTACTGACATAACCAACACTGAGACCAATACTGTAAGCATCAGAAGACATCAAATTGATTACATGGCCGGAAGATTTCAAATTGGTACTGTTAATAGAAAGAATCTTACTGTAGATCTCATTAATGAGAATACTACGTAGCCTGAGATCCATCCGTTTCCCCAAATACAATGTGAATGCACTCAAAATGGACTCTGCTATCTTCATGAAGAACATAAGAATCAACATGTACCATGCTCCAACCAGTGAATGAGTGGAAGGTTCAGCAACATACTCAAGAAACTGCTTCAAGAATATACTAGGGACGAACACCAATACAGAACAGATGATTCCACAAACGATTTGGTAGAAGAACAACTTATAGAATGATCTGAAGACAACTCTGAGGAGTTGTGAAGCACTAGAGATCGGATTCAAGTCTCCTTGTGTCATCTTCAGTACATCTTTCTTGAAATTAAGAACCAGAATCGTCGAGTAATCGTTATTCACAAGTCCCCAAAGGTCTAACTCCTGTAAAGGTCTCTGTTTCAGCGACCTGAACAATTCATTAGTCCACGAGAAGGTTAATGTGGAGAATATACTACTGATCGGCTCAAGACATGGTCTAGAATCAATATTGAGAAGCGTCCTCTTGGCCTCATTCTGAAACCTCATAAGGTATACACAGGCCAAAACTAGGGTCTCCAAACAGATAGAAATCCAAATATATAAAGGTTCCTGACCTTCTGGCAGATTGAGATCTACGTATAATTTTAGTAAAGTTGGAAATAACTGTAAATGATAGAGAATAACGGAGTGTTTGAATAGAAGACTGGTTGTTGAGCCAGAGACGAGAGTGTGAGTGAATATTAATCGTAGCACAGCTAAAAAGGCAAGGTATATACAGAAGATAAGTGGACACCAGCTTGAAATCGGGTCTAATGAATATTCGCCACATGTAATCAGATATCCATAAACTCCCAATTGAATGAATAATATCAATATTTCAGCCACGATCAACACCCTGTCCCATACTAATACAGGCTCTGTAGTATAACTAGCTCTTTTATTAAAGGCTTCAGTTATCTTGGTGAAATTGAATCGGAGCAGCTTTGAATGAAATGAGTGCCCATTTTCTGGACCCTGGATCTCATTTGTACCCCCAATTCCCGGCCTCTTCCTCCCGACAACATAAACCACCCACCACCAGCACATCCAACAAATAGAACACACCAATAACAGGCCAAAATACACCTTCTCACCCTGGTCATTTCCATTCTTCCAACCTTTTTCAGTCACTCCTTCCAGCTCCAAACTCATCACCCACAACATAATTCCATCATGTATCATCCAATCCCTCATCCTCCTCTTCTTTCATCAACTTCTCAACTCCCCAACTATCTCCTCTCATCCCATCTCATCCCCACGTTTAAGAGCATTTTACTAATTCTCGAGGCTCAAAACACAAACACTGCGTCAAAGTAAAAGTACTTGGGGAGAATTTCACTAGCGGAGAGATCCGCGGCCGTTTAGATATTAGCTTAATTTAGAGTTGTTTTACTATAAAGAGTATGGATAAAAATGATGTGTAAGGTTCTGATGGTGAGGTGATAGAGAGTGATCATTTAGTGGTATTTCATGATAGATAACTATGTACCCTGGCTAGTTCGTTTAGTATACTTTATGGTAAGTATTTATTATATTCAACCCTCGTAATACCCGCTCGTAATATTACCACTTCGTTTCATTCAGTATTTCATCTCCACTATCTTTAGCCTATCCCCTGGTCATCTGTTCCAGATCACTCGTAATTATTAAGTCGTGCACGCTCAAAATACAACAAAAAAATACCGTAAGGGTTACCAAGACTTACCTGCATTAACTTGCGTTATCTGCCCCCTCTTGTTATCTCTTTTCCTAGCCCAAAACGGCTGTAAGCGCAGGATTTTGCGGCGCGCCACACTCCTTATCTAAGCACCGCTTGGATTCCCTGTTTCGGGTGGAAGAGTATTTATTATCTTGAAAATCACACGGGCATCGCAAGTATTGTAATCATCGCTGGAAAGCTGGTTTTAGCATGTTTTCGACTTTCACAAAATATAACTTAGACAAACCTTTAGAGATCCGTAAGGCATCTATTGATGTGCCACCTTCGGCCAAGACGATGATTCGTGGTGGGTACGGTGTTGTTGGTGAGCCTGGAACAGATCTCATGGGATCCGACACTGGTGTTGGTGATAACGACCCTCGTGGCAGCTTAAGATCTAGATATGGATGTATCACTTGTCGCAAGAAGAAGAAGAAGTGTGATGAACAAAGACCCGTTTGTGGACTTTGTCAGCGTCGTAATCACTGCTGTGAATGGAAACCTCCAGGAACTGAGCGTCGCAATAAGAGAAAATTGAACGGTTCGGACGAACTGGGGCTTCCTGAATCTCTGGATCAGTTGATGGTATTTGATTCTCTCTTGGATTTAAACGGATCTGCTTATGTGGGAGAATTCTCTACTGGGGGTCCGGCCAATAAGAAGCACCTGAATGGGGCCGTCACAGCTCAGATTCATGAGATCACTCTGGATGAAACTGTCGATCTGGTGATTGAAGCTGAACCTACTCAGATCACTATTTCGTCACTTCCTTCCCCTACAACTGCCGTAGCTACCGAACTGGCACTTCGCTCACTCAAGAGAGTCATCGATCTTCATGGGTCTGACGTCAATTTGGAGGATGAGTTCAAATTCACCGACCTTTCTGATGAAGATTCTGGAGAAGGTTCTTCCAAGCTGGTTCTGGAAATCCGCACAGACTCCCCTTCAGATATTTTCAATTATTACTCTTCCCCTCCTATTATGCTGTCGGTTTCTTCAGGCCTCACGAAAGATCTTGACAAGCAACTGATCCATTACCTTGACTACTACAAAAATTGTGTGGCCACTACAGTGTCATTAGCTCCGGCTGAATCTAACTACTTTTTGAAATTCTATCTCCCATTGCTGGCCTCTGAGAAATGTGTCTTATATAGTATCATCGGATGGGGAGGAACCTTCTTACAAGGTTCCAAAGACACCATTGCATACTCTTGTTACACTCAGAAGTCGATTCAGTTATATAAGAAGAAGTTGCTGAGCCAAAAGAAATTGGATAAATCCGATATTCTCGTATTACTCACTACTCTCTCGATCTTATCAGCACTGGAGATCTGCGTGGGTGATGTCAAACAGTGGTACGTATTCTTTGACGAGTTATACCAAATCATTAAGCAATACGGGCTTAAACAATTGACGAAGGACTTTGCAGGATCCAATGAACTTCGTTGGTTGATCTCTTGTTTCTTATACCACGATGTGTTATCGAGTAAATCTGCTTCTCAAGGAACCTGTTTCAAAGCTATTGAATACACCCAACTGCTTCAACAACTGCCAGAAGAGAACCAAGATCTCATCTACAATGATATTCTTTTGAAATTAACTGAAGAAGACTACGGTGCTGACCCCCTTCAAGGTTGTGTCAAGCCATTATATATGATCATCTGTGAGATTATCAACGTGTCTCTGCTGTTAAAGAAACAGAGAGCCGAACTTGATGAGATCGAACTGGAGATCATGAGACAACCTGAACCAGCCGATGATGATATCTCCGAGTTACGCTCTCGTCGTTTCAAATTGAGCCATAGTGCCCAAATCGAATTCCAACGTCTTGAGTCCAAGATCATCGCTACCAAACCTAACGATATCCTGTTGTCATACATTCATGACCCTAAGGAGTTGGAGTGGCATCTTACTTTGTTCGAGTCTTATCAATTGACCCTGCAGATGTACTTGAGAATGCTCGTCTTGCATACCCCTCCTTCCAACTCGGAGATGCAGATCTTGCAGCATAACCTGGTGAACTGCATAAATGTGTTGATCGGTTGTAAAGTGCAGGCTTCTATCTGTTTCCCATTATTAATTGCCGGCTTGCAATGTATCCACCCAAGTGATCGTATGTTGATGAGAAAGGACTTCCAATACATGATCGATCATTTCCCGGTGATGAATTTCAAACTGGCCAAACAGATTGTCGAAGAAGCTTGGAGATTGAACCCTGCTGGTGAGAGATATGTTGATTGGACTCAGATCACTCAAGAGTTTGGATGGGATTTATGTGTATCGTGATGTATAGGATTTATATGAATTATGTTGATGAAGATGATGTAGTGAGAGGTGTAGCGTGGATCAAGGGGTGGATTTCAATTTGACCTTGAACTCTTTAGCCCCTTTACCTGTAGCCCCTTTTCAACTTGCGTGACCAAATTTTAAGTTTACCCCTTTACCCCTTTTCACTCCGTCCTTTCGCATTAGCCCCTTTTACGCTTAGTCTTTAGTCCCTTTTCACTTCGTCACTTTCGCATTAGCCCCTTTACGATTAGCCCCTTTACGACTAGCCCCTTTTTAACAATAAAATCCCGCAAACCTTATTTCAATCAATATAAAAGGGGTAAAGAATCTCCTGTTCAAGCCCAATCACCATCATTCACTACTTAATATTGTCTACACCCTGTCATTATACATATGTTCATTGCAATATCTGCCTATTATACATTTATACGACGGTAATTTCGTCTTTATATTCAAATTATCATGCTGCAACCTTGAATTCTACCCATGATCATATACTAATAAGTAATATGATCATAATCACTCTCATCAAAATATTCCTCCTTAGCAAGATGATCCCACAGCATGTCAAGTCTCTGTAAAGTATATGTTGCCACAGTCATCCCCTTGTCGACAATATCGGTCAAGTATTTAGTCAATTGTTGTCTTACTGGTCCAGGTCTTGTACAAAGCAGCAGAATGAATAACGGCCAATGTGCTCCAACAGATTGAGATTCCTGATAAGGCATATCTCTGACGCAATCGGCCACTTGGCTACAAAGCAGCTGTAATCTTTCCGAATAAATTGGCTCCTTCAAAAAAGTCACCAAAATGTATAGTTTCAAAGCGTAGATGAATGCTTTGTTTGAGCAATATAAAGTAGCCCTTTGGTTCACATCTTCAATGGCACTCAAATCAAGGTCCATTTTCTCAATAACCTCGAGATTTTCCCATAACTGTAAGCAACGGTTCGAATATTCGTATTGCTTATGCTCTGGAATCGTTACAAAGGCACAACTAGATCCAGAAACAACAACATTGCACTCCTGTCTCAATTCGACAATGATCTCTATTAAACGACCAAAAATAGTGGTCACATATCTAGACGAACCCTTGACCAAATTCACATGGTCAACTATGACAGGATCACAGTAACTATTAATTCGGAAAAGTTGTTGTAAATGAGCACGATCTCTGATAATTCCTCCTCCAGGAGCAGAAATCCACAGAAGTGATTCGGCGTACACGAAAACATCTTTGAGGAAATAGAACAAGTTAAATGCTGTATCTGAAATGTATGGGTCGGTAGAATACTGTGGATGGTGCTGAATAAGCAGTTGTTTCGATGGGAAAAGTGAGTCAAATCTTTGAATCAACAGCGAAGCACAGTTCAAGTGTTTACGCCAGGCATTCAGTGTCGTCGACGTATCGACCGAGTAAAAGAGCACAACCACACATAACAAACTAACCAACTCATAAGGGTTGTGAGTGCTAATGTTGGTTATCAACAGGTTGATACATCTCTTCAAATACTCATTCTTGATGTTCACCCAATGTTCATCCTGTGGCCGAATCACCGACAATGCATAACCGGAAATCACATATACTAAGTCACTGAGAATAGGATATTGGGGAGCCAACAGTTGCATCCAGTCGATCAACACATTTTTATCAGCCATAGGACAGTATATATAATTTCCAGCGCATTTGGATTGGCGGAAGAACGCATTGACAAACTTTTCCGCCTTTGGATCGTCGAATGCGAGAGAAGGGTCGATGAGAAATGGGTCATTCAATTCAATAAGTTTTGATAATTCTTCTGGGGAGATCAAATCCCAATTAAAGATGAAAACATCACTCTCCACAGTCTTGGTGGGGATCACAGGGGTTACACTGCGTCTTTCATCTGCCAAGATTGTTTCCAAATATTTCAAATCAATGTTTTGAAGTCCATCGCTGAAAGAAAATATGTTATGTGGCGAGTTTGAAGCTGAAGGTGTTGGATGATGAACAACGTCATTCCATAGAAGGTCTTCAGTTTTGATAAATTGGTTATTATCGTGTTTTTGGGACATCTGAGTATCGAAAAATGTCGGTTGGGTGCTCATAGTGAGATTTAACAGACCCGAAGTATTTGAATGAGACTCACTACTGGCACTTGAAGTACTGCTGTGATGATTCCCAATGAATTGTTGTAATTCTTGTGCGTTCAGGTGTTCATCCTTCACAACTCTGTTACCCACAGAGTCACTAGGAGAGAGCGAAGCTTCTTGCAGTTTTTTCAGTTTGGCCATGTTCCTAGATGATGGCAGTTTCGTTCCGTTCACGAACTGAAAACTCGTCTTTTCGGTCTTTACCTTTGGTTTACTCTCAGGTACACTGTTATGTATACTCAAATTGTTGAACTGCATGATAGTCCCACCTGATGCAGCAGCTCCCGCCGCCCCAGCTGATGGGGAGACAGAAGAAGACGCTGAAGCTGGCCCAGAAAGCATTCCCGATGAAGCTATAGAGTTAGATCCTCCTCCATCACCGCTATCATTCACGCTGAATACGCCAGTGCCAGAACCAGCATTGAACTGGACAAATAATCGTCCATAGTCACAATGAAGCTTCCTTCTCTGACAGGTCGAACAAACCGGTTTAAGTTCGTCACACTTTTTATGCGATTTCTTACAAGGTAGACACCCAGACTTCCTATATTTAGTATTTGTCACACCCATTCGGACCGCGTCTGTACCTTCTTCGTGAACCGTATCTTGTCTTGCTTTGACTAGAAGTATGTGTTAGCTCTCTTCTGCTCTGATATTTTGTCGTGAAATTGGGTATGCACGACCTATTTTTAGTGTTGTGTGGGGGTAATGGGAGGATTAACTGAGGTTGAAGGGGATTCTAGTAGGAGACAGATGGAGCTACACTTTCTACCAATACTCTTTGATAGGACCGAAATAAATTTACACCAAAGAAATGCTAGATCATAATTGTGAACTCATTTCTGGAATCTTCAGCAATATCTTTCCCATCCAGTCGTCAGCTACTAATTTATCTATCTCATCTGGTGTTGTGATGCAGAGAGAAAAAAAACCTTGTTTTTGATATTATGCTACGTACGGCTTCGATGCTTCCTCGATGATCTAAACGAAATGCGATGACTCAGGAGTGAAAATTATATATCAGTAGATGTTTCGCAACCCCACTCGAGTTCTAACCCATTTTTCAAGATCCATGTCGTCATTCACACCAAATTCAGAGCATGTGCTGAGATTGGAAGCTCTCATTAAAGAGACTCCGATCACTGACACTCATAATGATTTCCCTTACTTACTTCGTACTCAATTGCACAATGAGTTACATGCGGATAACGATGGCTTTAAGTTCACGAACGTGTTAACCTCTCATACTGATCTTCCAAAATTGAAGGCCGGTAAGGTGGGGCTCCAGTTTTTCTCCTGTTTCTTGGACTGTCCAGAGGAGAACTATCTCTACCAAGACTTCAACTTGAAAAATACTATGGTCAGAGATACTTTAGAACAAATTGACGTTACATTCAGAGTGGTCAATGAGTACTCCAAGGATCTTAAATTCGTCGAGACTGTCGACCAACTGTTACTGCTGTACAAAGACGAGGGAAAGATTGCCATTCTGTTGGGAGTAGAAGGTTTGCACCAATGTGATACTTCTTTGGCTGTCTTAAGACAGTATTACAGACTTGGTGTACGTTATATAACCTTGACCCACAACTGTGATAATCCTTTCGCAACCCTGGCTTCTTCTGTTCGTGAAGGTATGCCAGATAATGGACTTACCGAGTTTGGTGTCTCTTGTGTTAAAGAGATGAATAGATTAGGTATGCTTGTAGACCTTTCCCACGTTAGCTATAAAACCATGGTGGACGTGTTGAAGATCACCAAAAGTCCAGTGATTTTCTCTCACTCTTCTCTGTATTCCTTAACTCCTAATTTGAGAAATGTTCCAGATGATGTTTTGAAAATGGTGAAAGAGAATGGAGGTGTTGTCCAAGTAAACTTCTATCCACACTTCATTACACCAACAGGTGATGCTAAGGCCAATATTGACGACGCTGTTAATCATATTTTACATATTGCTAAAGTTGCCGGATGGGAACATGTCGGTTTTGGAGCCGATTTTGACGGTGTTGAAATTGTCAGTGAAGGTCTCGAAGATGTCAGTAAGTATCCGACCTTGATTTACAAGATTATGGAGGCCGGTGCTACCGATGAACAAATTAGAGGCATGATTGGAGGAAACCTATTACGTGTCTGGAGACAGAACGAGAAAATCCTGCACGCTTTACAGAACCAAGGTGAACCAATTAACGAGAAAGAATGGGCCGGAAGAAGATGGGAATTCCCTGAATCCACTCAAGATATGTTTGAACTTTACCCTGGGGCCAAGCTGTTGCATAAGGAAACTACTGTCTGGAAAGACGAATACTTCAAAAAACCTGAGGAGACTCAAGATAAATAATTATTAATTATACATTATTACTTTATTTCTTTGGACCAAACTCATCGACAATCGATACTGGTTTAATGTAGGATCCAATAGGGTTATAAGGAATATTTTCAAATAATGGTCCGAAGGAGGCAGCTCCTCCGAATTTAAGACCTTGCTCAGTGGTCCATTGAGGACTTGGACTGAACAGAATCAAGAAACATTGGATACCATATCTATATTCTTGGGTTCCAATGGCTTCACCGGTGTCAGCATCGACTACGGTGAACAAATCTGGGGCAGAGCAGACAATCTCCAATTTGGAGTGGTCACCCATATCAATGGAGTCTGACTTGAAGCAGACAACGTTCTCATTCTTGAAGAGGATCTTGTAGTAAACGGTCTTGTTGTCTTCTACAGCTTCGAAGTAACACTCTCCGTAAGTGTAACCTCTTTCAATCTTCTTGTCGATCTTGACGATCTTAGCCCTGAAGATGCATTTGGCACATTGCTCTCCACCAGCACTCTTGACAATGTGCTCTGGAAGTGCCTCAATGTCGGACTTCAGTCTCAGGATCTTGACAGCACGTCCAATTCTCCAAGAGAGAGAATGGACATTATGGACAGTTTGTTGAATCATTTCCTTTGGAGTCAATGGAGGGTCACAGAACAGGAATTGGACACCATGGTAGTTGAACATATCTCTTTGAATGGTCTCGGTAAAGAAATCATTCTTGGTAGATGCCAATAAGATGGAATTACCATTACCATCACAACACAGAGTGGTCTTGAAAGCATTCAAAGTTGGAGCAAAGACAGAAGGTAAGGTTTGGAAGATGGCCAGATACAGACGACCCATTAAATCAGCGTCGACAGTTGGGACATTAAGATTTCCAGAAGCTCCAGCAATCATACCTTGTAAACCGTTATCACCCCCAATTTCGAATGGGAAGACGGCATCAGCTTTCTTACCTAACCATCTGGTCATCAATTCTACACTTTCCACTAATTCAGGACCATGTAACTTCTCACCGGAGATGGAAGGAGATCCACAGTAACCAAGGTTAAGAATAGTTCCCTCAGAGCCTTCAGCAACGTATTTAGGAACATCCTCTACAGTAATAAGTCTTACAATCTGTCCTTCTCTAAGCATGTTTCTCAAGACAAGGTGACTTCCATGAGGATCTCCTCCTCCACCACAACCCAAGATATACAGACCAATTACAATATACTCCAAGTCCAACTCGGATAAGATCCATTCACGGTTTTGGTTGACTGTTGGAGTATAAGTTTCGTGGTCAATGTCGGCTACAGCCTCAAACTTCTTGGTCTCTTGTAACAGAGAGTTCTTGTAGATCTTAGAACCCTCTACAGAAACATCCAAGACATCTTCACCGTCCTCATCAGATGTGGAGTTTACAGAAACGTTATCATAGTCAAACTCTCCCACAACTTTCACCTCAAACTTATAAATCTTGTCCAGATATGGAATAGGCTCGTTAAATACGGCCACTACTTCAATAGACTCTTCAACAGCACCTTTAGCCAACAATTTCTCACGGGCTTCCTTGAGTAAAGTCTCCAGGTATTCATCTCTTTGTTTAGAGTTTTCGATGACTTGCATCTTAGATATGGTCAGAGAGATCATTGGTAACAGAGAACCAATGGCATTGGCTACTTGGAAATATGGAGGTCTTAAAACTACAGACAGACCTTCTAATTCGGTTGGAGCAATGAAAGAACCTCCTCCTACTAAGATGACCAGAATTGGTTCCGGAGAAGTTCTCATTCTGTCCAAGATTCTCTCCAAATTCAGTTTCAATTGGTTCTTAAATAATCCAATATACTCCGAATTGAACTTATTTTCTACTTTAGAGACATCCCCAATATTGTAGATAGAAGATGAAGTTTTCAGGGATTCCATGTTTTGCAGGATAGTGACATCGGTCAGAGTGACAATTTCACCACCAAATACCAAACCTTTAGTGACAATATCGGCTCCCACAGAATCTGGACCGATGGTGATCTTGTCGTTAGAGTCGTTCAGTTGTCTAACAATACTTCCACCTCCGAGACCAATACTTTGTACATGAGGCATGGAGAAATTCATTCTAACACCCCCAATAATGCTATAAGTTGAGCTTTGACGAGGGAATCCAGTACTCAATAACATCCCCACATCGGTGGTAGTACCTCCTACATCACAAACTAAGACGTTGTGTCCTTTTACAGAGTCATTACTTGAACAGAGGAACAGGGCACCACGCATAGAATTGGTAGCACCAGAAGAGAAGGTTCTAATTGGCAGTTCCATCAGTTCCTTGGCTGTCAAAACTGTTCCATCATTTTGAGTAAGAAGAACAGGACAGTCAAGTCCAAGATTACTAACAGCAGTCTTGAAAGATGTGATAATCTTTCTGGCGAAATTTTTGATTGCAGCATTCAAGACAGTAGCATTCTCTCTTTCTAAATATCCAATACCAGCAATAGTATGAGAGAGAACAACATCCAGAGTTGGAATTTCTCTTTTTACAATCTCCAGCAGTTTAAGTTCTTGTTCCAGAGTCATTATGGAGAACATTCCTACAATAGCGATTGTGTTGATTCCGAGGTCTTTGATCTTTGTACAATGCAGGACGATTTCTTGCTCGTCCAATTCATTAATTTCATTACCATCTACCTGACAACCACCTTGACAGAACCCAATGTAACCATTGACAATCTCCAGTAAACCTTCAGGGAAGTCACAGAATGGGGGAGACGACCTGGAATACAGGGAACAAAGTCTCAAAACGGCAACCTTATCTAATCTAGCCCTATCTTGTTCTATAACTGCATTTATAAAATGAGTAGTACCGATAGTGACAGAGATAATCTCATCCTTGGCGACCTTGGAGTCCTCTTGCTCGAACAATTGAGTGATCAGGTTCTGAATTCCGTCGGAGACATCAGGTGTGGTGACGGATTTATGCCATGAGATAACACCATGTTGATTCTCCAGCGATGTATTACGTGGGTCAAGTAAAACAGAGTCAGTGTTGGTGCCTCCGACATCAATACCAATGAGATATTTCTTACTGGCAGTCATTTGATAAGGAAAGAGGGTGTAACAGGGGCTCCAGCATTCAGGCCTGGAGGGTTATAGGGATTATAAATAAGAAAAGAAGTGAAAAAAGGCACTGAAGGTCCTTCCTGCTGCATATATTTTGGGATCCAATTCCGCATCTTCATAACTGTAGCCTTGTATCGAAGATCCATCAAATAATTCCAGCTGTTACCACTTTGGGTGAAAGTAACGAAATCCCGAGGAAATTGACCGATGAGTTTCCTAATTGGGGCATATTTCCTACTGAAGGGGGAGGAGACTGAAACGGAGGGGGAGCTCTAGAGCAGATGGGGGCGGGGTGCAATTGAAAGGAGGCAGAATGCCGAGAGTAATACCGCGCTAAACAAAGTTCAGGCAAATCTACCGTGCACTCGATCTAAATATCTTGTTGCACCTTCAATTGAGATCCATAATAAACTGAAGATCAGATCACTTAAGTGTGAGGGGAATTTTGTGCGCAAATCTCTTTTATAGCTAGGAAAGGAAAACAAATACAGGAGAATCTAAGGGGTCAATTGACTCAGTTGTTTATTAGAATATCTAAACTAGGAGCCTATTCCGATTCAATGCCCACACTCATCTTTATCAAAGCAATACCTTAGTATCCGCGAATCTCCCTTCTTATCTTCTTCCCTATCGCTCTACCTATCGCTTTACCGATCTGTCTCCTATCAGGGTCTTTTTGCGCACAAATGCGCATTTTTTTCGATTTTCACTCACCTTTTTCCTTACCCGAGGCCATCGGAAGGCGTATGAAAGCGCGCTACAAAAATAGAAACGCTCAATTATTTCCTAACGCAGCGACTAAGGTAAAGCTCATCTCTAAAATGCATGTAGAGCGTTATCTACGTCAAATGATCAAGATACCGTAGACCGAGTGTTATCAAGATCTCTCGTCTAGATCCACCTCAAACCATAGTTTTGTCCAATTTATCACCCGATTATTACCCAATCACATCCTCTCTTTATCCCAATCTATTAGTACTCTCCTATTCATGCACTCTATTTCACAACAGTATTATCAACTAAGTTTCAAAATTATCACACTTGACATACTTTAACGCAAACCTTATTTTTGTATGTCACTAGCGCTAGTGGAAAATTTTTTTCTATGGAGATGCTTCATGTACTCGGAAAATATCTCCTCTTTTACCTGAGGGAAAATTCATATATATATTTTGAGGCGCCTACGAAATTTGGATAGTTTGAGGTTCAGAGAATATTGAATATGAGTGTTATTACTAGATTCAAGAAGCTGTTGATTTTAGAAGGTTCCGATGGCTTAATGAACCAGGATTTAATTCCTATGCCACCATCCAGAAGACTCTGGGATTGGAAGAGTTATACTGGTTTGTGGGCTATGAATGGTCTTTGTTTAAGTAGTTGGACTGCTCTGTCCTCTTTGTTATCTTTAGGTTTGACTGTAGGTCATACTATGGGTATTATTGTCATTGCCAACATTTTGATTTCTGTTGTTGCTATTATTAATGGTCAGTCTGGTGCTGATTTCCATATTGGTTACACTATGATTCTGAGAGTTTTGTTCGGTAACAAGTTGGGTCTGGTCATCCCATTGATCGCCAGAATTATTTTGAGTATTGTTTGGTTTGCCAGTACTCTGTGGGTTGGTGGTTTATGTTTGAACTGTGTTTTGTCCAGTTTGAGTCATCACTACTTGTATTTGGACAACACTTTCCCAGACTCTGTTCCATTCACTTCTCAACAGTTGATTGGTTACGTAGTCTACATGTTTATCTGTTGTTTCCTTCTTTTAATTAAGCCAGAGAACATTGGTAAGCATTTGGTCATTTGTTCCTTTGTCACTTTCTTTGTTTCCATGGGTATTGTCATTTGGGCTGTCACTTTTGCTGGTGGAGAGGGACCTTTGATGCACACTGCTTCCGACTTGACGAGTTCTGAAATGGGTTGGGCTTGGGTTTATGGTATCAGTTCTTTCTACGGATCCTTGTGTCTGGGTATCGCTAACCAAAACGATTATACGAGATTCTCCAAGACTAGAAAATCTCAAGCCTTGAGTACTTTCATTGCTTTGAATATCAGTGACTTGATTATCCCATTGATGGGTATTATAAGTTGTTCTGCCTTACTTAAGATCTATGACACTCAGTACTGGATGCCTAACGATATCATTATGCTCTGGATGCAAACTGATTACAATGCTAAATCTAGAGCTGGTGCTTTCTTCGCTGGTCTGGCCTTCACTTATTCTCAATTGATCTTCAACGTCTATGGTAACCTGTATAGTGCAGGTATGGATCTTCTGGGTCTTTGGCCATCTGTCATCAATATCAGACGTGGTTCTTACATCCTGGTTCTCCTTTCATGGGTTATTCAAGCATGGAATTTCTATAACTCTGACTCCACTTTCATGACTGTCATGGCTCTGTTCAGTGTTTTCCTTTCCCCATTGATTGCCATTATGATCTGTGATTACTGGATCATCAGAAAGCGTACCTTGAAATTGAAGGACTTATACTCCAGCGACCCAGCCGGTTGTTACTACTATTACTACCAATTTAACCTCAGAGCCGTTGTCCTGTGGGTTTTGGGTTTCGCATGGGGTATCCCAGGAATGCTGACCCTGGCCAATCCTTCTATCGTTCTTTCTCAAGGATGGATTAACTATTACTATGGTAACTCTTTCTTTGGTTTCGCCATCTCTTTCCTGCTTTACTACGTCTTCTGTCTTATCTGGCCTATTCAAGGCGCTGGTGAATTAGATGAATATGACTACACCAAGACTTTCACGGACAAAGAATGTGAGCTGATTGGTATCAAGCCTTTCAACAGCTCTCTTTTGGAAGAAGAGTCCGAGGAGTTGAAAGTCGCCATCGTCGCTTCTCACCCAGAATTAGACACTCAGTTGATCAACAGAAGCAAGTTAGACACCGAGGACTCCACCGATTAACTTGTTCCCCCTCATTTCATTTCTTTATAATGTTTTTAGTCTCTGTTATGCTTTTTAATACTCTAATTGAATATATTAAAACCTTATCTTTATTCTATGCACAAACTAAACTTTAATTTTTTTTTTCAAAGCTCATCGGCCAAGAAATTTAGATCTTGAAAAGTTATATCAGAATTTTCTTGTAACCCCCTCAGAAGGCTCATCAGGCGAGCTTGAAACCGTTGGACCATGCTCACCACTGCGAAAAAGTATATTCTCTTGGATGACGCAGACTCCAATTCTAATAAAGACTTAGCACCTATGCCAGCCAGTAGAAGGCTTTGGGGTTGGCCTTCCTATTTTGGATTCTGGGCTTTGAACGGTATCTGTTATCTGCAATGGACTGTGGGATCTTCTTTGTTGTCTTTGGGGATCAGTGTACCTCAGTGCATTGGAGTAATGATCATCTCTAACATACTTGTTACTGTGTTATCCACTGTCAATGGTCAGCTTGGTGTCGATTATCATATTGGGTTCTCGATGCAGCAAAGAGTCATCTTCGGTAAATCGAATGGATCGATCTTACCGATGTTGACTCGTATTATTATCAGTATTGTATGGTTTGCCAATGACACCTTTGCTGGAGGTCTTTGTCTTAACTGTTGTTTCTACCTGATGAGCCCACACTATCTCAATATGGAGAACACTTTACCTGAAGGTTTATATATGACCACACAGGAGTTGATTGGGTACTGTGTATTCTTAGTGATCTGTGCCATTGGATTCCAGTTAAAAATGGAGCATTGGGGAATTCACACCATCTTGAGTTCTGTCTGCACATTTCTGTCTCTGTTGGGTATTGTGATTTGGGCTGTAGTTCAGGAAGGAGGAAACGGACCCTTGGTTTCGCAAGGTACTTCGTTACAAAGCTCCAGTAGTGTTGCTTGGGCATGGATGAGTGGTATTTTATCTTTTTACGGAGCAATGACCAATTTAGTATTAAATAATTCTGATTATACCAGATTTGCAAGGACACCGAAGAGTCCATTGTATAGTATTACTTGCTCATATAATGTGTTTGGATTAGTATTCCCTGTAATGGGTGTCATTGCAGGGTCTCTGTTGTACGGAAAATATGATGCTGAATATTGGAATCCAAACGAAATCATAACTCTTTGGTTATACAATAATTACAATGCTAAATCTAGACTGGCACTGTTCTTTGTCGGATTTTCATTCCTGTATTCCCAATTGGTTTATGCAGTCTTGGGAGATCTGTACAGTGCCTCTAGTGACTTGGCTGGTGTCTTGCCTAGATTCTTGAACATAAAACGTGGACTGTATGTCGTTTGGTTGTTATCATGGCTGTGCCAGCTGTGGTTGTTCTTTAACACATCTTCTGCTTTCCTCAGTGTAATGCTGTCATTCTCGGTATTCATGACACCTTTGATCGCAATTTGTTTATGTGATTATTGGCTTGTCAGAGGTAGGAAATTAAGTTTATCAGCTTTATACTCACCTCTCAGCGATGGTCCAACAATCTACACCTATTTCCATGAATTCAATCCAAGAGCCATCATCAGTTTTCTCATTGGTTGTGTATGGCTGTTACCTGGTCTTGCCGCATCTGTCAATGAAGACATTATTATCCCTGACGGGTTCATGAATTTCTTCAATGGAAGTTGGTTATTTGAGTTTGTTATTTCATTCGCTGTTTACTATGCTCTCAGCAAAATATGGCCTGTTCCTGCACCAGGAGTAGAAGATGAAGATAATGTTGACGAATTCATCGATGAGAATACCTCTTTGAATGTGGCAACCGTAACAGAACCAATTTTAACCAATAAGTATTTGTAATTGATTTTTAATATTTAGTTTCATCAAATCGAGAAAATCATATGTAAGACATGTTGTCAATCCGACCAAAACCTTAAATGTAATCACTCCACTAAAGGCGTCAAGGGGATGCAACTGCTGCAATTAATAAGTTTCATCGGAGCACAACAATTCAAATAGATTCATGCATAATGGGTAGAAATAACCCGAAACAAAAAGAGTGTTCTAATGCCATGTATGTGTCAGAAATTAAGGTATATTCACCGAGTGCACTCTTCTGTCCCTTGAAATTTAAATCTTGGCATCACCTCTTCTCTATTGAATAATGAACCCCCGCCCCACAATTCAGTAGAAACAGAAACACCCCCAATTCCGTCGTGCATATAAACCTCAAATTCCCCAATTGGGATACATAACCTTAATATTCCACCAAGGTTACATCCAAATACCGGAACGTGTTTCCGCTGAAATTCAACTCTCTCTGCATCTATGGTCACTATTTGGTTACCAAAGCATCCCCAAACACCATCACTACTCTCACGCCTCACCCGAACCCTCTCCCCAGCCCTCTCCCTAACCCCCCTCTAATAAGCCTCCCGCCTTAGTCCCCCTCGATTTCGTATTTTGCTCCTCTTGATATTTTCGCGCTATGAAACGAACAGCGCCGATTTGACAGAGGTTTCAGCGGTAAAGAACAGAGGTCGATACCAAGTTTCCAGGGTTTTCAAGTTATATCAGGGGTCATTGTCGTGAAGACGCGCAAATACATTCAAGAGTCCTCCTCATTTCCCTAAATACCCGCAATGAAGCTCCACGTACTATGGGCCATAATACAGGCGCTAACTGTAACGGTGAACGCTAACCAGACACCTCAAATGAGTATTCCTCAGCGTGATTTCGACACCAGACATTACCTCGCGGTCGAGCTCACCGACGTTGAACACTTCCTCTCGCAATTCCCACAATTCCACTACGAGCATACGGCCAGGGCCCTTACAAATCACCATATTTTCAGCATCGAAAGAGACCATGAAGATTCAATGGTATTAAATCTTCATGGTGACGAGTCCTCACTGTTGAATGTGCTCGAGAAACGTGATCACCATACCTTATTCAGCTCCCTAGCCGAATATGGTGTCAAGACTATTCATAACCTCCCGCCTAAACAGTTAGTTAAGAGAGCTCCCGTCGATCTCAGTGGGGATAAAGCCAATCAGCCTCTCTTGGAGCTGGAGAAAAAGCTTGGGATTGACGACCCGATCTTCCCAAATCAATGGCATCTCATTAATACTCTGTACCCTGGCCATGATGTCAACGTTTCAGGGGTGTGGTATGACGGAATCACCGGCCAAGGTGTCACCGTCCTGATTGTAGACGATGGTTTGGACTATGAAAGTGCCGATTTACAGCGTCTGTTTTCAAAAGAAGGGTCTTGGGATTTCAATGATAACACTCTGCTCCCAAAACCTCGTTTAAATGACGATTATCATGGGACAAGATGTGCTTCGGAGATCGCAGCCGAAAAAGGTAACGCTTTCTGTGGTGTTGGAGTCGCTTATAATGCTAAAGTAGCTGGAATTCGAATCTTGAGTGGACCTATCACTTCTGAAGAGGAGCTGCTGTCCTTAGTATACGGTTTGGATGTGAATGACATATATTCATGCTCGTGGGGTCCACCGGATGATGGTAGATCCATGCTGCTGCCAGACAATTTGGTCCTCTCACTGATGATCCAAGGTGTTCTCGATGGACGTGACGGGAAAGGTGCCGTTTACGTCTTCGCTAGTGGAAATGGAGGTTTCCATGGTGACAATTGTAACTTCGATGGGTATACTAACAGTATTTATTCCATCACCGTAACAGCCATCGATCATAAAGGTTTACATCCTCCATATCTGGAGGCCTGCTCAGCTGTCCTTGTAACAACTTACTCATCTGGGTCTGGAGAGCATATAAATACTGGAGACTTCCACGGCCTGTGTAGTAATAGTCATGGTGGAACCTCAGCTCTGGCTCCATTACTGCTGGGAATCTACTCTCTTGTATTAGAACTGAACCCAAGCTTGACTTGGAGAGATATGCAGTATTTGTCTGTGATGAGTACGGTAGAAATCAACCAAGGAGATGGTGCCTGGCAAGAAAACAAAGCTATCAACAAGAGATATTCACATAAATACGGTTACGGTAAGATCGACGCCTACAAAATGGTGGAGATGGCTAAGACATGGGAGAATGTAACCCCTCAATCTTGGTATTATAAAGACTTAAAGAAGGTAGACAAACTGGGGAAAGGCAGCGAAGTAGTAAGTGATACGATCAGTGTGTCTCTGGATGAATTAGAGGATGCCAATTTCAAGAGTATCGAGCATGTAACTGTCACTGTAAATGCCGACTCTGCTTCTAGAGGAAAGATTAGTTTCACTTTGAAGTCTCCTTCTGGTGTAGTAAGTGAATTGCTGCCCTTCCGTAAATTAGATAACGATAAAACTGGATTTAAGAACTGGACTTTCATGACTGTGGCTCATTGGGGAGAATCAGGAGACGGTGACTGGGTTTTAGAGGTGACTGGAGCCGATGATAATGAGTTCAAATTGAAAGATTGGCATTTGAAATTCTTTGGACTGTCTATTAATGGATCTAAAGCGATTAAATTCCCATTACCGGGCCATGAGAATGACCCTCCAGTTCCTGCAACCACTGTCAGTACATTGAAATCGGCCGAACCATCAACAACCAAGACCGCGGCTCCATTTACCACTAAAACAACGGTTGAACCAACTACTACAACTCCAATTGATGATGAAGTAGAAGTCACTACTTCCTCAACCTCCTCAACCTCATCTACTTCATCGACTGCTGCTGCCACAACTACTTCTTCCCATGATAAAGGTGTAGAAAATGGAGACAACGATTACTCAGACGAAGAAGGACTGCAAAAAACAAGAGTCTACTCTCATTACTCAGAATACTTCCTCTTCTTAGTGGCAGTGGGATTCATACTGTGTTTAGTCATCATGAAGTTAGCCTCTCGTAAGAACTCTCGTCGTAGAAGACGTGAAGAATATGAGTTTGATATTATTGGAGGAGACGACGGGTTCGATACTGACGATACTAATACTACAGCAGATGAAGCAAGCTTCTATGATCGTGATAATAGAGATATTCATAACCCATTTGAGAGAGAAGATGATTCTTTCGAGATTTCAGACGAAGAAATTGAGCTGGCTGTGGCTGAAACCCCTGCTGAAGCTCCAACTCAAACTCCAGCCGAACCTCCAACTACAGCTCCTGACTCTACTCCTTCCGAATATTCTCGTGATACCGAAGATACCGACGAAAATTCAAAATTAACCCCATCAAAATCAAATTAGACATTCTTATCTAATCAATAAATCCTATTTGGTGTTATGATGTAATGATGTAGACTCGTAGACTCACTGAGCGTACCGGTTTTTTTTATTTTGGTGTAACGATGTCTCGGAAATTTCCTATTGGCGTCTGTCGGGACTTGTCATGTCCGCGCGGAATTTGTGCCACGCGCAGAAGGAAATGCCGGGGGAAAAGCCGAGCGAGGATCCCAGCGGCACTAGTCAAAAATTGAAAAATTACTAAGGAGATTAATAATTGGTAGGTGATTGAAATCGCAATGGGGTACAATTATTTTCTCCTCCTGACTACATTTTGGTCACTTGTCAGTGCTGATATGGACATGTCTCTGGCAGCTGACGATCCAGTCGATATGACTGGGATCAATGCAGCTCCAAAGACTTTCCATTGGTTAGCTACAGTTGCGTTGTTATTTATGTTACCTTGTGTAGGGGCGGTGTTATCTATGGCAGGAAGATTCGGATCACTGACTGTGATTCAATTGATTTCGACAGTTTATGCGTGTTTCGAGCTGCTTTTCCTTCGTTTCCCTGATATGACAGGCCATGAGAACAGAACCTCCAGAGGAACTCTGTGGGTGTTGCTGTTCCTGATGGCTCTGACGGTATTTTGTGGTAGTGCTGCTAGTGGTAGTAATGGATTGTTATTGAATGAGCATTTGAAATCAAAATGGATAGCCCGTGTCGGGTCTCAAGTGTTTGTGCTGCTCCATAGATCATTATCTGTAATTGTTACTTTAATGGGATGGGTGAAACTGTGTATGGCCCCAGTTCTGTTGCTTGGTTTCTGTTATGATAATCATACTGGCCAATGTATTGCTCATGGTATAATGGGATCATCTTTCGTAGCGTATGGTCTGTATTACGCTGTGTTGTTAGTTGTGCCATGGGTCAGAAGAGGAAATTCTAAGGGAACCAGTCCTGAAATGTATGATTCTCTGGTCATAACTTTATGGGGATTTGTTAATACTTGGACTGAGCATAGATGGGGTCGTGAACTGTGGTCAATGAGTGATTATCAACATACTTCAATGGGTATTGTATGGTGGTCTATGGGATTATTGGGGATGTTTTTAAGTCGTGGGGGGAGAAGGACCTTTGTTCCTCTGCTTGTATTAGTTTTCACAGGATATTCGATGAGTGAACATTCCCAACATCTTGAAGTTTCTACTAAAGTTCATGCCATGTTTGGTTACCTGTTAATTGGGGGTAGTGTGCTGCGTATTATTGAAATTCTGTTCTTATTAAAAGATGAACGTGAAATGCCTACTAAACGTATTAACTCGTTCCAATATATGCCTGCTTTTTGTCTTGTAGAGGCTGGAATCTTGTTTATGGGTGCTACTGAAGAGCAATTGAAGTTGGTGAGTCGTTTGGGTTCTGATCATTCTGCTTATATTTTAGTATTGACTTCTGCTCTGTCGATTATCTACCTTTGGGTATTGCTTTTAATTGAATTGTATTTGAAACTTGTCGGAACTACATCTCTGGATCAATATGAACTGGTGGATGAATTTGAATTGGAGAGTGTCACTTCTGAAACTCAGACTCCATAAAAATAATAAGAGATAATGATTAATTTATGACTTAAATTTGCAAGGTGTAGTGAAAGTAGGCCACTTGAAGTAATCATAGAATCATTTAATTGTGTTCACCCTGTTTATTCCTATATAGTTCGATCTCTTTACAGCCGGTCTCCAGCTCAGGATAACTCTCTCCGGCATCCCCTCCGATATCCCTCTCCAATATCCTTCTCCAATATCCTTCCCCAATATCCGTCCCAGTATCCCCTCCGATAACCCCCTTTTATGTAGTGCACAAAATCCCAAATATTAGTCGTGCACATAAACTCATTTCCCATTCCGGCTAAATGCTTATCCCTCTCCGAATCGCCCTTCTTATCGCCTTAGACAAGATTTGAAGAGCCACACAAGTCAACTTCTCATCCAATAATCATATAACAAAGTCAAAAAATGGTTTTAATAGCAGCTGGGCAGATGTGCTCCTCTTCCTCCTTGCTGGAGAACGGTTTAAGTGCCGTCAGATTGATCACCAGAGCCGTTAGTTTAAACGCCAAAGTATTGTTCTTGCCGGAGCTGGCCGATTACATTGCTAAGAGTGCCAAACACTCGATGGAAATTGTTAAACCAGTCCATGAGTCGCCATTTGTATTGAGTATTCAACAAAAGTTACGTGAATTGAAGCTGGATGGCAAATCTTTGTTCGTCAGTGTAGGTGTTCATGAACCAGCTACTGCTGCCGATGATCCAAGAGTTCGTAACACCCAATTGTGGATCGACGACTCGGGAGAAATCGCCGAAAGATATCAAAAAGTACATCTTTTCAACGTTGAAGTTGAAAATGGTCCAATTATGCGTGAAAGTGATTCTGTCCAACCGGGAAAAGAGATCTTGCCTCCATTTGATTCCCCAGCTGGAAAAATCGGATTCGGTATTTGTTATGACTTGAGATTCCCAGAATTGGCCCTTAGATTGCGTACTTTGGGTGCTGAGATCTTGACTTATCCTTCTCTGTTCACTGTACGTACAGGACAAGCCCATTGGCTGCTTCTTGGCCGTGCTAGAGCCGTTGATCTGCAATGTTACGTTGTCATGCTGCTGCAAGCCGGTGTTCACAAGACTCAAACTCAAGAGGATATCGATAATGGAGAGAAGAAGATCACTCCAAGAGTTTCTTATGGTCACACTATGATCATTGATCCTTGGGGAACTATTTTAAGTGAAGTAAGTGATGTCGCTGCCGGTAAAGAAGATCTTTGTCTTGCTGATATCGATTTAGATAGACTTGAAGCTGTAAGAAGAGATATGCCACTTCTTACACACAGAAGACCTGATGTTTTCGGGTATGATATTTAAGTTAATAAACATGTGAACTTATGGACCTGTGAATGGCTTTATATTCGTCTACTGATTGACATCACCCCCTAAATGGTCGTGTAAATATTATCAAATAAAGAGTAGTGTGCAATTTACAAATAACACAAACGTATCTCCTTCAAAGGTCGTGTATTAATTGCTAATTTCCCCAGCAATGCACCCCCTATAAATCCAAATCCGGGTAACACTTCACTCTCATCTAACTATTACTCAATTGAATTCAAATCATGTCAATGTTAAAGTCATTACAAAGTTTACCGGGCAGTATCACCTTGTTCCATTCCAGTGGAAGCTCGATCTCGAGCCAAATGTTGGCCCTTCTCCAAAAAAAAGCCATTGCCGAGGCTTCCTCCTCAGTTAAGCCAGGCTTCTTTAGCAAACTAATAGGAGGGGCGCTGAGTGGCACCAAGGAAAGACCCCAATTGTTCAATTTGGATATTTCCGAGTCAATGCCCACCACAGAACAGTTCAGAACTATCAGGGATTCGGCAATGGCCTCTGATAATGCCGCTGCCTCCCAAAATATGGCCGTCTTCGCCCAGCTGTTCAACTTGAATCCCCAACTGCAACCCTCTGCTGAAGAGTACCAGTTAAAAGTGAAGAACGGACTTGATGTCTTTAAACTGCCATTAGCTGTGGACTGGGACCATGGTATTTTGGCCAATGATCTTCAGGGAATTGAAAAGATCCTTGAACTGTTTAAGAAGGAATGAGATGATTATGATTAGTTTGTGTAGAGTAGGAGAGGTGGTCAGCTCTTACCTGGCCATCGTCTAGGTATTGGCGATCATCAGAGGCTTGCATTTGCAATCTCCCGGTAATTTACAATTATCTACATCGTTTTCTTCATACTATAATTCACTATACTTAAAATCCCATACGTTTGATTACGTAACTTTGGGCAACGACTCCAAAAGTCAAATCTAACCCGGATTGGATCCAATTCTTTACCCATTGACTTGGATCAACTTCGATATCTGTCTGTTCTTCTTCATCAGTCTTTCCCTCCTTCTCCAGAGTTGTAGTTTCGGTGCTTCCATCGACCCAATTAGCCCATTTCATTGGGAATGGTTGAGATTTCGTTACTATGGTGATATTATGTGTGATATCTTTTAAAATTATGATGAAACTGAAGTTGCCTGGAGTATAAGAATCGATATTGATATTGTCAGACAGTGTAGAGTCAGCTGGCAGTCCAGAACTTGAAGGAATAGTGACAGGATGCAACCCAATAAAGATCTTAGTGACACCATCTGAAGCCCCACTATCTTGAGAAGCTGCCGCACTGGCTTCTACCTTCATTGCATCTTCCAAATTAGCCAAAATCAACTTCTCACAATCACTCATCTTTCCATGGAAGATATTCAAGTTCCTTTTGTATACGTCATCATTCTTATCACTGATATGATTATCAGTGACCTTGATCAACAAGTCACCATCGACTTGCTGGTTCATTACACGCTTGAAATTGGATCCAATCAAATTGTTAACGTACTGGTAATTCTTCAAGTCATGTACTAACTTGATCATCAAGACTTCATCATGTTCCAGAGTCGCAAGATCAGCTAAATCAGTATTTAATTTATCAATGACACTTCCTAAACGGCTACCTAAGAACCCAAATGATTTATTCAAGCTTTCGATCAGTTTTCCTCCAGCCTCTGGAAGCTCTTTCAGCTGTTGTTCAAGTAACTCTGTATTGACTAACTTCTTCAAACTCTCTTGATCGAGCCCATTCTCCTTCAGTAATTTAATAGCATCTTCAGCTCTTTGTTGAGCAGAGCCCCAAAACGAATTGACACGAGTAGACCCTTCAGTAGACCACCATGATGAAAGCGAAGCAGCAGCCGCACTGGCAGCAGCAGCGGCAGCGGCAGCGGTAGGAGCAACACCTTCACCTTCCTTCTGAACAATCTCCTCTTTCTTCTCATCCAATGGAATCTCAACAGTATCATCTACTTTCAGTGCTACAGGTGGAACCACCGGTTTCTCAGACGAACTCTCAACCTTCTCGGTCTTCTTAGTGCCACCTTTCTTCCCTTCCAACTCGTCTAAAAACTCCAAAATCTCCTCATCATTCCCAGCTTGAGTCTTCTTTTTATCGTCTTCAGGTAACGAGTTCAAAAACTCCATCAATTCATCTGCCTCACTGGATTTCTTAGGTTCTGTCATCTCCGCGTTGTTAGTGCTTGTCTATTGCTATACCGCGTATGTTTCACTTCTTCATCTCTGCCCTGTCCTAAATGAGCGCCAATCAAAATATGGTGAGCATATTACGAATGTCGAAATTAAAGTCGTGTGCTGTTGATCAATTGGAGGAAAATTATTTTCACCAGGTCAAGTACCCTTTAGAAGGGGTAGAGTTATTTATTGGTCGTTAGAGGAAGAGGTAGATACAGATCTAGACACACATTATGCATCCACAGCTTGATCCAGATAGATTTGTTCGTAAGTATGAGTGAATTTTGGGGGTAAGATAGTAGAGTATCCTGAGATATTGCTAAAGGGGTTGATTTGAGCGGTGTTTGAATTAAGCGAAGACCCCAGTGCTCAACATCATATAGACGAGGTGATAGTTTTAGTGAGCCCTCAGTGCCCCTTTTCCCTATTTTAATATACTAACAATAATAAGCTTGCGAAAAATTGATCGACGCGCTTCAAGAATGTCACCGTAATCAATATTTCAATAAGGTTTTCGGGGCATGCAATCTCCAAAAGCAAGAGCTTACCGACTGTTTGCATCAAGTTCGTGAACAACTGGCTCGTGATAAGATATTGGAGACCAGAGCTAAGAGACTGAAGTTCGAACTGAAAATGAAACTGTTGAAAGAGGAAGAGTACGGAGAAAACTTGAAGTTGAAGAAGGTGATTGAAAAGGAGTTGGAGTTGAGAAACAAATAGACAACTCGTGGCCTTGTATATAGTATTTATTATCATCTTACTTTAATAAAACAGTTCTACTGGTGATCTACTAAATGAAAACATATATTTGGTTTAATCTTGACGAGACTTCAAGTATCTCTTGACTACCTTGTCTTTAGTGATGACGTAAACTACGGCACCCCAACCACTTAAAGCATCTCTATCAGCAGCATTAAGTAAAGCTTGAGAAATGGTTTCAAACAAATCATCTGGCTCCAAGTTTGGTTCGTACAACGACTCACACATACCGTACAATTGGTCGGTCAGAGTACCCGAGACGATGAAATCTTTGGCGAAATCGATACAACCGATCAAATCAAATCCACAGATGAATGGTTTGGATGTCTTGGAGTTTATTCCAGCCACAATAGGACCGATGAAATATGGGCCAAAACGACGCTCGTACAATGTCGATGACACCAAATTCAGCATAGTCTCTGGTTCTATCAGTCTTTCTTCTTGTAATTTGTACATATTTGTCTTCAATCTGAACACCTCGCTCAACGTGGTGACATCTGATGCCAATCCGGTTAATCCTAAGAATACATGTCCGAATTGGAACACTTTCTCAAAGTTATTTGATACTCCTAATGATTGTGATCCTAATCTCATATCACAGGCAATTGCCACACAGTCTTTGCCTACCATTGCTACGGCAGAACCACCTATAATAGCTTTGTTAGTAACATATTATCATTAATTTATTGAAAGGGTTCATCATTAGAACTTTATTAGTGCTCATTGCTTGCAGTTTCGTCATCCTCCCAACAAGCTCTAAGTATCAAACACATAGTGACAAATAAATCGCACCTCTTTCCACCAATTACAATGCTTCACCCCCAAAACTCGCTACTTACCGTTAATCGAACTCGGATCTGACATCTTCTATATCCCAATGCTACTCTACTCTAACTCACGTAGCTATTTTCTATTCCTTCTAAATTCAACTTTGATCCTTTAGCGCCTCCCTTTAAAAGTTCGAGAGGCAAACAGGGACACGACGAGAAATATGATTACTTAATTTGGAAATTACATCATTTGGGAAATTTTCAATTTTATTAATAGTTACAACTTCCTATTATGGTAATTTGGTATATTATCTATTATTGGCAATAATGATCATCCGACCCTGATGATCTTGGAGTCATCAACATCACTGAAGTTGTCGTCGTCGACACGGTCCTCATCGGCTGTTCGAACAGTTACTGAAGACGCTGGAGAGAGTGGTGGGTTGATCAGCTGAGTTTCTTGCAGTTTTATCAGCTCTTCTCTGGCCCTCAGTTCTTCTTCCAGCTGCTCTTGTAATTTATCCCTTCTAAGCTTGATCAGTCCTGTAAGACTGGAGTAATATTTCTTATGTTTAAGTAACTCACGGCTCAAATAATTCAGCCTCTTATTGTGATTCAGAAGAATTTGTTTGACATTGAGAGTCTGACTCGTAGAAGAATTACTCAGTAAAGAACTACTACTAGAATTCTTTCTTCTAAATGAGAATCCACTGGAAGAGGAGGAGGAGGCTGGAGGTGATGGTCTTTGGTTCAGAGCTGCTGACCGAAGACCATGAAGACGTAATTCTCTTTGTAATTGAAGTAAAAATTCCAGCTTAGGTTTCAACAGCTCAAGCTCAGCTATTTGTTTCTCCAATGATTTAATGTAACCTTGCATATTTTTGATCTGTTCAGTCATCATCAAATTAGATGGTAAGTTAGATGTCAGCATTGGAACCCATTCTGAGATCTTCACTTTATTTAACAGCTCTAACTTCTTCTTACGTTCGGCCTTCTCCAGGTCGGAATCGGTCGATTTTTCAAGAGAAGAAACTTGTTCTACAAATTTATCAGACCATCCGTACTCGAAACTAGATACTAATAACGAGTCAGAAGGTATATTACTAGTTCTCAGCAGCCAGAAGTTACAAGTCAGGATGAATTCACGAGAGATGTCCTCGGACCCAGATTGGATCACTAACTTAGCATGCTTCTTTGATTTATGCGGATCTAATAAAGGTAAAGTTAATGACCAATATGACTCGCCAATAGGTTTTTGAGGGACCTGTTTGACCTGAGCACGAAGAGATTCAAACAGCTTCGGTGTAAGCTTTGAAGCATAGCACTGGCTCAACGAGAATTGCAGGATAGTATCGGCATTATCATACCAATTTCCTGCTCCTACAATAGTATGAGATCCACTAATACCGGAGGAACTTGAATTTCCGCGACCAAATGGATTGAAGACTGAACGTTTCGATTTTTGAGGTAAACCTTTCTTCACAGTTGTGGAAGTCAAGGATTCAAAAGAAAATACTCGGAGCTCACCTCTAGAGACAACTACAAATCCATTTCTCCATTTGGATAACAGATGAGCATACTTTTCGACTCCGCTTGAGCCGTCAGATCTGAAATTAGAAGCCCCCATAGGAGAAGGAGATGATGATTTACGGAAACTAAACCTAGAAGACTGAGAAGATGGACTCTGGCTCCCTGATGGTATCTCTACATCGATCATTGTAATATTGACCAAACCTTCTTTAATCCATGGAGGACCTTCTAATTCCAAATCCAAATCACCTTCTTCTTCCACAACTAATAAATCTTCATCTTCGTTCAGATTTTCGTTATCCGAGTAATCTCCGTCCAGCTCTGTAAGGTCTGATAATTGAGTTCTGGCAGATCTGGCAGATGAAAACAGAGTCGATCCGAAACTTTCTCTGGAAATTTGCTTTCTTAAAGGAGCTCCAGCTCCAGATACTACAGGACTTTCTGATGTTGGAGGAGAAGCAGCTTCTGACATGCCATCTGAAGTGGAACCGTTAGTACCTGCCTGTGGCATTGGCACATTCAAACCCAACCCAGCTTGAGGGCTGATATTGGATGCTCTAGCGGAAACTGTCGACAGAGAAGAAGATTTGTTTCCCATGACAGCAGCATTGACAGCTCTTTCGTTCAGTTGCAACATCAGAGTAGCAAAACCGAAAGATCTCAGAGCTGGAGATCTCAGTTGTAAATGAGACTCGCTTGGCGACCCAGAATAAATGCTACTATCATCTCTCTTCTTACGACCAGAAGCCATTCCAAATAACTTCAATTCATTCGTGGATAAACTGTTGTACATGTTTCTCAACAGCAGTTCAACTTGAGATTTTGATTCAGGACTCTTCAAAGTGATCTCATTAGACTTCAACAGTTCTAAAGTGTTCTTCACATAATCCAGCTGGGAGATGGTCTGACGAGAAGTCCCATCCATAGTGCTATCAATTCCAGCGCTAGTATTTTCCTTTGTGTTCAAATCGGTATTCAATAAAATCAAAGAGTAACTGATCAAGTAGATAGCATTTGAGTTTCCCGATACTTCAATTGGAAGAGCAGACGACAGAGGTTTCAGATTCTTCATTTGGTCAACCCAACTGTCAGCAAACAGCTGCAATACAACATCAATATGCTGCGATTCTGCTTTGAAATAAAGTTTCCCGGTAAGTACACGTAAAGACTTCAATACAGAATCATGACTCGTCCAGTCAAAAAGTTTGAAATACTCGGCTCGTACATCTGGTTCCAGTTGTGCCAACACCAGCAAATACTGTTTCTGATTCAGCTCATAAGTCTGATTGAACAAAGCCAAGGCTGTCCCTTGAGCGTCTCTAGTCATTGTGCCTGTTGTATAACCTTGTGCTCCTATTTTGGGGTTCTTTCAAATCTTTAAAATTCACACACGCCTGATTTTCAAACGCAAGGTAAAAAAAAAATTCCAGGGGTGCTTCGAAATGCATTTTCTTCTTTCTTTTTTTCGAGTCGTCGCTTACAATTTAATGATTACCAAATTAGGAATAATAAAAGCGTGCATAGAACTAACTGTATTTAAGGTTTTCGGTCGTTTGACTAGTGCGTATGAGTATTATTAGAGTAGATTATACTCTTAAGAAGAAACTAAATTTGTTGTGCGATGGGATCAAGATTCTATCGGCAACGAAAGAAGCCAGACCCAACAGCATCAAGCATGCAGTGTAAATAATAAAGTTGTCGTAACCTGTCTTGGACCCTGCACCGATAATAGCTCCACCTATCGGCATGCCAAATAAACTACCAAGGCCTGCTACAAAATAGATTGTAGCATAACGTTTTCCAAAATGTTTGATAGGTGAAACCACCGAGCAGGTCAATGGAATCAACAGGTAGATAGACAGAGAGAATACCCCGTAAAGAACTGAGTACAGGTATAATACTTTCAAATTAGATCCGAAAGGTAACCAGATCAAAAATTGGACGATGCAACAACAACTGTTCATTATAATGGCAACATTAAAGACTCCATATTTATCAGCACAATAGTTTGGAATCACTCTTCCCAAAATGCTTGACAGATTTAAAATTGACGTCAATTGAAACAGGACTGCCTCCGACGAACCTGAAACATTAATTGCATAAGACGAGAAAAATGTAACAGAGGTAGTCAATGAAACCTCAAGAGATGCAGACAGTATAAGACAAAGCAAGAACTTCAACTCCTTGCATGCTCTGATATCGAGACTATTTTTAACGTAATACCACCAAGAACGGTCATTCAAGTCATCGACAGAAACTCCGAGGTCGTCAGCTTCTTTTGCAATCAAAGCTTTTCTGAAAGCTGGTCTTTCTTTTACTAATAATGTGGAAGCGACCAATACAATAAGACTGAAAAACAGAAGAATTCTCATTCCCCATGTAAAACCAACCTTCCCAAGTAAGGAGTTCATCATCAATGGAAGTAATGTTCCTCCTACTGAACCCCCTGACATGGCAACTCCCATGGCAAATCCTCTTCTCTTTGAGAACCAGTGAGAAAGAACACCAACCAGGGGATTGAATGTTAAGGCTGATCCTATACCTGTCAAAATACCAAAAGACAAGATAAATTGGTAAGGTTCTTTACAACTTCCAGTTGCAAATAAACCAGCAAATATCATAGCAGTTCCGCAGACCATAGGGATGAAGGATCCGATCTCATCAAAAATAATACCACTAAAAATACTTCCCATGCAAGTGCAACCCATGTAAGTGGAAAATATCCAACTTAACATTGTCGTCGAGGAAGTGTTCAACTGATGAGTAGAAATGTACAGTTCTATAGGACCCATCGAGTTGGGTAAACCCAAACAGACCACAAGCCCCAAAAAGCTTCCCAAAACGACCAACCATGCCTGTATTCCTCCATCAGGATATTCGAGGCCCAGCTCATCGGTACTTATTATATCCGAGGGTGATTCAAAACCAATACTTTGCTCAGTTATAGCCGGGCTATCATGCTCTTCAGCAACTTCGTGAATCCCACTACCAAATGACTTTAACTTAATACTACTGGTAGTTACCGACATCATACATATCAATGTAGCAGGATTGTCCTTCAACTCTGGAATCCAGTATCCTTTTATATAACGCGGTCAATGAAATTCATCTGGTACGTGAAATGTACCTTAACTTTCGATGCGACAAGATAAGAGAACCGAAAAGGGTAACACGCGCAAAACGTAAGGTGAAAAGAAAATGGGGGAGATGATGGAGGGACAAAGACGCAAGGCAGAAGCCAAATTTCGTGATGACGATGATCTAATTAGTAAGCACATGAAAAAAAAGAAGATAAGGGGTGAATGGGGTGTTTTTCAAACTTCTACTCAGACTACTGAACGATTACTTACCAACTACTCAATGACTACTTCCAATATTTGTAAAAGATGAAAATAATTGTTAGTACGGCGCTATCTATAGCGATGTGTAGCATTTTACTAAAAACTGTTCACCGTTTGCGGGTGTTACCAAAAAAAGATACTAAATAATTTATATAACACAAAAACGCGTCTCTGAAAATCACTAAGAGAACTGATTTTAGAAAGAAGCAAATTATAAAAAAACATAGAAAACAAAGTGAGCGGTGTGATTAGCTCAATTCAAGTGATTTGGTGATCTGATGAGCATCAGGATTTCTCTGATGTATTTTTGAGTGCAAATTAATAATAACCTGCACTCCCACATCTTTGTTTGCACCGTTGAGCTCTCCCAGCTCAGCTCAGCTCTTTCTTTTTCCTACTCTTTTTCTCTGCTCTTCTTCTCTAATGTTCGTAATTGGCTCTCCATTATTTGCTAAGACGCGCGTCGCGTTTGTTTACGCTCCGGAGGCAAACTGAAAAGACCTGCATCTCATAAAAACTTAGTTAGTTAACCAGAGTTAAAAGACCGTAAAACAAAAGTTAGGTGGAAATATGACACAGACCGAGATTGAAATATCACAAGGAAGTGAAAAAGATGTTGCTGAGATCAGTCAAGCCGTAGATGACGAGGAAATGAGAAGCGATGGCCCTTTCCATATCTCATCGTTGAAAGGTAAGAATGGGATCACTGAGAATGATATTAAGAAGTTGTTGGAGAGTGGCTATAATACTGTAGAGAGTGTGCTGTATACACCAAAGAGAACTTTGATGACCGTGAAGGGTATCAGTGAACTGAAGCTGGAACGTTTACTCTATGAGCTGTCTCAAATTGTTCCGATGGGCTTCACCACCCTGAGTGAGTTCCATCACAGACGGTCCGAATTGATTTGTTTGACTACAGGTTCTAAGCAGTTAGACACTTTATTGGGTGGAGGTATTGAAACAGGTTCTATTACTGAGTTATTTGGTGAATTTAGAACTGGTAAATCCCAACTTTGTCACACTTTACTGATCACATGTCAGTTGCCTATGGATCTTGGAGGAGGAGAGGGTAAATGTCTTTATATTGATACTGAAGGTACTTTCAGACCTAGCAGATTAGTTTCTATTCTGAGAAGATACGGATTGAACGAAGATGATGCTTTGGATAACATTGCTTATCTGCGTGCCTTCAATGCCGAGCATCAAATGGAGTTGTTGAATCAGCTGCTGAAAATGATGAGTATGTCTCGTTTTAGTTTAATCATCGTAGACTCAATTATGCTGTTGTACCGTACTGATTATTCCGGTCGTGGAGAGTTAAGTGCTCGTCAAATGCACGTACTGAAATATATGCGTCAGCTCCAACGTTTGGCCGATGAGTTCGGTGTCGCTGTTGTCATCACCAACCAGGTCGTAGCTACCGTTGACCAAGTATATGGTGCAGCAGAGTCCAAAAAACCTATTGGAGGTAACATTGTCGCCCATTCTTCTACCACTCGTTTGTCTCTCGCTAAGCGTAAGGGAGAGAATCGTTTGTGTAAGGTCTACGACAGTCCCTGCCTTCCAGAAAGTGAGTGCTTATTCGCTATTTATGAAGATGGTATTGGAGACCCAAGAGAAGAAGATGAATGAAATTTTAAATACTTAAGTTATTATTGTGTACCTATTTTAAAAGCCAAGTCGTAGCCTGATTTCAATTGTAATTCCTTTGGGAGCAGTAAAATTTGTTCACCTTTTAAACAAAGCTCTGTTGCATAAGACAGGAACCGGGTGACTTTTTGTTTAGATACTTGAGATTCCCAATCTATGCATCTTATTATCTCTCCTTCATGACTACCACTTGTCAGAGTCCTTGAGATACCAAAGATCTGAGATTTCAGTTGCTTGAAGGGGGTCTCATCTTTAGATTCTATACTTTTAATTAAACCAGATATAAATACAAGGTCGATTTCTCTCTGGACATACCGAAGATCTCTTTGAGAAGATAACAAGGGCAGATTCAAGATGAACTGGAGAACACTTCCGACTGTTGAATCTTCGGGTTCTATCAAATTGGTAGAGTAATTTTTGGGGGTAACAGCAACTCTAACATTGGTGAAGATACGTTCTTCTCCTCCAGGGTTGAATCTAGTCATAGCCAACGGTATCTCCTTATACCCGTCTCCATGGGACTGAATATTCAGTGTACTGGTAATACTTAACAAACAAGTCAATGCACTATTTAGTTTTAAATTAGCCAAAGTAAGAGTCATTTTGTCTCCAAAATTCCTATTTGGGGGGTTATCACCCCCAATTTTAATGAAATCATCATATCCCGAGGTTGAGTTTTCAAATTTACTGATAGTAAAACCTTGGACGGGTTCTAATTCTACTGTGAGCCTCGGAACAACAATCTTCTGAAGCTCTACAAAATACTCAGGTAAATATGTCTCTAACAATGATGAATAATCATCTAATCTGCACATATGAGCCTGTAAATATACTTGAAGACTTCCTTCACACTCATCCAGTGTAACAACCTTCAAGCAATTAGATAAATAGTATAACTGTTCTTTATGATATTTGCTAGGATTTATAAAAATAGTATCAATATCCAGACCACTAGTGACTATTAATGAGTGTAATATCTGACTCATGGTTGGGTCTATCTCGGAAGGTTTAACTGTAGGATAAATATTAGTGACCATCATGATTTTCAATATAGAGCCACTAAGGCTTTCTTGTCTATTAGACATCAATAACTCACAATTTCTAAGAGACTCAAGAAAGTAACTCTGATTGGACTGAACAATATCAGGGTTTGAAGTCACTTGAAGATCTCGTATAACCTCCTTCCAGCCCTCCCATCTCAGATTCGTAAACCCGATATAGGTTCCATGCTGGCTGAATTCTCCAAGTGAATTTCTACCATTTACGACAAGACCAAATAAATCTTGCTCATCGAGTCCATTGAGACATGAAGATATCAAGAATCTCAAATTTTCTAAATACTCCTCATCATTAATCCCATTAGAAGAACAGTTAATTACAGAAATGCACAAGACAAGAACCTTTGGAATGGGCAACCTCTTAGGAATCGACATTTGATATACTTTCGGGGAAGGTTTCTTGAAGGGCACAAGATCTGTGTTTTTGGTGATTAAATCCCATGAGTTTGTGGAAAGTTGTATAATCCGATTCAGATCAAAATCAAATTCATAGGATTCTATATCACCGATTTTAGAGAGATCGTAGATAACCCTCTGAAGGAGTCTAGACCATTTAAGAGTGACGATTTTGTTACTACAATTTAAATATATTTGAGGAACAGCACCAGACTTCAAATTTAATTCCAATTGGCTCTCATTTATCTGAACTGCAGAAGTGAACAGATCTGTACTCATAGATCCTACGATATCTGAGAGCTCTGAGTCGAGAATTAACAACAATCTTTCGAAAAGAAAGCAATAGAATGGTTTAAGATCTTCATTTTGTGGCTCAGTAGGATGGAGATCGACACCAAACTGATCAAAAGTTATTAATGTACCCAAATCAGCCAAATTTACGTCCCCCCAATCACTGATGTCTTCGTTGTTGAGTTTATGCATAATCTCACTGATCAACATCTCACAATCTTCAGGGTTCGGCAGAGGATTTTCAATATATGAAGGAGCATTAATATGAATCGAACAATCAACAGTTAACTTAGAACCTTCTTCAGCTGTTATTTTCAGTCGTTCTGGGCTTAAAACAACAGTTGGAGATTTCATAGACGAGATTATCTGATCTTCGAGAGATACCAGTTGTCGTCCTGTGACAAGTTGCAGAGGGGAAGCAAGGCCTATTGGAAGAGTATAGTTGTCTACAACGAAATCATGATCGAAATGTATATCACTCAGAAAGAGTAACTCTGTAGATATCTTGGACTGTAAAGTGTCGTCTTTAGAGCAAGGGACATTTTGATGGCAAATCGGGCAGTGGACTAAAAGTCTCCTAAGATTGGATTGACCCACAAGTGATATGACTATGCAATGGAAATGAGCAACATGGTAACATGCCAATTCGACTGGGGGATCTTCTTCTGACAAGATGCAATCGATAGGTTCATCACAAAGACAACAATTCATATTGCCATAATTGGATCTCTTTTGTATTGGGGGTTTGAAAGATAGGGAAGGTTTCGAGACATCTTTTGAAGTGAGAGAGGTGAACCTGAGGGGTGAGACACCAGACGAGATACTGCTGGATTTGTGAGAAAGACCTGAAGGAGAGGTGAAAATTCGACTGATTCTTTTGAGAGAAAATCTCGAGGGGTTCAGAGAAGAACTCGAGGTTGGAGTAACTGGTTCTTCCATGGTGATAAGGTCAATGATCAGGTATGCTCTCTTACGCAAGTATAAACTAACCGAGACAGAAACAATATCATGAGTGCTATCTTATAGAAGAACCACACATATTTATATGAAGTCGCTCATGCATTATGAAACAACCGAGAAACCTGTGTGAAAAACCCCCCAAAAAGATCTACATTACAGCCGCAAAAAGTGGGTACCAAAAGGGGATGTAACAAGAAAAATAGGCAGGTGATAAATAAAGACGCAGGGATAGATATGGGATGAAAAGTGAGTGCAAAAGTGAGTACTAAAAGTGAGTACTAAAAGTTTAAATAAATAATTTTTGAAGTTGAAACAATATTGAATTAGGTTGACACAAGGGGGTATTTTGAGTGCAAGAGCCGAGACTGAGAATTACGCATAATAAAGAGGGCGTGGTAGGGTCAGGGTCCTGTTGAGAACATAATGGGAATATAATGGGAGAATAATGGGAAACATAGGCAACAGTATTACTGACATAATGGTAAGATGATGGTTGATACGAGTCTGATAATTTGAGATGGATAGTACAGAACAATGACTGTTTTTAGTGTAGGTGTGTCAATGCGAAGTAGCAGCATGGCAGCAACGGCCTCTTTAAATTATGCGCATTTAACACAAAAAAGATCTAAATGCAGTAGAAACGGCCAAAGTGCAGGAGCGTAGAGATTGAGGGGAAAAAAGGGAAATAAATACGGAGAGCCCCATTTAGAGGGGGATGGAATAGAGGATGTGGGTGAATGTATGACAAGAGGGCGATCATAGAAAGTGTGGGTTGGTTTCTATGGTAGTATCCATGGTAGTACCCGTAACCAGTGTAATACCCAGCGTAGTACCCACTGTAATCCTACCGTAATACCCACCGTAATACCCAGAGTAATAACCAGTGTAATACCTACCCTAATACACACCCTAAGCAGTAGATCTCTAACCATCACAAATACCACAAAAATATAAACTTTAAAAATTAACCCATAAAATCCCAACACCCACCGAACAGAGTAATAGAAACCCAGCCTTATCTCAAAATATATAGATCGTCCTCGTAATATTCAATACCCTATCATTACCAAGCTAACCCCCTTCCTCATTCGACAGCCCCTATTCCCAAACAATATTCCCCATTTAAGAATTTAACCTCACACGACCATCGTCCAAAAAACACGAAAGAAAAAAAAGCGTGCGAAATTCTTCTCAATTTTTTGTTTAGAGAAAGTCACGACAAGAAGGATTGAGAAGGTTGATCCGATCGCGATTTATCGATTGAATTAGGTGCTTTAAACGACCAAACCCGAGCGTATCGTCTGGAAGAATTGATTGATTCGTTTTTGATTCGCTTTGATTCCCTCTATATATAAGCGCCATTGGAACTTTAAATCGGACAAATCAAAGATTGCAATGTCGGACCAAGACGTGAAGATGGGATATGGTAGCGCGGTGGAGACAAACGGCAGTATTGCTGCTGCGATTTCTGCCGTAGCGGCTGTTGCCACTGGAGTAGATGATACCGCTGTTAGTGGTGGTTCTGCCGGTGGCGTTGACGGCGCTAACGGCGCTACAGCTCCTGAACAAACCGATCAACTCACCACTCCTTCAGAGATTGAAATCGAACTGGAATCACCAGTTAAGGTCACTGTACCGCAACCACGTACTAAACAAGAAGTGGAGCTTTTACTTGCTCAATATCTCAAATTGACCCTGTCCACACAGCCTTTAACCACTGAAGAAGAACTGTTCCGTGACGCCATCGAGGATTGTTTGTATGAGATCTCTGAACAGCAGGCTAAAATTGATAAATTGTCCGACACTTGGGCTCAGAAATCCCTCGATACCAATGATTTGGACTTGCCGTTGCTTCAGAAACAGCTTTTGGCCTTCCAAATGTTATCTCATGATATTAATTTACCCGAATCTTTACAGAAAGACTTAATGGAGGAGTCTGATATGATTGAGACTGAGCCTACATCGGCTGAAGAAGAGGAAGAAGATGAAAAATCGACATTTGTGGCTAGAGCTGCTCTGTTGGGTCTTTCAGATCTGCAAATAATCTCCACAGCTGACTCGGTAGGAGCTGAAGAAGTTGAAGATGTCATTTCTAACAAAATTTCTACAAGAATTCGTCTGTTGGAACGTCTTTCTGCTCTGCTTGGGTCATTTGACGTTCTGAAATGGGATAAAATCGGTCTTCAGGGCTCGGCTGAAACAGTCGAAGGTATCGACGACTTGAAAATGAAACTGCTTGTAGAATTAAAGCTGTTGAATTTATTACCACGTCAAAAATGGCATCGTCGTAAGATTGCCGAACGTTGGTCTCAGAGAGCTCATCTTGATGATCCTTTGCTCTCTTCTAATCCTGTAGTAAGATCACTGCAAAGACATATGCATTTGACTCCTAAAGTGTTTGCTATACAAACTTCCAGATTACTGGAACAATTAGAACAACAACAACTGCGTGAACAAAGATCCCGTGAGACCCGTCTGCATTTACTGAAGGTGGAGAAAATTATAGATGCTTCCGATGCTTATTTGAATCAGAAGGAAGATCATATGTTACGTTGGTCGAATTTGGGTAAGTCTATGCAATTCTTACATCAAAAGACAGAGAAAGAAGAGAGTAGGAAATTGGAGAATACAGCTAAGCAACGTTTACAACTGTTGAAGCTGAACGATGAAGAACTGTATTTGAAATTGTTGGACCAAACTAAAGATACAAGAATTACACATTTGTTGAAACAAACAAACCAATTCTTGGACTCGTTGCTGAACGCTGTGCGGGATCAACAACAAGAGGCCAGAAGAGGAACTGATTCTGCTCTGGCTGTGGCCACTGACGATGAAGAAAGAGAGAAGATTGACTATTACAGTGTAGCACATCGTGTCAAAGAGACTATTGTTAAGCAACCTTCGATTCTTGTTGGTGGTACTTTAAAAGAATATCAAATTAAAGGTCTTGAATGGATGGTTTCGTTAGTGAATAACCATTTGAATGGTATTTTAGCCGATGAGATGGGATTGGGTAAGACTATCCAATCTATTTCTTTGATTACATATCTTTATGAGATGAAACAAGAACGTGGGAAGTTCCTTGTCATTGTTCCACTTTCTACAATCACCAATTGGACTTTAGAATTCGAGAAATGGGCTCCTTCATTGCGTACCATTGTCTATAAAGGTTCTCCACAGAACAGAAAGAACTTACAATTCGAGATCAGAGCTGGTAACTTCAATGTGTTGTTAACTACTTACGAATATATCATTAAGGACAGACCATTATTACTGAAATTCAGATGGGCTCATATGATTATCGATGAAGGTCATAGAATGAAGAACTCCAAGAGTAAATTGTCCTCTACATTGACTCAATACTACCATACCAAGAACAGATTAATCTTGACTGGTACTCCATTACAGAATAACTTGCCTGAATTGTGGGCTTTATTGAATTTCGTGTTACCGAAGATTTTCAACTCTGAGAAATCGTTCGATGAATGGTTCAATACACCTTTTGCCAACACGGGAGCTCAAGATAAGATGGAGTTGACTGAAGAAGAGAGTTTATTGGTCATTCGTAGATTGCACAAGGTGTTACGTCCATTCTTGTTACGTAGATTGAAGAGAGACGTCGAGAAGGATTTACCTGATAAGGTTGAGAAGGTTGTCAAATGTAGATTGTCGGCTTTACAATATGTGTTGTATCAACAGATGTTGAAACACAATGCTTTCTTTGTCGGTAAACAGGCTGCTGGAGGAACAAATAAGAGTGGTATCAAGGGTCTTAATAACAAGATCATGCAATTGCGTAAGATTTGTAACCATCCTTATGTATTTGAGGAGGTTGAAGATGTCATCAATCCAAGTCGTGGTACTAATGATATGATTTGGCGTTGTTCTGGTAAGTTCGAATTACTTGACAGAGTTTTACCGAAGTTCAAAGCTAGTGGTCATAGAGTTTTGATGTTCTTCCAAATGACTCAAGTCATGGATATCATGGAGGATTTCTTACGTTTAAGAGATATGAGATATCTTAGATTAGATGGTGGTACAAAGGCAGATGATCGTCAAGATATGTTGAAACTGTTCAATGCTCCAAACTCTGAGTATTTCTGTTTCTTGCTTTCGACCAGAGCTGGTGGATTGGGTTTGAATTTACAAACTGCTGATACTGTTATTATTTTCGATACCGATTGGAATCCACATCAAGATTTGCAACTGCAAGATAGAGCTCATCGTATTGGACAGAAGAATGAGGTCAGAATTTTACGTTTGATCAGTAACGATTCTGTTGAAGAGATGATCTTGGAGAGACTGCATCAGAAATTGGATATTGATGGTAAGGTTATTCAAGCTGGTAAATTCGATAACAAGTCTACTCTGCAAGAGCAAGAAGAATTCTTGAGGAAGTTGATCGAGCTGGAGCAACTGAAGAGTGCCGGAGCAGACGAAGAAGATGCCGAGTTAGAAGATGAACAGTTGAATGACGTGCTTCTGCGTAATGATGATGAGCGTATCCTCTTTGCTAAGATGGATGAAGAAAGACTGAGGCTGCAAAAGCTGCTGCTGTATAAGACTCGTTTGATGCAGGAGGAAGAGTTACCTTCTGTCTTCAAAGAAGATATCACTGTACATTTACTGGATCCTTCTTCGACTGATTTGGGTCGTACCAGAGAGAAAAAGAGAGTATACTATGACGATGGTTTAACTGAGGAGCAATGGCTTGATCTGATGGACGATGATAATGACTCGGTTGAGCTGCTGATTCTGCGTAAGAGACAGCGTATCGAAAGACTTAAGCTGAGTAGGGCCCGTAACAGCAGCAGAGCTCAATCTGTTGAGACCTTAGATTCAGCTGACGATGATTTGAAGAGCATTGAAGCCGAGACTCCTCAAAGAAGACCAACTAGAACTAGTAGAACTTCAGGTTCAGGTCGTCGTAGTAGAAGAGCTAATCTTAGTGATGAAGAAGAAGAGCAAGCTTCTGATATGGATTTGGAATCAGATGAAGATGTGGTTCAAGCCGAAGAAGATGACGACGATGATGAAACTTACCCTGAATATGTTACTAAGCTGTTACAAATGATTGATAAAATGGATCAAATGGTAGATGACGAAGATTCTCATTATCTCACGGGAATTTTCCAAGTCTTGCCATCGAAAAAAGCTTATCCTGATTATTATAAAATCATCAAAAGACCTATCGCTATCGAACAGATCCGTAAGAACTTGAAGAACGGCACTTATTCTAACTGGAATGAGGTGATTCTGGACTTTGAGCTCATGTTTACTAATCTGCAGACATACAATGGTGATGAGAGTGTGATCTTTAAGGATTCCGTCAAGTTGTTGGAGTATGTCAGGTCGTACAATGGTTAATCTATCCAACTATTTACTCTAATTTGTGTATTAATATAGAGATTCTAATATTGAGAGATGTAATTACTTAATATAGTAACTTCTTTTATAGGAAGTTAAATATAACTTCCTAATATCGTAATATTATTATATCCCCTTCGGGTAAGTGTAACTTACAGAATTTACCCAAGCAAATTTTTACTGAAAAATTTTTCATTTTCCCTTTTCACATAAATAGCGCGCTGTTCCTTTGAAAAGGGTCTTTTTTCACTGTTAACTAAAGAAATTTATAGGATATTAAACAATGAAGTACATTCAAACCGATCAAATTTTGGAGATCCCAGAAGGTGTCTCTGTCAACATCAAGGCCAGAATCATCAAGGTTACTGGACCAAGAGGTGAATTGACCAAGAACTTGAGACACATCGATGTCACTTTCTCTAAGGTCAGTGACAAGGCCATCAAGATCACTGTCCACAACGGTGACAGAAAGCACGTTGCTGCTTTGAGAACTGTCAAGTCTTTGATTGCTAACTTGATCACCGGTGTTACTGTTGGTTACAAGTACAAGATGAGATTGGTTTATGCGCATTTCCCAATCAACGTTAACTTCATTGAGAAGGACGGTGACAAATACGTTGAGATCAGAAACTTCTTGGGTGACAAGAAGGTCAGATTAGTCAAGATCCGTGAGGGTGTTACCCCAGAGATCTCTTCCCTGCAAAAAGATGAGTTGATCTTCTCTGGTAACTCTTTGGAGGATGTTTCTCAAACTTGTGCTGACGTTCAACAAATCTGTAGAGTCAGAAACAAGGATATCAGAAAGTTCTTGGATGGTATTTACGTTTCCGAGCGTGGAAACATTGTTGAGGAGCTGTAATGAACTTAAAACTATATATAATGACCCCTATATTTTTATAATAACAATTGGTGAATCGTTACAGTGCTCAGATATAATAAAGAGCCCACTACGATTACATCGCATAACCCGTGAAACCGACTCCTAGAGCGGTCTTTATGTCATAGATTATGGAACTCTTTGAGTTTGCGTAGTTTCTGACCTAAAGATTGCATTTTGTAGATTGCTCAGATATTCTTAGAGGATTAAATGGATTTCTAGTCAAGGATGATTAGTGATTTATTGATTTGGATAGGATTTGATTGTAGGGTTGGATAAGTGGATAGTTGTGATGTGGTGGTGATGTGGCGATATGGTGGTGTGGTGGTGTGGTGTGGTGCTGAAGGTAGCCTGGTCTCACGGTTTTAGGGTGTGCTGGTCCTATGAGTGCTACTCGACTATACCTGCCCACTGTATCCATTTGGTGTAACGATGTAATGCCCCACCATCGCCTCGGACAGACGCATGGGGCAGATTTTTATTGACATCTCCAAGCGACGCAAGCAAAAAGTTCGGGTCCGGCAGTATTTTTAGATCTTTTTTGCCCTTTTTCAGAAGGGCAGAAGAGGATTTGAAATTGAAGCAGTATGATTTGTTGAAGGGGTGGAAGAGCAAACGGCAGAAATAAAAGTGGGAACCATCTATCTTGAACCCTCTACCTAACCCTACACCATCACTTACTCCATAAACCAATTCCGATCCCTCCAACTCTACCCCCCCTCTCCCGGCATCCCGGAGTCCTCTTTTCTTTTCACCAAATTTGCCCCTTCCCTCAGTCTCCCCTAAAAAAAATTACGGAAAAAACAACGGAGAAAACTCAAAGGAAAAAATAGCCAATAAAAAGAGAAGCGGATCCCCAAAGAAGAGCGGAGGGGAGTTTTTAAAAATATTAAAACAAACCAAGTTTAACAGTAGGATAAATCATTGTGTTCAACGACAATGTTAAGATCTTTCAAAGTGAAACCAGTCCAAAGACTGTTCCTTAAGCAGGTTAGGAGATGTTACGCCTCTTCCGGTAACGGTAGTGACGGCTTCTTATCTTCTACCAATGCCAATTACATTGACGAGATGTATGATGCTTGGAAGAGTGATCCAACTTCTGTTCATACCAGTTGGAATGCTTATTTCAAGAACATTGAGGCTGGAGTTGCTCCATCTTCTCTGTTTGTGGCCCCACCAACCTTAATTCCTTCCCCAGCTGGTGGTGTTTCTCACTCTTTGGCTCAATCGTCTGGAGCCGGTGAGAACTCAGACGTTATTCTCCATTTGAAGCTGCAATTGTTGGTCAGAGCTTATCAAGTTAGAGGTCACCAAAAGGCCAAGATCGACCCATTGGGTATTTCCTTCGGTGATGACAAGTCTAAACCAGTTCCAAAAGAATTGACCATGGAATTCTACAACTTCACAGAGCTGGATTTGGACAAGAAGATCACTTTGGGTCCAGGTATTTTACCACGTTTCGCCAAGGATGGTGTTGCTTCTATGACTTTGAGAGAGATCATCTCCACTTGTGAGAAGATTTACTGTTCTTCCTTGGCCATCGAATACATTCATATCCCATCCAGAGAAAAATGTGATTGGTTGAGAGAAAGAATCGAGATCCCAACTCCATACAAATATTCTCCAGATGAAAAGAGACAAATCTTGGACAGATTGATCTGGTCTTCTTCCTTCGAGAACTTCTTGTCTACTAAGTTCCCTAACGATAAACGTTTTGGTTTGGAAGGTGCCGAGAGTGTCGTCCCAGGTATGAAATCTCTTATTGACCGTGCTGTCGAGACTGGTGTCGAAGATATCGTCATTGGTATGCCTCATAGAGGTCGTTTGAATATGTTGTCGAACGTTGTCAGAAAGCCAAACGAATCTATCTTCTCTGAATTCTCCGGTTCCAAGGAGTTCGACGAAGGTTCTGGTGATGTTAAGTACCATTTGGGTATGAACTACCTGCGTCCAACTACCTCCGGTAAGCATGTCAACTTATCTTTAGTCGCTAACCCATCCCATTTGGAAGCCGAAGACCCTGTCGTCCTTGGTAAGACTAGAGCTATCCAACATTACAAGAACGACGTTGGAGAATTCAAGAAGCTGATGAGTATTTTGTTACACGGAGATGCCCTGTTCTCTCTGCAAGGTGTCGTCTACGAGACCATGGGATTCCATCTGTTACCTCTGTATTCTACTGGTGGTACCGTTCATATCATCATTAATAACCAAATTGGTTTCACCACCGATCCTCGTTTCGCCCGTTCTACTCCTTACCCATCTGATATTGCCAAGAGTATCAACGCTCCTATCTTCCACGTTAACCTGGATGACATGGAGCTGGTCACTTTTGTCTGTACTTTGCTGCTGGAGTACCGTCTGGCTTTCAACTCTGACGTCATTATTGATGTCGTTGGTTACAGAAAGTACGGTCACAATGAGACCGATCAACCTCTGTTCACCCAACCTCTTATGTACTCCAAGATTGCCGAGAAGAAACCAGTCTTGGACATTTACATCGACCAATTGTTAAGAGAAGGTACTTTCACCGTTGAAGATATCGAAGAACACAAGAAATGGGTTTGGTCTACTTTGGAGGAACAATTCTCCAAGTCCAAGGAGTATGTTCCAACTCCTCGTGAATGGTTGACCGAACCATGGGAAGGTTTCAAATCTCCAAAGGAGCTTGCTACCGAGATCTTGCCTCATGAGCCAACCCTGGTTCCAGAGGACAAGTTGAAGCACATTGGTGAGACCATCTCTTCTTGGCCAAAGGGATTCGAAGTACACAGAAACTTGAAGAGAATTTTGAACCAACGTAAGAAGGCCGTTGTTGAGCAAGGTGAAGGTATTGACTGGGCTACCGGTGAACTGCTTCTGTTCGGTTCCCTTGTTATGGAAGGTTACCACGTCAGAGTCAGTGGACAAGATGTCGAGAGAGGTACCTTCTCTCAACGTCATGCTGTCTTGCACGACCAAAACTCCGAAGAGACTTACACCCCATTGAAGCACTTGGACTCCAACCAACTGGACTTTGTCATCTCTAACTCCTCTTTGTCTGAGTACGGTGTTATGGGATTCGAGTACGGTTACTCTTTGACTTCTCCAGACCTGTTAGTCCAATGGGAGCTGCAATTCGGTGATTTCGCCAACACCCTGCAAGTCATCATTGATCAATTCATCAGTGGTGGTGAAAGTAAATGGAAACAAAGATCTGGTTTGGTCTTGTCCTTGCCTCACGGTTACGATGGTCAAGGTCCAGAGCACTCTTCTGGTAGAATCGAGAGATACTTACAAATGACCAACGAGGACCCAAGAAAGTTCCCAACCCCAGAGAAATTGGAAAGACAACACCAAGACTGTAACTTCCAAGTTCTGTATCCAACTACCCCAAGTAACTTGTTCCACTTGTTGAGAAGACAACAACATCGTCAATTCAGAAAGCCTTTGGTCATCTTCTTCTCCAAGCAATTGTTGAGACACCCATTGGCTCGTTCTGCTTTGAGTGAGTTCACTGGTGAATCCCACTTCCAATGGATTATTGAGGACACCGAATTGGGTAAGTCCATCAATGAGAAGGAAGGTATTAAGCGTGTTGTCTTGCATTCTGGTCAAGTCTTCACTCTGTTACACAAGAAGAGAGCCGAATTGGAGGACAAGGAGACTCTGTTCATCAAGGTTGAACAAATCCATCCATTCCCATTCCAACAATTGAAGGAGCTGTTTGATTCTTACCCTAACTTGACCGATATTGTATGGTGTCAAGAAGAGCCATTCAACATGGGATGTTGGTCTCACGTTCAACCAAGATTACAAACCACTTTGGGTGCCACCGAGAAGTACTCTCACATGCAAGCCAGATACGCTGGTAGAGACCCAAGTGCTTCTGTTGCTGCTGGTTCCAAGTCTATGCACAACATTGAAGAGCAACTGTTCTTGAACGAGGTTTTTCAAGGGAGTAATTGAAAATGATAAACCATTGGATTCTCCTCAAATCGTTGTTAATAATGCTACTCCTACATTTGTAAAACGGGGTGACCAAGATGACTCAAAGACTGAATCTAAGTCTTTTTGGTCTCGTTGGTTGTCTTAAATTTTTTTATATTATTTATTACAATATATGTTACATGTCAATTGGTGAGGTAGATTTCTAGGGTAATTGTAATTGATGATTCTAATTGAAAAAAATAAAGGGGGAATTGAGTTTTTATATGATTTTCTTAGTGTTCCCCTCATTTCCTCATTCCCCTCCTTTCATCACTTTGCCCTTTTTAAAGTTTATCCCTTTTAGAGATTCACACCTTTTCAAATTTACCCCTTTACAGACAACTTATTCTTTTCTATCCGTTTCCTTCGCTTACCCACCACCCTCCGCCGTAACCTTACGCCTTACCCTTTGTTACCCCTCAATTTTGACCTTAAACCCTTGTACATAATCAAATCAATCTCCTTTATCTTGTAGATAATCAAATCAATTAAATCCCTCATTTTTTAATCTTGTAAAGAATCTAGTCATTTGAACCCTGTACAGAATCACATCAAGCATGTGATTATTTCTTTTCTTCACACCATCTAACGTTATCTCTTTAATCTATTCTCTCCTTTTTTTTAAGTGCCGCGCTTATAAGTTGGAAGTATCGTGCATTTCGAATATACACGAATTAGGAACTTATATAGTCTTACCTCTATTAACTGGAGCTATCACATTGGCCTCATTTAAAATTCAAATAATATTATTCAAGTACGCATAGCGAATTACAATTAAAACGCAAATAGATTTACATTTCGAAACCATGGAATAGATTCTAAGTGAAACTTGGAATGCTTTGAGGTGTTAGTTATGATTTTTCTAAATAAATATTTGTTGGGCTCCAATCTATAGTTTATTTTCATGAAATCGGTTTGTAAAATTAAGGTCTCATGCCAGGACCCGTTATGAGTATGAACGCTCTTTGTTACCCGCCAGTTGGACACTTTCAGAATGAACCATTTCAGAAGTGAGACACCTTAATAAAAGTAAAATATCATCCGTAGCCCATCCACTCGGTGTCAGTTTGGATAATTTCAGTACAACTTAGAAGAATAATTTGGTCAGAAGAATCCTTGCAGTTGCAAATAACAAGATCTTTTTTAACCCCCATTTTTCTGCCAACTCAACTATGTCTTTTAAGAAAAAATTGTGCATACATTTTTTAGTCTTCGCGCTAAAGTTCCATAAAGTGGAGAGACTTTTACGCGTTTGAAGGCCCAAAACGGGGAAAAATACAAATATAAAATACAAATATCAAAAGGGGTAAAAAGTCCAAGAAAATAATCATTCTCACTATAGTGACATTCATAAGGTTCAAACTATCGTTTCAAGCGGAACAGTGGAGGTGCGTCAAAAAGAAATTACGTCCATCATTCAAATTTCTTTTGTAATTAATTGAATGGCGATGAGTATACAAAGATGTATGAGGCAATCCTTGTTGCAGTCATTCAAAAGTGATTGAAGACAGGTGTCCTTATCACCTACAAGATCCTTGTAAGTTTCTGCAAGCGACCGCCTTGCAGAGCATTAAAACAGCTCATGTCTAACTCAACAGCAATCAATTCTTATATGGACCCGTTATAAACTTACCCAAATAGGGTAACAAAACGGCATGTGGGGGGCTAACGAAAAAGGGAAAATTTCGAATGAATCAAAGATTATAAAAGAGTGGAACTTCCCTGGACCAGACGTTTTTCTACTTGAGACAAAGAAAGGCAATTGTATCTTGGGAGGTTTGTGTGTTTACTTAGTGGCATGGCATCAAAATCCCTTTTGTTAAGATGACTGATGATATGTGAGACGTTGTCTTTTATGGGGTTCGAACAAAAGTCAGTTTCTTGATATGCTGTCAAAGACACGTACTTTGAAATTTCGCAGCAGACCCAATCATATATAAACCTGCTCATGGCCTTCCAGATGAAGGCCAAAAGGGAGCTAGGAGTGACATAACTGATCATATTCACGCACCATGATCAGAAGAATTTTCCTAGTTTTCTCTGTTTATATTTGCTGTGTTATTTCCGCAGATAACAGTACCGAAAGTAACAACGGTACCACTTGGCCTAACAGCTATGCCTGTGATATTCAGCTCTCCGCAATATCAGAAGGTTTCAATGCACAATTTTACGAGTGGGAATTTCACGACCTTGAAACTTGTTACTCAGCTTCTTACATGGAAGAGGGGTATCTCAATGGAAATAAGACGTCGAATACTACTGGTGTGTTGAATCCTCAAATAAACAACGTTTCGGAAACGTTACATGTTCAAACAGCCGTTGACGGAGAAGTGTTCGGGGTCCCGGTCTCCATTACTAACTACTTAGTTGAATTGAAGGGGTATTTCTACGCTCAGGAGACTGGCTATTATTCATTCCAATTGGAGCAAATGGATGACTGTGGAATGGTCCTCTTTGGAAATGAAGCAGCTTTTGAGTGTTGTAACGCCGACGCATATGTTTTCGAAGAGAATGATTCCGATAACTATTTGCTCTTTACCACTTACGATTACAAAAGAAACATGCAAGCGTCACTTTATCTTGAGGCAGGTTACTATTTCCCTCTCAGAATTGTTTATGTTAACGGCTATCAAGTAACGATCTTAGATTTCAGCGTTGTCACACCCTCTGGTATCGAACTTACGACAGATTTTTCTGGATGGATATACCAGTTCCTGGGTACCGATGATGAAAGGATGTGCTCTTCGACAACTGTCGCACCATCTACTGTGACTACCACAACTCCTTGGACCGGAACTGTTACTTCTACAACTACTGTCACCGGAACAGATGGTGACGTTACCGAGATTGTCGAGACTCCAACAAACAACCCACATACCACGACCACCACTACAGGATGGACCGGAACTGATACGACTACCAGTACTACCACTGGTTCTAACGGTGACGTTACCGAGTTCGTCGAGACTCCTACTCATACTCCACACACTACTACCACCACTACTGGATGGACAGGTACTGACACCACTACCAGCACTACCACTGGCTCCAATGGTGACGTAACTGAATTCGTCGAGACTCCTACACATACACCACACACCACCACTACCAGCACTCCTTGGACTGGGGCGGGAACATCTACTACCACTACTACCGGCTCCAACGGTGATGTCACTGTCATCATTGAGACTCCAACCGATGCTCCACATACAACCACAACTACTACTGGATGGACCGGAACTGATACGACTACCAGCACTACCACTGGTTCCAACGGTGACGTTACCGAGTTCGTCGAGACTCCTACTCATACACCACACACCACCACTACCACAACTCCTTGGACCGGAGCTGTTACCTCTACAACTACTGTAACCGGATCAGATGGTGACGTTACGGAAATTGTCGAGACTCCAACTGGACAATCGAGTCACTCTCCTCACACTACTACTACCACAACTCCTTGGACTGGTTCTTACACCACAACCAGCACTACCACTGGCTCCAATGGTGACGTAACTGAATTCATCGAGACTCCTACTCATACACCACACACCACCACTACCAGCACTCCTTGGACTGGGGCGGGAACATCTACTACCACTACCACCGGTTCCAACGGTGATGTTACTGTCATCATTGAAACTCCAACCCATACTCCACATACCACCACCACTACCACTGGATGGACTGGGACTGACACCACTACGAGTACTACTACTGGTTCTAACGGTGACGTAACTGAATTTGTTGAGACGCCAACTCACACTCCAGTTACTGCAACCACGACAGAGCCTTGGACTGGTACATACACTTCATATTCTACCACTACTGGTTCTAATGGTGACGTGACTGTTATTGTCGATACGCCAGCTTCCACTCCTTTCACACTTACCAGGACTACCCCATGGAGTGGTACATTCACTTCCACTACGACCACTACAGATTCACTTGGAGATGTCACTGTCATCATTGAGACACCTACTAACACCCCACATACTACTACCACTACTACTGGATGGACAGGCACTGGCACCACTACCAGCACTACCACTGGTTCTAATGGCGATGTCACTGAATTCGTTGAAACACCAACCCACACTCCTCGCACCACGACTACTACCAGTGGATGGTCCGGGTCAAGCACTATCACCAGTACCACCACTGGTTCTAATGGTGACGTCACGGAATTTGTTGAAACCCCAACTCATCACCCATCCACCGTCACTACCACTAGTGGGTGGACAGGAAGCAGCACCAATACCAGTACTACCACTGGCTCGAATGGTGACGTCACTGAGTTTGTCGAGACTCCAACTGAACAATCGAGTCACTCTCCACACACCACTACTACCACAACTCCTTGGACTGGTTCTTACACCACAACCAGTACCACCACTGGTTCTAATGGTGACGTCACGGAATTTGTTGAAACCCCAACTCATCAGCCATCCACCATCACTACCACTAGTGGGTGGACTGGTTCTAGCACTATCACTAGTACCACCACTGGTTCCAATGGCGATGTCACCGAGTTCGTCGAAACCCCAACGAACAAACCATCTACTGTTACCACTACCAGTGGCTGGAGTGGGTCTAGTACTATCACTAGCACTACTACTGGAACAAATGGCGATGTCACTGAGTTCGTGGAGACACCCACTCGCACTCCATCAACTGTCACAACTACCAGTGGATGGACGGGAAGCAGCACTATCACCAGTACTACCACTGGCTCTAACGGTGATGTCACGGAATTTGTTGAAACCCCAACTCATAAGCCATTAACTGTCACTACTACCGAACCTTGGACCGGGACTACCACTTCCTACTCTACTACTACCGGATCCAATGGCGACGTAACTGTCATCATCGATACTCCAGCTTCCACTCCTCTCACTCTTACAAGAACCACTCTATGGACTGGAACCTTCACATCTACCACTACAACTACTGATGAGCGTGGTGATGTCACAGTTATTGTCGAGACACCTATGAAGTCCACTGTCACAACTACTAGTGGATGGACTGGAACTGTTACTTCTACCAATACCGTTACTGGGCCAGACGGCGATGTTACCGAAATCATTGAGACCCCAACTCATACTCCTTCCACTGTCACTACCACCAGTGGATGGACTGGATCTGTCACTTCTACAAGCACAGTAACCGGTACAAACGGTGATGTCACTGAAATTATCGAGACTCCAACTCATTACCCATCTACAGTCAGCACTACCACTGGATGGACTGGTACAAACACCGTCACAAGTGACGTCACTGGTCCAAATGGCGATGTTACTGAATATGTTCAGACTCCTACTGGTTTCCCAACGGATACTGTTACAACTGGATGGACCGGAACCAATACTATTACAAGTTACGCTACAGGGCCAGATGGTCATGTTACCAAGTACATCGAGACACCAACACATAGACCATCTACTTCATCTATCACTACCCCTTGGGATAAGTCATACACCACCACTTCTTCCTCCACAGAACCAGATGGTGACGTCGTTGTTTACATTAAAACTCCAGTCTCTAAGAGACAGACCATTAGTTTCACCACTCCTTGGGACAAGCCATATACTGCTACTTCGTATGCCACTAACCCAGATAATGGAGTGGTCACAGCTATTGTGGAGACTCCTATTAAGACTCAAACAATCACTGAGTTGTGGACCGGAGATTACACCAAGACTTCCACTGCCACTAACCCTGAAAACGGAGATGTCACTGTTATCGTTGATGTTCCAGGTGCCGCTACCACCACAACTACTTTGCCTGCTAAGGGATTCGTCAGTACCAGAGTCATTATAGTCGAAACTCAAGCTGATGTCACTAACACTGTGGTAGAACTCATCACCTGTGCTCCAACTACTTCCAAGGGCAATGTAGTAACTATCACTTCGACTATGTGTACGGCCACTCTCAACAAAGATGGATCTGCAGCTTGTAATGGATCTTCCGGATCTAGCTCTGGAAACTCTGGAAACTCTGGCTCATCAGGCTCATCAGGCTCTGACAGCTCAGGTGCTTCTGGTGACTCAGGTAACTCAGGCAACTCAGGTAACTCAGGTGCTTCTGGCAACTCAGGTTCTTCTGGTAACTCAGGTGCTTCTGGAAACTCCGGTTCTTCGGGAGCTTCAGGCTCTGGCTCTGCTTCCGGTACCACAGTATTCGAAGGCGACGCTTCTAGCTTGTCTGCCCAATCTGGTCTCCTTGCCGCCTTGATCCTGTTCCTTTTCTTCTATTGAGAATTGGATGTCCCCGGACATGCTTACTTTTGTTCTACCAGGCATGGTCCCTGGCCTCCCCCTTTGTGACTTGGTGATAGCTCTTAGCTAGTCACCCCTCTTTTTTTTTTTTTTTGTTATTTTATCGCAGACAGACAATAAGAACTGTTCATTCCGAGAGTTTCCTCTTCCATGGACATTCTGCTCTTTTCAATCTTTCTTTTGGAGGCTTTTATTAATAAACTATATTGTATTAAGGCAGTGTGCTCTGTACCTTATCTTACATAGTCGTAAACTGGAGCTATTTACTAAGTGTTCACAGAGTAGCATTTTACAAATAACACAAGGATGAGTATAACATAGCGATTTACTAAATCTGATCAAGTGTGGGGGACAGATTTGCCGCTTAATAGAAACTGAAACTCATAGAAGATGTCAGTGGGTCCAGATAGTGATCTATAAAACTGAGTCCCTTGTCAGTCCCTCTCAACAATCTATATTTCGCTATTATACAAATATGAGTCTAGTATGGGCCTATCATGTTCTTGTATGTGTCTAGTTTTGGTACCTTTCAGGCATGTGATTCTTTTTTTTCTCCTTAAAAAGCTCACACACATTTAAATTTTCTTACACCTTTTTTCTTTTGTGAGCGCCGCACTTTTCACCATTAAAATGCCCTACAAAATTATTCGTTCGTAATGCGCTCGCGTGAAATTTTTTCATCTACAACTAAACTGAGGCTGACGGTACGAGATTATCGGTTGATTAGTTGATTACAACATAGATTTAAAATGGCTTCTTCTGTCCCTGGAAGTGTTCCTCTCCCTCAGTCTCGTTATGACTTATCAACTTATTGGGGTCGTGTCAGACATTGTGCTGAGATTTCCGATCCTAGAATGCTTTTGACCACCTCTAGAGACATCGAAGAATCAAAGAAATTGATCAGTGAATACAGAACCGGTAAGGTATTGACAATGACTCCTGAGTTATGGAAACTGAAACGTATTTTGGATTCCAGTATTCACCCAGATAATGGTGAAACTGTTATCTTACCATTTAGAATGTCTTCCTGTGTTTTGAGTAACTTGGTAGTTACTCTGGGTATGTTGACTCCAAATTTGGGATCTCTGGGTACTCTTTTCTGGCAATGGCTGAACCAGTCTTTGAATGTCGCTATTAATACCCTGAACGGTAACAAATCCCATCCTATGACCACTCAGCAGTTGTTGACCAACTACGGTTTGGCCGTTACCCTGTCTTGCGGTGTTCTGTTGGGATTGAATTCTATTGTTCCTCGTTTAAAGAACGTCAGTGCCGGTACCAAGACTGTTTTGGGTAGATTAGTACCTTTTGCTGCCGTTGTCAGTGCTGGTATTGTTAACGTCTTCTTGATGAGATCTGAAGAAATTAAGAAAGGTATCAGTGTCTTCGACAAGGAAGGTAACGAAGTTGGACTTTCCAAGAAGGCTGCTATCCAAGCTGTAGGAGAGACTGCTCTGTCTAGAGTTATCAACGCCACTCCAATCATGGTTTTACCTCCATTGATTTTACTTAGATTGCAAAAGAATGTCTTAAAGAATAAGAGTGTTGGAATCGTCAACTTATGTAACATAGGTTTGATCTTTGCTACTTCTTTGGTCCTGTTGCCTCTCCTGATTGCCGTTTTCCCACAACGTAGAACTCTGCCAGTCTCAAGATTAGAGCCTCATTTACAGGGATTGAAAGACAACAAGGGAAACGAAATCACAACTGTCGAGTTCAACAGAGGTATGTGAAATCTTTTATAACTTCTTGTAATATATATCTACATCTTTATTTGGAATACCGGTATTCTTTTAAGTTATATAGTTAAAAAAAAATCATAAATGTGTGTTAAGATAATGCACTAGACAGTATGTCGTCTTTATGAGCTCTTTCGCTTAGGAAGAGTAAGAAGCCAAGACAGCGACACCAATACAGCTATTTCTCTCCTCTGGAAGACCAAGAGTCATGTAGTAAAGGTCAGTGGCAGAAGAGTCTGGGCATGCGTAGAATGAGGAAGTTCCATTGAACTCAAATGGATAGAGACCACTAGAGGTCTTTTCACCGATGCTGAAACCTTGAGTAGCCAAACCGATATCATCGATCAAGGAAAGACTGTCGTCAAGGTTCTTCTTCAAGTAGAGACCATCGGTTGTCTTGACGAAACCAGCATCAATTTCCCAGCTGGCTGGGGAAACACCTGCATCCTCAAAGTAGACGGCTGGCTTTTCCGATTTAGTACCCCAGGTGGAGTATTGAAGAACACTGGTAGAGTGAATGTTGACAAGGCCAAAACTTTCAGCAAAGCAGACAGCTGGAATAGCAAGAGCGGCAATGGTTTGAGTGAATTTCATTTTGTGAATTGTTAGTTGATTGTTTGTGTTTAGATATTAAGAATTGATAATTCTTGACTGTTGTTTGATGATTGATAAATGAGTCGAGGAAGCGAGGAACCAGAGTCTCTTTTATATCATTTCCGAGCATACTCCTCCACAATTCAACTGAGCCCCATGATACTTAATTTTAGAAACTTCGTGATGTTGTATAAACAAATCTGCACCTCAAAATAAAAAAAATATTCCGCTTTTCCGCAGGGGATGGAATGCAACATATCATTTAGTGTAATTCCATGACGTTTTTCCCCTTAAATTGAGTGCATTTTTAGGTTGATGGGCACTCGGTTAGATGGGCTTGGTGGGCTTGCTTTGGATTGCTTTGCCATATGAGACACCTAGTATTTTTACTTTATTCTGATTTGATATATCACTTGGGTCTATTGAGATGAGGTCTAACCTTACCCCAAACGTCTATCAAATTCACAATAAGCGGGAAGAGGATCGAGGCTTGTAATGACCTCGAAGAAAGCGGAAAATAAAGATTACATTTGATTTATGCAGGTAACAGGTAATCCCCCACTATTTTTCCCCAGTCTCCGCGATTGCTTTTCTATTTTTATCTAGATTCCACCGCCTTCTTCTGCAGGATGATCGATTTCTCCGAGGGCGCCTCCGTCAACTTTAAATTATTTCTTTTTCGATCTTATGCGTGGAAGGAATTTTAAGTTTGAGGAAAATTAATATGACGTCATAAAAAAGAATGACAGAGCGATGAGCTATGTTTAGTGTGAAACAGTAGATCAAGTAGATAATAAGGGGTGGGGTCGAAGTATGGGGCATTATAGGAGTGCAAATGTTTACGCCACATGATATTTCGAGACATGTGACTTTAAAAAAATGTAACCTTCTATGTAGTAGCAAGTTGAGATCTGATATTTATAGAAGGGATTTGTGTCAAATTAAGCTACAATATTGCTGACGATAATAAATGCCAAGAAAATCAGTTTAAATCTATATCAACTGTTGACTAATCACTTTAAATAAATCGAAGATGGGATTCCAGGGGATGACATCATAATTAGCTCACCAGAATCTCCACTCAGGTAATGTTTGACAACCGACGGAGTTTTCAATTTCTGTTCTTGATTTGAAGCTGATGAATTTTTCAGGAGAGAACAAGTCAGTTCCTGATGGTGCAACTAATAAACCACAACCTTTACCTCCTAACGTAGTCTGGAAAGTTTCGAATCCTTCCAGTTCGAAACGTTGTACTAATTCTTCGAGCAGAGCAGTATTCTTGTTATTAAGTAAAGTAATAGCGCATCCACCTCCTCCAGCACCAGTCAATTTAGTCTCTCCTACGCCCAATTCATCTGTAAGCATTTTAATTTTGTCTAAGGCAGGGTGACTGACACCAAGAGAAGACAATAAACCTTGGTTGACTTTGACCAATTCCAGTAATTTGTTTTTAGACTCCTCATTGAGGGGACGCAACATAATTGAGTACAGTTCCTTCAGAATCTGCTCCATTGCAGTCAATACAGCAGCAATAACAGGAGGATATTCCTGATTCAATCTCGAAACATTAGCAACAAGATCCAGCGTTCTTCTTGGGATCTTAGTGTTTGTCAATAATAAATCTAAAGAAGGGAAATTTCTCATGGAAGTCCTTACATTGGAAGCAGCAGTTTGAGGAGATCTCTGGAACATGACGGCACCACCATGGGATGCACAGGCATTGTCAATACCAGATGGAGTACCGTGTATACATTTTTCACCCATAAAAGCCCAAGAATCGATGAATTGACAGTCTGGATTCTCGGAAGTTGAGGTGATTGGGTCATCCAAGCGAAGGGAAGGAGCTTCGACATGACCTCCTAAATACGACAAAGCACTACTGATACAGACACTGATCGACAGCGAGGATCCCAACCCAGCTCCAATAGGCAAAGTGGAGCGGACACAGAAAGTACAACCAGGAGTGGACTTGTCACACAAATTAACATACATGTAAAGGAAACAAAGCAGTGCCGAATAATGTAACAGTGACGGGAGGCTGTTGAGCATATGGTTTGAGAGGTGATCGACGATCTCTGGGATCAATTCTTCAGTAGTAGAAGGGCGAGACGAAGTCAGACCATTCTTCAGGACTAAATCCCAAGGGAAATCAGCAATATTCCAAGTGAACGAGAAGTCAATGTCCGGGAACTCCAAACATATCTTGTCCTTATCCAGATTCTCACTCACTAATAAGTAAGTTCTCAACGATAACAGCAGCGCTATAGCCGGCTTATTATAGACGACGGCATGTTCTCCAAAGAGGATAACTTTTCCTGGAGCTGAGGTGACAAATGGCGATACCATGATGGATATAATGAATAGGTAGTGATAAAAATATCAAAATATCCCAAAGAATTCCTCTAAAATATACCCGGTCCAAGAGTAGTCTGTTCACTCCCACTTTGAACGTCTCTGCTTCCCCTCGTATATTCGTATACCCGCGCGAGATCCGCCGAGGCTCTTTGGAGGTTCCTGAAAAAAAGGTAGCGCGCGAGTCTTTGGAAAGTCGTGCAAATGCCACCAATCCGTTTTGTGCTCACCTCTCATATTAGGAAGCTCATCGCAGCCCCTCACCTCCCTTATCCGGATCTGCGGAAATTTTTTCTAAGCTGAAAATTTTTTAAATATTCATTTGAAGAGGTGATAGAAGGGAGAGAAGATCATAGAAACAGCGGGATGTCATCGGAGGGAGCTCAGTCGAAGATCCGTTTCTTCACACGTGAAGAAGATGAGTCGCTTCGCGTACAGGATGCCTCATTGTTTGTACCTGTCACCTTAAAGAGATATGGGTTATCGGAGATTGTGAATCATTTATTGCAGACAGAACAGCCGGTTCCATTTGACTTTCTTATCGATGGAGAGTTGTTGAGTGGATCGATTGAGGATTATTTGGTGAGTCGTGGATTATCCAGTGAAGTCTTATTGAATGTTGAGTATAAACGTGCCATTCTTCCACCATCTTATTTGAATTCTTTCAACAACGAAGACTGGATCTCTTCTATTGATGTGATGTCCTCGATTTCGATTCCTGAATCGGACCTTCGTTTGGATCTGAAGATCATTTCTGGTGCTTATGATGGTATTGTTAGATTATACAACATGTCCGGTAAAGTGGAACATCAATTCAGTGGTCATCAAGGTGTTGTCAAGGATGTGAAATTCATCAACCCTACAAGGTTAGTAAGTGCAGGTAATGATACCAACTTGAGATTATGGAAATTGAAATTGGACAAAGATATAACTGAAGAAGGTGAGAAGCCAGGTCAAACTGTAGCTATTTTGGAGGGTCATAAACTGCCTGTATCATCTTTGGCTGTCGATGCCAAATCAAATAGAATTTTAAGTGCTGGTTACGACCATACCGTTGGTTTATGGTCAACTTTGCCAAAAGAGATGACCTCGATCGAATTTAATAAGGATAAGATGTCGACACTGTCGAAGAAGAGATTAAAGTTAGCTCTTGCTGATGTCTCCATTAAAAGAAAAAGTCCATTGTCCTTCTTAGAGAGTCATTCAGCTCCAGTAGAAGGTGTCATTTTTGACGTTGGAGATCTGTCGGTGCTGTACTCTTGTTCTCAAGACCATACATACAAGACTTGGGATTTAGTCACCGGTAGATGTGTAGACACCAAAAGTACCAACTTCTCTCTCTTGTCGATGGTACAATTACAGAAGAAGTTGGTCGTCTTAGGTTCATCTCTGAGACATATTGTCCTCTCTGATCCTCGTACACCAGAGACCCAAAAACAATTAACTGGTCACTCCAATTTCGTCGTTGGATTGTCCGCATCTCCAAGTAATGAGTTCATGTTCAGTTCTGCATCTTTCGACGGACTCGTCAAGGTCTGGGATATCAGACTGAACAAGTCTCTTTACACAATCACTAGAGAGAATACAGAGGATAAGAAGAGTAAGGTGAAGATCTTTGATGTATGCTGGAATGAGGAAGTAGGTATTGTCAGTGGAGGAAGTGACAAGAAATTGCAAATTAACACTGGAAGCATTTAAGTAATATAGAAATATACAGTCGATTGAATATTATGTAGATATTGTAGAGAGTATGGGGTATGATTATGTAAGCATATTGGTACTGAATGCACGACTTAATGAAAGACTCTGGATATACTGGTGTCCTAATTAGGATAATTGAGTGAGCACGACTTTTGATATCCTGGTGTCCCGATTAGGTAATTGTGCATGCACGACTTTAGTTACCCCCAATGATATACTCCAACAGATATTCACCAGATACCAAACAGACACCGAAGACCCTTGGGATTTACTCAGTAGTTCAGTCATGACCCACCTAACCCGTATACACACCACAACCAAAACTACACCACCTCAAAATTAGAACATTAGTCAATTACACTATATAATGCAGTAAAATACAATCAATTACGACAGGTGAATAATGGTACTCCATAATGACCTTGCCACATACTTTCTAAATCGGTAAGATATCCAAGTAACTGAGGATCTTGTTCATCAATGACTTTCCAAGAGTACAATGAGGCCAATTTTTTGAATTCAACCAAATTTAATTCCACTTTAGGACGAGTTCCGTATTTCAAAGGTCCAGCATTGATCCACAGCAGTTGACCTTTTGGGAAAAGTGATGAGATCTTGTCTAGAGAATCCATGTAGTTGAAAAGGTTTTCCAGAGTGTCCATGAAGAATACTGAGAGAATGACAACGGAGTCAAAACGGGTCAGAAGCTGTTTTTTAAGATCATTATTCAGGTCGTTATCAATGATCTCATCTAAATATCCAAGATTCGTGAAATCTCCATATGATAAATGAAGATTAGAAGGTTTAGAACCGACAGTCTCGAGTTCTAGGCTTCGAAGTTGCAGTTTCAGACTCACCTGATTAGAATAACTATGTATATATGGATGAAATTTATAAGACGTTTTGTCAGTGTAGATGAATTCGTTCAACGATTTCATTAACATGGAATATTCAATACTTTGAACTTGCAGAATCTCTGGGAAAGTATTCAGAACTTCATACAGCACTCTACCAAGTCCTGAACCAGGCACAAGAACAAGGGTTCTAGAGAGATCAAAATCCAAAGCAGGTACTTGTTTTTTGATATAGTCAAGGATTGGACCGGTCTCTATATCACCTTTAGGAGTCCAATCACGTTGGAAATGACATACCGACTCAATGACACGGAAATTATTGTTGCCATTACTTGAAGAGGTGGGTTTACTACCAGCCAGAGTCTCAAGGTAAGTAAACCGATAAGAATCACGAACATGGTCGGCAATGGCACCGACTAACAGCAGATTCGTCTTGATTGCAGTGTCAATTTTGCCAATACGGGTGAAATAACCGATTTTCTCCAACTGAGACTGACGTTTCCAACTCAATTGTTTAGCATTATGACGTCTTGATTGGTTCCATTCTTTAGTAGCACGTTCATACAGGGTGAGTTGATGATAAGTTTCTAGCAGCAGGAATCTTTCAGTTTCAGCAGTGATGGAGGTCAGTCCCAGGCCCACTCCAGATCCAATTCTATCCCATACTAATTGTTTTAGCAGTGAGTACCCCTTGCTGTTCCTGATGGTCCCCATGATCATTACCACAAATACTCCAAGTGATGCTCTAGAGTCGCCAACGAAGGTATCGACTAAGTAATACAGGGCAAGAGAGATGGCGATATGGATAAACACGTTATCACGGTGATCCATGACAAGAAATGTTTTTGTTATGCACCAATGGTGTTCTGTATGGTCATGCTGTTTATTGTGATCAGCAGATGAAGGTCATGTCAAAGGGATCTCTGCCTGACGTCCCGCGCGCAGCCCCGCCCGATCCTCCGCCTAGAGCCCCGCCCAGATCCTGATCAATGAGCCGATTGTGCACTCCCCATTATTCTGTAATTGGACTAATTAGGTGAGAGTGCACGACCAAAAATATTTCACTCTCGAGACTCAGGTTGAGGAGAGTTAAGATGGGATGATAAACCAGAGAAATCGAAGGTATTTTGAGTGAAGACAGTCATCCACAGTAATGTTGAAAGGTATAGGCACTGATATTGTGCGAATTGTACGATTTGAGCAGATGGTCACAACTAGAAGCCCCTCTCATATAGAGAGATTTGCTCGTAGAGTGTTGAATTGGGAGCATGAACTGAGAAGAGGTGAGATAATAGAGGCATTGAAGGATGAAAAGAATGGGAAGGTGGCTAAACTGGACACTAAACTGGACCTTGTTAAAGTCTTAGCATCCTCATGGTGTATCAAAGAACTGATTTACAAATCTCTTTCCCCTCTTCAACAGCCTCATTTCATATTTAATGAGTGGTACAAAACCAATGATGCCGACGGACGTCCGTCGGTGAATTATATTGGAGATAACAAATGTTTCAAAGGTGATTTCTTCCTTATTAGTATGAGTCACGATGGGGATTACATGGTTAGTACAGTAGTGCGGCAGTAGCCAGGCACCACACTGGCAATAGCCCTACCAAATTTATCAATACTAAGATGTCTAATTAACTATATAAATGTATGAACTAAGGATTATCTACTCCCACTCAACAGTAGCAGGTGGCTTAGAAGTAATGTCGTAGGTGACTCTGGCAACACCGTCAACCTCGTTGACAATTCTACTGGCAACCTTCTTCAAGAACAGGGCCTCGAAAACAAACCAATCAGCAGTCATGAAATCGGTGGTCTCAATAGCTCTTAAAGCAATGACTTGCTCGTAAGTTCTTTGGTCACCCATGACACCGACACTCTTAACAGGAAGCAAAGCAGCGAACAGTTGGGAGATTTGTCTGTACAAACCAGCCTTCTTGATCTCCTCGATGAAGATGTAATCAGCCTCACGCAGAATCTTAACTTGAGCTGGAGTGACTTCACCAAGAACTCTGATAGCGATACCTGGACCTGGGAATGGATGTCTCCAGACCAAATCTTCTGGGATGTTCATGATCTCACCAAGGTGTCTAACCTCATCCTTGAACAATTCTCTCAATGGCTCGATCAACTTCAATTTCATGTTCTCAGACAAACCACCGACATTGTGATGGGTCTTGATAGTTTGAGATGGACCCTTGAAAGAGATACTCTCAATGACATCTGGGTACAAAGTACCTTGCAAAAGGAACTCGATCTCAGTTCCGTCAGAAGTCTTAATACTAGAAGCGACTTCTTCAAAGACATCGATGAAAGTGTTACCAATGATCTTTCTCTTCTTTTCTGGGTCGGTGACACCGGCCAATTTGCTTAAGAATCTTTCACCAGCATCGACAACGGTCAAGTTGATACCCAAACCTTCATCCAAGGTCTTCTTGACGGTCTCGGTCTCGTTCTTTCTCATAACACCGTTATCGACGTAGATAGCATGGAAACGGGAACCAATGGCCTCGGTCATCAACTTGGCAGCGACAGTAGAGTCGACACCACCACTGACAGCACCAATGACCTCCAGAGTAGGACCGACAAGAGTTCTGATTCTGTTAATTTCAGTCTCGATGAAGTTCTCCATAGTCCAGTTGGTGGACAGTTTACAGATATCAACGGCAAAGTTTCTCAATAAAGTCTTACCTTGAGCAGTGTGGGTGACTTCTGGGTGGAATTGAATACCGTAGATTTGCTCCTTCTCATGAGCAACAGCAGCGTAAGGAGAGTTGTCGGAAGTAGCGACGATCTTGAAACCGGTTGGCAAGGAGTGAAGTTTGTCACCGTGAGACATCCAGACTTGAGAGTGGTCGACACCCTTGAAAAGAGCACAAGATGGGTCCTCAACGTTCAAAGTGGCTGGACCGTACTCTCTCTTGTCACCTCTTCCAACACCTTTACCGTTGATCCAGGCCAATTCTTGCATACCGTAACAGATACCCAAGATTGGAACGTCCAACTTGAAGATATCGTGGTCAACGTGAGGAGAACCTTCCTCGTAGACAGAGTAAGGACCACCGGACAAGATGACACCCTTTGGTTTCCATGCCAATTCACTGATCTTTTGGGTACATGGCAACATCTCGGCGTAGACGTTGAATTCTCTTAATCTTCTGATGATCAAATGGGAGTATTGGGATCCGAAATCCAACACCAAAATGGTGTTGAAGACGTTTCCGACTTCTTCGACTGTGGCAGACATCGTTCTAATATTAGGGGTTGTTTCAAAACTATAGCGCTAGCTTGACCTCCACCAACTATTACAACAAGATGGCCAGAGCTTAAATAAAATTTTTTTTTCAATTCGAGAGGAAAAAAGAAATGGGAGGAAAATTTTTTTTGGTGCGATGACACAGATAAGGTGAGATGGGGGAAAAAAGGGAGGGATAATAAAGAAGAGGGGTGATTAAAGAGGGGAGGGGCAATGGGAGGAGATGGGAGGAGAGAATTAAAAGCGTAGCATGGTACTGGTATGACATTGGGGTGGATTTAAGATGTTAGTTGGGTGAATTTGGGTTGAATTGAGAGTCTAGTAGGTCCAGTGTGATTTCTCTAGACTAAGAAGTAGGCACCTTATTAGTGGTTGATTTTATAGTTTTTCGCTCTTTAATGTATGGAAAATTAAGTTAGTGACTAATAGAAGGAGGGAGAAGAGAAAAAAAAGAGTCAATGGTGAGTGACTAATAGTTGTAATTTGCTATGACAGAGAACTGGAATGTGAGAGAAGAGAGAGAAGAGAGAGAAAGGAGAGAGTAAAAGGAGCGAGGAGTTAGAAAAAAAGGGAAGGAATAACTTGAGGTGGAAATGAGGTGAACTTAAATCTTTGGACGTCATTAATTTTTTTTACGTTTACGTCTATAAGAATTAAGGTATATAAATATTAAATAGATGAAAAGTTAAGAGTGTGGTGTGGTGATGGGGGAGGGGTGATAAATTGAAAAGAGCCACTCATCTACAGTATCCAATATGAACCGTATGAACCAATATCTAATACCACTTAACAATACCCAAGAGAGATTTTATTTGGCTCATTGATTTCTCAAAAGAGTTCCAAACTTATCCCATTGATAATCAAACAGACCCTATTCCGTGTGTACCCCACGATTTGTCTCTCCCAATTTCCATCACCCCTTTTCTTATGTGTGTCTCCTTATTCTTTTTGTGGTTACCCCTTTTAATTTTTCCTTTCAATTTTTCCCTTTAAGTTTTCACCACCAATTATCCTGTCCAAATCAGGAAAGTCGTGCAAATTACCTCAATAACACCCACTGGATTACGCCTATTTATAATCTTCTCCTTGACCCTACTGGCAAGTTCAATATACACCACATACAATGGATGAATACCTCGCAGATTACGATTGGAAGGATATCTCTCCCATCTCAATAGAGGAGCAGACTACTCCTCAGCTCTGTCATATTTTATATTCAGACAAATACAAGACAATCATGGGATATCTCCGCCTGTTGATGCTGAACAAAGAGTATAGTGAGCGGGCCCTCGCATTGACAGCAGAACTGATTCATATGGTTGCCGCTCATTACACAGTATGGCAGTACAGATTACATATAGTGAGCGCTTTGAAACGGGATGGACCCACCGAGCTTCTGTGGTGTGACGAGGTACTGTTACTGAATCAGAAAAACTACCAAATCTGGCATTATAGACAGCAGGTGATTGGGTATTGGACAGGTACGGGGGCTGATTTCAATGCTGCTGCCTCGGAATTGCCTCTTATTGACACCATGCTTGTTGAAGACAATAAAAATTATCATGTCTGGTCTTATAGGAAATGGGTACAGCTGACGTTTGATTTGGATCTCGAGAGAGAGTTTGAGTTCGTCAACTCGATGCTCCTGTCAGATGTTCGTAATAATAGTGCTTGGAATTATCGCTACTTTTTAATTGTTCAAGAGAAAAAGAAATCCTCAAAGAAGGACCATAAAGTTGAGATTCAATTCGTCAAGCTGCTGATCCGTCTGGCCCCACAGAACGAGTCCGCTTGGAATTACCTCAGCGCCATTTATGAGTTATACAAGGAAAATGTAGGCGAGTTGGCTGATTTTTGTGGTGAATTTGCTGATGTAAACTCTGAAAAGGGAGATAATTCCTCCGTTGTGTGCATGTACCTGCTTCATTTATTACTGAAAATGCATCTGCAAAAGCAGGAAACCGATAAGGCCATTGAATTGTATGGATTACTTAAGGAATATGATCCTATACGGAAGAATTATTGGACATATTGTATTGAACAAATGGGATGAGTTTGGGATATAGTTGATGTGATGTAATTTGTAATGAAGAAATCGATATATATTTATATTTCTGGGTCTGTGCTTGGGTAGATCTACGTAAAATTATATCCTTCCAGTGAATTATGTGGACCCCTCGATCCTTCAGACAAGCGGTTCACATTAATTGAGAGATCCAAAATGGTTTTTCTTAAGCGAAGAAAATTGGGGGTTCGATCCTTGATCCTTCTGGTTTCCTAAATAGTTAATTAATATTATGCTCATCTTTCTTAGTCTTGATGTGTCTTTTTCTCTGTTTTTCTTTCTTTCCGTTCTCTCTCAGTGTCTGTGTTTAGTCAACAATAATTAATAATATGCTAAGCTCAGCTCTACTCTACTGATTGAACCCTACTCATCTTCTACAAGAACGCGACAAGAATACGACAATAAGCATAGATCCAGTACGTTAAAGCGGCCAATATGGCTCATGAATCACCACGACAACGAAAGTCCAAACGTCAATGGAAGAAATTGCTTTGGTTAAACCAAGATTACCCCGATAATTACACAGATTCGTCATTTTTATCACAGTTAAAGAGAAATGCCACGGTGGTGAATTATTCATATCTCAAGTTGGTGCATGATTTCACCTTGATAGTGATGCATTTGTCGACTATATTGTTAGTTCTATTGGTATTCTATGGAATTTACAATTTTTCATGGGATCTGAGGGTGCTGGTCACTCTGAGTTCTGTAGTTACTGTGGTCATGTTAGGCTCCATAGCGTTAGGGTCGAAGGGAGATGGATTAGCTGTGACGGGCACCGGGTCAGCTGTGACCGACACCGGGTCAGCAGCCACAAGTACTCTCCTCATTCTATTACTTTTACTTATTCTTTCACCTGTTCTTAAAAGTTTGGCCAATTCCACTTCCTCAGACAGTATTTGGGCCCTCAGTTGCTGGCTTTGTATACTCAACTTCATATTCAATGATTATTCTGTATCAAATACTCGGTCTGGGAAGCTGTCCGGAACTAATAATAACCTTTCAAAGAATTTATCACTTTCAAATGCCATCGTCTTACTGTCTAGACTTCAAACTAATGCCAGTGTCTTCTGTTTTGTCCTCTTCAGTATCCAAATCACGGCCGTACTACCTCTGTTCAATAATTTTGTACGTTCTCATGGTGGATGGATATCTCACTATATACAATTAGTAGTTACTACGGCAATAGTCACTATTTTAACGTACATTGAGCTTGGCTCTGTCTACGTCACCATCATTTTATCATTAGAAGCTGTCATTCTGTTCATTGGACCTCTGTATTTCATTCGGTTACAAAAATATAAAGATGAACTTCAAGGGCCATGGGATCCACTGAAACCTGTACTTTCAAACTAGCATACTACTACATACTTTAATACTACTTAATACATTCTTTATTACATACCAGTCATTGGTTACTGAAAACTCCAGCCGCAAGACATAAATTACGTCTGGTGAAATGGACTTTATAAACCGGTGTCTTTTTGGTGAAATACACACCCATATGATCATTAGAAGCTATGATTTCACCTCTCTTCTTTTGTTGTTCGTCTTTAACTTCTGGAGCTGAATTAGTAGATGAAGATCCTGTAGATCCTGTTCCAGTACTTGAGCCCAGATTAGTACTGGATCCAGTAGTTGAAGCGGCGGCAGCAGCAGCAGCAGCAGCCTTCAGTTGTTGTTGCAGAGCAATTGCGATAGGATCAAATGGTTCAGGTTGTGGATTAGAATCATTAGTACCTCTCTTAATATCCCAAACTCTTACCAGATTGTCAGCACCTCCACTGACAAGTACACTACCTTCTTGACTGAACAGTAACGAATAAATAGAGTTTCTACCATGACCACGCATTGTCTTCAAACGACGACCAGATGAGATATCCCACACATTGACTACACTATCCTCTCCAGCACTAGCCAACCATCTACCATCTGGAGACACAGCAAGACAATTAATGGCACTGGTATGTCCAATGAAAATACGTACACTGTCACCTCTGGCAACGTCCCACATTCTTAAAGTCTTGTCAGAAGAACCGGTGAATACATAAGTCGAATTAGGATGGAATTCAACACAATCTACATCGTTTAAATGGCCGGCAAAGATACGCAATGGGTTGACGTGATCACATGACCATAATCTCAGAGTCTGGTCATGAGACAGTGTAGCAAAGTAATGACCGAACGGAGAGAATTTCACATCCCAAACAGGTCCACTATGACCTTTATACGATACCAAAGAAGTGTAGGTATCCATAGACCATAACCTCACGGTCTTATCTTCACTTGCAGAGAGCATATACTTATTATCAGGACTGAAATCTAGGCCATAAACGGAGCCAGAATGACCGACAAGACGACGGGAATTCTGGTATTGTTGTTGGTTGAATGGGTCGTTCTTGAGAACACTCTTTAAAGGCGAACCATCGATACTCCAAAGACGAATAAAAGAGTCTTGGAAACCTGCTCCCACAATAGTGGAATCCTTGTTGAAGTTCAAGCAGGTCATGTCATCATTTACATTGTGGAAAGTGTACATACAGATGGAAGGTAACAGCAGTTGGACAGCGTCAAGCTTTATTTTGGCACGAGAGTCTTGGACAAGTTTGATTTCACGTTTCAAATCAATAGCAGATTTCATTGGCAATGGAAGAAGTTCTCTCAGTGGGGAATCGAGAGATTTATCTTGCTCATTCATTTGTTGGAATTCTTCTACAAGAGTCTTAGTAGGCAGGTCAGGCAGTTGAGGAAGCAGCAGCAGCAGTTCTTCATCGTCCCTTTGCTTCAATTCCAACTCCACTTCTTTCAGGAAATCCGGGTCCATAGGCATCTTACCCAAATTAACCGGTTTGGAGTTCATCAGACTTACATTTTTCTTTGTCTGATTAGCTGTGGTGATCAAATCTAACAGAGCAATACCTTCATTAGGATTCAGTTCACCTTCTTTTTCCAGCAGCAGAGAGTATTCCAAACTGTTGATAGTCTCATTATTAAGTACTGGCTCTATGTATTGGTTGATAATACGAATCACCAACGAACCTCCCACGGCTTCATTCTCATGTAAGAAATATAACAATAAGTTCAAAGAGGTCTTTGAGATCAGTAAACGATACTTATTGGATCTGAAGATCTTGGCTACTTGGTTCTCATCCAAATGCTCAGGTAACGAGATACCACCCAATGAAGTGACCTCGAAATTATGTAAAAGTAAATGATCTTCCGAGTATTTGTCGTAGAAAGCACGCAGTTCCGACTCACAAGTGCCCTTCAGGATCAAGTCGAGGTAACAATGGACAAAGACCGGGAAAAGAACCTTTTCCAAGTCGGCACGGTACATGTCCAACGAGGACTCACACCATGTTCTCAACATGGAGTAACCACGAGAGTACACGTCCAGTTCGGTGTCGTAGCTGGCGGCAGTGGAACCGTCTGGGGCGTGAGGAACACCCATGGCAGAGTTATGAGGGGAGACCGCGCTGGTTTGCAGCAGTGGGATTCTCGAGGACTCGATACGTAACATCGACTCGGTCTTATGGTACCCTTTCTTATTTAAATATTCCAATACGATTCTGTTGAGATCGGCCTGGGAGAATTGAGAAGTTTTTGGTTGGGCCAGGGCGGACTGGGCTGGGGTGGCGGCCGCTGTTGGAGCTCCAGCAGAAGCTCCAGCAGCTTGCTGACTCAGAGCGCCCGTCAGTGTGCCCACCAGAGTATTCGGTTGACCAGCGGTAGTACCTCCATTCCCAGTGGGAATAGCCGCTGGCGTTTTGCCTTTTTCTTGTTTAATGGGAGGGACCATCACGCTGAGTTAATCAATCAATCAATCGGCTAATCAGATGGGTACGTACGTTTGATTGAGCTGTGAGACCAAAGCTGAACGTGAACGAGACAGTTTTTTTTCTACTCCGCTGCGATTACGGGTTGGTGTGAATGAGATGAAGGAAGTTGTCAGCTTGAAGAATCAGGGCGATCTGAGGGAGGAAGAAATTGGGAGTGTACACGACTTTTCAATGAAGGTCGTGTATTATGTGTTAATTACGTTTTGGGACATTAGAATTTAATACACTACTTTTCAATTCGGATTAACTCACTACACCACTTCACTACTTTATTGACTATCTTTTTATTCACTTCTTTATTCACTACTTATTCACTACTTACTACATCAACATAATCGCATTAGGATCATCAACATACTCAACTCCAATCCTCAGCTTAACACGTACCGAACTATATTGTTTATTCATCTTCTTGATCTTACGTTGAAGAGATCCAATTCTAGCACGTACCGAAGCAGATGTCTTGATATCATCAGGAGATAATTCCACCATGATATCAACAGTATCAACTGGAGATTGCTGAGATTGTTGAGATTGCACGACTTTGAAATTGATCAGCCCCGGGCGAATGTTCCCTCCCGGGTGCACACCACAAATAACATGCATAATCTTTCCTACAATTCGGCACCAATACACGACTTCTGAAGATCCGGAAGCTTGGATGACCATTTGCTCGAGACGAGAAGCGTAGTTCTCTTCCACTTCAGGAACCTCAAATCCCCAACGATCACTACAAGCTAATCCGATCAAAGCTCTATAACGATGTGAAAGTCCGTGAGATCCGGCAATTATACCTGTAGTCAGAACATGTAACAGCAGAGTAGGTTGTAATTCCTTAGGATAAGAAGCATGCACGAACAGTATGTTACATAACAGGGGAGCGATGGAATCGTAGACTTCTGGAGGGACGAGATCGGCTGGTAACGCATTACGTAATAATTTGAGATAATCCTTAACTAACAATGGAGCGTAAGGTTTGGTCAGAGTGATCAATGGATCTTCGGCACGGATTTGTTGAGGGATCATCAGGTAAAGAACACCTTCACGTACACCTCCTTGACTGAAATGGACCAGTTTTATCTTTGGCAATGATTCGAAGGCAGCTGAGATCAACAAACCAACGGCTGGAAGCTGTTGTTTTCTTCTCTTAGAAATTCTGAATATGTCTCCGTCTCCGCTGCCAGAGTTTTCATCGGTATTTCCCAGTTGCAGCAGTTGCAGTTGCAGTTGCAGCAGGGGTGGGTAAGGAAATCCGTTTCCAGAAGGACCGAGATTAGGGATCTTGCCCTTCAAAAACAAAAAGTTAGCCATCGATTCCACTTCTTGACAATTGATCGAGAATCCATTGATAATAGTTGGAATCGGATAAGCAGGATTCTGAGACAATAACAAATGACCGAAACCTCTGAACCCTCCTCCACATACATACAAGTTATAACCTCCGTTACGTTGCAGTTCGAGTTGTAATTCCTCTGGAATGTCCATTCTGTCGAGCAGTAACTTATAAGAATGCTTGATTTCTTGGAAAACTACTTTAGGATCTTCATGAGCCAAACGATGAGTCAACAGCAGAGCTCCATATGGCATGGATTCTGGTCTTTGAGAGAGACGAATCTCCCCATTTTGTGAGATGATCCAACTCAATTGAGTAGAACCGCCTCCAACGTCCATGAAAAGACCTCTAACTTCATTGAAAGAACTGGCCACACCATAAGCTCCACAACGACCTTCGTCTTCTTTGCTCAATAACTCGACATCCCATCCGACAGTATCACGGATCAGCTGGATGAACTCCCTGGAGTTAGACAGTTCTCTTGTCAGCTCAGTAGCGACGACTTTGACTCCCGCTGGGGGGACACCGAAATCCTCACAAATCAACTTGAAACGTTTCATGGCAAAGAGAACATCATCGATGGTGGCCTGTGGGATAGGGCGCCGCAGATCGGCACCTTCACCAGTAGCGCGCTCGTGAGTCAGCTCAAACAATGATATGCCTACCCTGTCCTTGAAGACACAAGGCATGATTCTTGAATGGTGGGGCAGTTTTGAGGAGATCGAGAAACGGATCCCGTTGGATCCCATATCGACGATGGCTATCAAGGCTCTACTGACGACCTCTGCCTCGTTTTCGACGTCCGACATATCTTGGGGTTTCAAGGAGGGGGTGCTGGTGGTTGGGAGAGAATGGGCGCTTAAAGGTGTGGAAATGAGTCAAAAAGTGATAATTTTGCGGGTGGTTGAGGGCAGAGGGAAAGGGCAGAAATAAAGAGAAAACGAGGAAAGCGGTGAGAGGATCTAGTGAGAAAAGGGCATAATGCTCAAAAGTAACTAAAAAAAATGTGTTTTTGCCTAGTTTTGTGCCCAACGTTCTTGCCCACTATTTTGATATTGTGCTCTGGTATTATTCTGTTTGTAGTGAAGGGAAAGGCAAGGAGTCGAGTCAAGGTGAGGTGAGGTGATTGATGTTGATCGATTGAGCTGAGTAAAAATGGATTTCGTAGAATTAGGAAGGGAACTGGTCGATGCAGCTATTCAGGATACAACAATTGCAACCGCTGAAGAATTAGCTGATGTTCACAGGATAAGACAGGAAGTGGCGGATGCCGTTGGGAATGGCTCTGGGGCCGGATCTGGATCCGATACCACAGTGGCACCTCCCGCCATTGATGAAAATGAGGATGACGTGTTGATTACTGAAGATATTATTAGTTCCGGAGAGACGGAATCTGCTGCTTATGATGAAGATATGGAAGTTTCAAGTGCTGGAGAATTGGCCCGTCTCTCTAAGAAAGACGTTTCTGGTGGAATATTTGGAGATTTGACGGGTTTTGCCCTCACGTGTGGGATTAACTTGATTCTCCCATTTTTCAATGGGTTAATGCTTGGATTTGGAGAGATTGTTGCTCATGAGATTGGGTTTAAGTATGGATGGTTTGGAGCTAAAGTTGTACCTGCTCATCGTATGACTGGTAAGGTGAATATTACCCAACGTTCTTCGTATCTTTAGTATAGTGGTGTAGTAATGAATGATGAGGAGTAGAGGTAGGGTGTAGGGAGTAGAGAGTAGAGAGTAGAGGGGCAGAGGGGATGAAGATGCGGATGAAGATGCAGATGGGGGTAGACTGATCATGGAGGTAGATACCCGGAGGATATGTGTGAATATGGATGATATGTCATGAAATCATCCCCAGTTCATCTAGCACCTCCATCTCATCTCAACCCATCTGTCATTCCCTCCTGCTATTTTCCCTTCCATTTCCCCAAAAATTCCCGTGTCAATAACAGCAAATTTTTCTTGTTTACAAAAAAAACACACGCTCAAAGAGCTTTAAAGAAGGCGCTTAAGACTTCAAATTGCTCCATTGGACAAGATCTTTGTATGATGAAGGAGGATTCTGGCAGCTTATTGAAGGAGTTATTGCAGTCCTCGCGGAATTTGCCGAGTCGGACGAATGAATTGGGTAAAATCCAGCTCAATTTATCCGAGATCAAACGTCAGACCGACGCTTTGAGGGCGCCAATACCCTCCGGAGGTGCAACGAATGGCCTGCTGCAACAATATACCAAGCTGCACTACTTATTACTGCCAAGTGGTATCACCGTGGAAGACATAGAGAACGAATTGGAGTATGTGCAACTGCAGGCAGGTGTTATTGATACCTCTTTAGAAGGTGTGTCGGGGAACGCCGCCCTCAGTTCTGGTGTCATGGCGTCTTCTGACCTTGATGATGTGATTATGAAGAAAGATGAGAATGTCTTGATGGCCATTGAGCAAAGTTTAGCTGGCGCTGCCCAGGATTTCGATGAGTTTGTTAATAATAATGTTACTGTAGATTGGAAGACGAGGAAACTGGAGTTGAGGAACTCGTTTCAGATATTACTTCTGAATGGTAAGAGTGGGAATGGGATGAGTTTAGGTGTTGGTGGTGTTGGTGGTGCTGGAGCCGCTTCTGGAGCCTCTTCTGGGGTCGCTGCTGCAGGTAAAATCACTTGGAAATCCATGGATAAAAACAAAAACTCCATTTTCAACCGTGGAGAATTCACCGACGTTAAACTGCCCGTTTTACCTCAAGAAGTACTCAATAACCCAACTGTTTCTTATCTGTTAAGACAAAGATTCGAGACTCATGCCGAAATCATCTATAATTTGAACGAAAGTAGACAGCTGGGTAACAAATATCCTATTCTGTTGGTATTTGATGAGCTTACCAAGTTACAATCGAATGGGACTGGCTCAGGGGGTGCTGTTAGAGGTAATAATAAGTCCAAACAGATCCATCAGACTTGGAGAATCATCAATCATCTTGCTGGATCTGCTGATGAACTGCTGTTCTCCAAGTTACACCAACAAAATAGCATGGATTTACGTAAGAAGATCGTTTCTACTTCTAGAGAGATCTTGGAGCTGCAATTTTTGGATTATATCAATGAAAGTTATAGAACTAGTGTCCATGACCTGTCAAAGTCACTGCAATCAGCTTCTAATATGGCCAAGATCTCGTTCTTTATCGAGACAAAATTAAGACAATCGAAGAATGAAGCAGCTTCCTCGATTAATCCAGCCAATGGTGTCAATGATGCTTGGAAATTGGATAATTTGGCCATCATCAATGGAGTACCTATCTGGGCCACTATTTTCTACCTCATGAGAGCCGGTTTATACGAGGATCTGTTGGAAGTTACTATGCAAAACAAGGACAATTTCCAAAAATTGGAGAAAAACTTCCCAATGTACCTCAAGCTGTATGTCAAGAACCAATTCAAGCTTCCTATTGAGCTCCACCATAAATTACATGTCGAGTTCAACCAATATTTCAAGCATTTAAACAAGGAAAGTGACCCTTACCGTTACGCCGTGTACAAGATCATTGGTCGTTGTGATTTGAGCCGTAAGAATTTGCAGTATATCACTTCTTCCATCGAAGATTGGTTGTGGGTCCATTTATGTTTCACTAGAGAGGCCAATGTGGAAGACGATGACGATCCAATCTATGAAAGATACACTTTGCTTGACTTACAAAAGACTGTGGTTGAATTGGGTAGTGACAACTTCAATGGTTCATCTAATAACTCGTTGTATTTGCAAGTCTTGACCTATGTGGGATTATATGAGTTGCTGGTTAAGTTCTGTTACTCGTTGAACGAGGTAGATCTGGTCCATTTACTGATTGGTTTACTGTATTATGGTTTAATTAGACCAACAAAGGAGATCACCGATTCTCTTGTGTCTTCCACCGATAATAATACTACTTATATGCTTAACTTTGGAGCATTATTGATCTCGTATATTAGGTCATTCAAAATCAGTGACCCAAAAGTTGCTGCCGAATATTTGATTCTCATTTGTATCTTTGAGAATAACAAAGAAATCTGTCATGAAAGTTTACGTAAATTGGTATTAGAGACTCGTGAATTCGCCATGTTACTTGGGTCTATTGATAAAGATGGTATTAGAGTTCCGGGATTATTGGAGAGACGCAAGAAATTATTGATGTTGACCAATGAGGCCGAATTCTTTGATAAAATCACCAAACAACTGCTGCATCGTGCCGATGAAGAAAGTAGATATCAAGAGAGTATCTTATTGTACCAATTATCGCGTGAGTACGATACTGTAATGCAGATTGTCAACAAGCTCTTGGGAGAGTTGATTTATAACGCAGAATTGGATAAACAGATCAAAGAAGAGGAAATTATGCATGTACTGCAGAATTTGATCGATGTTTATAAGAGAAATGGGGAGATTTCGAGTAAAATTGAGCCGAAAAATAAGGAAACCTGTGCTAATTTATTGACTATGGTTGAATTACGTAATTTGTTTGTATTGAAGAGTTGGAATCAGGTATTGAAATTACTGGAACAAGAGTTACCATTTTTACAACCATTATTCCAAGTTCAAAATGCGGTAAATTTCAAGAATATTTCTCAAGATTTCATTAAATTGGATGAAAGCATCATCAGAAATGTTCCTACTTTGTTAATTGTGGTGATGACGAGTTTAGTTCAATTATTAGATCAATTGAAATCTTCATCATTCCAGCATTTGAATGACACCAAGATTCAAGAATTACAGAAATTGGCCAGGAATTGTATGATCTTTGCTGGTTTAATCGAGTACAAGATGCCTAAAGAGATCTACAAAACGCTTATCAGCTTGGAAAGTATGTTATAAATATGAATAAATGCAATTTAGAGGTATTATTAGGATGTATAGAGACCTCTATGAGGGTCTTTTGTAGACAGGTTGAATCTCGTATGAATTTGGAGCTGGTAATTTGCGAGGTTTTGATGATTTTTTGGGCAGAGATGAAGGTCCAGAGTTCGAATCTGAGTCGGAGTCGGAATCAGAATCTGAGTCTGAGTCAGAATCGGATCCAGACTCACAATGGTGGTGGTCATGATCATGAACGGCATCTTCTTGCATCAATGTGTCGAAATCTTGGTTAGGATGGAATATACAGCAAATCTTGGATTTCTTCTTATTCATATTCTCATTATCAACAGTCCCCTCATCCCACCTTACTCTTGGTTTGGATTTTTTAGATGAGGTAGAGGTTGACGCAGTAGTTTGGGGGCTGTCTGAAGAGCGTAAATGTAAGGTGGGTGTTGTGGTAGTTGTGATGGTTGCAGATTGGGATGGGATATCGTTTGGCATATTGATTGATTCGGGGTGTGTGAGGCAGATGAGATCGATCTTTTGGGAACTTGGGTCACTTTAAAGTATATGGTATGTCTTGGTCTACTATCTAATTCTGATAGCGTTCAATTTGTAATAAGGTGCAGTGAAATGGTGTGGTGATGTTGGAATTTACACAATAATCTGAAAATTTTTTGGGACCAATATGATTCAGTTGCGTGGATAATACTATCTGATGTTTTAGTTGCACTAATATCGATGGCGTTATTGACTTGTAGTGGTGCCTGTGTTTGTTCAGAGGGTTCCAAATTCGAAATCTGATGAGATTTTTGCCCTCGTCTGGGAAGACTTAATTCGTAATTTGATCAATACAAGGCAAGGTTTTAGCTTTTTCGTTAAAGAATTTACGGTGAGCAAATACGAGCAGATTCCGGGACATAGAGAGCAAATACAGAGAAAATTATAGAGTAACTAGCAAACGGTAAACAGTGGAGCAAATTATAGACTAGTTGAAGGATAAGCATAGAGCATTGAGCAGAGCAAATTATAGAGCAATTCACAACACAACACTAGCACCACAGCAATTAATGCAAGATCCAACACAACAAAATCATCACAAACAACAAAGATGATCGAACCATATAAATAATATATAAATAAAAATCTTAAACAGGTACACAATTAAAGTTTTTAGTATGACAAGTTATTTATAGTTATAATTTTAAAAGATGATATTTAATTATGACTAAATTAAAAAGAGTGGAAATGAGATTCCAGTCTCTTGTAATTCACATCGATTGTAATCTAAGCGTTGTGTCTCTAATTACCACAATTCATGTCGATGTGAGTCCCTGCGGCTGTCAAATCCGGCCTCTTTCTTTGGCCCTGCCTTGTCGCAGGTTGCTTTTGTGGTCGTGTATGTCTAATATGTCCATTTTAGGAAACTGTCTCTTTTGGGTTAAAATTTTTCCTCCCTCCCAAAAAATGTCCAACAGTATTTAAAGAGCAGCCTTTTCAACGTAGGAACAAGCCACTTGTAGCCGATAAAAAATTATAAGATAAAGAAACATCATGAGTTACACATTCACCTGGTAAGTTGAGAGGATAGAGACAGGATTGTGGAAGATTGTCTCGGGAATCGAGATTGTCGTCCGTTTTCCACCGGCACAGCCCCACCATTTTCGGCATATGACCCGAGGCTAAGAGGAGGCCAAGAGCGATGGAGAGTTAGGGGAGGTAAGGGGGGTTTAGAGAGGTTGGAAGGGGGGAAATTTAGAATTCTGTACCTTGTTAGAGGTGTATGAGCTTTGAATTGATATGTCCCCCCATTCAATTCCTCGATCTTCACCACCCTCTCATCCCATCGCCACCGCTCGGAGATGAGCTGTAAAATTGCTGAAATTGTGCTCGGATTTTCCAATTGGAATTAAGTGAGTACTAACTGTAAATAGGGGACCTGGTCCAAAAGAAGTCATTGTCACTGGTACATTCGATAACTGGGGTCAAACTTTGCCATTGGTCAAGCTGGCCGACGGTTCTTTCGAGTTGACCGTCCCATTGCCAACTACCGAGGACAAATTTTTGTACAAGTATGTCGTTGATGGAGAATGGATTGTCAAGGATGATGCTCCTCAAGAAGCTGACAGTGCTGGTATCACCAACAATGTTTTGCACACCAAGGATCTCACTTCTGCTTCCTCTGTTATCCCAGAGAGTGGGTTGGCTGCTCTGACTGTCGGTGCTGCCGGTGTTGCCGCAGGTACCGTCAAGACCACAGTTATGCCATCTGAGGAGGGTAAGCAAGTATCAGTTGCTGGTGAGCCAGGAATTGTTATTCCAAAGGATGCTGCTAACATTGAGGCTTTCAACACTGTTTCTACTGTTGACCCTAAGTCTCTTAACACTCCAGCTGCTTCCACTGCTACTCCTTCTACTAGCTCTAAGAACAAGAAGAAGAAGAAGGTTAAGAAGTCTAAGAAGAAGGTAAAGAAGGCTGGAGCTGTTTCTGGAGACTCTGTTTCCACCAGTACTGCTGAGGCTAGCCCAGCTCCAGTTGAGGATTTCAAGACTTTGGATCCTCTGGCTGGTGAGACCACTGCTGCTGAGACTGAGGGAGCTGTCGAGGGAGCTGCTGAGACCGAAGTTGTTGGTGTTGAGGAGATCACTGAAGCTGAAGCTACTAAACTGCTTGCTGCTGATGAGGAGGTTGTTGCTGTTCAAGAGGTTGCTGATGAGCCAGTTGCTGAGGAGCCAGTTGCTGAGGAGCCAGTTGCTGTTGAAGAACCAGTTGCTGTCACTGAAGAACCAGTTGCTGCTGAAGAGCCAGTTGCTGCTGAAGAGCCAGTTGCTGCTGAAGAGCCAGTTGCTGCCACTGAAGAACCAGCTGCTGTTGAAGAACCAGTTGCTACTACCGAAGAAGCTGCTCCTGTCGCTGCCACCGAAGCTGCCAAGGAAACCAAGCCAACTCCAAAGAAATCCTCCAAAACTACCACCACTCCTGCAAAGACCACCGAAAAGAAGAAGAAAGGTGGCTTCTTGTCCAAGCTTAAGAAGATCTTCTCCTAAGCTTCAAAAGACATTTATACCGCTAGACTGTCTCTACACTTTAAAAAGCAAAAAGACATGTATTATTGACCAATTTGAACCATTTTTTTTTTACTATTGTTATTTAATCGTTGTATAATGTCTCTTTTGGGAGACTGCGTTGTTGTTCACCTGTTGGGGCTTTGTTTAATTCCATTCGCTTTGATGTAAATGAGGTTGTAGATGATGTAGTTGCTTGATATAGTAGTTGCCTTATATAGTAATCATATGTTGGGGCGCTGAGTTAGCAATTTACGAATTTGCAATACGAGACACGGGTTTGGCCAAGATCGACGTGAATTGGCGGTTGTAGAGGCGGTCATACAGAGTGAACAGCGGGTACTGAGAGCTCGAGTGCAGTGATTGAGTCTTTAGAGATGTTGACCAGACTTAAATCATGGTTTATAGGATGCCTCGTGGCATTCCAAGTAGCGAATATTGTGGGCTTGGTGAATGCTGCTTATAGTAGAGAGGAACTTGCAGAGTTGAGATCACAGAATGAGTATGGATTGATCACCGTGGGTCCAGAAAGGTTTCATAAAGTGTTTGATGGACAGAAGGATTACTATTTGGTTTCTTTTTTCACCACTCGACTTGCCAAATTTGGTTGTAAAGGCTGTGAACTGTTTACGCCTGTGTACGAGACCATCTCCAGTTCCATTTGGAAAGACTTCCCCGACTATCCGATCTTCTTCTTGGTAGTTGACTTCGAGAACAATCAGGAAGAGTTCCAGAAATTGCAATTGAATACCGTTCCTCATATTTGGGTCTACCCTCCAAGTAAGAAAGATGAGTTTGAAGACGAGTGGGACGAATCTGATCCAGCTGAGGCCATCCGTAGACTGACCGAGAAGATAGACGTCACTTCGGCTCATTTCACATACCAACTTCAAGATAGCATGTTAAATGATCGCAATGGGTTGGGATTACATTTCGGAAATTTTCTCAGTCAACTTTTGCAATTGAATATTGTAATTCATAAACCGTTTGATATACTCGAATTCTTCAAGAGCTTCGGTATATATCTTGTGGTGTTTGTATTGGTAAAGAAGAGATTCCATAAGGTGAAAGAGAAGTTGAACAGTCATCATTTTTACTTCCTTGTATGTTGTGCTTTGATCTTCGTGTCGATCACAGGGTTCAATTTCTGCTCTCAACGTAAAGTTCCTTTTATACTGAAGAATGACAAAGGTGATATCATGTACTTTTCGGGAGGCACACAGTATCAATTCGGATTGGAGATTGTCAATGTCTCATCTCTTTATACTTTGCTTGCCGGTTGCATGATTGTACTTGTTACATTCGTACCGTCTGTCCCTAACAAGAATTTACGTTCGATTCTTACTATTGTGGCCTCACTGCTTTTGTTTGTACTCTATCATTTACTTAATACGGTTTTCCAGATTAAAGATCATGATTATCCATTTGTGACATGGAAGTTGTTTTAATAGGTGAAGTGATCAATAGGAGTAGAGATTAGAATACATAGATATCGCTAGAGATATCGCTGTCATTTATATAGAGGAATGAATAATCTAGAGATGTTTGGTGATTGGTGTAGTGAGGTGGTGAGGTCGTGAGGTGGTGATGTGAGGTCGTGAGGTAAAGAGGTGGCGCTGTGAGGTGGCGAGAAAGTGATGAAGTGAGGAGGTGATGTGATGTGATGAGATCTTGAAAGACTTTTCCGTATGTCGGTGATATCTAAACTGTATTTAAAGAGGGGAAATTAAATTAAACCCTGATTTTTGGTCATTTAAATATTCTTAATTAATCACATGCCATTCTCTCATACAAAACAAGTTCTTCCCCTCACTTCATATTGACCCCTTTAGCGCTGAGTATAAAAAGGGGGTTTACCCCTCGGATAGCGAAGCGCATATCTCGTGCTACCCTCGGCGCTGCCTTATCGCGCCAGAAAAGTTTTCTTAAAAAAAAAAATAAAACGGCGTAGAGAAATGGCTTGTAGTAACGGTAGAGACGTAGTAGAGACGAAGTAGAAGCATAGACAGGTAGTGATATGATGTCTGAGACTGATCTCCGTCGGAAACAGTGGACCTTGGGTCTTATTATGTTGGCCGGAGTAGTGGTACTATGGGTATTGTCATCATTTTTGGTGAACGACTTATTCGAGAGCCACATCTATGCCAAACCGTTTTTAATCACCTATTTGAATACTACTACATTTGTGTTTTATTTGGTGCCGATGGGGTTGAAATGGATGAGTCAAAGGAGAAGTGGTGGCAGTGATAGTTTTGATACGGTTTATGAGCCTCTGCCATCGCTGCTGTTTGATCTGCCTCTGCTGTATGAGCTGATAGATTCCGAAGAGGATGATGAGAATTTGACCGTGGTGGACTCCCGTCCAGATCCGATTACACAGAGGCTTTCACTTATGGAGACAGTCAAACTTTCACTGCAGTTCTGTGTCCTTTGGTATCTTTCCAATTTACTGACTAACGCCTCTTTACGTTTCACCAGTGTGTCTTCACAGACTATTTTGAGTTCCACTCTGTCATTTTTCACCTTGTTGATCGGACTGGCATGTAAGGTTGAGAAATTCAACGTTCACAAGGTATTTGGTTTGATATTGTCTCTTATAGGGATCATACTTGTGAATGAGTTTGATTTCGGGGCTCCTGGAACTGCGGTTGCTGAAAATGCCACCCTTGGGAATCTCTTGCTGCTTGCAGGTGCCGCTGGTTACGGTATTTACTCGATCCTTCTTAAGTTGAAAGTCCAGGATGATGCCAATATGGACTGGAAGGTCTTCTTTGGGTTTGTCGGTTTCTTTAACATGATATTGTTGTGGTTGCCGTTAGTTGTTTTGCATTTTACAGGGGTCGAGAGGTTGGAATGGCCTTCCAATGGGTACACTTACAAGATTTTGATCGTAAACGGTCTGATCACCTTCGTAAGTGACTTTTTATGGGCCAAGGCCATGATCTTAACGTCCCCGTTGACTACGACAGTTGGTCTTTCGTTAACTATTCCTTTGCTGATGTTTGGAGATTTGGTATTCAAACAACAGCAAATCTCATTGCTTTACTTATTGGGGGCTGTCATCATTGGTGTGTCATTTATCATTATAAATAGAGATGAAGAGATCGATGTCGTTGAGACTTGATAATCTAAATACTCACTTCCATCTTCCTTCCTCGACTAACTGTTTCACTAGCACTATTTATATACAAGTAATTATAATTTTTAGACATTTGCAAGAACAAGTTTTTGTAGTTCATCAACTTCTCTCCTTGATCAAGTAAGATCTTTTCATTTTCATTTCTCAACTCTTGTTTTGTGAGATCCAGTTGATAAGTGGATCTCCGGAGTTCTTCGTTTGCAATCTTCTCTTCTTCTAATTCCAGTTTGAGCATCTCAAGTCGAGCCTTTAATTTCTCATTCTCATCAGAAACGGGTTGTTGTAAGTTTGGATGATGGAGAAGCTGAATGGACGTTCCCCTTGATATTCCACTGTCATTAGATGAGAAAACGGAAGACAAAGCCTCTGACGATGAAGAATCCACAGAGTGATGATAACGGTTGTTGTGTCTGTGAGAATCGTGTTGTTCTTGTTCTTGTTGCTGGATTTGTCTTCTTTGTTGTTCGATTATCAGATCCATATCCCTCATTTTCAATTGCATTTGTTCCATTTGCACGTTTCGTTCAGCCATCAAACCTCTCAAATAATCCAACTCCAGATCTTTCTCCCTCACTTGATAAGTCAAGTCGTGTACCTCAGACTGAAGAGAGTGGATTTGATCGTACAGTTTAGAAGTCACGTCTCCTAAATCAAGTAACTGCTGTTCTAAAATCAGATTGCGTTGTATTTCACCTTCAAGAGACGAGTCCACCAATAATTTGGTCATATTCATCGAAGGATCATGGTCCTCCACCATTTCCATTTCCGGCGTATTCTCATCGCTGTAGATCTCCATACTGGTCAAGAAAGTGGGAGACAGGATACTCTTTGGAGTTCTCATGGCCTTGACGCTAGTCAAGAACGACTTATGTTTGGGTTTGTTGTTTCCTAAAAACTTCATCTTCGTCTGAACTGGCCATTCAATTGATATTACAGAAAGCTCATCGCCTTCTATATATAGGCGGGATAGAAAGTAAAATTAAGCTTCGCGTCTGCGTCACCCCCTTTACGCGTGAGCAGGAAATATATGCATGAAATTATGCAGGAGACTGATCAGAACGAAAATAACAGTGGAGTTGGGGTGGTGTTTTATGCAAGGGAACGGATGGAGGTGAGGAGAAGGAAAGTGGAATAATAGAGAAGGGATGTGTTGCAGAGGGGATAGGACGCGGGTAGGTAGTGAGAGGGGAGATCTCCCGATCAGGGGATAATAATATGAGTGTAACTAAGGTGCATTTTATGAAATTTTTGAGTATGAAATATTAGTGGGGAGGAGTGGTGAGCAGTTTGGGGGTGAGAGCTTATCAGGAGTGGCGTGTTCTGAGGTGTTGTAGTAACGTGCAGTGGGTCACAGTGAGCTCCAACCTTGGATAGTGATACATTACTTCATAAATAATCTTCTCTTGTACCTAGAAAAATAGTCGTGTATCAAAAACAAATTAAACCCCACTGTACCGCGCGCTACTTTAGGAAGAGAGATGAGATCTCCCGACACTGAGTGTCACTGTGTGTCACTGTCAGTATTACGACCAAACTTTAATTTAAATCAGTGACTGATATCCCTCTCTCGAAATATCAATTGAATTTCAATGGAATCAAGAAGAGATAAGCTGATCAAAGGGACCGATCTTGATGCTCTTTCGTGTCGTTTCTATGCTCGGAGATACCTCCCAGATGATTTATTAGTCGAACCGATGTGTGAGGGAATCAAACGTTTCTTACCATTGTCCTCTCCTATCAATATGTCTATTCAGAGGAACTTGAGGAGTTCATTCTCTCGACCAAAGACTCCAATAATCAACAGAGGAACTTATATAAGAACTGTGAGCATTGATATGGTGATCCAAGACTTCATTCGATCCGTTACAGGTCCAAAACAGATCATTTCAATAGGTGCCGGAAGTGACACTCGATTTTTGAATTTATTAGCGGCCAATGACTCTGCCTCAGGAGTGGACAATGAGTTGGTAGTTCATGAATTTGATTTCAAGGAGTCTGTTATGGTGAAGAAATTGCTGATAGAACATATCCCGCTGCTAAGAAAAGCTGTTTTCAACGACGACACTGCTCCAGGCAATGCTCCTCAATCATATGAAGAATTCAGTCAATTGGATCCAGAATTACATACCCCTCGGTACCATTTAGCACCTTTGGATTTGAGAGAATTGAACCCTGATACCAGGACAAATGCATTCCGTCATCTTGACGTTTCTCTTCCCACCCTTATCCTCTCGGAATGTGTTCTTTGTTACATGTCAATTGAAGAGTCACTGAGTGTCATGAAATATTTCTGTCACCTTCTAAGTAAGGGAATGTTTGTAATTTATGAGCCAATAGGAGGCAATGACAACTTCGGACCTGTTATGGAACAGAATCTAGGTGCAAGAGGTATTCAAATCCCTAATTTGAGCGAATTCAAAAGCATTGACGATGTCTTAGTACGAATGAAAAACGTCATGGGAGTCGAGTCATGTCATTTTTATGTTGCTGACTTGGATTTCATTCTTACTCATTGGGTGCCTTCATCAGAGCTTATGAGGATTTCGAGATTGGAGTTTTTGGATGAACTCGAGGAGTTGAAGTTAATCAATAGACATTATTGTATGACGGTGCTGACATGGGGGGAACTTGGAGTTGAGATGAGTCATGATTTTCAAATTAAAGTTTGACAGTGTCACCTGGCAGTTACACTGTCACTGTCCAGTGTCACTAACGGTTTCCACGATCAAAAAGCTTAGTTACGATTAGATTATGCATAATAAATAATAAATAAACTTTAATTTGAATAAATAAGTTAAATAAATAAATAATATCTCAATCTTCAACTACACCACCTCCAAATCCAACAGGGAATACCCCCTGTGATCCTCCAGGTAAAACACCTAAAACTTTGTAAATTCTTCCCATTTGTTCAGGGTCAACTAATCTTTTATAAGACTCAATAAGTTTAGAAGGATCTTGATTCTCTGATTTCATTTTACCTACCAAGTGATCCACCCGGTAAGCGATACCCAACTGATGTAACCAATCGCCTTGTTCAACTGGACCATAACTTACACAGTGAGCATCGGCAAAAAGTCGAGCTATATGAGCAAAGTCGACATCCAGAGACAAATCTACCAGACCTGGCTCGGTGAATGGAGAACAAATACGATGGTTTTGAATACCACGAAGTGTCTGAGATGGAATTGAGTCAGAAGGTCCATAATCGATGATAAGAGCGCCTCCTTTCTTCATTGGATCGTTATTACGACGTCCAAAAGATGATTTTGGTGTGGAAGAATTGATAATCTTGGCTATGCTGTCAATGTATGAATGAGATTCAGGACAAATCTCAATAGAAGCACCTACTGGAAGGTCCAGGAATCGAGGAAGTGATGAAACGAGTGTCGAAGAAGGAGTTGTGTGTGGAGAAAGTACCAAATGGAATGCCTCTCCATCCGGATCTCCATTTGTATCGACTAAATATTCTCTCCAAGAGCCATCTTCAACTTTGCAGAACTGCTGTATGGGTAACAGGTCGAAAAACTCATGAGCAATGACATAATTCAGTTCCAGGTCCTCTCCACGAATATCTTTCTCTGTCTCCACCCACTCAACATGGTTCCCCCATTTAGAAATACTTTCATAGAGCCCGTCTTCGTCACGTTTCATTAAGAGTTGAGTCTCCAGATCACAGAGAGTCTTGAACTGGATCTCACGAAGCTTTGGAGACTGCTCGCACATCACTATCTTCAATTCTGGAATGGCTGAGTGGTCCAAATTAGCAGCAGTTGCGGCGGAATTGCTGAGCCGTTGGAACAGACGCACCAGATCAGCCATCAAAGTGCCCCTACCGGGACCAAATTCGATAAACCTGATGTTATGAGGTCTTTTTTGAAGAAGCCAGGTCAGATAAAGCCAGATCCCAATAGTTTCTCCGAATAATGAACTGATTTCGGGGGAAGTAACGAAGTCACTTGGTGGTGAACTGGAGGTTGAATTGGCGGCTGGATCGGAGACGTTTTGAGCACCATTTGGGGTCAGATCGTTTGGAATTGAAGCTAAAATCTCTCTCTTAGTTGTGTAATACCCGAATTCCGGGTTCAATAAGCATTGTTTCATATATGAAGAGACGGGGATTGGTCCTGTGGTTTTGATGGCCTCAATGAGGATGTTCTGGAGTGAAGTTAAGGGCAAAGAACGACGTTTCCCCGTGTTTTCAGAGTTCAATTCGATCCTTGAACCTTCTTCCAGTGTTCCAGAGCCATTTTCAACTCCCTTTTCATCGTCTTTCCATACCCTTTCACTGATACTAAACATCCGAACCCCTCTTGAAAAAATGGTTCGATGAGAAAAGACACTGTTAAAGTGGGCATTGGCACCCCTGGAGAGCCCAATTCCTCGCCATACAGTTAGCCTACCATGACTCAATACCCTGACAGACCTCATTCTTGGCTCTTTCTCTCTTTAACTTGAGCCGTTGAATGGAAGAAATCAAGTTGAAAGATTTGAAATGTGGGGAAAGAGGGGTTTTTCCGGATTTGGCGGGGCACCTTGCTTAGATGGACGTGTTCGGTTTAGGCGGGGAAAATTAACTTTTCCGGTTTGAACGGGTGTTCTTCCATAACCGAAAAGGGCAACCGCGGGCTGGACTTGCTTGCCCTGTCCTCTTATTTTTCAGTCCCAATTAGGCAATGTTTTAAATTGGGGGTGATATTTGGGTGTAATGAGAAGTAACAAGGGTTGAGGGGTGGCTAGCACCCAGTAGAATGATTTCCACGAATATATATATGATAGGAAGTGTATAGAAATTGATTTCATGCTTTAGGTTTATTCACAAAATTTATATTCAAAGTATAATGGACTCCATTTTCACCATAAAAACCTTTAAAGACCCTGTAGCGGTGCCTATTTCTCAATCACTGCAAGATCGGAGGTTCATCCAATTATCTAACGGGATGTTGGTGTTATTGATATCTGATCCTGCAGAAGAGACAGGTGCAATAGCATTGACTGTTGCTCTGGGTGCCAATGCTGAACCGATAGAAGTGCCTGGCTTAGCCCATTTAGTCGAACATTTAATCACTACCAGCAGTAAGAAGCTTGCTAATGTGATAGGTCATTGTGGAGGTCGGATGAATGCAGTTACAACTGGAGAGTCGACTTCTTATTACATGGAATTTCCTACAAATTACAGCGATGAACAACAAACTGAAAAATACATCTTCAAAGAAGAACCCATTTTGAACCAAGTTCTTGAACTGTTTGCGGAACAAATCCAAAGTCCAAAGGCTTGGAGTGACAACCATCTGATTCTAAATGAAGTAGCCCTGATTAATAGTGAACATGTCTATAACCTAGCTTCCCCCTCCAAAATCCTCTACCATGGACTCCGTCTTCTCTCCACTAAAGATCACCCCTTCCGTAATTTCCATACTGGTAATAATCACACTTTGAAAGACCAGATAAGTAATAAGAAATTGAACCTCAAACTGCTTCTCCAGAAATTCTTCAAAAGATACTACAGACCAGAGAAGATGACCCTCGTGGTCACAGGACCCCAGTCCCTCAACCATCTCCAGAAATCTGTCCTTGCTTATTTTAGTGGAAATGGAAACGGAGGAAATACCAGCAGTAATATCTTCAGTGTTCGCCATAATCACCTTAATTCTCCATTGAAAGAATCCCTATCTGATTTCAGTATTGCCAAAGATACCTGGAATTACGGTGCCAATATCTTAAGTCTGGATAATAGACCATCTCTCTTTGAAAGTAGAGCTGTTCTTTTAGTAGTAAGACCCCCAGAAATCAAACAGTCCACAATAAGAGTCAATTTCCCCATCCATAAAGTTATCAACCATATTGACTTACTTATGTGTCGTTCCTGGTGTCACCTTTTCGGAGACGAGACTCAAGGCTCCATCTGTCACTATCTTCGGTCTTCTAGAGGCCTCATAACCTCTCTTCTGGCTTATAAAACTGACATTTCTCAAGGGGATATTGCCTTAACTTTGGAGATGCAACTCACTCAAATTGGAGAGAACCACGTAGACGAGATAGTCCAGTGTATCTTCAAGTACATCGACTGTGTCTTCCATAACAAACACCCCAAGAATTTCAGACATCTAGGTAAATTCTTATCGGAACTTTCCACCATTGACAAAGTCAACTATCTCTATTATGGTAGTCTGGGGTCGGAAGGGACCCCAATGGAAGCACTGTACCAATATCTGCTCCGCTTACAAGCAGATTTGGGACAAATAGGATCCAAATGGTGTCTCCGTGGGGATCCCGATTGGGAATGTCCTCATGGAGGAGTATCTGAATCTCAAGATCTGAAATTATGGTGGGATCACCAAGGAAGAACCTTCATAGATTTTGTGGATCTGTTTGTAAATCCTCTTAACGTGAATATGGTCATGTTGGCACCTGAAGAACTGCTACGGACCGTCTCAGAGACCGTGGATTTACAATTCAAGTACGATATTCATTATAATTTCACTTATGTAGTGACCAAAATGGCCAGAAACCACGAAAGAGGTCCCAGAAGAAGGCTAGAAACTGGTCGATGGGGTTGGAGAAACACTTCTGGTGAGACTAAAGGTTCTTCAGCTGCTCTAGATACTGCTGACCTTCATATGCCTCTCCCTAACCCCTATTTACCACCATTTGCGGCAAGAAGACCGTCAGCAGTCGATGAAATGCTCGATAAAAGATCCGTAGAACGTAGTTCGATGTATGTGACCAAAAACCGCTCCGACAGAGTTCCTCCTCTCCTTCTCAACGTTCGGATCTCTCCATCGGTGGCTGTAGAGGTTTGGTTCAAGCGAGAAACCGACGCTTCAGCCTCTCTCTCGTCTAAATTCGCAGATAAAAGTTACGTCACTCTTAAAGTGATGTCCGAGACCCCTGCGACCCCCAATTCTTGTGTCTTTCTCGAGATATTCACCCAGATAGTAAGTAATAGGATCAAGACCGAACTTTATAGCTCAGAATCGCTCAATTTCACCTGGGAATTGAAGCCATATTTCGGTTCTGGCGACCTTGGATCAGGAATATCCATCACCGTCTCCGGATTCACCAACAAAATCACCGATATCTTCGCCGTGATCTTAAATAACATCCTAGGAGAGTCCATAGTAGTCACAGAACTGGAATTTGACCAAGCCAAGACCGATATCATCTCGATTATTCGTCAAATGCAATCGCAAAATGGACTTGTAGCAGGAACTTTGGCTGTAGCCTTACTTCTAGAACCCCATATAGCAGATCCTCAACGTAAACTACAACTTCTACATACAGAACTGGATTTCCCCCAATTCCAGTACCAATTATTCGAGTTCCGTAAGAACAATAGGTATAAAATACTCTTCCAAGGTGATTTAAGAGAAGAAGATTGTCTAGAAATGACTAAAACAATACTCAGACCGTACAATGGCTCTCATTCTCGGTCCATTGCAACTTCCAGAGCATCTTCTGTCTCTCCTTCATCTTTATCAGGTCCTTCTGGAGTCATTTTACCACCAGGAGCCAACTATTTCTTCGAAATCACCACCGATTCCATCTCTGGAGTCTCTGCTTCCACTGCCTTAGCAGCCTCAGCATCATCTCCAGGAGGAACTCTCGTCTCCTACATCCAAACAGGACTCAGAGCCAACCTTGAGACTCGTACTTTGACTAATCTTCTCGCATATCTTGCTCAAAATAGAGCTTCAGCTGTTCTTAGAGGCAGAATGCAACTAGGTTACGTAGTTGTAGCTGGACTTCGTATCCATGGGGCCACTATCGGAGTCCATGTCAGTGTAGTAAGTAATAACCATTCTCCAGCTTTCCTTGACGGTAAAGTTGAACAATTTTGGATCGAATTGGCCAAAGAAATAGCCCATGATATGACCGATATAGAATTTAATCGTCTAACTCGTCGGTTCTCCAACGTTTACCAGTCCAATTCATGGAGATATGGAGGTGCCGCAGCAGGTTCAGCTTCAGCAGTTGTCAATGCCTCAGCAGAAACCCCAAGTCTCTCAGCCTCCTCCAATTTAGACCTCCATATCTCAGCCAGTGGTTGTAACTACAAAAAACACAAGATTTCATGGGACAATGTCGATCATAGAATTGACGACAGAATTGATTTGGAACTGTTAAGACACCTCCCAAGAACAGTATTCGTCGAGTTCTTGGAGTCGCTTGTCGTTAGCTCCTCATTAAGACGGTCTAAGGTTTCTATTTATGTGTATAAAGGGAATGGAGTGACTTCTGCGGTGGATGTTCCTACGAAATCAATGGTCGAACACAACGGAGGATATACAGTCTCTTCTGGGTCAACAACGTCAGCGTCTGCTTCTTCATCGTCTCCTACTTCTTCTTATTCAACTTTATCTTCATCTTCTAGCTCGGGATCTCTATTCCATCCAGACTCGGCAATCTCAGAAATGCAAAAGCAGCTACTTTTCCAACAAATCTCATCTTTCCTTACAGTCAATGGCTTAAGTGTACCTGATCCACAGATCCATCGTATTATGCAGCAAGGGAACTACGAGCCAGACGCAGTTATGGCCAAACTTCGTCGTCATCTTCTCGTCAACGGGTCTAGTATGAAAGTGGTCTCGATGATGTTCCGGTCGAGAAACAACAGCAACTCACATCAAACTCAAGCTCCACAGGACCGAACCAAACATATTTCGGCACCTTTGACCCAGATCCACGATCCTTATGAATTTCAAAGACTACTCTTAACTAAATAATTACATATTTAACGGAATAACATCCCATCCCCAGATCCTCCTTGTTTACGATAAGAATCATTAGGAAGAACACCCTTGTTCTCAGCAGAATACAATCTCCACAGTTCACGTATATCATCAGGGGTCAACGGAACACGGTTAAGATCTCTTGGCTCCACTATCACATTACTTGCACCCCTCTTACGGATCTCCAGTTTCTTCCTTAAATTCAGCTCAACCAATCTCTTCTTCTCTGACTTCAACTGAACGTCTTTGGCCTTCTCGACTAACTCACCAACAAGCATCTTCGACACACTGCTCATGATCACAATAAGGTCCTGGGGAAGTGGGTTAGGGAAAATTTGGTTCGTCAATTTCTTAATTCCTGTCTTATTAATAGTCGTCCGTCTAAAAGTATCATAACGGTCATTTTGACGGGCATCCATTCGAGACATTAAAAGCTTAGTGAGCTCAAACAGTGATGCCTCATCTATATCTTCTTCCTCTTCTCCCTCTTTTTCTTCATTCTCTTCGTCTTCCTCTTCATTTTCCATCTCTCCATCTTGATCTTTCTTCAGCCTTTTCATCTCACCAAATCTCTTCTTCCTCAGATGCTCATCATGATATTCTTTATGTAAAAACTCCACTACTTTCCGGTCATCACGTTCAATGTTAGCTCCTGTTGGTCCAGGTACATTATTATCATCCATATATGCCAATTCTGGGTCGTCAATATCGGCGAATTCGTACCGCCTTGAGAACTTTTCAACAAGCGCCAAATCGACTCTTGAGTTGAGCTTCTTTTTATATACGTTGGCTGGTTTAAAGGTTGTTCTTTGCATCATTTTGGGGGTTTTATGTGTGATATGAGGTACTTAGTGGATCTTGTGTGTATTTGAATGACTTTCCCAACTGATTTCACGAAGTATAACCGATCCAATCACCACCTCTTCACTGCTGATTCTTCGATCAAATGGCAAAATCCGTTTGGACAGAGGAAAAGTTGAGAATTCTTTTGAGCATATTATCAATTATTAACTGCGATGGTATTTAGCATTTTATCATTTAGTTTTTCGGGTGTTTATGAGCATATTACGATTTTATCACTATATTTTGGGGGTTAGTTGATGAGATGGGTGGGATCGGCAGGGATTGAGAGAAGATGGAGGGAATAACATTCCCACTACATATATACTTACCTAATACTGATATTGTCTCATTTATTCATGACCCATAACCTAATTGTCTTTAATCAATTTCAGAGCCTCTTTAACTAATTCCTTACTCACTTTGTACAGATCACGCCAACTATACGAATCTGAGTCCAACATTGACACGACCTCAGATCTGAAACGGAATAATTCGATTATATGGTCTTGTTCCAGCAGACTAAGAGCATCAATATCTACTTTGTTAAGAGTCAGAACAAATTTAACAAGACTAACTACAGTCTGGAACCGGAATTCAATATCTGCACGGAGTGGTAACACCTGAGGATCACTAATAAACCCTAACATATCATACAATCTACTTCTTATATCGAAATCGAATTGACCTGGATCGAATTTCTGTTCTTCTGGTTCGGTATCTGTGAGTTTCTCTTCTGAGTCTTTAGTCTCTTCTTCCAATTTCGTCTCAAGATCTTCTGGATCTTGTTTCAGTTCTTCCAGGCTTTCTTCATTTTCTTCATCTTCTTCTTCATGTTCCTCTTCAACTTTCCCTTCATATCTCAGATAAACAACTATACTTTTATCTAAAACAATCGGATCAACATTCTCCAGATGATCAATCATACCATTTTTGATATAAATTACAATAGTCCCATCCTTCAGATCCACCTTTTCTTCGATTACTTCAATTTCTGGTGTTTCACCATACTCAAATGAGACTGTTAACCCATCTTTTCCATATAATTCCTTCAAATCACCCAACCTAATTCCGTTCTCTATAGTTTCTTCACCAAGAATATCACGTACCAGACTATCAACTACAAATCTTACATGCAATTTCTCTTCAAAATTAGTAACCAGACCTTCATATCCAATCACACCCTCATATTTCGAGAATTTGTCAGTTTGAAGGCGGCTCATCTCATCTGCAAAGATCTGATATACTAACATCTGAGTCAAGAAGTAAGGGAAATCATTATTAAAGAGAGATTTCTCTGTGAAAAAGAAGTCACTTCTCTTCCTTAATGGTTCGTTATAAAGCAGATCAATGTCCCGGAGCTTGAATACAATATTATGAGATTCTGCCTCGAACGGAGTCATTGCCTGGCTACGTAAAGTGTGCTCATCAGCCTCCAAATCCATCTGTTCAAGCTGTTTAAGATCGAACTTGAAATTAACAGCATGCTCATATTGCAACCGAGCCAATTCATTCTTAATTTGAATATTGGCCAGCTCCACTATATCTGGCAATCTGAACTCATACGTGAATACCGACACGGGAATCGCGAAAACCACGTCATCGGTAGGGTTCTCAGTGTAATATTCCACGAGTCTCCTTGCCTGGCTTCCCCTTGAATTGCTCAATTGAGTATACCATATGGAACCCAGTCCAATTATAAGTCCCAATAACCACCAAACGGTCCACTTGCCACTCATACTCACTCTTCTATAACCCCCCTGAATCAACAAACCTCCCTCGATCCCCCTTGAAATTTCAGTCTCGATCGGGGTTTTTCCGTGAGGGCAAGGGGCAAGGCAGTGACACAAAAAGGGCATATGCCCCATCTACATCCAAGGTTTCACGTCTATCAAAAGGCTGTTTATTCAGGTTTTTTCATTATACACCACCAGTTATCTCTCTCGTAGCCATGGTCAACAATCTCAGCACCGGCCTGAGTACAATTCTCTACCAATTCTCCCTTTTTGTACATATGATAATATCTCATCTTAGCTTCTGGTTCTTCCGGTTCTTTCTTTGGCTCTTCAGGCTCCGACGATGCTTTCAGTTTAGGAGTTCTTCTATTCAAAACCCAGGGTACAAGAATATCCTGATCCATACCTTCTTTATATCCACGTCTCGATTTCTCTTGCTCAAGTGCCCAACAATATATCAACAGCTGTCCTCCTGGCTTCAAACATCTCAAGATCTCTCGAAGCAGTTGCACACGTCTCTCTTCTGTACTGAAATGATGAATGACCAGAATACTGATCGCAAAATCACAAAAATCATCCAGATGAGGTAATGTCAACCCATCACTTACCATCAAATCGTTATTTAAGCCCAAGTTGATCTCAGCAGCACAGTCGATCAAACCTTCTGACCGATCTGACCCCAAAATGAACAATTTAGGGTTCACTTTCAAGTATTTCCCATTTCCACATCCAACATCAATCCCAATTTCATGGTCTTCCCTCGACGTTAAGAACTTCTCCACTATAGGCCATGGCTTATACCTTGTCTGGGAGAAATGGGGCAGGATTTCATTGTAAATTTCATGTACAAATTTCTCTTCTCTAGCTTGAGCATCCTTTTCAGCACGAAACTTGGATGTCTCCAGTTCAATAACTTCCTTATCAGGTTGCATCTTGTCCAGTATCCCCAATGTTATCACCTACCTCAACTCTTCTTAACTTTAACCGCCGGTAATATGAAAAATTTTATTTGTAAATTGCTGACGATGAGGTGGATCTACAATAATTCGTAATTTGCTGTGGTCTGTCTAGAAAATCGTAAAATGCTACACTGAATCTCAAAATATCGGCCTTTATTCACATATACATACTTCTCTCTATTCTACCCTTCTTCATAACCTGTTTCAAAGCAGTACTATCTAATGGATCAAGTAACTCGAAACTACAAAGCAACTCGTCATTGACACTCATGACTGCTCCCCAGTTATCGAATTCTCCACAGTAATTTGGAGCACTGAAAACTGTCACCAAAGACTGTTCATTGAAGAATTCATAGCCATCTTCCACCACCATATGCAGTCTGACGACAAGATCGAACTGGAATTTATTCAAGAACTTGTTGATGGCGATTTTGTTGAAACAATACGAAACCCCCCGCTCGTTATCCTCCCATTCGTTCACCGTATCCGCCGGATCGGACCAAACCAAATCATTCAATAACCCATAATCAGGGATATCGGTGGGTCTTTGGATACGTCTGATCTCATCCATGGATGATAATACAGGTGACAATCCTCCATGAACACAAAAAATCTTAGATGCAACAATCAGCAGAATAGGTAACGTATTGAAAGTGTCAATAAATGTTCTCCAAGTCTTTGTATTGCATCTTCTTTTACACTCGTCAAGGAACCCATACACACGGGTCACACTAGCACATTCATGGTTCCCTCTAAGAAGGAAAAAGTTCTCCGGATACTTAATTTTGTAGCAAAGTAACAATAAAATGGTCTCGAGACTCTGCTTTCCTCTGTCGACGTAGTCTCCTAAGAAGAGATAATTGGACAGAGGAGGGAATCCACATTTGGTGAAGATACGGATCAAATCATGGAACTGACCATGAACATCTCCTACGATTTTTACAGGAGGACTCAATTCGAGTAATGGGGGCTGTGAGAGGAAGATTTCTCTCAGAGTGATACAGATCGTTGCGATTTCGCTATTTTTCAAGCAAACATTTTTAGTTCTCTTTCCTGAGTAACCAGCATCAAGAAGTCGCTGAATAAGGTCTTCAATATTGATTTCACGTCTTCTGGAAGCAGCCGAGCCATCAGCACCAATATCTGATCCATCAGCAACAGCTGTGACAGTTCCATCCGGTCCTATTACTGATCCTACAGAGGCAGCAGCTGCTGCTCCGGTACCTAGCCCTGCGGCAGACCCGGTACCCAATACTCCGTCAGTGAAACTTCCAGCACGCAAAGATCCTGGAGTGGATCCAGGCATCGATCCAGGCGTAGACCCAGTTACCGATCCTGGTGTAGATCCATGCATAGAGCCAGAAACCGATCCAGCTATAGAGGCAGCGGAAGATCCAGGTACCGAGCCTACAGCAGAGCCTGGAATGGACCCGTTTCCGGGCACCATGTTGCCAGGCCAAGCTATTCCGGCCTCCGGGTCCTGCCCGTTGAGGTTCAAATGCAGAAATTGTTCATCTATAGTGCCACTATGCATTGACATGGCATCTAAATCGCTTCTATTGGTGCTCACGCGTGAAAGCATAGGAGAAGACGGTCCAGAGGCACCATCGACGGGAGACCCAGAGTTCATTGGGAACCCACTACCCCCACTCTTGAAAGAAGCATTAGTTGGAGTAATTGGTGTCGTGGTATAGCTGTTGGACAGGCCATAGTTTCCTCCAGGCACCGATAACGTGTTGGCATTCAAAGTCAAACCATTATAATCTCCAGCAGTGGATTTACGCATCAAAATAGGTTCCTTAGGAGGGATCTGAATCATGGAAGGAGGCAAATCGGTCTGGCTCTTATTGTATGTACCAGAGTAGCCAGTATATTCGTGCAGGTCATACGAATTATCGACAGAAGGATCCTGTTGCTGAGCCATATTACTGACACTCTTACTAGACGACTTTCTGCTGAGGACGGGACTGTCCAGATTCAGAGTCTTAAAACTGGAACCGTCATTCGAGTAAACGCTGTCTCTGTTACTTCTTCTGCTCATAATTGAACGACCACTTTTGGTACTCCCGGATGTGTCGGTTCTTTGGAACAGAGGGGCTCCATCACGGCCCCCACCTCCACCTGATTTGGAGGATGAGTTTCCCATGGTTTAGTTATATGAATGAGTCTAAGAGATTGTTAGTATACCGGAAGGAGCGAGATGCAGTCATATAAAGGTGAGGAATAGTTGGGAAACAAATACGGCCGAGATTGAACTTCTAAAAATACCCTCTCTTCAACAATAGGCCAGATCTTAGTTCAGATTCTCTTCAATGACAAGCGTTAGGTGGCTATTTGGTGGATACTTGGAGGCCATCGGTCTATAAATAGCCTCAATTGATTCCTGAGCTGTCTAATTCCATTTATGATCACCTTTCTCCCAGTCATTGACCCCATTTAACCCCTCCACTTGCCTTGTCCAAGCCCTTCATTTCCGTCTCCCACCTTAATTCCTTGCCCATAATCAATTACTTACCTTTTGTCAAAAAACACAATAAAATTCTAATCAGTCAGTACAATCGGGTCACTCTAGTCAAACTCTGCCCAATTCTGTGTCTTTTTTATCTGTTCGACCCCCAAATTATCAAGCGCCCAAGCTCTGAGTATTGCCATCCAAATGATTTCTTTCTTATTTTGTTTTTTGTGAGGCCAAAACTTGCTTGAATTTGGGAGGTCGTGTGGGGCGGGCATGAGGGCATGTTCCCAAAGGGCAAATTTGACACTTGGCAAAACAGTGGGGGCCAGGATTATGTTGGTTGGTCTACTTGGTCTACTTGATCAGTTACTCTCCCTACTCTACTTACTCTAGTTACTCCACCTACTTCTGTCTGTTCAGCTCTCACTTGCCTCTGTCTGCTTACCTCTCTTCTCTTCACTTACCTTCTGCCCTTCTTACCGGCTATTACTCCGATTGCCAAAATAGGAAATCAAAGGGCACAACTCCTGCCCTCAATTTCTCCCTAACATTTATGCCCCATCTCATTTGCCTTCAATCTCGTTCCATTTCCATCTCAACCAAGTCTCCATTTGCCCTTACTATCTCCCAATCCCGGGTCTCCCAATCAGTCCCTCGTCTGCTTCCCATGAAAAAACCTACCATTAACCCGATCTTCACTTCAGGCGAAATCCCCCGCAAATACGAAACCCGCATCTTGGCTCTCTACACTGATATTTGCCATGAACAAGAGCTTGAAGACCTCGAAGTACGATGGATTTTCGTCCTCTTGTCCCGCTTGAAAATATCCAGGAAACTCACAGTCTCTGCCCCGGACTTCAATGTCTCCGACTACTGCATACAGGGCACCAAAATCATAGACGTGGATAAACTTTGCTCCAAATTGGGCCTTCTCATGGTGTTAAACGACCATATCGGAACGGTAGTGGATTATTGGATAATTTTGGTGAAGGAAGATATGTCGCAGGACGACACCATTACTGATACTGTGGACGATACTCGCATTTTCAATCACCGTTTAACACGAGACAGTCTCGTGAGGATGATGGAATCTCTCCAATTGGACTCTTCTCAAGTCGACCAAATGCTCATGTTCTCCAAAAGCAAGGAGGGTGTCACCTTTGTCGAATTCGGCACCATCTTAGGAAAATTAGGCTTGATAGGATGATCGGATCAAGATATTTTTATTTTTTTATAGCATTATATAATAGAGATGACTTTATGTAACTTTGTTCACAATATATGCTTGGACTTGAAGAACACCTTAAGATGATTCAATTGCCAAACACCTACGGAAACCAAACAAATGATGACCAAAATACCAAAGTTCTTGACTCTGTTGTTGGTACTTTCGTTGGTATTTCTCAATCTCTCTTCTCTTGCTTTCAAATAATTCAACTCGAAAGTGATTTCGTCGGTCAATTCCTCGACTCTTCTGAGGCTGACTTCGATTGGCTTCAATTTCTCATGTGCTTGAATGGCATTCCAATCTCTGGCAGCAGATCCCAGCTCGATTTCTAACTCCAATTCACGGAATAATTGCTGGTTCTTGTTCACCAGTACATTCTCAAAACAGATATCGATCAGCAGAGACAGTAACAGGGTGAACAGTACTCTCAACTCTCCGGCAAAATCCTTCTTACGACGGTATTCATTTCCGACAGAGTCAACAATGTGGAAATTCAAGATCTGGCCATCTCCAACAAACCCACTGGAGAACAGGTTAACCACCACCAATTGTCCATCCTGTACAAAGTCTCTGACACACATTGGAGGGGCACCAGATGGCTTGGCATGGACGTCGAAACGCAACAGCAACCCGACGCTGACCATCATAGCAAGTAACAATGTCTGTATTCCCTTCATCTTGACCTTTCCCAGCGTTTTCCACCTTCTTTCAGTTCAAATCACCCCTTTAACCGCCCTTCAAAAGGAGCAATTTCGCTGTTCGAAGAAGAAAAAGACAACAACGCGAAAATATTGGTAGAGTGCGCACGACTATTTTTTGCGCGCGTGTTTGTCAGGGATGGTTTTGATTGCTGTTTTAGGTAAGTGGTGTTGTGCTCTGGATTGGGAAATTCCGAAACGTAAACAAACACACTTTTGTGGATCCGCCAGTTAAGAAGGGCAGCGATGGGCGAGATTTGAAGTGGTGACCAATTGATCTAAACACAAGATATCGACTCACTTCGAGAGCCTCTTTCATCATGTCACTCGCTCTGTACTTGGATTACCAACATTCAAAGCAAGATCTCATAGACTACACCAAAGACTTAGAACTGATCCTGGATAAACTTCGATCAGGCATTATTCAGGGGATATTATTTGGGGTTCTTACAGGTGATGAGACCTCAGCGCCGGGATCTGGATCTCGTGTGACTTCAAGTGCTCGGTCAGGTTCTGAAGAGCTGCTCCGCCTGACTATTCAGTCCCTTCAGCTGGAGAAAAGACTGATGGAGAAACGTTTTGCGGCAGAGAAGATGGAATTGGAGAGTAAAGTCGACCTTCATAAGAAGAATTTGAAGCTCTTAGGTGCTGGGAAGATTCTGATGTCACCTCTGACTCTGAAAGTAGTTCTGCGTCCTGCTGTTCCTCTGTCGGTGACGTCAAACAAGTTGATTAACCATAATGTTCTGAATTTCTCCACTACACCATACCTTCAGAAAATTAAACTGATACAACTGGCGAGACTGACGCCTGTAAGTAGAGCGAAACTGCTGCTTCTGAAGCAGAATGGTAAGAATGCTGCTTCTGCCTCTGCCTCCGCTTCTGCCTCCGCCTCTGCCTCCGCTTCTGCTTCTGGTCCTGCCTCTGTTGTGGCTTCTGTCACTGATTCTACATTCACTACAAGCACCCCCGGCTCTTTACTGCCTTCCACCTCACTTCAATACAGTTTAAAGAAGAAAAATATCACCAGTCCGCTCCGTCTGCTTTTGAGCAACAAAAGTACCGTTGCTAATCCAGATATCAGTGACAACTCGATTCTGCAACTTGGATCAGCTCGTAGATCTCTCTTCTCACAGAATGACCTGGAGTTGTCCCTGTCCAGAGAAGAAGACACCACTGCCGATCGTCAATTCCGCAAAATCAAACTCTCGTCTACAAGGAAAAAGCGTGGGTTGATGGGCGATGACGACGATGATGAGGAGGAAAATGATGATGAACAAAAGAACCCTTCGTCTCCCGTACTCAAAAGACTTAAATTCGGATCTACAGCAAAGACTTTAAGTCCATTAAAGACGAACAATATCTTTAAAATATAAATATACATTTACGACTCTCTCTCTCTCTCGTTCTCCATTCCTTACTACGATGTCTTGAAAACTAAGAATGCCAAGTCATCAATGTAGAAATAGATGAATCCCCCAACCTCATGAGTGACATAAGATCCAAATTTTCGTCCCACAATACAATGCCATGTGTGACCCTGATCCTTATCTAGCAGTTTCTTGATCAAGGCAGCAATGTCCTTTGGTTGACTACCAGTCTCAATAGCAGCACGAGCCATTTTAATCACCTCGTCTTGAATATCAGATGCCTATAGATGTTAGTAGATGAACGCGAACCAAGCTAGAAACAACAACTTACCATATCGGCAGACTTCACAACAACCGATGGACCGCTTCCTATCAGTGACATATTGATCCTTAAAAGAATATAGCAAAGTGTATAGGTAATGAATGCTTAGTAAACAAGACTAAAAACAACAATCAAGGTCTAAGTTACCCGAATCAAACGAAAGCGAGAAGATATGGTGGTGTTTTAGTTCAGGAATCCTTGATATGATCCTGATCCTGGTTCTTTTCCTGGAGTTTGCTGGTCGTGCCCTTTTGGTGACCTGCTTATTCTTTGCTATGGTTACTCAACTGCCGTCGTAGTTACTCTCAGCCGAAGGGCACATCCGAAGCGAAGAGCTCGTCTTTCTAAACCGAGCTGAATAAAACGAAGGGCAAATGGTGCGCGCGCGCGCGCGGGCGCGCTTGTGACATTTTTTTGCCCTTGCCCTAATCTTCTCTCCTAGTTAGTTAGTTTCGTAATTTGCTCAATGGCAACCTGAACTGTCTTGCCCCAGCTCTGCTCTGCTCTGCTCTGCTCCCTGTCAGTTGCCTTTGGACCTTCGTTGGACAGGGATTGGTACGGGCAGACACACGGGGCAAACACAGGGCACAAAACAAGCAAGAAATCAAAAGACTCTCGATCTCTTTCGATTTAAGTTCCAATTCTTTCAACTCATCGGTAGTTATCCCTTGTGTTTACATCGCTCCTCCTTCCCAGTCATGGACTTCGGCGACGAGGACACTAACAACCCCTTTGTCAGCTCCTCTTACAATATATTGGAGCATGAAGGCAACATTGATGACTATTTCAATCGCAGCAAGCGGGAGTCTGGGACTCCAAGGCTAGGCCACGACTATTTCAATGTGCTTGGACAGCAAGGGGGGACCCGAGACGCCAGCACTTCTGCTCTCGACGGGCATAACGATTCGCTTGGTCGCACTCAATCTCATGACAATGAAAGTCTAACCGATAATGATGATACAAACAACCATATCAGTGGGTATTCAACGTTGGACTTCTCACACCCACTGCACCTTCTGGCGTCTTCAATGCCACTTTCGACATCTGCTGCTGCCGCTGCCCATTTGGCAGACCAAGCGTACCCTCTGCATCTCGATGACGATACTTATCGGATTGATATTCTGTCTACAGAAACTGTCAATGGTGTTGTCTACTATATAATAGATGTCTCTGGTTCATCAGAGACTGCTGCTGTCAAAAGACGTTACTCAGACTTCCAGTCCCTTCGCATCAACTTGATAAAGTTCTTCCCCACTAAGATCATCCCTGTCATTCCAGAAAAGCACACTCTTAAAGACTACTTGCATGGTAACAAACTGCAGAGGAACCATTCAATCGTAGATTTCAGGCGTCGGAAGTTCGTTGCTTTCCTCAGACACCTCTATGCGGACCAACAGATCCGTGACTCGGTGGTTTTCCAGAAATTTGTCGATCCTAGTGAAGAGATCTGGCTCGAAGTACTTCGATATGCCCCATTTACGTTGCTTCCCACCAATGTCTTGCTCTCCTCGCCTCGTGATCCTACTAGACCTAATCCATACTATGCATATTTGCCTATCCCTCCGATGCTGGCATTGAAGGGGTTCGATTCAGACCTCAATAGACAGGTCTTCGTTCCTCTAGAGTCTCAATTTCTCGGTCTAAAGCATGATTTGATCGTCATGGAGCAACAGGCTCGCCGGTTAGTAGCTGTCTTGAAGAGTCTTATTGTCAAAAAGGTCGAGTTGGGTGCTCAGTTCAATGTGTTCTCATTACTCGACAATAGTGTCTTGACTGAACAGGTCGGACGAGCTGTAGACATGGAGTTCATTAACACTGAAGTGTGGGTCAAAAGTTTAGTTCTTCAACTTAAAGAGCCTCTTCAAGATTTACGTAATCAATGTGGTGTACTGTTGCAACTCTTACAATTCCGTAAATACAAGGAGTTGCAATTGAGTCAACTCAAGGCTCAGATCCTCAAGAAACAGCTGAGAACTGCTAAGTTGATTTCTACAGAGAATTTGCATTTGAAGTTAGATCTGGTGTTGAAAAATGGCGCCAGCACTGATTCTCCTACCATTGCTGCTCTGGTTCGTCGTTTAGAACAAGAAAGACTGCGTAAACTGCTGCGACAGAACGGTCTGCTGAAGCAACAACAGCTGCTGGACCTTCTGGCGAGCAATGCATTGGTCTCTGCTGAACAACTGCTGCTGCTTTCGCCTACTTCTACGTATTCGAATGTGTCATCACGCCTGCCAACGGCCGATTTCCAGAGAGTTCAACCGAAAAAGTCATTATTTAACTTATTTGGAGGATCCAAGAAGACCCAACTGAGCTCACCACAGGCTGCTCATATGGCTCAGGAGCATCGTCTGATCCAAACTTATATTGAGACCAAGGATATCCAGCTCATGACCTCTCAAGAACGCTTAAATGAGCTCACTTACAATAGACAAGAGCTTTCCAAGCTCCAGAGTTGCTTTGACCTTCTCCTCGATGACTCTAGATACCTCAATGTAGAGATTGAGAAGAGCTGTGCCTTGGAATTGGTCACCATTAAGTACCAACTCTTTGAGATCTCGAAAGTTTTTGAGAAAAATTTGTTACTTTACTGCAGAGAGCTGAATAATTGGCCAAAAAAATAGGTTTACACTGAGATAGTGATCTCTGAAATGAGTCAATATCGTCTATATCTGTTATATAAACTACAATTCCATCATATGATCCATCATACGTTGTAGTCGAGTCTAATATATGTATTTGCTCATGATTTATTAATTTTTGTATTTCGCATTTCGCATTTGGTTTTATTTAATATTTTGCTGATTTTATATTTTCGTATTGTGCTATTGTTAAATAGGGGCTGTCAGATATCAACCTCATCTCAGCTTGAAGAAGCAACGACTCAAGGACATAACAGACCTAGTACAGCTTCATTGGACCCCATTGCCGGTATCTTGTAGTCATTATGTCTTCAGATAACACTTTAGGTGGAACTTCCGTTCAAGATACAGAGTGGTGTGACCACCTTCTTCAATTCAAGATGTATCATGAGCTATTGGAATACTGTGAGACAAGGTTGAACAGTGATTTGCCGTATTTGATGGTGCCCTCGTGTGAAATTTTGCATATATTTCTTACCATGGCCACCTTCTCACCTCATTATCATCATTGGACCGTTAAGCAGAAAACTCAACAAGGTGTGGATGTTGACATGGGACTTAGGCTGGTGCGATATCTTCAGAGCTTGATAGGGTACCTGAAAGAAGTACCTAGCATAGATAATAACGAGAATAATGTGGTAGATAACCGTGAAGGTGAATCTACACATGCGTTAGATAGTCTATTTCGTAAAAAAAACCCATATTCCTCGGAGATACGCCGTCTACAACTGGAGCTTTTGAAGGTGCTCGATATGTTCAATGATTTGACTCCAGGCAGCAGTATACACTCCAAATATTCAAAAAGAAGAACGAGAAGGGGTCTGAGGCGTAGTAAATCTCTTCTTTCTATGTATCAAGGATCATCAGATTTAAGCTCATCTTTCGTGGTGTCACCTTCCCCTGTCTCTGTGAGGGCTACAAGAGAATCTACAGTAGATGATTCTGTCAATAGTTCAGCTGATGAGGAAGCGGATCGCACCGCTTTGAAAATCGAAATAGATCTGTTATATAAAAAACTAGATAGCTCTATATCTAAGGAAAGATCTGAGTCTCCCTCTATGTCAACGAGTGTCTCAGAGTTGACTAATTCCGAGGCAGACTCGAGTCGGAAAAGACCTAGAGAAGATGACAGTGAATGGATATTAGATGATGAGGCGGATGAAGTGGATGCCGCTGATACGTTTATCGAGTTAGATGACGATACCAGATCTGCTGATCCAGCCGGAATATTTGGGAAACCTCTTCTTGCTGAACAATTGCAATTCGATCTCTGGACTCTTATTAGAAAATGTTTTGATTTGTCATGGAGTGATCTGGCAGAAGATGCCAAAAAGCTGTTTATTTGGAAGGAATGGAGACCTCTAATGGGTATTCTCTTAGACCTTATGGAGTTGGAGGTTCAATTGGAGGTGGAAAATCCCCTACTACAACGATTAATTCGTTGTTTGAGCTTAGAAGATTCTTCTTTGGCATTAGAATTGTTTGTCGATCAATGTTTAGTGTCCTCAAATGGAGCCAAACCTTCTATTTATAGTCGAGAGATGCATCAAAATCATCGTTTCGTAATAACTAACGACCTTGAGCTCGTGGATCGTAACACTTCAATGTTCTACCGTAAACGGCTCTTGGTATTGGGTCTTAGCAGTAGAGATAATGACGATATAGAATCTGTAGCCCAACTCACGGCTCTCCAATTAAGGAAATGGTCCTATTCTTATGTGTCAGAATTCCTCCTTGAAGATCCTACGACCGTGATCTCTGAAATTGGACTCCAATTCGAAGTCTTGGTTTGTTTGAATATCCTCTCGATGCATGGAATGGGTCCAGAGATCTTATTGGATACTTCAAGTTCTCTAACCTCATTCAAAGCTCCCTTTGAATCGCTCTTCCCTTGGCTAGAGGAACCGAGTCTTGTATCTATAGGTGAAGAATGTCTTCATTCAGGTAAATCCTTCTCATCTTACTTGGAAATAGTGAGAAAGATCCTTCTCTGTCGCTCCATTATTATCAATCTGTGGTTTCGCAGTAATTTAAGGCCGACATTAACACTTCCCTGGGATCAAATTTGGGAACTACTAGCTCAATATGATACTCAAACCCAATCTGCTGTCAATTCTACACTCTCATTATATGAGGAGGCGGGCCAAAAGAATGAAAGAGCCCCTTCTCTCTTTAAATTGGAGCCTCTGCTACGTTCCAAATACCATGAACAGGCTTCTATTGTGATTCAGAGCAGCCAATAGTCCACCTTAGCATATTTTACACTAAATAATCTACACTAATTAATACTAAATGCATATATCATTCGATATCTATATGAACTAAAGAGTTGAGACACTTTCTAACAGAAAGAATATGCCATGGAATCATGATCTGTTCATTGACAGAAGCACAATGAAGTCCAGTAGGTTCATTAATCATCCACGAATCAGCAAGACTGGCCAAATCACGGTATTGACCGAGTAAATCCTTCATTAAGTCAAGTCCATTGACGAAATTAGGACAACTCATCAAGTTCACCTCCAAAGTGCTCGAGCCAGTTACATAATGAGGATGAACTGAAGTGGAGGACAGAGAAGCAGCCCCAGCAGCTCCAGACGATCTACTTCTGAAACGAGAATGAGATTTAGCCTGAGTAGATACTACATTTGAGCCAGGTACCGCCCCAGAACCCATTCCAATTTCCTCTTTCACTCTTGATGGACGAATTTGGATGTTGGGAGTCATCGCAGGGTTACTGTTTACAGTAGCGGGAACAGTAGGAGCCGAAGTAAGTCCCCATCCCAGCAGGTTACTACCCGAGGCAGCTGTAGAAGCAGAACCAGAACCAGTCAGAGTCGGTTTTTTGATAGACAGCTTGAGTAAAAAGCCAGTCTTGATTGAAATCCTATTCTGTTGGTTCGACAATGGGATTGGGTTCGGTAAAATGATCCCAAAGGCATCATCGGTGATGTCTACAATACATAAATCCTCTGGATGAGAGGTTGAACTCAATCCGGAAGTGGTAAATGAACCAGCAAGAGCTCCAGAAGCCGATGTAGTAGCTCCAGAAGTAGCAGAGACTACGTTTATACCTCCAGCTACACCTCCAGAGGCTCCCATAGCTCCCTGGCTCAGATTTGGAAGCCTTGAAGGTGTCTGGATCATTACAGGCGAATTTGGGTCCATTGGAGTACCAGTATTCATCATCATCATGGCACTTCCGGTCATAAAATTCTCTGGAGATTCACCATTTCCCATCAAAAATGGAGTGAGTCCAGTATTCGCTCCTACACTCTGGATATGAGTATTACCGTAACCGGAAGCGAGCAAAGCAGCATCTGATAACCTCTTATGGTGTCCTCTTGGAAGCCCAGAAGCTCCTCCAAGCGCACCAGAGTTCGATCCGGCTCCATTCCCACCTCCAGATCCGGCATTCCCACCTCCAGCTACAAATGTCGACGACGGACCAGACAAAAGGTCAGATGTCGAACCTACAGTGTCAGAAATGGCTGTCTCTCCATTAGAACCCGATCTCGATGGGTTCTCAACAGAGTCGAAAACGAAATTCGAGTTCAAATTTACGGCAAGAACAATCAAAAGAAGATTCTTGGTCTTCAATGAGAGTCTCTTCCAGTGGACAAGCTCGTCATCTGGGATGATATTGTTCAACCTGGTCAATACTAAGTAAGATTTACCAGTATGAGACCGAATATAGGTCAAAGTGGTCTCCCAGATCTCATTACTGATCTGCTCAAATGTCTTTACAGATGCTTGGTCACCAATAGGCGTCGCAGACCCTTGTTTAGTGTTGGTCTGAGGACTGTACCAAGCTTTTATGTTGGTAATACGTCCATATTGGTCGGACCAAGTAGCTACACACCAGTTCTTGTCTACAGAACGTTCATACAGCAAGTGAATATACAAGTCCTTGGAGTTCAACGTCTTGGTGATGTTGGATTTGGTGAGTTTGTACGATATCTTGGCTGGGAGAGGTGGGGATATCGTTGTGAAAGGCCGTGAAAGTAGCACGGTGGTCTCTTCTTCTTTACTAGGACATAAATTGTACAATTCTAACGATAATTTGTTCAAAACAGAGTCTCTAATCACTGTATAGGTCTGTTCGACCGAGTAAAACAATGAAAGAGAGAGGATTTTGGAGAAAATTTGGATATCAGCAGGTTCCGGGGTCACAGATTGAGCTGAGGTTGTAGCTGAAGCCACCTTCCTCTTCTTCTTTTTATTCCCATCGGATTCCAGCTTAAGAGCCCTTTCGAAACTCAAGACAGCTTGACTTATCTCCAAATAGGTCTGAATAGAGGTGTTTTTGATAGCGAACATCAATAAGAGGGGTTTCGAGCTCTTATTTCCAGCTAATTTCTTCCTCAATTGGAGTGCCAACGTTTGAAGTGCCATCTTAGTACTTTCCCATTGGGACAGGCTACTGATTTTGGTACTAGAACCGATCTCACACACTCCCAGACGATATTTAAGAGATACTTCAGGATTTTCAAGCTCCAGATCATCAAATTTGACCATCTGTTCGAAGTCTTCGAGCTCTGATAATCTACTCATTACTCCTAAGCGTGATCTTTTATACTCATCAAGAAGAGAATCGACGAAATCATCAGTTTTCCCCGAGAACAGAGAATCCGAGTTGATTCCTGGACCGAACTTCGGAGCTACAAGTACTACATCGAAATCTTTACTGCCTCCAGGAGACTCTAATCCCAACAAATTCCAGAATCCCAAACTGGCGAGATTTATAGTAAGCTTTTGGTCCATACGACTGACCTTAAGCATAGGTTGAGGTATCTGGAAGAGATATTTAGAGGTCTGTTGAAGAAGAAGAAGCTGCTGTTGCTGCTGTTGCTGAGAATCGGAATCGACAAACGGATCATTCGGTGTAAGACCATAATTTGTATCGAATTTCACATCCTCGTCCTCAGTTTTGACCACCATTTCCTCGGTTTTTAAAGCCTCAGGTGACTCTTCAGCAGATTTACAAGTGAGACATTCGAAATCTCGAGCTCCAGGAGTCGAACTAATCAGACCCGGTAACTTTTGTTTCAATAAATCACTCAATGGTGTCTTATATACCCCAGGGAAACACTCACGAATCAACTGGGTCAACAGATCATACGAATTTTCTACATAATTATTCCGTAATTGGAAGGGATTCAGATCCGATGGGTCTGAAGTGTCTTCTACCTCATTGAGAGAGTCAAATACGAAACTACGAAGTAAAATAGGAAGGATTTCGGCAAGGTCAGCTTTCGGTATGGCCAATGGATGAGACTGGGATCTCAAGAATAAGGTGGGGAGCGTATGAACCGGGAGAAGCTTCAATAAGAAGGGGAGCCAATTCTGGTTCTCCAGAGAACCTAAAGAGGAAGCGAGAGCTGCCCCCATAGGAGGAGCAGGACTTGCACCTGATCCACTAAGGCCTAAATTGGGGGTCATAGATAAGGCAAGTTCAGCTGGACGACGGAGAGGACTTGAAAATGGCATCGATACCGATTCCAGTTGCATTACTGTGGCCCCAGAGTTATTTAGACTGAGATTCAAGCCTAAACCAGCTGGAACTGTAGCTGTAGCTGTAGCTGTAGGACCACTGCCCGACCCAGAAGATTCCGAAGATTCACGTTTCAATTCCCGTTCTTCCTCTAAATCCTCTTCTTCGTCATCATCTTCCTCCTCCTCTTCCTCAGCATCAACCTCCATCTCACTATCACTCTCATCACTATCATCACTCGACAGCACTACCTTCATAGATCCATATCCATGACTTTTCCGCACGGGCAAGAAGCTTTTCGTTGATGTGTCAGCTGTCTCGGCTCCAAGAGACTCCAGTTCACTCCCACTAGGGACGTAGAACTTACCTCCATTGAGATATTTACTGTCAATTGACTCTTCAATGGCTGGGTTGAAGTTCAATGGGGCGAACACAGACTTTTTACGGCTATTTAAATCACCTGAAGTTGGTGTAGACGACTGTTGCTCGCTGTTACCGGCAATAATAGCGAAAGGAACAGGCTCTGGGGCACCTGGATCCTCATAAAATGACGTATCAGCTCCGGCTGCCTTTGCAAATTGTGTAGAATTGATAAAAGACGTCTCTGCTTGATTGGAAGTGGCTATTTCGGTGTCCACATCTCCACCGGCGGACAATTCAGCCGGTACTCCGGATGATTCAGACTCTTTTGTGGCCATCAAATCAGGTTCAACTTCATTGTCTTCATCATCTGAGAAGTATTTATCGATTTCTTCGTCAATAAGAGCATCTGTGAAGAAATCAAGATCACTTGGTGCCCCATTATCGGTATCTTTGGTAGGTTTATCATCCAGTCTAGGCTGGTCTGCTGTCTGTCCAGGACTATTTGTATCGTCATCATCGTCTTCATTCCCGAAAAGTTCAGTATCCCATTCTTGGTCCATCAGATCATCATCTTCTGGTTCCAGAACTGGTGCCAGATTGGTTTCCAGACTTTCTGGAGCAGGTTCATCTCCTCCAGTGACGTTTTTGTCTTCATTTACTTCTGTAGATGCTCCTATAGCAGCTCCAGGACCACTCAATCCACTCATTCCAAACACCAGTGGAGTCCCCGGTGTTCCTACAACCCCTCCAGACGCAGGTGTATGCATATTAGACATACTTTCAAGCTCCTTCCGCCTATTAGCATCCACTTCTTTACTGTACTCGACAAATTCGTCGATCATCTCGAACATATTGGAGAATATCTCGGCCCGAGAATCATCTTCTACACCCACACTCCCATCTTCCACTCCCTCCTGAGCTATACAAAGCTGTAATGGCCATACTATATACTTCAATCGAGCATTATTATCCTTCATATACTGGGAGATATTGGGGGTGAGATGGTTCAAATGCTTCAAATTGGGCACCACTTTGACCCAATTGACCATCTCTACATCTAAATCTATATTGCAATAGCTTTTGAGGAGATGAAGAAGTCTTTCGTAGTTCTGAGGAGGGCCTGGAAGAAGACTCTTTTCGAGTGTTTCTTCGGCCAAATAAACTCTAACCAGAGATGGTGCAAGATAGATAGCATGCTTGGAGTTGGAGTAAATGGATGCGATATCACTGAGACATTGAAACTTCTGATGAGTACGCACACATACATTGATGAGGATCTCGTCATTGAAATTGTAAATCGGGTCAATCATCACGAGGTGAAGGACATTGTGCTGTGGTTGTCTCTGCTGTGGTTCCATCTGACAAATGGCATGATTTCCAAAGCCTAGAAGAGGGCTATCGGACCCGTTTCTCGAGGAGGTGAGTCTCCAGATCAAGAATCGTTTCACAGCCTTCAAGAAATTGATATAGATCAAAGGCAATGACTTGTTGTTTGACAGTCCTTGGGATTGGTGTGGGGAACTGCTAAAAATGGTCTTGGAATGGAAGGAGCCTTCTGAAGACAACTCCAAACCGAGCTTTTTCGAGGCAATGATCAGTTGTAACTTCTGAGATGATGTCTGGGACGGAGTCTCGCCACTGCAATTCAAATCATACACGTACAATTCCTTGGTATAGACGAACATGATTGCGTCTGGATACAGCTGCCTTATTTCCGATTCCACCTCATAGATACCAGATCCTGAGGTGGCAGGTGGAGCCAGATTCGCTGTGGTTGGTGGCTTTGTATCTGCTGATGCACCCAGAGCTCCATCTGGTGTGTTTTGGGCTACTTTGGCCCCTGTTGAAGTACTGCTGCCTCCAACAGCCGAGGTCACTGAGGAGACACCTGGAGGTGGGGTCAGTGTGGCACGTAAAGAGGGGGACCCTGGGAGTGACGGTTTGGATTCTTGGCCAGATGTACCTTGGCTCGTCACTATACCCTCAGATGCTCCCTGCTGGCCGCCATTTCCCACCACTGCCCCCGTACTCTCCTTATATTGATACACATAATACTTGATCTCACTCAAACGACCCATAGTGAAGCAAGAGGTCTTCAGTCGGAGGGGGAGCTCCGACACAATGGATTCACTTGTCATAGTTGATGATTCCTTGGCTATTTGGCAATGTTGTGCCGCTCTTAAATCTCAATTGTACAGCCTCTCTGTTATCTTGTCGGGGCCTCTCTTAACTCTTGCCCTTCTTATTCCTCCCTTACTTAACCGCTCAAGGTTGTTCTTAGCTGGAGAATTTTCAGCGCATGATTTCCGATTAGAGATGCTTCCTAAATAGGAAATGTAATGGGGAGAAACGACGACTCGCCGAAAGGGGAAACAAGGTGAGGGTCGAGGAGTTCGGAGGGTCCGTTCGGACTTCAGTTTTTTTTTTTTTGTGATCTGGTAGAGTGACGATGATCGTTTATTGTCTTATTGAGGTCCGGAGAATTTTTTAACTAGTGCTACGTTTCGAAAACCTCGAGTTTCTTACATTGTTCTAATATGTACTATGCTTTGGTCCCCCCACTTCCCCCACTTCCGTGCTTCGGATTAACACCTGGGGTACGTTTAAATTTCATATTGTTTTAAGGTTATAGCGAGGTGGTTACTGGGTTAAATGTAGTATGGATTTTCGTGTAATCTGCCCTTGATTTTGTACTTCACATTACTTACTTTCCACTACCTATTTCCACCACCGATTTCCATTGCCTATTTCCTACCACCCAATTCCCATTACCTACCCCCTCCGCTCCACCCCCAGCATACCATCCTTTCCCTAGACTTTTCTTTTATTGGAGAAAACCCCTCTCGCTGCAGGTGGATATGCAAAGTTTTTCCTTTGCTCTTGCAGGTTTTTTTTCCACAATAAGGTTCGGGGTTCATTTTAGGGGGGCTACAGGAACGGTAGAAAACAATATAAAAGGAACCCCCCAAGCAATTATGTATGTATTTCACCTTCAATACTATTTAGGTTAAGATAGCTTGACTTATTTACGATGGCATTAATATCTAAAAAAGATTCGAGCTCTCGTCTTGGTCACGAGACTGCTTATTTGGAAGACTCCACCCCTTCTTCGAGATCATACCTGCCCTCCGTTGACAACACCAACGATGAAAAGAAAAGAAACAACGATCACATCGAAGATGTCGACTCGGCAAGAGTGTCCGGACCAGGAAAACTTCTTGAAGATGGCAGAAGAGAATTGACGGAGGCTGACTGTTATGACAAATTAGGTTTTACTTTCCCTTGGGCTAAGAAATGGACCATCTTAACAGTAATCTTCCTTGTCCAGACTTCGATGAATTTCAATGCCAGTGTATACCCTAGTGCTATCAGTGATCTTACTGATTATTTCGGGATTTCTCAACCTGTCGCTAGAGTCTCTCAAATGATCTTCCTTATTGCTTATGCCTTTGGTTGTGAGTTGTGGGCTCCATGGTCTGAAGAATATGGTCGCTGGCCTATCATGCAACTTTCTCTTTTCTTTGTCAATATCTGGCTGCTTTTAGGTGCTGTGTCCCCTACCTTCGCCAGTGTCGTTATTGCTAGATTCCTTGGTGGTCTTTCTTCCGCTGGTGGTTCTGTCACCTTGGGTATGACCGCCGATATGTGGGAAGCAAATGATCAAGGTTATGCCGTTGCTTATGTCGTTTTGTCATCTGTTGGTGGATCAGCTCTTGGTCCAATTTTTGGTGGTATCATCTCTGAAAAGCTTACCTGGAGATGGAACTTCTGGATCCAAGTAATTTTCGGAGGTGTTGTCCAACTGATGCACTTCTTTTTGGTTTCAGAAACTCGTTCCAGTGTATTGTTAGACAGAGAAGCAAAGAGACGCAGAGAATCTGGTGAGGACACTAATATTTATGGTCCGGGCGAGATTAATGGTCATGATTTGAGCATGAAACAAATTATCACTATTTGGAAAAGACCATTTGAGATGTTCCTTTTTGAACCAATTGTCTTGTTCCTTTCCTTGTTATCTGGTTTCTCCGATGCCTTGATTTTCATTTGTATGGAATCATTCACTCCAGTTTTCAAACAATGGAACTTTGGGACTATTGCTATTGGTTTAGCTTTCATTCCGGTGGTCATCGGTTATATCGTTGCTTATGGTATTCATCTCCCAGATGTTGCCAGACAACAACATATTATGAAGACTGAAGGAGAATCAGCCAGATACGCCGAAAGAAGACTTCTTTTACTTTTGTTCATCGTTCCTTTGGAGGCAATTGGATTATTCGGATTCGCATGGACTTCTATGGGCCCAGCCTACAACCCATGGATCGCTCCAATGATTTTCATCTTTCTTATTGCCATTGCAAACTTCAGTATTTACATGTCGACCATCGACTACATGGTTGCTGCTTATGGTCCTTACTCAGCTTCTGCAACTGGAGGAAATGGTTTTGCCCGTGACTTTTTAGCAGGTGTCAGTGCCATGTATGCTACTCCAATGTATAACAACATTGGTAAGAAGTATCATCTTCAATGGGCTAGTACCCTTCTTGGTTTCTTAGCTGTTCTTGTTGCCATTCCAATTTATGTCTTCTATTGGAAAGGTCCTCAAATTAGAGCCAAAAGTAGATTTGCCCAAACTTTGGCAGCGGACCGTCTGGCTCTGCATATCGATCACGATCATGAAGAGTCTAAGGCATGAATAATGTGCTCATGAATTATTAAATAGAGATATATGTGATAGAGTAATAGATATAAATTTTTTTAAGCAGGTAAATTCTCTCTTTCTTTGTCATTTAGTGAATTGATATCTATCTACTCCTTCAATTCTTGTGACTCAATAATCACCTTAATAGTTACCTTTCTTGAATTTTGTTGTCTAACTTCCCCCAGAAATAAACTATGAAAAAACTGGAGCTGCAAGAAAAAAAAGGGGGTGTGTGAAAAAAGACCCCCTTTGAGACGAAGAAAAAAAAGATTAAAATAAGAGTTAGCGACAGTCATTTTTTTAATCTAACAATGTGTATTATTTTTATATATTACAAATGATTCATATCCTTGTTCTCAAGCTAAACTTACTTTGAGAGGGTATCATAATTCTGTTGGCAACATGGAAGGCCAGACCAACTGCCAGTAAACTTGCTGTGTAGATGATAAGCCTTTCATAACCCACAGCTGATCCAGCTCCGATTATTGCACCACCTATAGGAACTCCAAATAAATTACCGAGACCAGCAGCGAAGTACATTGTAGCATAGCGTTTCCCGAAATGTTTCACTGGAGACACAACCGAGCATGTCAAAGGAATTAACAGGTAAACAGACAGCGAAAATACTCCATAAACAACAACATACAGATACAAGACTTTTAAATGCGACCCAAATGGTAACCAAAGCAGGAATTGGGCAATACAGCAACAGGTATTCATTATAATGGCAACATTGAAGACACCATATTTGTCAGCACAGTAATTTGGAACTACTCTACCCAAAACACTAGCCAGATTTAAAATCGATACCAATTGAAACAGGACTGCCTCCGAGGATCCTGTAACATTGATGGCATACGAACTGAAAAATGTAGCAGAAGTAGTTAATGCAGCCTCTAGTACAGTCGTCAGAATAACACATAACAAAAATTTGAGATCCTTGCATGCTTTGATATCTATACTGTTTTTCACAAAATACCAGAAGGGTCTATTTTTCAATACCAGAACATCCACTCCTAGGTCATCTGCTTCTTTTAAAAGCAAAGCCTCTCTAAAAGCTGGCCTTTCCTTAATCATTAATGTCGCAGAAGATAACATTACAGCTGCCAAAAACAGTAAGATTCTCATTCCCCATAGGAAGCCTACTTTCTGAAATAAAGCGTTCATGATCAACGGGAGAATTGTTCCTCCAACAGATCCTCCAGCCATTGCAAGACCCATTGCCATACCTCTCCTTTTAAGGAACCAATGAGAGAGAACACCAATGAGTGGGTTGAAACATAAAGATGCTCCGATACCGGTCAAAACTCCAAAGGAGAGGATAAACTGGTACGGTTCTTTACAGCTTCCAGTAGCAAATAAGCCAACAAATACCATAACAATGCCACAACACATTGGCACGAAGAATCCTATCTCATCAAAAATGATACCGCTGAAGACACTCCCCATGCAGGTGAGTCCAACAAAGATGGAAAATATCCAACTAATAACAGTTTCGGAAGTATGGGATAACTGGTGATTAGAGATGTACAGCTCTATGGGTCCCATAGAATTTGGCAATCCAAAAGAGATGACAAGTCCTAGGAAGCTCCCAAGGACTACCAACCACCCTTGAAGGCCACCATCGGGATAGAACAAGTCTTGCTCGTAATTTGAATGTAGGAGAGCAGGTAGATCGGTGATAGGAGTTGTTATCTCCGGCTCTAGTACGATAACATCTTCATTGAAGTCTCTCTCCTCAGTCGTTTCACAAAATCTAGCACCGCCCGACTGGTCTTTATAGCTTTCAGCTGGACCCAGACTCATCTAGACATGAACACGATAGTTCAAACGGCGATGGCCCGGATCCATAGCTGTTTTTATATCCCAAGATAAGCGCAATGCAGAACGGCAAGATGCGACATAGCGGAAAACTATTCCGTTTTTGGGATCTCGAGTTTACTAGTGTGACAAATTAGTAACACACAATTTGGATAAAATGCTCATGCGCTGTATACCAGAGTTGGAAAGAGCGAAAAGCGCATTTTTTTCCTTGTATCAACAAAAATTTTTAAGAGTATTGTGGGGAAGTGGAGGGCACGGTGGAGGCGCTAGTTGGCCTTTCTCTCCCACCTTTTAAGTCGGGAAAATGGAGCAGTCATTTCACCATGTTGATGTAATTCAAATGCTATTCTCGTTACATTAGTTGAATTCTCTAACATAAATTACGGAGTACAATAGAGCCTTCTTTATTTAGTTCTTACTTGTTTTATAAGCTCTTTAATATGTTATATAATTTATTTTTCAGAAGCTTAAGAATTACATACTTTGAGTGTAGTGGAGTAAACTTGAAGAGGATTTTTTCCCCCAAGATGAACTATTGTCTGAACACTTCAAGAATAATAATAGTTCTCAAATTAAGCTTCGATTCCTTTGGTCCCAGTCTAATATCCCGTGGAACGATCACCATCCCTTAGTAACCCCTTAGCACGGAATGAAAAATATGTGGCTCAGATTTTTCTTTAATGCGCAGTGTAACATCTTATGTGTTACCCCTTTCTTGAATTGTGGGATCTAAAAAAAGACACTACTTGCATGATAATATAAAGAGGCCCTGTTTCCTGAGCCAATTACCCCTTGAAAGGAAGTAGAGAGAAAACAAACCACGAAATACTAAAAAGATGCTGACTGCCAAAAAGCCAAACTTTTTGATTATTGTAGCCGATGATCTTGGCTTTACTGATATCCTGCCTTATGGAGGTGAAATTGATACTCCAAATTTACAAAAATTGGCTGACAGGGGAATTAGACTCACTGATTTCCATACCGCTTCAGCTTGTTCGCCTACCAGATCAATGTTATTGTCAGGTACTGATAATCATATTGCTGGTTTGGGACAGATGGCAGAATATATGAGGAGAACCCCAGAGGCTTTCAAGGGAAGACCAGGTTACGAGGGTTACTTAAATGATAGAGTGGTTGCTTTGCCAGAAATTTTGAAGGATGCAGGATACTACACCTTTATTTCTGGGAAATGGCATTTAGGGTTATTTAAAGGACAGTGGCCTGTTGATAGAGGATTCGAGAAGTCTTTCACGTTACTTCCAGGGAGTGGAAACCATTATAAGTATGTGTACAAAGAGGCAGATGGGAGTCACCCAAACTTCATGCCTAGTTGGTATGTTGAAGATGACAAGGAGCTTGACGCCGAAGAGTACTTGCCAGATGATTTTTACAGTTCAAGCTTCTACACGGATAAAGGCTTAGAATTTTTGAAGGATGATGGCCTCCGTAAGGGAAGACCTTTCTTTGGTGCTTTAACATATACTGCTCCCCATTGGCCTCTTCAAGCTCCCAGAGAGGTAATTGATAAATACAGAGGCCGTTACGATCAGGGTCCATCAAAGTTAAGAAAGGAGAGATTAAAGCGGGCGGTTGAGCTCGGAATTATCCCTGATGGAGTTGCACCACATGAAGTTGTAACCAAGAGAGAAAAGCCTTGGTGTGAACTTACGGACAGAGAAAAGGAAGTGGAGGCCAGAATTATGGAGGTCTACGCTGCTATGGTTGATGTGTTGGATCAAAACTTGGGTAAAGTTTTTGACCACTTAGAGGCATCCGGTGAGCTTGATAATACTTTTATCTTGTTCATGTCCGACAATGGCGCTGAGGGGATGTTCATCGAGGCGTTACCTTTAGCCATTGAGAGAATAGGAAAGAATATTGCTGAAAAGTACGATAACTCATTTGATAATTTGGGAAACTGGAACTCATTCCCTTGGTACTCTGATCAATGGGCGCAGGCAGCCACTGCCCCCTATTATATGTATAAGCTGTATAATTCTGAGGGTGGAATCAGATGCCCACTGATTATCAGTTTCCCTCAAAACTACAAGAAGAGCCTGGGTAAAATTCTTCCAGCTTTCACCACGGTTATGGATGTACTTCCTACTGTTTTAGAATTGGCAGAACTTGAGCACCCGGGTAAAAAATATAAAGGTAGGGATGTTGCCATTCCAAGGGGAAAGTCATGGGCTTCCTACTTAGATGGTAAGACTCATAGAGTACACGACTCCGATCATGTAACAGGATGGGAGTTGTTCGGTCAGCGTGCTGTCAGGAAAGGGAAATACAAGGCACTCTTCATTCCTAAACCTCTTGGGTCAGGTGCTTGGCAATTATTTGACATTGAGAAGGATCCAGGGGAGATTCACGATTTAGCAAAGTCTCACAAGACTGAATTGGACAAGCTTTTGGAATACTGGGCAGAGTATGTTGCTGACACTGGACTCTTTGAGTGCGAGGATTTATTTACCGAAGCCTTCGACGAGGACTATACTCCTCTTGTAATCCCTGATGAGAAGTGAAAAAAGGTGAACCCATGTATAGAAAAGTATTTGAAATAAAATTATTTCCTAGTTTCCCGACCACTTGTAAATAATCCATTTTTTAGACAAGCCTTGTGCATTCTCATTTCCATTTGGCACATAGGCAGACCCTGTTTAGACGTTAGACGTTGAAGGGCCAAGGTTGGTTCCCAAGTTGAGCAAATACTAGCTCAAGAAACAAACTGTATTAGTGTCTTTCAAAAGTAGAGTTCTATTACTGAAGTTAAGTGGTCTCTACTGTAAAGAGCAAGTGCCTCAAGAACTGCAAGAGTCTATAACCTTTAATAGTGTCACCTGTTTCCAAATCATTATACCATATTACAATGACTATCGGATTATTTATCCCTTGGAAAACCCCTTAATTAACATTTTGAACAAAAATCTTTCAGGTCAATAATAAACAAATAAGCTAATGAAAAACTTCAAAAAATCATACAATACATAAAAGGACACTATACTATTTCTACAGTTGCCCTGTAACAATCAACATTCGTCTGTTGCATGCTATCAGAGACAGCATTCTCTTCTGAGAGACATTATAGTTCACAGACTCTGTCATGCTCTGCAAAAGCTCTAAAATGGTCACATAGAAAGAAAATCTGCGCTTGCCAGTGATTTTGCCAGTGATCAGGCACTGTAAAACCATTGAAACTCTCAAATAGCTGGACACAAGAAGCCACGGAGCTTTGTGTGGTCTTATGTATACTAGTAGCCAAACATACACAACTTTGGCGGCACCGATCAAACACTTTCTGTCCTGTAGAGCTCCTCACCCAACGCTGTGTTCGTTATTAATAAATACTAAGAAATATTCATAATTGTTCTAAACTCATCATCAAAAAACTCTGTAAATTTACACAATCATCATCAAGAGAAGTAAAATCTACTTCATGTAAGAGTCAAGAGCACGCACGGGGAGTAGAATACAGTTAGGTCTATCACATCTCGCTATGTGTTCACTTGTACTTGCCGATTGTTTTGTTAAGATTGAATATTTATGATTTCCTATTATTATAAAGAATAACCCGCAGAATAAGACTGAAGTTAGAATCACTTAAGAATAGTATGGCGTCTCTTCGCCATTGTAACGTCCGCTACCGTAACCAAAGAGACTGGGGCAGCATCAAATGAACAACACCACTCAGCGATCAAGCTTGGCAGAAGACCAGCCAACGGATTCATATTTAGAAGCCTATTTGTCTTATTTGAAGTTTTTGCTCATTATTAAAGTATAATTCGAAGGAAACTTTGGTAATTGAGGATTTCGATCTATCACAGTGCTACAATGATCACATAGACGTGAACTGAAAGATTTAGAGGGATACAACAACTGTTTGCCAATCAAGTTACAGTTTTTATCAACTGGTGAACGTCCTATCGATTCTTTTGAGCTCCTTTATCATGCGCTCGAAACAAGTTTTCGAAAAACTCTTAATTAGCCATTGACTATTTCAATTAGAATGTTGTAGGGACGATAAGTTCAAGTGGAACCCAGAACTTCGTATTTAGATTCCAAAGGAAAGTTCTGAGTCAATTTTAAACACTTACATCAAGCTCAGCTAGCTATCATTTGATATTTGCGGTATTTGGGCAATTAAGTGTTCCTTCAACTAATGAAAAATCCTTTTTTCATTCAATCATACGCAGATAATCAAGCTTAGGGTCTATCTGGACCCGGTAGCTTTCTGTCCCTTCGTCTCCGTCGATATTGGAAGAATTCAGGAGTGCTGCTGTATCTGGCACCTGAAGTAAAGTAGTGCTATAATTGTTATGGCATTAGAAGGTCTATCATAGGGAGCAGTGGTTAGAGAAGCTATACATCTATAGATATATTTGATTTGTAAATTGTGCGAAACAGTTACAACGGTTGAAGAGATGTACCTATATGTTTTCATGTTTCTAAATCTTTGAATACTAGGGAATAGGGGAATGAACGCTAGTTTGAGATTCTTCGAAGTTTTCGTTCTTAAACTATTTAGATTGGAGCTTCATTTCAGTTGCAGGACTGACAAAAAATGATCTAAACCACTCCCGCCCCTTGGCTCAGAGGATAGAAGAGAGAGAGCTTTCTTTGGTTGAAAATGGAAATCATTTTGTCCTAGAGGCTGGTGATTGACCGTTTTGTATTGCTCTATAAGCTTTTCTCCCACCAGTTCTACTCCTCTGCTATGAGAGGTAGCAGCTGGTGCTGTGAGAAAAAAAAACTAAAATTGATAAACTGCTGATGTGTTATCCAAGGTTCGAAGGAAGGGGGAACATAGGCAAAGGCATAAGTATAATCGGCATCGTGGATTGCTCACCCATGCTTCCAAAGTCACCATTGGGTTCAAGGCATATACTTCAGCTTGCATTATAGGAGATATTTATATTACGAACACCTCTTGGTTATGCTGGTGCTCTATCAAAGGGGTGCGCCTCAAGGGTTTTTTCATGCCAGTCGTGTGAGACCCCAAAGATAAAGGGAAAGGGGGGGGATAAAGGACGTGTAGAGATGAAGAAACCCATCCCTGTTCACCTATTTAGACACTAGATTGGACCATAAGTGTCACTTGGGATCAAAAGACTTACTGGGTTTTACTTGTTGGAAATAATTTATATAACAAATAAATTCAATTTTTAAGAAGGTCATAAGATATACGTAGAAGTGAAACGAAGAATACTTTGAATGATAATTGATCCAATTAAATCTATTACTATTATAACAAAATGAAAGAGACTATGATCGCTGCCCGAATGATAACACAAGAGAAGGGAATCGGATAAGTAGTTTTCTCATAGAAGCTTCCCTCTCCGCAGGCCTCAGTTTCATTCTGGGTCTTCCCCATAAATTTCCATGATATTAGTTAAGCCGCGTTTTTTTCGCTGCAAGTCTTTTTATTCTGGAGATAAAAAAAATCTTCGAGGAACATTTTGTGCTCTCCGATAAGAGTTAATGAAGAGCAGTTCTCGACGAATAATTTCACCAAGACCCAGAAATTCAATCGAATGAGCAATTGAAGAATGTCAGATAGTAAGATACGTCGAAGCAGAAATGGTTGCCTCACCTGCAAACAGAGAAGACGTAAGTGTGATGAGACTAAACCTGCATGTGAAAATTGTACCAAAACTGGTAGAGAGTGTTCTTATGGGATTCGTCTTTCGTTTGATGTGGATGATAGCAGGCATGTGAAGTTCATGACATTCAATGAGAAAGGAAAGGCGAAGTTTGGATTCAGAGGTAGACCGAGGCAACTGGTGATGGAGCAACAAAGAGAGCACCATCAGCAACAAGTTAATAACCAGCAACAGATGGTTTCAAATGGCAATGACCTACCTATTGCTCCACGGCCTTCAAAAGGTATTCCATTCAATTATGCAACGGAATCTCAGATCTCGCAACCTGCAGTTTCTCAACTGCTGAATGTCCCGGATCCGTTCATCGAGGCTCTACCTTTAGATCAACGCCAGTCTTCAATGAATTCGGCTGGCTCTACTTTTACAGACTCATCATTAGAGAAGAATACTTTTGATTTCATTCACCAGGGTTTAGATTATCTTTTAAGTGGATTGCAAGGAAACTTTGGTCCTGGAATGGTGGATTCGCCGGCGACTCCATCTAGCATTGGAGGTATAGGTTATCTCCCAGATCAGCAACAACTTTCTACCCAGCAACAACAAACCTTCTCACCACAGACAACAGTGAATAATGCCACTCTTCCCACGACGACCCTGCAAAATCCTTCTGAAAATGTCTCTCAGCAATATCTTCTAGATCAAGAACAACAAGACATCATCAACGGACTCACAAATTTCATTGATAACACTAATTTGTATCCGGCCTCATCTCTGCCCCAATTATCAGACTCCGACGAGACACTGGTTCTCAGGCATTTCTTCAACAGATTGATTCCCCTTCTAGACTCTCATCCAAACAACCCATGGCCAGAGTTAGCTTTGAAATATTGTGACTTTGATATAGCCAGAAGCTGTTTCTTGTCGTTATCATGTATCCACTTATACGGACGTAGAGGAGGAAATGTATTCTACAGAACCGGGATGCACCATTTAAACAGCACGATGAACTACTTGATCAAGTATCTGCGCCGTGATCCTCGTATGGCAGCCGGACTTGGGAAGATTGGGAACTCATTACCGGGCACTGATGGCTCAACCCCTGGTTTAACTTATAATGAGCCTGGGGCACAAGAAGCTAATGGCGTCTCAATATCTCCCTCTGGTGTTACTCAGATACCCGTCTCTGAACCCACTCCTACTTCTGCATCTAATGATACCCTTAACTCTTCCTCTGTGGATGACATAGTGGGAAACTTACGTGATGAGACGGTGACTCAAAAGCGGTCTTCGTTCTTTGTCATATTGATCTTGATCTACGTCCATGTCTTATTCGCAGTATTGGAATCTGGGAAATCCGTGATGAGTCGTGTATTCCTACAGTTATTCTCAACCATTGCTTCAGACTCAATATTCCTTGAAGTGCTAGAAAAGATTGACCAAAGTCAAGTATTGATTTGCATTTTATCTTGGTACGATACTCTGATGGCCATATCTTCTCCAGATTGTCGTCGTCCATATTGTAAGAGCGAGTGGTTTGGTCGGAGAGGGATAGATATCTCGACAGCAACATTGAATGGTTGTCCCGGAGAGCTCTTTGTATGCCTTCATAGACTCTGTGAGTTTAGACTGGATCTCAAGGAGGGTAAAATTAGTTCTTTGAAATCTCTGAAGCTGGAGCTGTTCTACAAGGATTTGAAATATGATATTCTTTGCTATAGAGATTATGTGGAGTTGGAGATGGGTAAAAAGAAGCCAAAGGGTGTCAATGGAGTTGAGTCACAAAATCCACAAGCCGTATCTAAAAGCACTGAGCCTTCAAGACCAGCAGTCAAAATTGAGAAAGACACTGCTTCCAATGATGAGGTTCAACTTAAACCAGAGGAAGAATATGAGGTGAGGTTAGGAGGTGCTCAATGTTGGGCCATCTCTATCCTCATCAAACTCGAGTCGATTATGAAGCGTCCTGAGTATCATGAGACCATCGAGGCACTCATCAACGAGTTCATCGCAGTATATTCTTCCATTGACCTGGAGCTGCCTATCATTGTTCAGATGGTATGGCCTGTGTTCAATGTGGCCTCTGAATGTCGTTCGAGTCGTCATCGTGTATGCCTTCAAAACTTCATGCTGGTCTTGAATAAGAACGGACAAACCGGAACGTTGAGAACAATGAAGAGTTTGGTGGAACAATCATGGAGCTCTGGAGAAGATGTCAACCAGATTTTAAGTGGTAAGGAATGGTTGGGAAGCGGTACCGATTTCCTTCCAATGTAAAATTCAAGAAAATGTATACTCAATATTTAGCTAATTCTACGATCAAAATCATCTCATAATGGTGACTAGTCCAACTTATGTATTCGTTTATAATATATATGGAGTTGTAATGACTAACTTACAACTTAGACATAGCGGCAATGTCGGTGGATTGGACGTGGTCCTCATCCTCCTCGATAGCCTCTTGCAAGTCACTCAAAGAGACCTTAGCGTCCTCAACAACCAAGTTAATTTGCAACTTCTTGATACCGAAACCAACTGGGATCCATTGGTGAGCACCCCAAACCAAACCATCGAGTTGGTGAGACTTGACGTTGGCCAACATCTCCTCAAGGTCGGTCTCATCGTCCCATGGCTTAACATCCAAGGTGACAAGGGACTTAGCAGCTGGACCTGGACCCTTAGCGGCCTTTCTGGCAGCGTAGTCGGCCAATCTTTGTTGCTTAAGCTTCTCAGCCTCTTCATCGACTTCTTCGTCGTCAGAACCGAAAAGGTCGACATCGTCGTCATCCTCCTCTTCTTCGGCAGCAACCTCCTTGGCAGCAGCTGGAACGGAACCAGCTGGCAAGGAAGAGAACTCCTCAGTGAAAGAAGCAATGTGGTTGAACCATCTACCGAAGGCTGGGAATTCCTTTTGGAAAGCCTTGTAGACGGTAACGTCAGCTTGGGAAGCGGAAGTACTAAAAGAACACTAGTTAGTATGAAGATTCGGATGAATCAAAACAGAATTTCGCGGGCAAGTGTTTCTCTTGATATTCTAAACAGATCAGTGGTTTTGGAATTGATACTCATTCGATGGGTCTTGAAGCCATCTCATAAACACGGACCAAAGAATGTAATCATCATTTTGTTTAGGAGGCAATGGCATCTGAAGGGAGCAGTAGAGCAAAGCAGATCAAATAATGAAATTGAAAGGTCAAAACATTCCAATTGAAGATCAAATCACTGATGGATCAATCGGTTCAACCATTCAATCACTGCAAGCACTTGCTACTCTCATCTCATCCAATCCATTTTCAAACACTTGTCCCGGCGAAATGCTCAGTCGGATCAATCACTTACCCTTCGATGTAGGACTTGTCGGCTAAGAATTCGTTCAAGGATTTCAAAGTCTCAACTTTGGAGAAGTCTTGGAAGCTCATATTGTATGTGATATGTTATTGATTATACGGAGTTTATAACTGGCTAGCTAATACTTGTATTTTTTAAATGAATTGGGGGAAAATTTTTTCCTCCTTATTCGATTTTAGAAACGTTGATGGAAAATTTTTTTGTTTGTTTGCAATGGGGTACTGAATGGGTATTATGGGGGCTGTTTGGGGATCTATTAAGGTAGGGTAACAGATGTATAGTGAGAGGAGAGGGAGGAGGAATAGTAGAGATAGCAGAGAGGAGAATCTGGATTGTTCAGGAAAATTGATATAGAAGAGATGGAGATGAGAAATTGAGTATTGAGAAGTCAATATCTTGTGGTTTGTGTTAGGAATCAATAGGTATCTCTTTTCAGAGTCTCTTCTTGTAAGCGATTTTGATTTATTTTTCGGCGTGGGTCTCATAAAGCAAGGCTCCATGCGCCGCACACAGTAAAGCCGATAAAAGTTGTAATATGCTAAGCATCGTACTATTCGAAAATGATTTACTGTGTGTGTTATTGACACGAGAAATTCTGGCAGATCCGCGCCAGATCGAGAACGAAATACTCAACTCCTTAGCTAAGTAAATAGAGAAAGAAGGCGAGTTAGCGTTGGAGCTGTGATTGAATAGAAGCACTGGAGAACAGGATAATTGTGTTTGGAGACAAAGACTTATTAGTGTTACACTTGATTGATCCAGATTACTGATACATTAGCACCTTTTTCACTACCATTTAGACTCCCAATTTTCATCAAGAGATTCGGCCATCGGTACCTTTAAAAGAGACTTGATATATTAGACATAAAGCCGACCCAAAATGCCAGTCGATCTGCTTCCTCAACTGTCATCGACATTGTTCATGACACGGTTGAAGAACAACAACACCGCCATGTACGTTTCCATGGAACAAGGACGTGCTGCCAGAAGACAACTGGCTCAACAAGTAAACTATGCCGAGTTAGATAGAGATGATTACTTTTTAGATGATGATAAGGACGAAGAATTTGTTCTGGATAAATACACAAGGTCGACTATCCGTTATTTAGGGGATGAGTCTGGCTCTGGTGCTAACGGGGCAGGCTCCGGAGCTGCATCTTTAGGTGCCCCTGCGGTACCAACTAAACATCTTGAATTTGATGAGTCTCAATTGTTGTATAATTCGAGTTTACCAGAGCAGATGATCCCAATCAAGATCTCTTTTGATTACCAATCAAATAGAGTAGTTGACTTTTTCATGTGGAATGCCAATGAGCAGTTGATTACACCTGAACATTTTGCCCAAATCATGTGCCAGGATTTGGATTTACCTAATTCTTACCAACAACAGATCCTGAACCAGATCAAATCTCAAGTGGAAGATTTCCAGAATGCTCCAATATTGCCTTGTGGTGTGGATAACAGTGAGACTCACGTGATTATAGACCTTTCTGTGAGTTTAGATAGTGATTTTTATGAAGACAAGTTTGAGTGGGATTTAAATTCTACTGAGATTACTCCGGAGGAGTTCGCCACAACAGTGGTGCAAGACATGGGATTATCACCTGAATTCAAAACCGCAATTGCTCATTCCTTACATGACACTTTACTCAAGTTGAGACGTGAGTTTGTCGACAACAACCAGTTGACTCTTTTACAACATTTCGATATCTCCAAGTTGAATTTATGTTATCAAACAACAGCAGCAGCAGCTGCCTCTCACTCCAGTGGTATTAATACTTTTGGATACAATATGGATCAACAAGGTTTGAGACAAGATCTCAAGAACTATGGTGAAGGTTGGTCTCCATCTGTAGAAGAATTGACCAAATGGGAGATCGAAAAGAGAGAGATTGAGAAAGAGAGAAATATTCGTAGATTGAAGAGAGAGACTATGAGGGTAGGTGATGATTTCTCTCAACCAAAGAGACGTGGACGTAGAAGAAAGGATGAGATGTGAATATCTCACGTGTATAATAAGTAAATTAGAGTTCATATACGGATACTGTAGGATCAGTAGACATCAACAGGCGGACTGGACTTGATTGTCCTTTGTCTTCTCTGGCTCAGTAGGGGTAGGAATTGGGTAGAAATTTAGGGGCTGTCTGGATCTAACTGAGATCTAGTACAGACTTCCTATTTAGGAAGTACCCATTTCTAGTAAGAACGCGTATCCCACATAAATAAACATTGTAAATTTGATTGAGAAGGGGCGGTTTAGTTGACGTTTGGTTAAGAGTTTAAGAGGACACTCAACTAAGCACTGGAGTATCGGTATCGTTCAATAATGCAAAGTGAATCCGCCAAAGAGACGATCATCAAGCCTCTGCAATTGTATCTCACTGGGAGATCTTCCTTTACTGAGATGGTGCCCAGAGAGAAGTTCAACTCGATGTGTAAGGAGTTGGATAAGGGACTTTCTGAGGAGGCAGTGAATGATTTGTATATAGCGCTTAAGAATCAGAATGATAAGAGACTTCGAGAGGCCAATTTTGTGGTGAAATCGGTGCTTGGAGGTATTGAACTGCGGAATATTAAGCAGACGAGTGATTCTCCAGATGGAGACTCGGAAACTGCCCAACAAGAGACTTCAAATACGAAAAGTCCTCAAGAACAGATAGATATGGATTCTCTTGAGTCAGTTGTCAAGGATTTGGAGGCTCTCAATGACCTGGTTCGACTTGAAAGAAGGGATATACAGACCAAATGTAATCAGAAATTACTGGAGATCGAGGAAAGTGTCGATCGTTTAAGTGATCTCAAATATGGAAAGCTTGATTTATCGACTACAGTAGAAGAGGCAAATGAATCATTAGACAAATTGACAAAGATATTACTTGAGAAATATGAATAGTTATTATGCAAAGGTTTCATCGGGGAGATCTCCTACGGGGATCTTTTCGTCACCGCAGTATTTCCAGCATTCGAATTTCCAATTCAAGCCGGTGAAGACTTCATGTCCGTATCCGAGTCCACTGGACGCTTCAACAGCACCAGAAGAGGGCATTGTGCGAATATATGTTAACTTTCCGATCCGTGAATGGATCAACAGCATGAGACACATCGAGCAAGGCTCATGTGTCGTATAAACATGATGATTAAGACAGAGATAGTTCTTCGGTTCTACTATCCCGCCATTCTGTCTTCTTTGGACCTCTATATCGGCCATCTCTTGAATAGCATCCATGATACTGTGTTTTAAAGATGACACTCCACAGCCTCTATGATCAGACTGAATTACCACAGTCTTATCGGAGCCGGGGTCTCTAAACATCGTGACAATGGGAGATTTCTGTTCTTCCGTTAGTATATATATAATGATTATGTGATTTTACAGCTAAATACTTACTCCTTGCTTCTGTAGTTCAAGAGATTTGGCACTGATCTCTCTTAAATATGACTTCTCTTTCTCTATATCTATGTGGATCTGATTGAGTTCTTGGATCAACGGGTTGCCTTTCCAGATCATGGGCCAAAAACGAGAACCCCAAAGTTCCAGAGTCTCTTTATCATAAGGATATGTAGTAGGTACTCGCACTGGACTAATCTCTTGCACTTCTACATCGTACTGACTCATCAACTTGATGATCTGATCTTCGTCGGGCATCAGGGCCACGCTGCAGAATAAAGCCCAGAGTAGTACTTTTGGATGGTCTACCTTTTGGATTCTTTTCAAATATTGGAGCTCTACAGGGTCTTCATCCTGGATCAGTTCACTTTTGATCAACTTCAAGAACTTGGAAGATTGTCGAGGCTCGAATTTCACACTCCAAACGGGTTGGAGATTTGCTTCCAGCTCAATTTGGGACTGTGGATCTTCTTTTTTGGAAGATTTAGATTTCTGGTTGATTATTCTTTGAAAAGATCCGTCAAATACAAAAGTTTCATAGTCAATTTCATGGTATTGTGACTGTCTCAGCAGCAGTGGCTCTGGTGACTTCGATGAAGCTTTGACCATGAGGTTCAACGATGGGATTGGAAGCAAAGAGAGTGGATATTGACAAAAAAAAGAAGTGAATATTTAGTCTTAGACACCCCAGAGACCAGTAAAACGGGTTAGAAAGCACTTTATATTAACTCTTTACCTCTTCACCCCTAGTCGATGAGCTCTCGAGGTATTTCGTTCTAGTCATTGGGAGTTTTGATAATCTGCTAAGAGGTATTTGAATATGATAATTTGCTGATGGAGTTGATGCGATGCGCTCGCGACAGTGTCAGACCCCTCGCGATGAGCAATGTCGCGTCAGTATCGGTGTCACTAGTGTCTCCAGATGACCTATCTCTTCAGGGGTTGGAGTCTCAGATCACGTGACATATTTTGAGAATTTCGTTCGGCTCTTGCTGCATAGTCCCTCATGACTCTATTGAAAGATTTATATGGGGGCAAGCTCTTGCCGACTAGTGGAGATCTTGATCTTGATCTGAAGACTCCACATATAGCGTCGGTTGATCCTGTCGAATATACTCGGCTCATTGCCAATGCTCGCATATTGACTCGGAAACAGCGTCACTCAGAGTTGGATGAGGCACAGGTGGCCTCAATTGCCCAATTAACTGTTCAGCGGGCTGAACAACAAGAATTGGACCACGAGTCATTGATTGATTTTATTATCCGTCAACTTTTGACCTCTGGACTTGCTCTTGACAATAGAATAACCAAGGGTTATGAACTAGCCCCGGCAAGTACCAATGGAGTGCTAAATAGACAGAATAGTTTCCATGTCAGCTTCTTGAAGTCGCCGGCTTGGAGACTTGTACATTTGAGATTGGGAACAGAAGAGTTTGTATATTTACTACTACACACGAATTGTTTCTATGTTGTCGAAAACGGAAATCAGGTACAGTTGTTTGGTGAAGATTTTCAGAAATCTTACAATGGAGGGAACAATCAGGTCAGTTCACAAGGTATACCCAGTGGGTCGATGTTCTCCAAGGAAAGATATCAGGCTCGGTTTTTGAACCCAGTACCTCAAGATAGATATGATCTTTTGACTCAGATCTTCCCTGAACTTCCAAGAGGGCACATTGTCAAATCTCAAGGGGCATTACCTCGCAAATTTCGAAAAATCCATGGGATACTGAGGATTGTCGTTGAAAATCACAACCAATGCCCTTACAAGTATATGCTAAATCGTTTTTGCCCAATTGAAAAGAATTATAAGAACAAAGACAACCGGACAGTATCAACCAATATTACTGACGTGATCAAATTTGTTCTTTGTGCATTTAATAACGTATTTCCTCCTCAAATATATGGGTCTGATAAACTGAATAAGCTGGTTATCATGTCCAAAATCGCTGATTTCATCCGATCATCGGCTTCTTTAGCCACTTCTCCATCACCTTCTAGAAAGGACCAACAATTGGGACCGAACACTCTTCTCAAAAACGTCAAAATATCCCACATCGAATGGCTCGGAATAGGTAAAATGAACAAACAGGATTTCATCAAACGGAAACGGCTCATGCATGCCTTCATCTTCTGGCTATTGTCCAAATACGTAAGTAAACTTATAGGAAGTCATTTCCATGTAGTTAGAAACGAGTCCGAGGGTTGCATGCTATTTTATAGGCATGAACTATGGTGTAAATTGACCAAACCTTTTATAGATCGTTATTTTGCCCATTATTTGGATGCCTCAAGTCTGGAAATCCCAATCAAATCATTTGTGGAGTCAGAGAACATCCAGGGAAAGATGAGATTGATCCCTAAACTGAAAGATTTCAGGGTGATTAATGCTCCATTCAAAGGAACTGAGGCAGAATCTCTGAAATACTGGAAATATCTCAACAATGAGGTTAAACCAGTCCGTAAGATCTTGATGGAAGCCCGAAAAGCTACTCTCCGAAAGTCATCCCAGAAGGTCTGCTTCACTATAGGTGACATTTCAAGGCATATTACTAATTTCAAAAAAGGGATACTCTCTGAATGCGGTCTCCCTCCACAATTATATTATATGAAATTCGATGCTAAGTCATGCTACGATACAATCCCGACATGGAAAGTGAAGGAGAGTTGCCAGAGACTGATCCTGAACCTCTGTTCGAAACTGGGTAAGACAGATTTCGTCTACAGACTGGTGATGGCCGGGCCAACTATAGATAAATTGAAACCTGGGGGGTTATTAACTACTTTTGACGATTTACAAAGACTTGATATTGTTCATTATTCTGAGAAAGACGCTTTGAATCAAGATGGTCAACAATCTGGCACCAGATTTATGGTTGATCAATGTAGAAGTGTCGTCTTAAATTCAGATGAAGTGTTTTCTGTAATCAACCAGCAATTAGACAACACGGTAGTCAAAGTACGGACCCGAACCTTTGCCAGGAAACAAGGAATCTTCCAAGGTTTCCCACTCTCTACAGTCTTCTGTGACATCTTATATGATGAGCTCATTGAGACTTATTTCAAGTTCATTCTACAAGATTCCCTGAACAGTCTTATCTTGAGACTTGCTGACGATTTCCTTATCATCTCAACTAACCCTCATCAAATAAGAAGAGCTCTTGAACAAACAGAGAGAGGATTTGGGGAATTCCAAGTTAAAATGAACACTCAAAAAACTAAAATCCAATTAAAACCCCCTCAGACCAAAGACACAAACCACCAAAAAGTGACATTCTGTGGTCTCTCTGTTGATATGTTGACTCTTGACGTTGTGAAACCATCTGAATCCTACGGAGATTTAATAAGTTTCCCAGGAAACCGTTACTCTGATCTCTACGATAAACTCATTTGGTTATTAAAGACACGTCTTAACAGTGGATTACTCATACCTGAATCCAATTGTAATAATGAGAATGTGGTGAACATGATACAGAATATTCTTGATCTTTTCAGTAAATATAAACGGAATTGTAAGGACCAGTTTGATCCTAAGGAATTCAGTCTGTTTATGAATGAGATGGAGCGTCTTGCATATGAGAAATTGGAGAGTATAACATGAGGGGAATGAATGATTTGGTCATTTAAATTTTGGGACAGTATGAGAGCCATTCTGAGAACTGTTCTGAGAACTCACACCCCTTTTACCCCTTTTCAATAATAGATTTGAGTCACATGCATGAACCTCTTTTATCACATGCAATATCAATAACATTTAATGCATATTTAACTTTGATCCCCGCTTTGTAGGCCTCACCCCTTTACAGTTTATCCCTTTACAGTTTACCCCTTTTCCTTTTCATATAAAAGCCTCCAATAATCACATAATTTTTATCCACCATTGCACCAGAGAAGTGTTTAGCTTGCCATAACAACTACTCACACACCACTCACCTTACTTACTCACTACAACTTATAGACATCACATACCTTCTATTATATACAATCTTAGAATTATCAATTACCCATTCCCAACTCAATCCAAGAATCCCAAATTCTCACGATTCTGTTTCTCTCTCAATCTTTCGGTCTCTTCAATACCTCCACTCTTCTTCAACATTCCAGCTTCAACAAATCCACCTAGTTCATCTTGGAAGTTATCAGACATGGTGATCTCTTTCTGCATCTCCCTCAATCTCTCCAGCTTCTCAATAGCAGCGACTCTTCCCTCATGATTAGGATTTAACAGCGACACCTCATTCATAAGCTGGTCTCGAATATCAGTCAAACTCTCTCCTGGTCCCGGAATCAGAATATTAGGTAATATCTTCATATTCGGATTCTTACTGAACTGTTCACTGCACTCTTCTACTAACTCAAAGGTCTCAAACAGTTTCTCAAGATCATCTTGCAAATCCAGAACCAATTCCTCTTGTAAATTGAAGAATTGTTGCTCCTCACAGACAGTATTCAACTCATTTTCCCAAATCTTCTTCCAATTCAGTTTCTCCACTCTGATATACTCCAGAACTTGCTGTAACTCCTCTTTAGAAACGTCCAACTCTTTCGCCACAAACACAAGTTGCTTCTTATCAGGTCTCAGTCTTCTTTGCGCCACATCTTTACGGATAGCCTCGATGATATCTTGCAAATCATCCGTCTTCGTCAATAAGTGTTCACACTCCTTCGAGAGCTTCAGACGACAAGTCTCCATGTAACTTCTATTACTTGAAGCGGCAGCAGCATCTCCAGTTTTGGCATCGTATCCGGTTTCTTTGAAGAGTTTGATCTTGGCAAAGATATCATCGACTGATGATTGGAGGTTTTGTTTGTTTGAGGAAGAAAGTTGGCGGATTGCAGCGAGGTCTCTTTTGATGGAGGAGATTTCTTTGAGCAGCAGCAGAGAAGATATTATTCCAGGAGAGGTAGTAACAGGTTTCTCAACGGATTTATCAGATGCCGGGGAAGATGCCAGCACTGAGCCCGATCTTGAGACCTCTCCTATATCTTTAACACTCAGTTTCAATTCAGAAACTGCCTCTTCTAATGCATTTTTCATCAGAACCTGCATCTCTTGGACCAGTTTCTCGAATTTCAGTTCCATTTTAGCCATCTTGTCAGAATCTGTAGCCCCAGTAGCGACTCCCAGCTGTTGCTGACTCACCGTCTGAGCCTCATGCAAAGATAAAACCGAATTCGAACGAATATCAGCCAAATTCTCCAATTCATAAGGCACTGTAGACCCAGGATCAGTCACATATATCTCTGGGAACGAATCAGTACCTGGCGAGTAAGCAAATTTCTCTACAAATAACAATCTGAGGGAGGCTCTACTGAGAGATCCTTGAATACTGACCTTTTTAGTACGACTTCCTACCTGAAGATACACCTGGAATGAATCTACGGTCTCCACAGTGGTTACAGATTCCTCTGGGATTCTTTCAAAGCCAGAAACTACCCTTGGTGAGCGACTCAGAGGACTCCGAGGAGACGAAAATACCTCTCCCATCCCATTGGAGCCTCCAGAACTGATATTGGGACTCAAACTTCCAATTGCTGGCGAGGCTCCAGCACTGGAAACATAACTTTCAACCTTCCCTGGTAAAGCCAGCTGAAGATCTTGGTCCTGAGCAGCTGTAAGTTTCGCATATTGGTATGCTGAGAATCTTTTAGAGGCTCTTCTTTTAAGAGAGTCACCATTTTGAAGTTGTTGTAAAGCATTTTCTGAGGCAGAAGCAGGAGCCAGAGGAGGAGGCGGAGGAGCCGGAGGCGCAGATTCAATATTGACAGCCGGAATAGGTGATTTAGTAGCTGTAACGCCCGCCACAGTCGAAGGAGAAGCCACTGGAGCAGGAGAACGAGGCTGTCCCATAGTAGAACCTGGTCTAGAACGTGTACCAGATTCAGTATCCACACCATTTGAAGCAGCAATCGACCCTGGAACCGATTTGGCACTGGCAGCTCCACCAGACCCCACCGAAGTCACCGATCTTATACCTGGAGAACGAGTATTGGACTGCATAGAAGCCGGTCCAGACACCGATCTATACCCATTCATCTGGATCTCCTTCAGAATCAGCTGTTTCCTCTTCAAATTCTGAAGCAATGAAACTATAATCTCCCTGATCATAGGCAAAAACCTATCCAAACTGTCCTGTGATGGTTCCTCACACAACAGCTCCTCTAAAACCATCCTCAAAGAGTGTGGGACATCGCCCAAATCCGACACATCGACTCCAGCATTCGAAAAAGCCCTACAGGCCACTTTGAACTCATTTCCAAGATTCACATACGAATCCGAAACATCATTTTCGTCACAATTAAGCTTCGCCCATTGCGTGAGAGACTCAAGTAACCTTTTAGTGGCTACCAAGAGCCTTGTGACACTCGATTCAATCGTACTCAACTAGTTTATGTTAGTAACCACCACTGGATAGACAGTAAAGGACCTCTCCCACTCATACTTACCGATTGTCTCTTAGGTATTGACGACATTTCTCCAATATATGTCGGTTCCAATTCAAACTCGATCTATTACGCGTTGTTTTATTAGTGATAGGTTGATAATGGGTGGTCAATTCCACAATAAATCCACTTCTGAAACTTTAAAAACACTCTCAATGCAATCCTAATGCGAATTATATGCCAAAAGATACGTCTAGATCAACTTTTACTATGTCTTCACTTGAACTGATCAACCTTCAAAATCGCCATCTAATCCGAGAGTTGTTTGGAATTTGAAAGACAGCCCCTGATTAGGAGAAATTTCCTAAAAGAGAGAAAAAAAATCTGTCTAGACAGCCCCTATTAGACGACCATACAGCCCCTGATCAAGAAACATTTCCTAATACAGATAAATATGCCCATTTCTTTAAACTACACAGCAAAACTTAACTCAATCCGCCCCTTTATTTCCCATTTCAGCCATTTCTGCCCCTCTCATCCTCATCTGCCCAATCGCGTAACAAAAATAAAAAAAAAATAACGCCAAACCCCCTTCTTGACGGCGCTTAAACGTCAATTAACCCACCATATCAGGTCATTGTGGGCGGCTGGATAATATCGGAATGGAAATAATAGAAGATTCAGATGTTGAGATTGAGCCGCTTGTTGGTTTAGGTGGCGAGCGGGTGGTTACATCAAGGGCGGGGCCTTACAAAGAGGTGCGACACGCCAATGAGCCAGGCTCAACCAGAGTACCCGGCTCAGCCCAAGCTACCAGAATGCCCGGCTCACCCAGAGTACCCGGTCAGGCCAAAGTGCCCAGCTCACCAACCTTACCACAAGCCTCCCAAGTGCCCAATATGCCCGAAAGATCAGGTCTCCCCTCTCACAATCCCCTCCACTCAGTGCGACACCAACCCCCACCAAACTCGATCCACAACCAAGGCAGCATTCCCAACCATGCCAACATCCAGGCCACTCCCATCCCCAGAGTCCTCAGATCGAAAACCTTCACACAGCGTCACGTCTACACCGTCGATCTCTGCAAATTCCTCCAACTCGAAGATGAGCATACTCTTGAGCACATGTCACGGTCTCTAAACAAGTCAGATGGCCAGATCATGCTGTTTTTAGAGCGTCGGTACGTCCAAAAGAAGAATTCATACGACAAGAGAGGGCTTAAACGGCATAAATTCATGAAAGCTTCGTTTCTGTCGTATGTTGAGGATTTCAAGAGGTACGAATCTTCGGGACAGGGTCGTAGTTTTTATGATATGATTAATGAGGGGAATGAGAGTCAGGGGGAGAGTAGTCAAGTACGGGAGAGTAGTCAAGTACGGGAGAGTAGTCAAGTACGGGAGAGTAGTCAAGTACGGGAGAGTAGTCAAGTACGGGAGAGTAGTCAAGTACGGGAGAGTAGTCAAGTTCCAGAGAGTCAGTCAACTGAGAGTAACCAAGTTCCAGAGAGTCAAGCCAATCACCATGTGGAGACCAGCGAAGAAAATACGGAGAAAACCCCCCCTCCTCCATTGCAATTCAGAAGAACAACTAAAAATTCAAATAAATTCGTAACTCCCGCTACAGATTTCGAGTTTCCTGATTCAAGTCAAGCCTCTGATCTGGGTAATATTGAAGAACAACCACAGGGTCAAGAGGGAGCTACAGAGAGACAAAATCCTCAAATTGATCCGGAAACTGAAGCCCCAGAGTCTCAATCTGTAGGGACTCATCCCCCAGAAAGTCTCGTCCAAGCTTCTTCTCCTCTCCGAACATCAAATTCTCTCCCTCCACCGTCATCAGAGGTTATTCCACCAAGCTCTCCCCTTCTTGCTCCTATCAATGGTTTGTCACCTCGTCCAGATCCTCCAAGTTCACCACCACAGCACAACGAAATCTCCAATGAGATCTCTGACGAGCCCCCTAACACCAACGACGTCTCCTTAGCGATCTCTCACGACGAGAATTTAGCAAGACAACTCCAATTCTCAACAAGAAGATCCCTTCGACACCGTAAATTCTCCCAAAATCACGTCTATACCGTCGATTTATGTGCTTATCTCGGTCTTCTGACCAAATCAGAGCTCGATTCATACTCAGAATCGGGCGCTACAGATGACGAGATCTTCTCAAGGCTCGAAAACCTCTACGAACACAAGAAAAAGAGGTATCCGCAACTCTCAAGAGGCAAGTTCAAGTTCCAATCGTTCCTGAGTCATTTGGAGGAACATACAAGGAGATATCAACGCCGTATGGAGGCGAGAACCGTTGAAGAGAACGATGAGAAGTATTCCGAAGAGGAACCAGAAGAACAAGAAGAACCAGAATCTCAATCAGACACCGAGTCTCAATATTCTGCCCCAACTTATGACCGTAGAAGACTCAAAGGAGTCTTGCCATTCTCATATCTCAAGGTCCTGCTGCAATCTGACCAAAATAACCATAGAAGTACTTCCTCCGGCAGGAAAAGACCCACTATCGATGTCTTAGAACCTCACACAAGAGGTGTTGGAGTTTCCAAAAGAAAGAAAACACCAAGACTCCACCAAATTAATGATCAGTTTGATGATTTCATCGACGATGAAGTGGATGAGGACTCAAATGACCAAGATCTGAGCCACCAGAGCCTGAATTACCCTGACGTTTACGGTATCGATACCGCTCTGCCTCAGAAAATGGAGATCCTCGACATTTTAGCCCTGGATCTCGTGGAATCGAACTCTGAACCGGAGTCAGAACCTGGAATCGATTCCGATTCAGGTCTGGATATTTTGGAGAATGTTTCAGCAGCCAGCGACTTATTTGGAATGGCAGAAGAGTCGTCTCTGGGAATTGACTATATGTTAAGTAGAGAAGGTAACTCAAGAAGAGGGAATTCGAGGAAAGGAAAATCAACGGGACATTCAACTAGAGGATATTCAGTCAGAAGTCATTCAAAGAGACCACCCAGATACAGTTATGGCACAAGTGCTTGGAGTACTAATAAGAAGAGGATTTATCGGATGGGAAGACAGAGTAGAACCAGGCAAGACAAGCGGGATCAGTTCAGGAATATCCCAGCCCATCAAATACAGAGCTCAGATCATTCATCAGCTCAACAATATCTCCAATTTGATGGTCTAGATTCATTCAGAGATGAAGATCAAGAGAATTATGGCTATTCAACTGGTGATAAAGAAAAGAGGATCGGTCAGGACAATCAGAGTGTACAGTATGGTCATCCAGGGTATGATCATCCAGTGTATGATCACCCAGAATATGATCAACCATATGACCGGGGTCGCTACGACCATAATGCCACTCCCATCCCAACCTCCCATAAAAGAAATCTGCTCTCATCAAAAAGCAGTAATAAACGTGGGATGAATGAAAGGATCAAGAGGAATGGGGTTTCGGGTTATGGCAATGGTTTACCAAGTAGCACAACTTACAGAGGAGAGTCTTCATATGGCCCAACTACCGGTCCACCACCTGGTTTCAGCCCAGGGCTTGCTCCCGGACCTGCTTCCGCACCTACTCCCGGACCTGCGCCCGTCCCAAAAAAACAATCCCGTCTTCCCTACGCAATATCCCCAAACCCCTCTATTCATCTCCTATCTCGTACCCCAAATTCCCTCACTACCCAACTAGAAGTCGAGTCCCATCGTTATAAAGTAGTCAGACCCAAGCATCTCAGCAAAGAGAACTTGAACCCACTCGAACCAGCCAAGATTTATCATATCCCAGATGATCCACAGTACCAAGAGGACTATATAGATGACGAAATCCAAGTTATTGAAGATACTCACTTTCCAGATGAGTCCATTTTCGATATTTATCGGGACTCAATGAAAAAAGAAACCCTTCAACACTCGAAAATGTCAACCAAAGCTCAGACTGGAGGTCCGGGCCTTACTCTGGGTCTAACTTTTAACCTCTTAGGATCCACTCACACTCTCAAACCATCATCCTCACCTCTAAAACTCCAAAAGATCCTAGAAAAATGCTTTGGTGATATCCTGCAAGAGATTAGGAAACTCAACCGAGAGACTGGACAGAGAGAAGGCAATGGAACTGACGAACACTCGCAGATCATATCTTTCTTCTCCCTGTTGTCTCTGTTATCCAGGGCCCAACCTAAATTCCATCCTGTTCTCATAGACTCGTTCCTGAATTTCCGGAATTCAGTCACCGATATTCTCCTCCGAGAAACCATTCCATCCAATCGTAAATCCCCCATTTGTATAATATGTATTTCAGAAGCTCTCAAGTATCTTGCAGTGCTCAAAAGTTCCCAGACTTCGCCTGATGATTCCAAAATCGTTTACAATGCCACTGCTCTTCTTCAAGTGAGTCTTTTGTACGTTTTTGTTTGTGAAGATGCGAGGGAATTGGCCGGAACAGAGGATCCTGCGATAAGAGATGCTTTAAATGTAGTTTGTAGTGCTGGAAAGTGGTTTGAGATTTCATTATGGTCAGAATTAGGTACAGTCATACAGAGATGTATTCAGTTAAAGATTGGAGTTGGGAAATTGACTGAGATGATAAAGTTGGTGGGGATGGTAGAGGAACTTGGTGAGGGCCAGGGTGGTACTCAAGGCGGTGTCCAGACCAGTCGCTCCTGGAAACCAATCACTATCCTACTCAAATACTCTAAAAAGCTAGATTCCTCGCTGCAACTTGCCTCCCTCCACCTTATCATCCAATGTATTTTCGATCTCCTTGTCCAGTTAGAATGGACTCTTGATCAGGATCTCATTTGTTCGGTTTATGACATCTTAAGCCACAATAAATTCCGTAATTTCCCCGGTGAGAAAGACAATTTACAATTGACGACCCATCTGGACCACATTTATAGCTACAATGCCTCATCTCCATGCTCTATGTTGACAGTTTATTTGAGATTATTGACTATTTATGTGACACAGGAGGAGAATAGACATCCAGATGGAACCAATGGGCCCTTCAATCTCTTGATCGAAAAGATTATCCCCATCTCGTTCTCTCAAGATTCCTCTGATTCAGTTCTTCTGAATAGATGTAATCTTCTCCTCGTTTATTCTCGTCTTTTCAAGGTGTCGTTTGCCAAACAATTGACCCTGCTCTTTGACAAATTCTCTAATGACACAGACTCAGTTTGGCTGCTCAAACTTGACTGTCTCTTGCTTCTTAACGAGCTTTATTTACAGCTTGGACTTGGTACCCCAATGTCATGGCTCGTAGACCTTGTAACCAGTATTGTAAATAGTTTCAATGCCACTTTGGCAAGGGCATTTGATGGAGCACTGGTTTCCAGAAGAACTGATCTTATCAAGAAATTGATTATGAGTGTCTCTGGGCTCTTCGATAGGGTGAAAATTGGATCTGCTAGCTCGGGCGTCACCACCGTCCATGCTTTAACTTTAGTGGACCTGCTCCTCCAGATCAAGTTCCATCTGACCCCACTTTTAAATACCTTCCTTAGAGATGTGGTTTGGTTGGCTTCCAGAGGATTGAAATTAGCTAAATGTGATCCAGATTCCCATCAGTACCTCCATTCTCACCTATTTGGATCTCTCACTCGACTTCTAGGTCTGCAATTAGCCATTTACCGGCCTTCAAATACCTCCTCAGCTCCTCAAGCGGCCATGTCAGCAGCTTCATACCGCTCTGTGATGACTACTTGGACAGATTTCTGTTCATTTCTCACCTCATCTGGCCTTATTGACTGGAATTCGGTTATTTTCTACCATTGGAACAATATCCTGGGCTCCAGCCAGCGAGAGCTGTTCGAATTAGTGCTTTTAGAACGTATCTTAGACCAGGCCCTTCAACTGGGGGATCATCCAGTCGATCCGTACGTCGAGGATTTCCTCTTTCTACTGCTTTCTCGACATCTCGTAAGATTACAAGGCTGTTCGAGCTATTTGGCGAAAATCACCCGCTGTTTCCCCCACAAATTACCTCGTGAATCTTCCCCTTCCAGAGTCCAGACCGTAATTAACTATATATACGAGCTCCGTAGACAGAGCCAAGTCTCTTCAGTGGATCTGCGTCGACTGGAGACTCTCATTGGAGAACTTCTCAAGTCTTTAGCGACGGAATTGGAGTCCCAGAAACTACTGGTAGTTAACTCTGTGTGGTTTGACCATTTTGCGACCAAAATGGTCAAGTTTATCAGTTATTCTTGCCCCGATTTGGCCCGCCCTCACACCGTCCACCTCCTGAATTTGAGACTCAAGTTACATATCTCGTATTCCTCCGACCTTGGATTTGCTGACAAATGGAAATTGAGCTCCACCGGCAGCACTGTCGAGATGGTGAAGATCACCGAGACTGAGCTCTTGACTGCTGTGATGCTGGGGCCTCAGCTGGAGCTCAAATTGATGGATCTCTTCAAGAAGATGTTGGTGGAACAGATGCTGCAGCCGGCTGTAGCTTCTGGAGTTGGCTCGGGACCAGGCCCCTACTCCAATCTGAACGCAGAATCATCCCCCTTGTATTCTCTCACGGTTTCCATTGTTTCCCACCTCCAAATCCTCCTGCTGAAAACCCACTCCATGGTCAATTGGTACTTGATCGCCAAATATATCCGACTCCTCGTAGATACGATCCTCAGCAAAGGGTCTCTTCACAGAAATGACCTCTTTGCCGTTATCAAGTTGATCCACAAGTTCTCGGTGCTCACCCAGATCGAGCTCACTCTCGTAGAGGCCGGTAACTTCAAGAACCTTATCCTCCACGATTTGTACCATCTCTTTGTCATGGTGTATCATATGACTTCCACATATTCTGACCAACAGAAGATACTCAGCTTGGTGCGTCCTTTCCTCGACAACACTTCCAATTTGCAAAGCTCCGACTTGAGCTTAAACAAAGATATATTGAACTGCATCCGGGTTCTCAATGAGGAGATTCAGATTCCTCCAAAAGTCCATGAGATCGTAGCCCGTAGAGCCAAAGAGATGCTCCAAGACTATGCTACAAATGCCAGTCAATTGGCTCAGATGAACGACAGACTACTCGCAACTACAAACCAATTGCATTCAAAAGAGAGCTATGCTCTCGAAATAGAATTTTGATTAATGATAATGACTTATGTATGAACAGTGTAAGACAGTAAACTTCTCCCCTCAATCATATACCAATGGTTTATCCCTCGCGTCAAGCTCTTGTTTCAGCTTCTCGGTGAGCAGCAGTTGGGTCGATTGCAGTTGTTGTTTAGAAAGCTTTTGACCCAATGCTCCATTCTTGGCATTCTTCAGCTCCAATCTCTTCTGAGCAGCTTCCCCAGCCAGTTTTCTGGCCTCCAGCAGGGGTCCAGCCCCCGACTCGTCTAACCGTTTCCCTCCATTCGCAGACTCTTTAGCAGTCCTTCTATACTGCGGCAGTTTCTCATCGATCTCCGGCTTCGATGACGAAAGACAGTTCCCCATCGTTAATAACAATCTGTCAAAAGTAGTGTACAAGCCAAATTGGATCTTCAACGGCTATAGTATGTCAAATCCAGGTCGACCCAGCCTCGTGAGCCCTGCCTGACAGAAGCATCACAACGCCAATCGAAACGTAGCAGACTACGAAATTAAATTTCCTTTTACAGTAATTATTTGGATTTACCCAATTGGGAAAGTAAAACATCTCTTACTCGGCATCGGCCCGCCGCGACTCGGAGATCTCCGAGATCGAATCGTGGTAGGCTGATTTGTCGTAGATTATGAAGAGGGGTGCTTTAAGAGGGGCAAGCAAAGAGGTGGGAGCGATATAAAAAAAGGGGCACAATAAATTAGTCACTTATTGATCTCCCATCACCCGGAATATCTCACATGTCAAATCAACCAAGCTTAATCACATTACCCGATCGTCCTTTGCTGTACCCGATCGCCCTCACCGTACCTCGTCCTCATTCCCTCTCAACCCCCTCCGCTCAACCACCCCAATTCCATCGCTCATCTCTCCTAAAAGGGCACATTTAGCCCACTTTACTTCCCAAAAGAAAAAAAAAAGACTTTGTTCCGTCCCGCCGATAACGCAAAATCTGCCCTTTTTCACTCTGTCTCTGCTTATTGGGGGCACGCTCCGGAGCTTCTACCGGCTTAGTATTCACTGGACGGAGGACATCAGCTGGACCGAGTCACGATCTGCCTTTTTTTTTCTTCCCGCCCTCGATGCCTTGACTTTTATATATAAACGCATCGCCCCGGGGCTCATCTGTAAAATCTCGCTATTCTTATCTTCTCAATTCATATCTAAGACTCAATTAACCATGTATGGATCATTAGAAGGTGTAACTATCCGTGGAAAGATCGAATCGACTCCAAAATACGCCTCTTCGGTCACTCCAGCCGATATCTTGACTGTAGATGCCATCAAGTTCATCACTCTCTTACATCGTACTTTCAATGACACCAGAAAGCTGTTGTTGGAGAACCGTCAGAAGTTACAAGCCCAAATCGACCTGGGTCACAAATTGCACTTCCTTGAAGAGACCAAACTGATCAGAGAAGACGTCTCATGGAAATGTAAACCTCCGCTGCCAGGAATGGTCGATCGTCGTTCAGAAATCACCGGTCCTCCAGATAGAAAGATGATCGTTAACCTGTTAAACACCGATGTCTTGACTTATATGACCGATTTCGAGGACTCTTGCTCTCCAACTTGGGAGAACATGGTCTATGGTCAAGTAAACTTGTACGATCTGATCAGACACCAGATCGACTTCACTTTGGAACTGACCGGCAAGAACTATAAGGTCAACAGGGCCGAGGGAAGACACATCCCAACTATTATGGTCAGACCAAGAGGTTGGCATATGGTTGAGAAGCACGTATTGGTAGATGGTGAACCTATGAGTGCTTCTATCTTTGATTTCGGATTGTTCTTCTTCCACAATGCCAAATACTTGCTCGAAGAGGCCAAGTTGGGTCCATATTTCTACCTTCCTAAGATGGAACACCATTTAGAGGCCAAGTTATGGAACGATATCTTCTGTGTTGCCCAAGATTGTCTTCTGATCCCAAGAGGTTCGATCTCTGCCACCGTCTTGATCGAGACTTTACCTCTGCTGTTCCAAATGGAGGAAATTTTGTACCAATTGAGAGACCACTCGGCCGGTTTGAACTGTGGTAGATGGGATTATATCTTCAACACCATCAAGAGATTGAGAAATGACCCATCTCATATCTTACCAGACCGTGGATTGGTCACCATGAAGGTGCCATTCATGAGTGCTTATGTCCACAGATTGATCAAGATCTGTCACAAGCGTGGAGTCCATCTGATGGGTGGAATGCTGCTGCAAATCCCAATCAAAAACGACATCGAGGCTAACAATGTCCTGATGGGCAACGTAGAGCTGGACAAATTAAGAGAGGTATTGGCCGGTCATGACGGAACCTGGGTCCTGCATCCTCTGTTGCTGCCAATTGCCAACGGTGTCTTCAACAAACACATGCCTACTCCTAACCAACTTCATAAGCCATTGAGTGACAGAGATATCACCGAGAGCGAGCTCTTGGACACCTCTATCGAGAACGGTAAAATCACCTCCAATGGTATCAAGGTCAACTTGTACATTGGTCTTAACTATATGGAACTGTGGGCTCAAGGCTTTGGATGTGTCCCTATTAACAACTTGATGGAGGATGCTCTGACCCTGGAAGTCAGCAGATTACAATTGTGGGCCTGGTGTAAGCATGGTGTCACTTTGGAAGACACCAAGGAGAAAGTCACTCCAGAGTTGATCGCCAAATACATCGACGACGAGGTTGCCCAATTGACTGCTAATAAACCACTGACTAACAAGTTCGAGCTTGTCGGTGATTTGTTGAAGAAGGAGATCAGTGGTGAATTGCCATTGAGTGAATTCTTGACTACTCCATTGTACGATGAGATTTTGACTCTTACTGAGCCTGTTGATTTAAGTACCTTGAAATAAATATTAAGAAATGATAAGTGAGCTTGATGTAGATCTACAAGTAGTGATAAATGATGGTTAAATATACAGAATGGCACCACCAATGGCACCACCAATGGCACCTAAAGCACTAAAGCCTGCCTTAAAGCCCTAAAACACTAAAGCTCCTCCTCATTCACAAGCTCCCCAACATATGTATACTTATTCAGGAAATGTTCCTCCCAACCTTTCAAACTTTCCCACTCCTCCGGAGTCAAATCCTCTAATTTATCCAATGGCTGATCAAATGGAGTGATCATCTCCATATCAAACGAATTTTTCAGCAATCCCCTGCTGGCATCGTGCCCAGCAAAGTTCGAGTAAGGTCCAGAAGGCCCATAAAATTGTCTTCCTCTGGTCACATCATAAACCTTCCCACGCACTCCAATATAGATCAACTCAGTATCGAATCCATTGTACTTATACAACGTCTTAGCGGTGAACTTGCCCTCTAATACCGGCTTGTTCTCGTCGGCAGTGCCACTTCCAGAGCCTCCAGCATTTTCACCATTGGATTCAAGCGGGTTGGATTGCTTTCTCGACCCAAATATCGTTTGTCTCAACACATAGAGCGTCACAATTACAACTATAACCAAAGTGTAGTCCATTTTGCCTCTTCTATCTCTTCCGGTGTATCCATTGATCTCTTCATTAACCGCCCTCAGCTTTTATATGGGCTGATCTGTGGGTAGATTACCTAAAATGGATTATTAGGATTTTGTGCACTACCTTGTATCCCCAATCGAGTGGGGTGATGAGATTGGGGGTTTGGGCCAGATCTTGGCCAGATGTAAGATGTAAGGGGGAATGAAATTAGATCAGAGGCGTTAAGACTAGTCGACTGTTGAGGGGGACTGGGGGATTCCAAAACCCGAAATTTTTTGGAATTCCGCCCTACTAACCCCTCAGACTTTACATGGTGTCTCTTTAATTTAGTCACAAGAATTAAATAACTATATTAGAAGTATTTAGAGAACGAATTATAGTTGGTGAGTGCCAGAGGCTGAGAATCCCGTAGTTAGTAACAGTTTTCTCTTTCCTTGCTATCAATGCTTGAGTAACTTATGTACCCATTTCTTTTTTGGATGCAGCAGAGATCCAGAAGCAAGTGAAGTCACAGACTGAGCTCCCTGAGTCGAGACAGAATATTCCGAATTGGCTGTCAAAGTCGATGATGGAGACAAGTTTTCGCTGCTAGTAGCACCATTGACCCCATCATTGGAAGGAATACTCGAGTCATCTCCACTGTGAGATCTCAGCTTGTGCAACAGATGTTTTACTCCTCCATTGAATTTTTTCAAATGGAAATGGTGATTATGGTGGTGCAGAGGTTGTTTTAAATGATCCATAGTCTTTGAATGAACCGGTTCATTCAAAGGCAGGTGAGGATCTCCATCCAACGTACGTACATTACAAGGTCCTCTGGTTGATGATTTGGATTCAGAATTTTTCTCTCGTTGGGGGAATCCTCCACCATAAGTCAGGACAGTGTGCCCTCTTACTAAAGGTTTGATCCCCTCCGGGAGACCAGATTTTATCGATGAAGCAGTACTGGAATGACCCTTCACGGTTGGAGCAATCAATGAATCAAAATCAGAGAGATCATGAGCAGATGATGATGATCTCATTGACGTAGATGAAGCAGCCGCTCTCAGTTCGCTCATTTTTGTATAACTATCAAATTGATCTTGTACTCCAACTCCTGAACTAGACCCATTATCGGCAACAACACTGTTTTTTGCTAAAAACTCCTCATACACATTCTCCCTGAGCAATTGAAGTACAAATTTCTTCAGAGCAATTAAAATCTCGGGTGAATGGTACAAAATCTCGCCATTATTTGATTCGGTCAAGATATTCTTATAGATGAAACTCGGAAGATTGATCTGATAAGGCGAGTTGTCCTCGATATACTGGTCTATTATTGATGACCACTGCTTGATTAAATGCTCACTTGTTTGGGGATCGGCATCCTCTTTGATCTCGTTATCCTTACACAGACAAGCATCATCCAAGGTGGCCAGACTAGCCACCTTATTACCTGAGATATCCAAACTTGCCAACAGCAGCTCCTCTGAGGTGGTGGAAGCGTTGTTATTAACTTTGTTATGAATGTGATCATCATGATGTTCGTGAATATGCGCCTGTGAACTAGGCTTAGTCTTACATTTTAAAATACTGGACCTTCTTTTGAACAACTGGTTCCAGATATACTCATATTTGTAGATTTCAATCAAAAACTCCAAGTTCTCCTCGCAATGACTCTGATGTACAAACAGAATGAATTTAGTAGGTGTCAATGGCTCACTAAACTCCCTCTTATGGTCTTCGACACCCTCAAAACCTTCATCCTCCAATGTTATACAACAGCAAGCATCGACCAATTGCTCCAAAGCCGGCACAGACCCTGAATTGCTCGAGTTATTTCTGTTCGATGAGCTACGCGTACATTGACAATCAGCCCCACAACATCCGGAGGTCACCTTGGCAAAATCCTCGGTTCCTGCGGCCGTCTCTTCCGACAACGGGTCGTCCTTATCAAAAGTCATGATACCCAGCTAGCAGACTACCATCCAATATATCCAGAACAACTCAGGGCTCCCGCTTGTATATAAATAACACCATTTAATGCAACCGCTAAAGAAAATTTTTCTCCTGATTTACAGCAACAAAGACAAATCTCCCATCAAACCTTAGGACTATACAGATACGCAAACAAAGCAAAAGCGAGAAGCACCACGCATTAAAAAAGAAACGAAAAAAAGGAGAAAGAAGAAAAATTTTCCTTCTTTCTGCGGGAAAAGAAACAAATCGAAGCAGCACTGGATTCTATTGGGAGTTCGAGAAGAAAGTTTATTATTATTTGCGTCTAGTGTTGGGGGAAGGGTGTGCAGAAGACTGTGCATGAGACCAATTCTTGGAAAGGGTGCAGAATCTGCTGTCTGGGATTTAATGGTTTGAGGAGAAGACGAGTGCACTTATCTGAGGCAAATTTATTATAAACCTACGTCCTCCGACGGCATGACAGGTCTAATGTACTCATTTGCTACATTGAGACACAACCTTTTATAAACAATTTAGAATTAGGTTCAATTGGTAAGAATTTGTTCAATAGCCACCCTCGCACATGGCGGTAGATTCTTCCGCCATTTGACCACCATTGCATACTATTTCCCTCCATGGCTGCTTCCACCTCACAGATGCTCCACAGAAATTCTCCCCCTGCTCGCCTATAAACTAAGCCAAAAGATGCGCAAAATATGCAAAAAAGAAACGTGTTTAGAAAAATTTTTCTTCTTCTATGCAGCACCCAAACAATAACAAAAAATGTTTAGTTGGCATTTTGATCAGGAGTAAACACGGCGAGTTTTGGCCGTGAGTAACTCTACAAGATCTGGTGTTTCGGCCTGGACCTTATTCAGATCGTGCAGGAATGCAACAAGTCGATTTGTCTCTTCAGATTCACCCCACGGTTTATTCAATACCACCGTTGGTCTTCCCAGCTCATCTCCTATCGTATTTGACAACGTCTCAACTCCATCAAATAAGTATATTACTTAATTTAACCGCTATACATCAACATGCTTCTACAGTCTTCTAGAACGAATCCTGGACCATTTATCAAAGCATGACCCAAGGAACGCTTTTTTCTACGATATGCACTTTAAATAATTTTTCCTATATTAGGATACAAACGGTAATATGATATATAGCAATGTAGGGAGTCTTAAAAAAGACAATTGGGAAGACGCCTTTAAAATTCGCCGCCAGGATACGTTCGAACTTATCGGCAAACGTAAACACCACTTGAACTTTATTTGACCCATTGCTGAACTTTTCCAAAGTCCAAGCTTTGCATTATCTCATCTCAACGTTTTCAACCCCCCATGAATCACCATTTTGGTTCTTAAAGCCCAAGTGAATCCATAACCCCCCAGTCATGTATTCTGAACTTCAATAGCCTCGATGGTAATTGTTGTTGAATGTGTTTGAAATAAAATAAGTAAAGCTCGTTCAGTGTTATTATTCTGAATGGGCGTCTTGCGGTGCTACGTTCGCCAATTGATTACGGTTAGATTAGTTCGAAAGAGTGGCAGATGTGTTTCTGAAGGATCCCAAGAGATTTCCAGCTGTCATTTTGTTGCGAATATATGACATCGGAATTGAAAGGACTTTTGAAGGTTCCGTCTTGGGCGTCTTGGCTTCTTCTAAAGGTGCTTCCTTGACAACCACTTTCTCTTTTAAAGTGACCGACATGTTCAGCTCCAAAACCTTGACGTCCTTTTCCTTTTTGGTCTCTTGTTCCTGTTCAAACCTCTTATAAGGTGAAACATAGTCTGCCGGTGGGCGGCAAAAGAATGGGTCATAATCTTCATTCTGATGCTGGCTCTTGAGTGTTCCTAATACATTCTGGAACTGAGCTTGGTAAGGATTAGGCCCTGATGGAGGAAGCATGTAAGGATCTGACGTGAAGTTCTTGTAAGGATTTACTACCTTAGGATGCTCCGTCTGATTCTGTTCAACACTACTTTCAAAAGTGTTCACAGCCTTTCCATTTTCCTTCTTCCATTTTCTGATGCTAAACTTAGGACGTTCTGGCTCCCAATTGGAAAATAAGTCTTTCCTTTTTTGAAGAACAGACTCCACGTTTACTTTGGCATCAATGGTTTGTGGCCTTTCGTTTTCATCCTTGGAGCTCTTTACGGATGAGCTGTATTGTTGTTCTTGACGTTGCAGCTCTTGACGTTGCAGCTTTTGACGTTCCATTTCTTGACGTTCCCACTCAAGACGTTCCAGCTCTTGAGATTCCATTTCTTGACGTTCCCACTCAAGACGTTGCAGGATAACACGTTCCAGTTCTGGACTTTCCATGAGACGACGTTCCAGTTCTTCACTTTCCAGTTCACGAAGTCTCAACTCTTGATATACCTGCTCAAAACGTTCTTGACGTTTCAGCTCTTGATGTTCCAGGTCACTGCGTTTCGTCTCTTGAATTTCCTGCTCAAGACGTCTGATCACCAGTTCTAGACGTTCTAGTTCTCGACGTTCCAGTTCTTGACGTTCCAGTTCTTGACGTTCCAGTTCTTGACGTTCCAGTTCTTGACGTCTCAGCTCATGGCGGTCTCTCCTTTGACGTTTTTGCTTTCGGCGTTCTCTTCCTTGACGCTCCCAGTCCTGGCGCTCTAACTTTTGACGTTCTAATTGCTGAACTTCTAATTCTTCATACTCTAGTTCCTCAAGTTCTAATTGCAGACGTTCTAATTCCTGGCGTTCCAATTCCTCAAGCTCTAATTCCTCGAGTTCTATTTCCTCAAGTTCTAATTCCTCAAGTTCTAATTCTTCAAGTTCTAATTCCTCGAGTTCCAATTCCTGGCGTTCCCATTCATCGAGCTCTTCTTCTTCGGACTCTTCTTCCTCGAGCTCTTCTTCATCGATCTCTTCTTGGAAGTCTTCGTTTTCAAATGAATACTCTTGTTCATCCTCTATAGGAACGAAGTCAAGTTTACCTTCGGCGTCAATGATCTTTCGGAATCCAGGTAAATCCGGAGTTTGTGGAATAACTAACAGCAGCTGCCTAAGACGTTGGGCTTCCATCGCTTCAGCCATTGTGTTGGCTGGTCTAGACTGAGTATTCTTTTGCGAGGGTTCTTCCGATGCCCTAGGCTTGTCTTTAGTTCTTTTCGGCTTTTTCCTTTTATGCAGGACATAGTCATCGTAAGGGTCTTCATATCTGTAGTCAGTTTCAGGATAATCTTCTGGGTCCCTCTTTTTCTTCCGGGAGACAATGGCTTTAAATGCACGCCTGTAAGAGAACATGTTATCAATGGCCTCGGCTTCTTGTTCAGCAATTAGTGAAGCCGGTCGCTTCAATATATTTTGAGGCACAACAAGAGGTTTCCTAGGTTCTGGGAAAGGCGGTAATTCTCTGACAATAGTTGGGTCATTACAATTCCAAAACCCAAAGCTACTCTTTCCTTTCTTGAGTTTTGGTAACAACCCTGGATTGTAAGGTTTTCCTTGAAAAAGTGCCAATCTTCTTTCATATTCAGCCTTCAACTTGTTATTAGGAAAGTCCTTTTTGAATCTGCCCTTTTTAGTGACGTATCGTCGGAATGGTTCCTGTTTCCGGGGATCACGATGCATGTTCAACATTTGGTAAACTTTCCATTGACGATAAGCTTTTTCTCTCAGATAATGCCTCTCCCTCCACAAAAGGACCTGTTCCTTAAGGGAGGATAACGATGATAATAACGACAGGGAGTCCGATGGACTTGAATAAGCTGACCCCGGCTCTAATGGCTCTTCACAAAAGACTACTGCTCTACCGGAAGGATCTCTAGGCTTCTTGTCCTTCTTGTCCTTCCTTACCTTTGGTAGCTTCTTTTTTGTGGCTTGCCCATTTGGTTCAGCCTCAGGGGGGTCTTTCGCTTTCCAGAATTGAAGGAATTGGAAGACCATACCTGACTTTTTCTCTAACTTGAATTTGGTACTTTTAACTAACTTTAAACTTTTTTTAACTTGACTTTTGATTGGTAGATTGTACCGGGAAGAATCAAAATATGGGTAGGATACCACTTAGACCCCCAAAATATATGCATTTTGGGGGTTATCTCCCAAAAGTTGTGTTTGTGTATCCCCTTTTCTATTGCATAAGACCGTGCATAAGCTGCAGGAATTTTAATGCAGAAAGAGATTCTAGAACATCTTAGACTGAAAGCTAGGACCCTATTCAGTGATGATAGTGGATCATCATCCTGAGAGCCTGATTGAACTACATTTGTTTTGACCATGGTCATACAAAACAATTAATTAAACACTAAATAAAAATAAAGCAACTAAATAGTAAATCTTTCAAGACAAGTCTTCGGGCTTCTTTTAGCTTGATCAGATAGATTCAGTCTCCCCCAAGAGTATGAAGATTATACTAGAGTCCTGAATCACTGTTTCTTCAAAGGACCCCCACCCTCATCAAAAACAGGTTGATCTAAACTAATTGATTTCTTCTACTAATCTAAAAAAATTTACTAAAAGTTGCAAGCAAGAAGTCGACCCAATTGGGTCTAGGTGGGAAGAAGGAGGAGCTAGTCCTGCTCTAACAGCTCATAAACTTCCTTCATCAGCCACCGATGTATTGCCAGATCCGGGTCATAGGGTTCAAGTTCAGAGTTCTCATTATTGATACCCTTTTCTCCGTAGACATCACTGGCAATATCTGAGAAGTCATCTGGATCATCCGCCATTTCTTCGATTGGACGGAGACATGAAATGAACCTGCTTTGATCACACCATGTCAAGACCTCAGAAGCATCCGAATCCAAAGAAGAAATCACACTACCACGATTAGTAGTATCTATGATCTCCTTTGGTTCATCTGTAAGTCCTCTTAGCTTCTTAAATTGAGCTTCTTGGATTTCGGGAATTACGCATGATTCAGGCACATCCATCAAACTTGATTTATCATTCCCAGTAAATATGGAACACTGACTATCATTTATAACGCAACTTGGCTGATACTGATATACTATGCTCTCATCTGAGTCATAGTCTCCGATACATTTGGGACATGTCTCCTTCAGTGACAATATCGGCTCAAATGACACAAACTTCCAAGGTGAGTGATGAGAGGGTAGTTCTAATTCTTCTGACTCCTCATCATCAAAATACAATGATGCGACACTTGTGGTCAGAGTATGAACATCAATTACCTCGCTGACAATAGAGTTCATCTCTTCGTTGTCGCTTAAGTCGTCATCTGAATCTTGGAGTTGATAATAAGGGTTAATGAACCTCTTCTCCTCTTGAAGATCCTCTTTTCCCATTGCCTTTTTGATCTTACAGGCGATGGCAGTTGTTTTGGAATCCCAAGCTCTTTTGATCCTGACTCTCTTTTTGCAGTAATCTTCTTCAGCATCGCATAACACACCGACCCTGTCATCATTCATATACCTCGAAGTGTCTTCCATAAGCTGATCCAATCCTCCTTCGGTCCCGAGATAACGTTCAGTTAAATTAATAGGCTTAAATCTATTTCTTGTTAAAGTAAGTCTGCTGCACGTATAGTGTCTAATGTCATCACCCAATAAATGAGATTGGAATATTGGAATACGTTTGTCAATTCCGTTTTCATCTCTGTGGATTGATAAATGATTTTTAATCAGAGACATTGTCTTTCTGAAGGAGCGTTCTTTCAATGATGCTCTAATACCGTTATTGATTCCAAAGTTCCTCTTAAGTTTAGATTGAGGAGGAGTAGCAGAAACGATAGGGGCGATGTCTTGTTGTGCCATTTCTGCATTTTGGATCATATCTCCTAAACTTGAGACCGATTCCTCAACAGCTGCTTCATTGGAGCTTTGGTCCATTTCTGGAGTAAGAGGAGGAGATGGTTCAAGGAGACAATCAGCAGGGATCTCAAATGTTGGTGTTGGTAACATGTAATCCAGATACCGCAAGACTCTTGGGTCGGCAGGGCTTCCCCAAGAGGTATCCAGAGAATTGACAACAGATCCAGACAAGTCTGATTTATAGACAGAGGAGCTCTCTGAGTTACACAAAGATGGGCAATCGTTGTTTTCGAGAACAATTGGCTCTTCAGCAATCTCAGAGAGCTGCCCATCATGACTTTCAAGAGATTCAGGTTTACTTTGAAGAGATCTCATGTCTTTCGTTAACTCATTCATTACATTCTCACTTTCAGGTGATGACTCGACGCCCTCCCTGTAAATTCTCTTTCCGAGTTTCAAACTGCTAACAGGAATGGCAACAGTGAAAGATGAATTACCTTCAAATGAGGACTCACTCAATGTTTCAGTGTCCTCTACAACTTCATCTTTTTTCTTCTCAATGCTAGCAGCTGATCTCATAGTTAATTTGGAAAGGTCCATGGTGATTGTTAATGAGTTACGTTGAGGTTCAGGTTTTGCGGTCTCCAGGGATTTGTCATTTCCCAGCTCAAATTGCTCGATGATGGCGGAGACCAGTTTTTTGGATGATCCTACTTTCTCAATTAAGTTCTTTTTACAATCGAAACTCTCGATTGCCGGCTTCTGAAATACCGATTTAATAGCTGCGAAGTTCCAACGAGACGGAACTAATTCATTTGTGGGTCGAGTCTCCGGGACACCAGTCAATAAAACTGAGCCCAGACCAAAACCCATTGATACCTGATTAACTTTTAACTTTTTCTTTACTTTTTCTGCTTTGTCGTGATTCGAATCCTTTGTCAAACCACTGAAGAACAAGATCAATATAACTGGCTCTTTCAAAACACCCCCTTTTTCATATAGGAAAAGCAGCTCACAGATTTTGTGTAAATTCTCCTAGTCCAATTTCCTAAAGAGGAAATAGTTTTTTTCTTGCCCATAGTATAGTAAACAGAGGGTAACTCAGGGGGGTTATGCCCTTTTCTTGCCCTTAATTAGCGGCAAATTTTTGCAAGGGGTTGTGAATTCAACTATTTAGGAGGTTGGATTATAGAAGAGTGGGAGGAGAGGGAGGAGATAGGAGGAGAGGGAACGGGGGATTTAACTCTAAATTATTCCCAAGACTGAGGGGAAGTAATATCGAAGAGAATACACTGTTCGCTGTTCAAAGCGATGGCTGGGCCCTCTTCTAACTTCATTCATTGGGTATTTTATCTGGCGTTAAATAGAAATAGAACGACTCGAACTCGAAACCAGTTGGATGATTATTTTATGAAGTTGAGACCTACGAGAATTACTTTAGATTTATGGAACTACAATGGAGGGTTCGATATATAGAGGATATATCTGGGTACTCATGTTGGCGAGTATATCCCGGGCCTGAACTGAATTGTATTAAAAAAAAAAGAGCAAAAAAAAGGGTAAACGAGTTATCAGGCTACTACTAGAAGATCTTACACAACCAGCTCACCGATCAATTGGGATAACTTATAATCATCCAAGGTGTCAAACCTTAGACTCGAATACCCTGAAAAAAAGCTCACCACGTGAGATTCTAAAGTTGTGTCAGTATCTATTCAAAGTGTACATCAGAGGGGGAACCACCCAAGCACTCTGATGTCAAGGAAAAAAGGTGGTACTTGCTCTTCGACTATTTTGATGACTTGAGGTACTACGATTATACTGTACAAGACTTCTTGTACAGTGGAACATAAACTGGGGAATTCCTATGATGGAGGATCTGCCCTTCAAACAGGACATGCCTTCTTGACTTCGTGTACAAACCGAAGGAGAAGCAAGAGCCAAAAGATTGAAGCCAGAAATCAGATCTCCCTAGAAGCTCCCACATATACCACCTCAACCAGTTTCAGAAACATACTCCAAGGAAATGGGAAGGGGGGTGAACGGAGCAGTTACTTCCGGTCCCAGACTGCTCTTGGATCACGAGTGACAGTCCTGACCGATGTCCCCTATGATGCAGCCGAGCACTTTACCCGTCCCCCATAACGCCCGCTGTGGCAGTCAGAAGGTCGCCTGGCCTACCGGGTGCCTGGGATGAAAGCCTAACTCCGCCCACTCGGGTCCCTCGCCTAACACTTCCCCTTCGCATGTCTCATCCCCCAGAATCAGTGACATAATAAGTTACTCCCCAGAATCACTTCTTCCTGACTCCGCACTTTCTTATCTTACCAAATACCCTTCGAAAAATACACTAGATCTCAAATTAGTGCCCCACCTTCCAGGTTCCCCCGTGAAATCCCCCTGGTCTTGCTCCATGGTTAGATAAAAAAGGGGATACAAAGAGAAATCCCCTAAAAAAATACTATTAGTGTGCGCGAGTCTCACCGATAAGTTACACAAAGCGAATTTAAATAAGCGAGAAAAAGTTGATTAAAAGTGCACTACCAATTATGTGGAAGGGGATACTCTGAGGGTGGGAAGAGTAGTAGATGTGCTTAGTTATTGTGGATAATTATCATATAGGTATAAAATTGCAGCAGTAGGATATTCAGTATCGAAGGACTCAGGGTATATATTTGGTAAATCAGTCTATTGCAGCAAGCTTGCATAATCTTAGTGGCTTAAGTGCATGTGAGAGACACATTGAAGTAGATGTAGGAGATATGGAGATAAGTCGATTTAAAGACGAATCTTGCAATTTTCCGTCAAAGTGGTAGGTTGTGGTACCAACACACCCAAATGTTGAAGTGATCTCAAATATCTCAGACCTCAACTCACCAGACAATTCTAAACTAACAATAAGCCTATTGTTACTTAGCAAAATAAAAAAAAGAATACATTGTTAAGAGGAAGGAATAAATAGAGGGGAAATTGAAAAATCTGAGCAAAAAATAGAGATACTGAAATAGGCAAGAATTAGATCCGAACTTTACCTGAAATCCAAGAACACAAATACGCCAAGAGGTATGATTACGACGATTCACTTTTGAGCACCTTACTTTGACGACCTTACTTTGACCACCCTACTTCCCCAGCATCACTTCCTCCCTCCATTCTCTCCCATCCCTCCCCCTGCCTCTTCCTCTCCCCTTTCCTCTTCTTCCCCTTTTCTCTCCCTCCCTCTCCCTCCACTCGTTCCCCACCGCTTATCCCTATCTCCCGAGCCCCATAAACCGTACTAAAAATCGCGTATTTCTTGTAATTCCCGCACACGACCCATCCCCTCGTTCCTTCAAGCTGCCTTCTTCCCCTAATTTTCCCTCTTAAATCACCAACCGCACGAAAAAAATTTTATTCGTTTCTTTTTTTCTTAAATATTTCTTTATCTTTAGGAGACCAAGAGGAGAGATAAGTTGAAGCAGCAGAGGACGGACCCTGATAGAACGGAACTAGACAGTAGAGGGCCACACAAATACATGGACTAGTAAGACTTGAAAGTACCAGCCCGAGATCAGTTCGTTTTCTTGCACTTTTACAGATAATTTAAACTATGGCTTTCAAATTTCCCAAGCCGCGAGTTCATGGGATAACGCGGGCGATAGGTGGTGATCTGACGGGATCTGAGCCATCTAAACCTTTCTTGATCATCCAGACCAAACACCTCTTCAAAGTGGTGTTCATTTTGACCTTGTTATTTGTCACTCACAGCATTTATTCCTTCCATAATTATGCCCAACAGCTGGATTCTTTACTTTTGACGCCGTTGTTCAGATCAGGATCGGATGCTTCCGTATCCAGATCAGGACATCGCTCTAATAAAGGTGGTCTTATAAAGGAGGTTGATTTTTCAGATCCTTCCAACAGATTAAGAGTCTTGTTACATAGAGATCTCTATGTGGAAAACAGCTTTTTCTTACAAAATTATGACGTTGAAGATAAGAGACTTCTACCTCTGTTTTGGCTTCATCAGTTAGTTAATGATCGCCTGGATGGCTCATTACCTTTCAACTGGAATTTGTTGACCGATTTCCCCGAATTAATCAAACAAAACCCATACTATCACAGGGTCACTAATTCCAAATTCACTTGCTCAAAGTTCGGTAAGTTGGACAAAGCTGTCCGCTCCAATGTAGATATGCCACTGACTTATGACAAGTTTGACGAACAATACTGTGTCAATGATGTCTTGGGTGAGAATGAGTATACTGCTCCTATCACTATTGTCAAGAAACTTGATGGGTATTTCCATGATTATAACTATCGTATGATGTACAACATGTTATACCTGATCAATTCCTTCCCTGTCCCTGACAATGTGATGTTCTTAAACATTCTCCCTTCATCTTCTGAGGAAGATTCTCAACAATATCGTTCCGTAATGTATCCATTACATAAGACAGATATGGGTTATCAAAACAGCTTTGAAAAATTACAAACTTTCTACACTAATATGTCACAAATCATCGTGGAGACTGAGTTAGAAAAGAGTGAAAATGCCACTGTCTTAGATGTGTTGAAAAATGGTTTGAATGTCATCGATTTGGTCTCAGAGTTCAATAGTAAACTGCTGAATTATGAACATATTCAGGTCCCTGACAGACCTCTTACTCAACCAACTATCATTGGAGGACTCCAAAAGAATATGGAACAATTTGCTAAACCTTTACGGTTGGAAAGATCATTATTTGACTGGTATTTACCAACGGTAGTAGAGCAAACACCTGAAGATTCTCATTTGTATAAATATTTGGAACGTAATCTCGATCCACTCTACGTTCAAGATCGTTACTTTGGTGTTTCTCATGTTAAGAATATGAAATTGGATCATTATGATTGGAGATTCTTCAAAGAAGAGACTTTCAAGACCCAAAATGATTTGCATATTCTGGTTATCCACAAATTGCTGAGGACTTGGTTCCAAATGTGCCAAACTTTTGGTATTGCAACATGGATTAACCATGGACCTATGATCGGATGGTATTGGGATGGGTTAGTGATGCCATTTGATAGTGATATCGATACTACAATCCCTATCCAATCGTTGCATCAATTACTGAAGTTCCTCAATAACACTTTAGTCTACGATATGACTGAGTACCACCGTCCTCGTCATGTCGATACCGATTTGAAGATCGATTCACATCTGGAAATAGGGTTGCGTAGTTTCTACTTTGAAGTAAATAACAATTATCCTCACCGTAACAGATACCAGTCTGGTAAAAACAACATTGATCTGCGTTTGATCGATACCGAGACTGGTGTTTATATAGACATTACTCTGTTGGCTTCGTTCCCACAACTGAATGGATTGGATGTTGCCTATGAAAGAGATGTTTTGAAGTCCATGAACCTCATGGAACGTGAGAGATTCTACAAAGGTGTTCTGTATGATAAGTTCTTCGATAATATCTATACAAGATTAGAAGTCCCAGATGGAGATTTACTGCATTTCCTGTACGATATGCTGATGGAAGTGATATATGAGTATGATGAATACTTAGAAGGCACAGATCTGGATAACGACGGAGTCACTGACAAGGAAAATCCATCTTTGAAACATTTCAATGACGTCATTACCGACAGAAACTATCATGCATACACTTTAGTAGATGGTCTGTACCATTTGCTCCCTATCTTCTTCGAAAACACTCCTATGTATATACCACGTAATTTCATGGAGAAGATGGTAACTGAGTATGGAGTTAAGCTGCTTACTAATAACTACCATATGGATTTCAGATTCTTCAAGGATTTGAACATGTGGGTCGATTACCAATCATGTCCTTTCTATAACAAAAAGACTGGTGCTCTCAATTCTAAAGAGGACTCCGAACTGGGAATTCTGCAAAGTTGTATCGAGCTGAGTCCTACAGTCTATAGAAACTTCCAATTGCTTGAAGGATATACCAAGTTATCAAATCAATTACGTGATATGATCACCGATTTCAAAAATATTCTGAATCCAAGCATTGATTTCTCTTCCTTGCATGATGTTTTACTTTCGTTTGACAACAAGATCTTGAGACCGGAGACTTGGTGCAGAGAGTACTTGTTCAATCCGGATAATAATAACGATCTGTTTGTGAATGATAATTGAATATGACTTCATCACATTCGTTTAACCAAGGAGTTACTTGTTTTTATTTATAATTAATCTAATACCTAATCTGTTCTAACTATATATTGCAATTGCATTTGTATCTACTTCCTACTATCTTCTCTACATTTAATAATAGAATATGATATTTTAATTCGTTATTTTTATCTCACTATAAAAAAGGGATACTCACCCCCAGCGCAGCTGAGGCTAAAAAATTACTCCTTCTTATTAATGAAGATTTAGACAGTTGGGTCCAAACCGACTCTGACAGCCTTAACTTGAGTGTAGTTGTCCAACAGCTCTTGACCCATCTCTCTACCGATACCGGATTGACCGAAACCACCGAATGGAACGTTGGCGTGGAAGTCATTGTAGGTGTTAACCCAGATGGTACCAGCCTTGATGGAGTTAGAAACCTTGATCAGCTTGTTGATGTCGGTAGTGTGAACACCACCAGCCAAACCGTACTCGGTGTTGTTGGCTAAGTCAATAACCTCGTCAACAGACTTGAACTTGGTAATAGTAACAACTGGACCAAAGATCTCCTCCTTGACAATTCTCATGTCCTCGGTAACGTTACCGAAAATAGTTGGCTTGATGAAGTAACCCTTGTCACCAATTCTCTCACCACCAGAGATCAACTCGGCACCTTCAGCCTTACCGGTCTCAATGTAACCCAAAATCTTCTTCAATTGCATTTGAGAAGTTTGAGCACCTTGGAAAGTGGACTCATCGAATGGGTCACCAACCTTAACCAGTTCAGCCAGAGCCTTGAATTCGGCCAAAACTTCGTCGTAAGCACTCTCTTCAACGTAAACTCTGGAACCAGCACAACAAACCTCACCAGAGTTGTAGTAAATACCGGTGATAATAGAAGAAACAGCCTTCTTGATGTCGGCATCGGCAAAGACAATGTTTGGAGACTTACCACCCAATTCCAAGGTGATCTTCTTCAAGTTGGACTCGGCAGCAGCCTTCATGATGATACGTCCGGTCAGAGTAGAACCAGTGAAGGCAACCTTCTTGATCTTTGGATGGGACAGAATAGCATTACCGGTGATCTTACCGAAACCACTGACAATGTTAACGACACCAGCTGGAATACCAGCCTCCTTGACCAAGTTGGAAACGTAAAGCAGGGACAATGGAGTAGATTCGGCAGTCTTAAGGACAACGGTGTTACCGGTAGCCAAGGCTGGAGCAATCTTCCAAGACCACATCAACAATGGGAAGTTCCATGGAATAATTTGACCACAGACACCCAATGGCTCTCTTCTGGTGTAGTTGAAGTGACTGGTTCCGGTCTCAATGATGGAACCGTTAACTTTGTCAGCCCAACCGGCACAAGAACGGATGTAGGAGATAACAAGGCCGACATCACCTCTGGCAGAGGACAACAGCTTACCGTTATCAAGGGACTCAATACCGGCCAAAACCTCCAGATGTTCCTCAATGAGATCAGCCAACTTGTTAAGGCATTGACCTCTGAACAGAGGGTCAGCAGTAGACCAGTCGGAGTTGAACAGCTTCAAAGCATGTTCGACAGCGATATCAACATCATCCTCTCTACTCTCGTAAACCTCGGTAATGACCTCCTCGGTGGATGGGTTCAAAACCTCAAAAGTCTTTCCTTGTTGGGACTTGACAAACTCGTTGTTGATGAACAAACCAGTTGGTTGCTCGTACTTGATACCGTTTGGCAAAGTGATAGGAACCGACAATGGCAAGTTAGAGGAGTAGAATCTCAAAGCATTGAAAGCGGCAGCGTTAGCAACCTTTGGAGCTTGTTGCAAGCTCTTCAAAGTGGTGTTTTTCAACATGATATAAATAAAATAATAAAATAAAAACTCTTAAATTACAATTGATGAGAGATGAGAGTTTTAACGGCTTGTGAATTGGGGGCAGGACAAGCTCTTTATATATTGGCGGGAAGAAAWAAAWARGGGGTGTCCCCCACAAGATCACATTTTATCCTATGGAGGCTCTTTCCACCGAAGCAATTTATTTTTCGAGGAAAGAGGGGTGTAAAATTGTGGTGCATGTTGCACCCATCCGTCCCCACTCCAAAACTCACCCCCTGCTAATTATGTGCTGTTAGACCGAAATACAAAGGAAATAAAGTATGAGACGAATAGTGCGCGGTCAACAGAGACTAAGAAAGCTATTCTTGGTAAGGGGAGAGACGGTTTTTGTTGGCCGGAATCCGATTGAGAAATTACCCCACACGGCCAGGGGAAGGGGAGGTGTGGAAAATAAAGTGATTTAATTTAGAGCGGGCAGTAGGAAACTGATCAGGGTGGAAGGGAATTAGTAGTTGTTGGGTTAGATGTAATGCCATGCGACTTAGAATAAGCAATAACTGAGTGTAGAATATACCCCCAATTCGTTAAAGTTGCTAGAGGGCATAAAAGAGCCACCAACTATTGAGGGTTATTTTTTTTTGTTATATTAACAGAGCGTGGGGTCCGATTAGAGTAGGCTGCACTTTACTATGTATTAAGCGATCCACTTTTAACCGCGAAAACCCCCTATATCGCCAATTGACTCAGTTACTGATTTCTTGAACCAATCAGATCTTCCCTTCGGGTGTGGAGAAACCCAATTTTCATCTGAAATAACAAGTCATTCATTTTTTTTTACTCCACTTTTATCACAAATTGACACCCCCTATTTGACAAACTCTATTAGCGACTAGAAAAAAAAGTCCCGGCTGCAGGCAATCTGTTGCAAAGAGCGAAATCCAAACCTATACCAGACTAGATTCGGGTTTGGATCTGATCATCTGTAAATCAGTCCCGTCATTCTAATATCCGATTCGGTCTTATTAATGTCACCATTCTTTATGATATTTTAATATTTATTTAAATCCCCCCTCTTTCTGCCTTACGTCATTTTAATCCAACAGTTCCGCGCCTTTCCCACCAAAATAGCCTATGAAAAGTCGTGCGTACCCAATTTTCCTCCTCCCTCCTCCCCCTTTGGACTGCGTCTAGACCCTCTTCCTCATCTTAATCAGGGGCTGTCCCCTGCTGCCCCCTACTAATAAAAAAAAACTAAGGGACAGATCTGGCCGTTGAACGTGTTCCGAAGATAAGAGGCAGCTACACGAAGACTTTCAAAGATTTTGTGGACTTATTGGCATCGATTTTACGTTCAGATACCTTTTAGATTCATTTTGGTTCATTTTAAGCTATTGATACCCACCAAAAATCTTTCTGAATCATCTCGCTTATTAACCGCCCTTACACCAAATCGCTTCCACTACTATCGCTTCATATACCATGACCTACATAGATGTATTTGAGCGGTCGTGTGTCACGTGTTCCGAGACACCCTCTTGTCCCACCTGTAATGATGGAGAAGAGTGTGCTATGACCAGTCAGACTTGTGACGAGTGTCCTAAGACTTACTGCTCGCTGATTTCAACTGTATCAGGGAGCTCTAAGTCCAATAGTAAGAAGATGGTCGGGGCTATCACTGGAGGAGTCATTGGTTTTGTGGTGATACTTGCTTTGGTACTTGGATATCTTTTCTATAGATACTATTACAAGCCTCGGAGAGCTCAATATCTCAAAGAGAAGGATGAAGAATTCAAGCACCAAGTTTATAGTGGACTTGCGGATTCTGAGAATGCCGATGGTGGTGCTGGTAATGTTGATGCTCGTCGTTTATCGCAAGTGACTCTTTCTACTATGCTGCTGTCTGTTTTAACCAAAGCATCCAACGTTATTCCGATCCTGTACATTCCTGGAGTTACTGTTAAGTATCTGAAACGTCCTACCAACAGTGGGGCTGTATCGATATACTCGGATATCGACGAACTGTCGATTGTTAATGCTACTGGAATCGGTATGAGTGAGAGTCTCAATAGTTCTGGAACAACTCTCAACAGCAATTCTGGTTCTAATAGTACTAGCACACTGATCAGACTGAAACCTCGGTTGGTCAATTTCGGAACAGGAGCTAATTTGGACTCTGTCCTGGAAGAAGACGAAGAGGAAGAAGAAAATGCATACGATGAAGGTCAAACTATAGGATCTTTGGGAAGTGCTAAGACTGTTGGAGCTCGTGCCGCCGTTTCAGTTGTCAATTTAGGTGGAGTCAGAACTGTCAAGGTGAAGAATGCCGGAAAAAAGAAGGGAAGAAAGAGAGCAAAACTGACACCTTTCGATCTGATTGGAGAAGAAGTTGAAGAGGAAGAGTTACTTGATATTGGAGGAAATGGAACTACAGTTCTGAAACAATACGAAGAAGATGATGAATATGATGAAGGAAGTGTGTTTGATTTGGATATTGCTTTAGATAATCCATTTAGTAACTCGGCAGCCAACCTCGTTTCCTTGCAAGAGACAGATACAACTCCAAAGACTCTGACTGTAGAAGCTCTGGAGGTACGAACTCTGTCCCTGCCAAGTCTGGTGCAACCCCTCACTAATATAGGACAAGAATTACAGTTGCAAATAGACGATGACGATTCTGACAGTGGAAATGATTTCAATTCAATCGAAGGATTAAGTGACGATGACGATTACGACCCGAGACTGTATAGGTAAAAAAAAATGGTATGGCTTTATAGAGATGAGTAGATAGAGGTTAGCAAAATACGAACTGAAATGAGTTCAAATTAAAGGAAGCAAAAGTAGCCAAGTCGGATGGGCTACGGAACAAAGAGATGCGAAAAAAAATTTCAGGCCCAAAATATTGCAATCCAAGGGTCTCGAGACGCATCGGCTATTATTCCGCTCCTTTTCCTCTCTGTTTTCACCCCCTATTCACTTTCTTACAGATCCTTCGGGGAAATTCTGTACCGAAGCTCGGTGCTTCCCCACAATTTTCACCGCTCGGTTTTTCATACACGACCTTTTTTCTTATCCTAATATGGATCCCGAAGTTGAGTGAGTCCCGCTTCTTAGTTTCCAAAAGCAGAAGTTTTTGCGGAGGAGCACTCAATGCAAAGAGGAGTAGAGCGGATCTTGATTGGCCCAATAATAGCGGGATCTGCAACTAGTGCTCTGTTTTTGTGGGGGGAACGTTTTGACACCTGATGCTCTCCCCCTCTCTCGGGAATCAATGACCTGGAAAATTGGTTCAGGGCTTGGCTGGCAAGTATATTTAACTCCGAATAAATCTAGGTTGATTCCAAACGAATTGCAGCCATAGATACTATAATTGATTAAATCAATTGATAAAAATCAATCCAAAAATGCCTGCTTTAGATATTCCCACATTGGTGGACCAATTGACACTTGACGAGAAGGTGAGCTTGCTTAGTGGAGTCGACTTCTGGCACACTCTGAAAATCGAGAGGCTCGGAATTCCTCAATTGAGAGTCTCGGATGGACCTAATGGTGTTCGTGGAACTAAGTTTTTCAATGGTATCAAGTCGGGATGTTTCCCTTGTGGTACCCTGTTGCTGAGTACCTTCGATAAAGAACTTTTATACGAGGCAGGTGCCTTGATGCTGCAAGAGTCTAAGCTGAAACTGCTGCATGTCATCTTGGGCCCAACTGTCAACATGCAAAGAAGTCCATTGGGTGGTCGTGGCTTTGAAAGTTACTCTCCTGATCCGGTTCTTGCTGGTTTGGTACTGCTGCTGGTCATCAATGGTATCCAAGACAACCACATTGCCCTGACTTTGAAGCATTACGTCTGTAATGATATTGAAGAAGAGAGAAACTCTATCAATTCATCGTTATCGGAACGTGCCTTGAGAGAAATTTATTTGATGCCTTTCCAATTGCTGATCAGAGATTCTAATCCACGACTGATCATGTCCTCTTACAACAAGGTCAATGGTACTCACGTCAGTGACTCTCGTCGTTTGATCTATGACGTCCTTCGTAAGGAATGGGGTTGGAAAGGTATGGTCATGAGTGACTGGTTCGGTGTCTATTCGTTGAAAGAAAGTATCGATGCCGGTTTGGCTCTCGAAATGCCAGGAATGCCTAAGATGCGTAAATATGACTCCGTCCTGCACCTGGTCAACTCCAAAGAGATCCATGTCAGAGATATCAATGAAAGAGTCTCGGAAGTCTTGGGTTTGGTCAACTTCACTCTCAACTCTGGAATTCCAGAGGACGCTCCAGAAACCGATAGTAATGACACCCCAGAGACTGCTGCTCTGTTGAGACGTATCGCTCTGGACTCTGTTGTTCTTTTGAAGAATGAAAGTACTTCGGAAAATTCCAAGCCAGTATTGCCTTTGAGCAAGAAGGAGAAAGTATTGGTCATGGGTCCTAACCTGAAATATTCCGCCTACTGTGGTGGTGGTTCCGCTTCTATGTACACCTATCATACCACTACACCATACCAAGGTATGTCAGAGGCTGGTGGTGACTCTGTTTCTTATACTGTAGGTTGTAACCTGTACCAATTCCTTCCTGGAATCGGAGAACAATTGAAGACTCCAGATGGAAAGACCGGTTTCACCATCAAAGTCTACCTTGATGAGGCTCGTACTCAGTTTGTAGAGGAAATCCAGTTACTGCAGAGTTACATGCATATGGTTGACTACTACAACGAGAAGGTGTTGAAAAACGGTAAGCTCTGTTTCATGGATTTCGAAGGTCTCTTCACTCCAGACTCAGATGGAGAGTACCTGTTCGGTGTCTCCTGTGTAGGAACTCTGCAAATCTTCGTAGATGGTAAGCTTGTAGCAGATAATAAGACCAAACAAGTCTTTGGTAACACTTTCTTCAACTTTGGTACCCGTGAAGAGAGAGGTTCTATCGCTTTAAAACTGGGTCAAACTTATAAAGTTAAAATGGAGTTTGGTAGTGCTAGAACTTGTAAATTGGAGAAGGTTGCTCAGAGCTTTGAAACCCTGGGTGATGGTATGGGAGTTGGTTCTGTCCAATGGGGATGTCTGCCAGTTATTGAAGCCAAGAACGAGCTTTCGAAACTGTGTGAATTGGCTAAACTGCTGGATAAAGTAGTCATTTTCACCGGTACTTCTCAAGAATACGAAAGTGAGCTGTATGACCGTCCTGACATGGACTTGCCAGGTCAGCAAGATGAGCTTGTAGAGAGTGTCGTAAAAGCTAATCCTAATACTATCGTAGTCAACTATTCTGGTACTCCAGTCACCATGCCTTGGGCCGATAAAGTTCCTCTGATCTTACAACTGTGGTTCGGTGGTAACGAATTAGGTCCTCTGATTCTGGATATATTGTATGGAGATGTTGTTCCAAGTGCTAAGTTATCATTGACTTTCCCACTTCGTTTACAGGATAATCCTTCCTTCTTCAATTTCCGCTCCAACAACGGTCAATGTTGGTACGGTGAAGACGTATACGTAGATTATAGATACTATGAGAAGATTGACAGACCAGTCTTGTTCCCATTCGGACATGGTTTGAGTTATACTACTTTTGGATATGACAATTTGAGTGTTTCTGTCAAGGATGAGTCCCTTCTTATTGCCGAATTCGATGTCACTAATACTGGTGATGTCAAGGGTAAAGAAGTCTGTCAATTGTACGTAGCTCCTCCTGAAACTCCTTCAATTACTCGTCCTGTTAAGGAATTGAAGGAGTTTACCAAGGTTGAACTTGCTCCTAAGGAGACTAAGAGAGTCAGTCTTGAGGTTCCTCTCAAGTATCTGACCTCTTTCTTTGACGAGTATTACAATGACTGGTGCTCCGAAAAAGGTACTTACAAAGTTATCATTGGTAAAAGTTGTGAGAATATTCAATTGGTTGATACTTTCGAGGTCAAGAAAACTACCCATTGGAGTGGTATTTAAGTAATTATTTCAATACAAAGAATTCTTCGATTATCATTTATTCAATAAACTAAATTCGTAAATTCCATACAAAAGCCGTGGATTTTTCTGGGGGGTTAGCACCCCCAATTTGAAAATTCAAAAATAACGTAGCATCATATTCTAAACACGGTTTTGGATCTCATCTTGTTGAGAATGACCGGATTCAACAGAAGAGACAGCATCTTCCTTGTGATGAATCAGTTCCTTATCATCAATATTAATTGGTAACTCTGGAACATAACTGGCAGACTTCCAAGCAGGAACCTTGTCGTCCCAGATTTGGCTAATCTCCTCCAATGTCTTACCCTTGGTCTCTGGGAAAGTAAAGTAGACTTGGATGGTCATAACAACACAGAAGACACCGAAAATGATATAGGTCTTCCATGTGATGTTCTTAAACAGAGTAGGAACGAACATGGCTAAAGCAAAGTTGAAGATCCAGTTAGTAGCAGTGGTAAGACCGTTGGCCTTAGCTCTTTGGACGGTTGGGAAAATCTCAGAGTTGTACAACCAAATCAGAGGACCCCATGTTGGAGCAAATGAACAGACAAAGAGATAAGAACAGGCAATGACGGCATGAGAAGCTGCTTTATCACTGCCTGGGATCTTGATAGTAACATTCAGATTACCATCGACGGCAGAAACTGGATAAGAGTATGTAGCCAACAAACCAGCAACGGCGAACAACCAAATAGTCATGAAAACACCACCAACCAACAACATAGGTCTTCTACCGACTCTATCGATCAAGAACAAAGCTGGAACAGTCATAACGGCATTCAAAACATATTGAATAGAAGAAGCAATCAAATTAGTGTTACCAGTAACACCAGCCATTTCAAAGATATAGACAATGTAGTACATCATAACGTTCATACCACATAATTGTTGCCAAACTTGGGCAAAGACACCGACGGTGGTTCTTCTTAAGTTTCTCTTGTTGAACAATTCCCAGTATGTGACAGTATTAGATTGCTCATCAATAAGAACTTGCTCTTTGATCTCCTCCAATTCAATAATAACATCCTTGTTAGTCATGTCACCCTTGGCATTAACTTGAGCGACAATCAGCTCCAGCTCATCCCATCTTCCGTGGTTAGCTAACCAACGAGGAGACTCAGGCAAGAAGACGACACCACAGAACAAGAGTAAACCTGGGATAATTTGAATGGCCCAAGCAATTCTGAAACTGGCCACACCTTTAATTTGAGAACATCCATAACCAATGTAGAACATGATCATGATACCGATGGTGACAGCCCATTGGAAAAGACATCCAATTAAACCTCTTACACGCTTAGGAGAAATCTCAGAACAGTAGGAAGGAACAGTAGATGTCAGAACACCAATACCGAAACCAGAAATCAAACGACCACAGATCAACTGAGCTTTGTTTTGAGAAGAACTTTGGATCAGCAGACCAATCATCCAGAAGACAGAAGCCAATTGCATTGAAACACGACGACCCAAAGGATCAATAATGAATGGGTTGACCAAAGAAGCCAAGAACGAACCACCAGCCATAGACAGTGTAATACCACCCTGGGCAATACTGGAAGGATGGTCAAAGTATTTCACGTAATCATCTTGAGAGACGAAGGAAGAAACAGAAGAAATATCAAAACCAAATAATAAACCACCAATAGTAGCAATAGTAGCAATGGCATAAATGTTATATGTCTTTGGCCACTTATCGTAGTAATCCGACAAAGGATTTGTTGTCAGAGTTCTCATCTTAACTTATTATATTTTCAATTATATTTGTAATTACACAGAGTCAGAACCGGAAAAATGTGGGGAATAACCACTCAATTTATATTACACGATCCGGGGCAGTCAGGAGATAATTGTCTATCCTCCCCTCCTCAGACAAAGGGACCTCTTCAAAGTCCGTCCATTTTTAGAGGGTATTGTAAACATCATGCTTCCCGTAACAATTGAATTGCTGTTCCCCCTTTGTAAGATGGCAAGATTGCACAGGTAACGTACATAATTTTTCCTTTAGGGCAGACCAAAAAAATGTAACATTAGGGGCAGAAAGGAAAAATTTTGTGACCAACGTCTGCTGATCAGAGCGAAATACTAGCCGGATGAATTCAAAATCCTGGGGAAATCGCGTTACATGCCCTGGGGTGCATGAGAGCTTACCTGCATCTGGGGCAAGTTTGCCAAAAGGGGATTAAAGTTTATTTTGTGGAGAAAATCTTTCTTTCAATCTTGCTACGGAGTGCTGGTTTTTTTAATTATGATGCCACTTAATTTATTTCGACATGTAAACAATAGTCACCGGTTTGTGAGCTGGGACGGGACTTGTAGATACCGCTCTCTTCCGCTTGGACTTTACTTCATCATTCACGGTGAGGTTTTCGCTTTAGTAATATCCAGCCCTGGAGTGGTGGCTGAGACAACTTGGTGACAACAAGCCTCCTGTTCTCCACAAAATACCTTTTTTCAGCCCGGACATTTATAGTGCATTGGTAATGTAACATAGAGAGGAAATGTATATTAGTTTGTCTCTCTATTTCTCTCAGATTTCAGTTTCCCGCATCTCATGTAAGGTTTAAACCCTCAGCAGGGGCCTAATTTTTTCCATGTTGTTCTATATGTGTAAAAGGTGCATATTTAGGTAGCAAATTCCGTCGTGTCCATATTTGCGGCATGTCATACTGATTAACTGGTCATTATATTGATTAAACTATGATAAGATGTCATGATGTTCTCTTCATTTCCCGGTCATAAGTGGTGCTACAATCATTGAACCTTGCAGAAGTGGAGAGCCTTGGCATGATCTGTTGTTATTACGAAGCTACTCTACTATGCAGGTCAGTTCCTGTTCACGATTTTCAGCTTACAGCGGGTGGTACCGTTTCTCACAAGAGGCCTAATATTTGCCCCGGATTGTCACGCAAAAAGCTTGTCCTGCATTAATGACCGATTTTTTTTTATTCCAGCAGTGGCACCTGCGCGGTTGTTTAACAATGCCCTTTCACTTTTTACATTGCGGTTCCGTGATGTTGGACCCCTTGCAAGTTGGTCATTGGTCAATTAATTAAAGACTAAACGATTTTTTTTTATTATTTGTTACGCTCTATTGTCAGCTCTCAGGAGTGAGCAGCACCTGTTGAGCTTTGGAGTGTTGTATCCCAAAAGTTGAGAGCACCGGGTTTTTGTTGCCCCAAGGAAAAATCCCATCCCTTAGCTTTGTGTGAGTCGCTGTCTTTTTTGCCTTGCTCGCTCATCTGCCCCAGTGTAACGGAAAAAATCGAATTTTCTTAGATTACTCTTGTGGGTAATTGAGTGGGTGCACGACAATTTATGTGTGTTTTGGTGTTTCGCGGGTGGAAACGAAAGCCTCAGTTTAACTAGAAGTGAAGGGGGAGTGTTGTGAACCTCATCAGATACTAATCGAAATGTCCGACAAACCTATCTCCGTAGGATTTGTGTGTCTTGGGAATATGTGAGTAACTTTTTTGCAAGAGATTGATCGTGTTTTCGTGCTACTAACTAGAGCTCCACAGTTGCCGTAGTCCTATGGCCGAGTAAGTAATAATATTGAAGCCAAATATTACTGAATTAACTTTACTAACATCCTAATTTTAGAGCTGTATTCAAACATACTGTCAAAACATCTGGTAAGGAGGATAAATTCAAAACTATTGATTCTTTCGGAACCGCTCTGTACCACGTTGGAGAAACCCCAGACTACAGATCTCTGCAAACATGTAAAAATCACGGAGTTCCTGTAAATCATCGCCTGCAGAAGTTGACCCTGGCACATTTTGACAAGTTCGATTTCTTGCTTGTGATGGATGAGAGTAATTTACGTAATGTTCAGAGAATTCAACCTAAAGGCTCTAAGACTCAGGTGAAGCTTTTCGGTGAGTATCGTACAGACACCAAATTTGACAAGATTGTGGACGATCCTTACTATGGAGGAGATGATGGATTTGAATGGAACTTCCAACAAATCGTTCACTTTTCCCAAGAATTCATCAAGCAAGAAGTAAACTAGTTAGACAACTCATTATCTACAGTATTGGAAAACCATCAATATATAAGATGTCATCAATGGCATCGACCTCTCTCTGTATCACTAAATATTTCGTAGATTGCTCTTTAATATAGCTCTGCCAGCTGAACCCATCGCCACACCAAACACTGAGCAAAAAAGCTCTTTCTCCCTTTTTTTCGAAGCAAAAGCATCAAAAAAGGGGGTTTGACTGACAGATAGAGGAAGATCTACAATCATCCACACTATCAGGAGAGAGATTGAGGTCAAATTAGACGTATTTCTGGTTAATTGAGCGGGACTTCTCTGTCCTCAAGTACAGTACAAGCCTTCAAATCTCCATATTTTCTGTATTTTTGTAAACTCTGAGCACTTTGGTACGAAAATGTATTATATATGATATAAATGTCGTCATAATGGAAATATCTAGGACCATATGTTAGCTGAATTGCGAAATTTGACTTTCTATTATTAGAATTCTTTAACGGAGAGTGACTAATATCAAACAATATCAAGATATAATGAAGGAAAACCAACAGAGTAAGGGCTTAGAGATTTGACAAATTTTTGAGAGAGGGGAACAAAAGGGGGTTAGAGAAGATTGGTAAATAATTTTATGCTCAAGAATTACACCTTACATTTAATTATCAATTTCTGAGAAGTCATAGATTACAAGAAATTGTACCCTGAATAATATAGTAACTATACATGATTTGCTGCAGAGTTATGGGAATTAGATGATTCCATGGATGATCCAGCATCCTCCTTATATTCTGCATGTTCTTTTTCATCAAGAATAGCAGAATTAAGCGGCATTTGTGGGACAAAGTTCACTGACTTCCAAGCTGGGACGTTTTCATCCCATATTTGAGTGATCTCTTCCAATGTCTTGCCCTTGGTTTCTGGGAAAGTGAAGTAAACTTGAATGGTCATAACGATACAGAAAACACCAAAAATAATGTAAGTCTTCCAGGTGATATTTTTGAACAGAGAAGGAACGAACATGGCTAAGGCAAAATTGAAAATCCAGTTAGTGGCAGTAGTGAGACCATTAGCTTTTGCTCTTTGAATAGTTGGGAAGATTTCTGAATTGTATAACCAAATGACTGGTCCCCAGGTTGGAGAATAAGAGCAGACAAAGAGGTAGCAACAAGCAATAACAGCATGTGAAGCCGCTTTTTGATCACTAGGAATTCTGATTCTTACATTCAGATTACCATCGACATCGGCGACTGGATAAGAGTAGGTTGCCAACAAACCAGCAACTGCAAATAACCAAATGGTCATAAAAGCACTTCCAATTAACAATAAAGGTCTTCTTCCGACCCTATCAATCAAAAAGAAAGTCGGAAATGTCATAACAGCGTTCAAAACATATTGAATTGAAGAGGCAATCAAGTTGGTGTTGCCAGTCATACCAGCCATTTCAAAGATGTAGACAATGTAGTACATCATAACATTCATACCACAAAGCTGTTGCCATACTTGAGAAAATACTCCAACCGTTGTTCTCTTGATATTTCTTTTGTTGAACAACTCCATGTATGTGACTGCATCGGATTGCTCATCAATAAGAACTTGTTCCTTGATCTCCTCTAACTCAATAATGACATCCTTATCAGTCATGTCACCTTTAGCATTAACTTGCGCTATAATCTTTTCCAGTTCGTCCCATCTTCCGTGATTAGCCAACCAACGAGGAGACTCAGGCAAGAAGACAACACCACAGAACAAGAGTAAACCTGGGATAATTTGAATAGCCCAAGCAATTCTGAAACTGGCTACACCATTGATGTGGGTACAGCCATAACTGGAATAAAACATTATCATAACTCCAATAGTGATTGACCATTGGAAAAGACATCCGATTAAACCTCTTACACGCTTAGGAGAAATCTCAGAACAGTAGGAAGGAACAGTAGATGTCAGAACACCAATACCGAAACCAGAAATCAAACGTCCACAAATCAACTGAGCTTTGTTTTGCGAAGAACTTTGGATCAGCAGACCAATCATCCAGAAAACAGAAGCCAATTGCATAGAAACACGACGACCCAAAGGATCAATGATGAATGGGTTGACCAAAGAAGCCAAGAACGAACCACCAGCCATAGACAGTGTGATACCTCCTTGGGCAATACTGGAAGGATGGTCAAAATACCTAACGTAGTCGTCCTGGGAGACGAAAGAGGAAACAGAGGAAATATCGAATCCAAATATTAAGCCACCCATCGTAGCAATAGTAGCAATGGCATAAATGTTATATGTCTTTGGCCACTTGTCGTAGTAATCCGACAATGGATTTCTCAGCAGTGTTTTCATTTTAGTGAAGTTATTGTAGTCTGGGTTAGTTTTGACAATGTCAAGACTGCAGATAATCTGGGGAAACCTGTTTAATTTATATTATGAAATGAGGTGAAAGGGATGTTACATCACCCTCAATTTGAGATCATTTCAATTCTACAAATTCAAAGGGGATAAAGGCCTTAGACAGTAGCTTGAAAACATCACCCCTCAAATAACTGTCAAGTTACTCTGCTCTATTGCTACGTAGAATAAAAAGGTGTCATATGTATTTTCCCTCGAGAGCGAACTACAAGTATGACGAATGTGATTTCGTGGGTCAGAGTAGTGCGGGGTGCATGAACTGTAAGGCACTAAGTTTTCGTTTTGATAAACTTCATTTGATACAGAGGGGGGTATATTTTGTGGAGAAGAGCATAAAATAAAGTTTAGATTTAATATTATTAGAGATTTTAAGCTGATGACCCTTTGAGTAGTACAGTTATTGAGTTAAAAAATTGGTTAGAGTGGCACCATAATATCAGTTCTTTTCTAATAGTTTATGGAATATTGAAGTATATTCTCCTGTATATGCACAAACTATATTGTATTATCTCCGAAGTCTGATATCGGTTAACACCCCATGTAATTCAGTATTATTACTACTATAGCAATTAGTTTTCACCCTAGTTGTGTGTCCAACACTAGTCAACTTATTGAATCCACTCAATGACATCCCCATCTTTCCCACGTTTCACAAGTTTGCTATGACCATCCTAAAGTACCCCCGCCATTCTTTACCCACATTTGATCCTGTTGATAAATCCTATTGAGAAATATCATTCTCCACAATGAAACCCACCCACTTTTCCAATTGAGTGGGACTGACACTCTAAATCTCTACTACTATTTCTTCCGCGGATTTAAAAGCTTCTCACACATATTACCACATGCCTCATTAGTTACAATCGGCACAAAATGTATGACCCAGACTTGCATATTGTGACACTTTTTCCTTAGTAGAAATAAGCTATTTGCCCATTGAGGGCAGGAAAAAAAAGCTTGTCCTGCAGCTGTGACAGGTTGGTTCCCCTCTCGCGAGCGCGGGATCCTTTACAAGTGGAGGTGACTTTGGATTGGACAGCCCCACCTTAGGTTGAATTTTACGTCATTGGTCACAAAATTGATAGCGTGAAATATGGAGAAGGTGAAAAGGATAGAGAAATCGTGGGGCTCGATGAGCAACTGACATCAGATGGAGGCGCCTTATGGAGGCACCTTATTCCTTAAAGGGGGATCAGCGGATATCTGCGGTAAGAAAAGGGGGAGGAAATTGAGGCGAGGGTTATCCAGGGCATATCAAATCTACTTCGTCTATCTAATAAGCATTATATTAAATACATACACAGGAACAAAAGATGACAAATTTAGTTGTCACCTTCTCTAAAGTCCCTAGTTTTGCCATATCGATTCCAGGTTCAAATTGACCTCTGTAGACAGAAGTGCCCAGGTCGACTTGAAATCGAAGACATGCGACAGAGAAACGTCTTGCTTGGTCTGTTGCTGACCATCGGCCTTGTACCATTGAGTATCATTCTCATTGTATACCCATCCTCTCTTCAGCAATTCACACAGCGCACTATACTGTAAATACTTACCGTAAGTAGTATGGTAAGTCAAGTCAACATCCGCCGTACTCTTATGATGGTAGAAGATGTAGAACAAAGTGGAGTCATCGTAGAGTGCCAAGTTCTTGGTATTGTTGGTCAACAGGACCAATGGCTCCTGAGGATAGTAGACAAAAGTTCTCGTAGGTTGCTCAGACGAGTAATTCTTGCGCTTATCAGCATCGAAAGAGTCTGGACAGGTCAATAAAGAGGACCTTAAGATTTCACTGATTTCTTCAAATGGCAGAGGGTCTTGAAGACGGGAAACACCGAGATCCAACAGGGGAACCAAATCACTGAGCAGAGTGCACTCCGAAGCTACATTATCGAGCAGACTCATTCCAAGGCCAGTTGGTGCTTGAGTTTGAGGGGACAGAGTTCCTTCTCTTGTTTGAACAGCAGAAGAATTTGTCAGGATTCTACTAAGAGCCAGACGAGGAGACAGTGACAGAAGCGACAGCAGCAGTGACAGTGACAGCAGCAGCAGCAGCAGCAGTTGCAGTTGCAGTTGCAGTTGCAGCAGCAGTTGCAGCAGCTTCTCCAGTTGAGTAGCAGCTACAAGAGCCAGATATTTCACCTTCGGTGTAGTCGAAATGGCAGGAGCAACCGAAGGCTGTAAATGCAGATGCTGTTGGAGCAGAGCAGATCCAGTCAGAACTGGAGTCAGCAGTTGAGAACGGGCAGCAGATGGAGTCGATCCGGCTGCCACAGCAACAGGCAGAGGCATAGTAGAATTCTGGGTCACAGAAGATGAAGATGGGGCACTGACAGGCCCCGGAGATACTCTTGTATTAGATGCATTAGTAGCAGAAGAAGCAGGCGCACTAGGTTTAGTTGTAGTAGTCGAAGTCTCGGAGCCTGAATTCAGCAGTTCTTGTGCCAGCAGCAGCTCTTCCTCTCCCATACGTTCCATCCATTCATCCTTTCCTTCCAATCCCAATTGCTCATACATTGCATCATCATCTACGAATAAATCATCCAGATTATGTTTCACATAGTACTCGATATCTTCCTTCATATCAACGAGATCTTCGGTCTCCAAATCACCATTCTCAAGTAAACGCATCATGGTCTCCAATTGTGCCTGATGATAATTGTTACGGTCCAATTTCTCTTGAGTCTCACGAAGTTCTTCCTGCTTCTTAGAAGTGAGCTTACGCTTGGAGTTCTGGAGCAGATCAACCCTCAGTTCATGCAGCTCACTCTGCAATTCCAACTCCTCAATGTTCGCCAGCAAGAAATTCACCATATCCAACTTCTCACGTTCACGTGGATCCAACTTCATCTGCATATTTAAACCTTGCTTACTGAACAGTTTAGTCTTCATCTCTTTCTCTACGTCTTTGAATTTCTCCATGTCCAGTTCGATCTCTCTACGCATCTCCAGCAACTGAGTTTTGTCCTTGACTTCATTCCCACTCATCCATGTCTTTATCTGATCTCTACTACGTTGTAATTTCTTGATCTCCTTCTTCAAATCACCTTCAAGCTTCTCCTTCTGAGACGGATTCTCTGACGTTACCAACTTCTCATAGAGATAGTCGAACTCCAGAGTCCCTTCTTTCACTTTTTTGATCACTTTATCGATCTCCTGTTGAAGTTTACGTGCCGCCATGATGATCTAGGGTGTTTTTGGCTAATTTCACGTCAATAGGTTCTCTGGTATCTATCTGCTTTAACTTCTCTCACTAGAAAAGCCTGAAGATTTGGCATTGTGAAAAATGTTGATTAGAAATACACGACTTTTTAGTGACACGTGGAAAAGGTGAAGGGGATGACAGAAATATAGAGGAGAGCAATTTACGAATAATGTATCCCTAATTTGAACCTTAATTTGGACCCAAACTTGAGCCCAAATTCGAAGGGCATTGATGACTACATTGAGATACATAAACTATGCTCCACTTCTTCTCATCTTTCTACTTCTCACTACACCTCTAATATACCATAATATCAATTGTTAAATAAGAATTGTAAATCTGCCGGTGTCAACTTGTTCAGTGCACCTTCATCTTGATTAATTGTAGCCTTGATCATATTCAGTTTCTTGTCTTGTAATTCGATAATACGCAGCTCAATACTGTCTTCGATACAGAAACGAGTGATCTTAACAGGACGATGCTGTCCAATACGATGGACTCTATCACCTGACTGCCATTCTACACTTGGATTCCACCAAGGATCCATAATAAACACTTGAGACAGTTCACATAAATTCAAAGCGACACCTCCAGCTTTCAAAGATACCAAGAAAATTTCCACCAGTGGGGTTTCCATGAAATGTTTGATTGTACTATCACGTTGTTGAGGAGACATAGAACCTTGTAACTTAACAGTCTCAAAACCGGCTCTCTTAAGTCTCCATTCGATCAAATCCAACATACTTGTGAACTGAGAGAACACAATGGACTTGATAGTCAGTTTATCACTACGAAGTTTATAAAGTGACTCCACAAGCAGTTCAATCTTAGTAGATGAACGCCATTCTCCATCCATACGGATACGGTTGACAATACTTCCTTTCTTGAAAAGAGTCTCATCCACTTCGATCAGTGGTTGGGTGAGGTCAATCGAAAGTCCAATATGACAAACAGGACATTCGAGAACGTTGGAGGATGCACTATGAGGCTCATCTTGCATTTCACCATCGAAACCTTCAACGTATTCACTTATACAAAGACGGCAGAATTTATGATGACATTTAGATTCAATTGGTTCCTCAGCTTCATCGTCACAAAGCTGACAAATGATAGTGCCCAGCTCTGGAGCTCCCGCTACTACTACACCACTAGAAGCACCTTGAGCCAAACTCTGTCTCTTTAACACCAAATCAGGATGATCCAGCAACTGTCTCATTCTAGTAATCAAGGTGAAAATGTTCAGATAATTATTGAGAACAACACCTTCGGCAACATAACTATTGAATTGTCTTTTACTGTCAGAATATAAACTCGTATATAAATCCTTCTCTTCGTCGTTGAAATAATATCTCTTGATCTCTACAATTCTAGGAGGAAGACCCAAATCATCGGCTCTTTCAACCTTTGTACGTCTCAACATGATATTTTTCAAGAACAAACGAATATATTCGAAACTCTGCAGTCCAAGCAGACCATCTCCCTCATTACTGATACCGTATTTTTGAATATTCTTTAACATGAAATGATTGAAAAAGTTGGTGTGAAGCATTGGAGGATGTCCACAGTCATCACAATGAGACCTATCACTGAATCTCCACTCAGTAGAACGACAAGTACATTTGGTGCAGAAATATTCACAGAATGGATACAACTTCATATATCTAATAAGGGAGTACATCTCTCCAATTCTATTTTGAAGAGGAGTACCAGAGAGACACCATCTTTTCTTGGTGTTGAGCATGTGCAGCAGCTTCGAGGTTCCACTGTTTCTGTCTTTGATGTTATGAGCCTCATCAAGCACGACTCTATAGAACTCAACACTATGTAAGGGACTAGGTTCTTTGACGACTCCATGTTTCCGACGGAACCCATACATTTGCTTTCTGTATACACTCTCAAGAACAGCATAAGTAGTTAATACGACATCGTATTGCAGAAGCTCCGCAGCATCAGAAGTACGATTAGCTCCGTGGAACATTGTGACACTTAATGCACCATCAGTATGTTGCTCGATCTCATTCTTCCATTGAACAAGCAGCACAGTAGGTGCCACTACCAAATTGGGTCTCTTTTTACGATCACTCATGAACAAAGCAATAGTCTGAATGGTCTTTCCCATTCCCATTTCATCGGCAAGTACACCACCTCCCCATCTACTGTCCTCTTGAGCCACAAGCCAATGCAATCCCTCCAATTGGAAGGGCAATAAGTTGATTGTCATATCTCCAGGCTGTTCCAGTCGCAGAGGACGATAATCTGGCAGATTCTGATGCTCTAAACTACGTCCAAGCTCAGGGAAAACATCCTTGAGCTCAGGATGTAAGTCATATAACTTATTGGTGACTCTAGTGAAATAAGGTACTTTAACTTTCTTCGGCTTTGAACCTCTCAGCAGACGCTTTTTAGGTGGCAGTTTCTTCTTCTTAGGAGCAGGTTTCTTACGTCCCAGAGGTGACTCAGATGAATCTGAGTCTATAGGAGTCAAAGATTCGGAATCTGAAAGCTCAATGACTTGATTTCTACTACCATTTCTACCTCCATTGAGAGCCTCAATTGACCCATCACCTTTAAATACAATCACATCATCGTCATCATCGTCACCTTCATTTGCAGCGTCAAAGTCACCATCGCGATCATCATTATATTCATCATAATCGTCCTCAATTTGCAGAAGACTCCTTGCTGCTGCTACCGCCGAGTTACGTTTGGATCGCTTACGTGATCCCGCCACAGGCAGTTTTCTACCGCGTCTCTTAGACGTTTGCGGAGCTGGAACCGGCTCATCCAGAACATCAGAGTCATCTCCACCATCAATCAGCTCAGCCAGAGCAACTGCAGCCGCTCTCCGCGTCCTTCTACGCGGTTTTAACTCCGGATCATCTACTATAAAACCCCCTGCCATCTCACCGTCAGTTTGTTCTGGCGCCGTCATGTTTCCGAATATTTTTCACCACTTGTTTCCGAGAATCCACTTCTGAAGCACAATGACTCTCTAAATAAACCCAAAAATGCACTCAGTCTCACCAAAAATACCCTTTAAACACCCCTGGTATTATCTCTTCTCGCCTAACCTTAAAAAATTTCAGCGCCCCCCATTTTTTTTTCACTTTCTTATCGCGCCCTCGGGAACACGTGACGCGATGGGGATATGCTGGTAATTAATACTCAAAATGGAGTTTTCCGAGGGAAGTCACGTGGACAAATTACAAAAAACGGAGTGTAAGTAGCAAACAGAGCTGGAGCAATCATCTCAAGATACTAAAATATGAGTGATTTACTGATTGAGTGATTAAGAGTTTAGGATTCGAAATATTGATTAAATAGTCTCAAAGTGAGCGTAGTTATATAGTTCAGTAGGGGGTATCTCAAGCAACCTTGATTAAGCACTTAATATATCACTATTAAGAGCAGCTATTTCGGTATTGACAAGCTGTAATTCCTCAGTACATTTCTCCAAATTCACATCTCGATATGCAGAGGTGACATCTCCTAACTTCTTATGTATATTGTTAACTTTTTGGACCTTTGAATCTCCTGCCTGCTCCTTGATTTGCGCTACTTCTTCCAAGCTCAATATAGTCATATCCATCACATTCAAGCGGACATATTCGCTGATATCAATCACTAACAGGACCATTTCTGAGGCCTGCAGTTGCTGGAACTTCAGGAGCTGCAGTGGAACTACCAGTAATTGTTTCAACAGATCCGATAGTACGGTCTTAGAGTACTCAAGATCGTCGACCAACATTTTATGTTGGGGTGAACGATACCGCACTATATAATTGGAAAGAGTATCGTGGAAAGCCTTAATTGCTGATATATGAGCATCCTGAATCAGGAGAGAAATCGATTGAAGTGATTCAAATGACATGGTGTGGCCGCTACTCTGTGCATTAGGTGTCTTGTGACTAGTGTTTTGTCGGATTATTTGTGAAAAATCTGCGGGGCAAAGTGAGCGGAACCTGGGCGGAGCGCAGGCGGAAAAATTGGGCGGATAATGGGCGGAAACATTCTTAATAATAATAGATGCATTAATTATATAGTTATTCACAATTGAGTAGTCACAGTGACCGACTGAGAATTGATAAGTAAAACAGGAGGTAAACCATCACACCATAAATCCAAATTCTCAATATAATCGACACTTTCTTCAAGAGATTTATGAGTCCCAATCATCGGAGTAGGCAAAGTAGTGAAAATAATACCAGTATTAGAAGTAGCAGAGGTACGAGACATCATGTCATTCAAGATCAAGTGTTGACAACGAGCTGAGATGTCATTGAAAGAAAGTTGATATGCTTCTGAAGCATCCTCAGTTTCAATTTCAACGTTTGTATTGTTGTCATCGTCATTTTCACTATTATCTTGATCATCATCTCGATCGTCGATTGCATCTTCGTTTTCGTCAGCAGATCTATTCATAAAACTGTCACTTGGGACTGCACGGAGAGAGTTTCCACCGTCAATGTCTTTAGAAGAAGCTGCTCCACTCTTAACAGACGAAAGTTCCGAGTTTTTCTTCAAAGAATGTCTTTTAACAGTAGGATCTTGTACAAAGACAATCGAGGGCTGTTCTCCATCGGCATCCTCCACCACCTGTGGCTTTGGCATTGCCATAGAACTGAAATTAGGTCTAGATACTCTTTTGACTGGTCTTGGGCGAGGAGGCAGTAACATCGACGAAGAAACATCACTATCACTGAACCGAGACTCATCGTCATTAAATGTCGAAGTATCATCTACAAACTCATCCTCAGACTCACTATCGGATTCCTCTCCCAGTTTACTAATCTGACTTTCGGAGATTCTCGAAGTGGTGATACTGAAAGACACACCCATCCTTTGCATATTGGATACGGTATATCTCCGAGGACGTGATTTACTATGTGCTTGTTCTACGATATGAGAATGAACTCTGTTGGGATCTGCGGCAAATGAGATCGAAACAGGAGCAGTTTTAGAGGTCGAAGCAGCTCTGGATGCCTTGAGAGTCTGATACCAGGAATCATTTTCAAGCTGTTTGTTAAGTCTAGAAATTATTCCTTGACCAGAATTACAAGTCGACCCATACCCAACTCCAGCAGCAGCATTAGCAGCAGCAACAGACCCATTAACTATATATTCATACGAAGGATATTCACCACTTGATAAACATAATACCAATAACTCTGCCTTGATACGTAAAACGTCCAATAATTCGGCTACACGAAGACGTTCGTCGTGCATATCCTCGGCATATTCTACAAATACTACAACTCTAAGTTTATGGGTTCTCTTCCACTCTGGAACGGTAGTCAAAATGGCACCCAATTGTAAAATCAAACTGTAAGTATCGAAATTAGTACTCAAGGCACTCTTGTTGCCCTTCTTATCGACTATTTCGGCACTCATTTGGATCGGATAAAGGTCTATATATTGTCTACTTTCGAGAGGGATTTCAAGACTCTGCTTGGTGGGAAGAAGTAAATCTTGGAAACCCCTCAGAACAGCGACATTTGATTCCAAAAGAAGTAAATCTTCAATGATATGAACCCATTCTTGAATTGTCATCTTATTTTCATTCCGACAATTATCTGTGGGTAATCCTTGAAGAGATACGGAATGGAATGGAAGTTTGCTTTTACGAGGAATTGGAGATGGGTTAGAAGATGGCTCTGGGACAGTGGAGGAAGAAGCAGCAGCAGCTTCTGACCGTTTCTTAGCTCTATATAACGACAAGTCATAAAATCCTAATACTGTAATATTAGGTTTCATACCTCCTAATCCACTACCCAAAAATACATTTCTAACCCCCCAAGGTAACGAAGGTCCTAAACTAATCTGTACAAACAGTTTCATCTTGAACATATCTCTCAACTGTTTCCAAGCATTTCTCTGTTTCTTAAACTCCGAATATCGATCCTGGAAATGATCTGCTATCATACAATGACCCAAAATATATAAACCCCCCTTCTTAAGATGATTACAGAAGAACATTAAATTCCAGGAGGTTCGAGGATTGTCGATTAATAACAAGATCTGGGGTCTCCAATACTTGACATTGTCCTGTTTCAATCTCAAGAGATATTTCCTTACCTGGTGGTAGATTAAAGACTGAGAAACATCTCCCCATTGTTTTGGAGGACAAACATAGTGAATTACCAAGAAAAGAAACACCAATGAAACGATTACAAGAGAAGCACTGAGACCATCAACGATGAACATCAGCACAGCACAAGAAATACCTCCAGCACTCAGTGTGGAAGCATGGAAATATCGGAAACTTGGACGGAAATTCGGCAGAGACAGAATCTTCAATAAGAAACAAGCTAAATTGGTTACGATAAATGTCATTAAGAACAGCATTGTAATGAAGGTAGCGATCTGATTCATATCCGCAAAGAGACACAATTGACAAAGCACATAAGTGAAAAGAATTGCAGCTACATCTCCGGTCTTCCCAGACTTTCCAAAGATTCCTAACCCTGGAATAATGGCATCTTTCAGGATCAGTTGTAATACTTGCAGAGCTCCAACTAGACCTACGATTACACTAAATAAACTAGTTGAAAATTCTCCCAGTAATACAAGAACTTTGGACATATTTACAGTAGTTAACACCAGAACATCTTTATGTAAGAGTTTTCTTGGGATCAGGCATCCCATCAGAATGATTACCAGCAGGTAACATAAGAAAGTGAGTACAAGACCATAGAGAGTTCCTTTAGGAATCAGTCTGGAAGGGTTTTTCAAGTCTCCACTCATCGAAGCTCCGGCGAAAATACCCAGAGTCAGAGGGAAGAAAATTCCAAACATGTCATTGAAGGTTTCTTTCATGTATGGAGGGAGTTGAGAACCTGCGGCTCCCTTGGTGAAATGAGGTAAGAGGTTCTCATAGAGGGTTTTCCAGCTAGGTCCAGTATAACTGAGACCCAACTCAGGGATATCAAAGGGTTTAACAAAGAAAACCGAGACTGGAACTGAAAGTGTCAGAAGGAGTAAAATTACAAATAAGACAGAACCAGTCTTAGAGACCAAACCTGACCCAGTCAAGGCCACAACAGTACATATCAGCAACAAGACAGTAGAGTACCAAAATTCCGAACCTTCAGGAAGAATTTTATAGATATAACCAGTATCACTATTGAAATTGGTCATTAAAGGTTCGATAAAACCCACCACATTTAAGGCAGAATTTAATACTTGACCTATATAGAAGATGATACCAATAGAACCTCCGAACTCGGGTCCCAAAGACCTCGATATCATATAATATGCCCCTCCGCCTTTAACGGTTCCATTGGTCAGAATCAGTGAGATGGAAAGAGTCGTTAACAAGTCGATCAGATAAGACATCACGAGCAATAGCAAAGTTCCCAATACACCCATTTGACCAATAATGAACCCGAAACGAAGGAACATAAGAATAGAAAGCACATTAAGAGCTGTAGGAAGAAATACTCCATTGAGAGTCCCCAATTTATTATTGGCTGGGCTCAGTTTGGTCAATTTCTCATTACCAGGATGTGAGTCTCTGGAATCACCATATTTGGTCTGATCTTGGGCCAGTTCAGCCATACGACGATCATATCCCGATGTGGTAGCTTGGACCTCGGGTCTGAACCCTCTTCTCCCACTTCGCACCCCTCCTCGTTGCCTCTCTTCCAGCAGTCTGTTCATCTGCCTCTGCAGAATCAGCAGCTGTTGCAGAATCAGTTGTGGGCTCCGCTGATAACTCATTGATTGCCGCAGTCTTGCCGTCCCAGGCACAAGTGGTGTTACTTCACTATCAATTACACCCATTTAACTCCACAATATCGGTCACTGCTCTTCTCTTAAATGTCTTATCTTTTGAACTGACGGGTCTTTTTAGGCAGAGTTTTTTTGACTAGTGTGCGTACCCTCGGAAAATTGATAAATTTGAAGAAAGCGACACGTGACTGATGGGGGCCGAGGGAGGGACGAGGGACCCTCGGAAAACTGCTATTTTTCAACCTCGAAGACCCGACGATGAGGACCATCAAAGGGGACTGACAAGGGTCATTGGTATTAGTTGGAGTGTTGAGAGGCGTGTTAATATGCCAAGAGACACGTTCTACCATCCATTTGTTCCTTATCGGATCCAGCTCCAGTTAATGGAGCTGATCTATGAGATGTTGGGGGATGAGAATCTTAAGGTGGGCATCTTTGAGAGCCCTACAGGGACGGGGAAGACGCTTTCATTGATATGTAGTACTATGACATGGTTGAGAGAGAAGAAGAGAGGTGATCATGAGCTGAAATTGAGGATGGAAGAGTCATCAGATGGGAGTAAACTGGACTCTAATGGAGAGATCAATGCTGAAGATGACGATGAAGATGAGCCTGAATGGGTCAAACAACAGTACAAAGATCGTGTTTTGGGTCTGCTGAAGAGTTCATTGCGTGAATATGAGACTTATTTGGATAATTTGAATCTTGAGGATATAGTTGTGGATGGAGATGAACGACAACGTGGAAGGAAGAAACGGAAAATCGAGATCGAACCAGAGGCCGAGTATCTTCCTTTGAATTACGATAGTGAAGATGAAAAGACCGATGGGACCAATGTAGATTCATCCAATGCCCATCTCTCTGCTGAAATCAAACAGCTTCTCTTTCAAATAGAAGGTGTTCCTGAGAGTTCAGCTTCCTCAATGCTTAACGAGACAAAGGTGTATTATTCTAGTAGAACACACTCACAACTTGCACAATTCCTGGAACTGTTACGTCTTGTGAACTTTCCCTCGTCCATTTCAGGTGTAGATCGTGAGAGATTGAAGTATATCCCTTTGGGATCTCGTAGACAATACTGTGTAAATGAGGAAGTACGAGCCAAATCACACTCGATGCTCCTGCTTAACGACAACTGTTTGGATGCTGTTAAGAATAAATCTTGTAGTTACTATCCTCTGCAGAACTCCAATTCACAACAGCAGATGCTAAAATTGTTTGGAGATCTTAGTATGAAGCAGGTTAGTGATATTGAGGAGATTGCTTCGTTGGGAAAGTCGTTAACCGTATGCCCATACTATGGGACTCGTTCTGGGTCATTGATCGCTCTGACAGAAGTCATATCACTTCCATATCAACTTCTTCTCAACCCCGATGTGAGGGATACTTTGAATTTACCACTTAAAGATTGTATTGTGATTATTGATGAGCTGCATAATTTAGTCGAGACTTTGCAACTGATGAACTCTTCTACTGTATCATTGAGCCAAGTAAATCTCATTTGTAGTCTGTTGAAACAGTACTTTGCCAAGTTCAAGAAACGGTTTAATAGTGGGAATCGAATCAAATTGATGATCATCTCTAGATTGCTTAAACAGCTCCAAGAGTTTTTACAACAGAGTCTTGACAAACAAATCGAAGATGGGACAGAGATTCATGTCTTGGATATTTACGGTGGATCTACAACTGATCTTCTGAATTTCTACAAACTTCAAGAGTATTTGAATAGAACTAAAATCCTGTATAAATTAGAAGCTTATATGGCCGATCAACTGAAGGACTCTACAACATCCAATAGCTTCTCTCGGTCACAACCACTTCTTTATAAGGTGATTGACTTTTTGAAATCTCTTCTGAATCCATCCAAAGAAGGTAAGTTCTATTTTTCTCGAACTTCCAACGATATAGTGATGAACTATATGCTTTTGGATCCTCTGAATGTTTTCAAGGAATTAGTGGAGCTGAGTAAAAGCGTAATATTAGCTGGAGGTACTATGGAACCAATGTCTGAATTTCAAAGGGTTTTGTTTCCTCAATTGGATCCCAAGACTCAGGTCAAACAGTTCTCTTGTGACCATGTAATTAGTAAAGATAATTTGGATACTTTAATTGTGCCAGGGTTTGAGGGCCAACCATTTGAGTTCAATTTCAGGAATAGAGAGAATGAGACTGCAATGGTGGTGAAACTCCTGCAATTTTTGATCAAAGTAGCATCAAAGACTCCAAATGGTATGATTGTGTTCTTCCCAAGTTACGCAATGTTAGATAGAGTATATAAAGCGTGGAAAGAAACGGGGATGGTGGATAAGATGAATCAATTAAAAGAAATATTCAAAGATAGTGGGTCAAATGATTTGGGATTACTTCATCAATACAAAGAGAAGGCTACAGGTGAGTCAGGAGCAATACTTTTAGGGGTGATGAGTGGTAGATTGAGTGAAGGAATCAATTTTAACGACGAACTTTGCAGAGCAGTGGTGATAGTAGGGATGCCATATCCAAATGAACAAAGTGCAGAGTTCAAAATTCGTAAAAAATACATGTCATCGGGTGGGTCAATTGCACGGGAGTATGTGGAGAATATTATGATGAAAACTGTCAACCAGAGTTGTGGTAGATGTATCAGGCATCTGAATGATTATAGTTGTATCATATTGTGTGACTCAAGGTATAGAAATAATAGGGTGGTGGGGAAGTTGAGTAAATGGATTCGTGATAGAATAGATGAACCAGTGATGGGGATTGAACTGCATTTGGATCTGTTCTTTAAAAAAGAGCGGTAGTTATTTATTTAATATTTATTATGATGTTTATTGTAGTCTGATCACCCCTAATCTCCGAAGCTAACCCCCTTCTTCAAGCCCCACATGCAAAGTCGTGTACAAATCCCCAAATTATCCATATCCGGAATGTCACTCCCTTTTTTTGCTCCTTGTTTCTTTTTTTATGTTTTTTTCTCATCATTTTTTCATTAATTCTTGGCAATTTGACAAGAAGAGCAAGAAGTACGACAAACAAGGTAGAGGGGGTCAGTAAAATGATGAAACTGTAGAAAAGAGAATCTGATTCTTACACCATTGTACTCTCCCAATCATCCCGATTCCATTAATACCAATAACAACTATCGTCCCCTACCCAAATCTCCCAATATCATACCCCTCTTCCCCCACCTCTTTCCCTCATCCTCTCCCTTCTCTTTTCTTTTATTTTTATACCAAGAAATTTGTCACGCACACCGCCCATGCAGCGCTTCCAGCCCATACTTTTGTAAGGATCACGAGGGAGGCGGAACTGTTTCACCAATTAAATATAAGAGAACGGAAGCAGCTGTGTGCGATACGATTGTAGATATGAGTGATTATCAAGATAGCGAATTAGAGAAGATGTCGGATCAAAAATATATCCATCCAGTTTCGTATTTGAGTATGCAACAGCGTCAAGAGCCTGGCCAGTCGGGTTCTCAGGGCGCTTCACGCCAACTGGGGCAGCCACAAGAACAAGTTCAACAAGGTCAAGGGTCTGGTGTTAGTTCGAATTATTTGAGTCTTCCAACTTCGAGACATTCATCGACTACCGATGATTCCAATAGCGCTGTTTCTCTGGTGAACTCTGTGTCTCCAGTTTCGGCCACTTTTACTGATCTTTCTTCGCCGGAAGATGAGGCTAATTCGGCTCTGGCGGCTCCTACTCAGGTCTCGAGTGCTCTGCCTTTAGCTTCCAAGATCAAATTACCAACTATTAGTGATTTCAATAGTGTTCATTATGGTATTGCTCCTCCTCTGAGCCAACAATATCATCAACTGCCACATTATCATCAACCATACCAACAACATCAAATGGCTCAACAACATATGCTGCTGCAATATGCCGATGGCCAGAAGAAGGCTCCTCGTAAGAAATATCAGTCTCGTAAGAAGAAGGACGACGATATTCAAGGCCCATTATTCTGCAAATGGCTTAACTGTTCAGCTCAATATACTACTGCCGAAGATTTGTATAACCATCTTTGTGAGTACCATGTTGGCCGTAAATCTCAGAAGAACTTGTCTCTTCAATGCCACTGGAGTGATTGTAATGTGAGCACCATCAAGAGAGATCATATCACCTCTCATTTACGTGTCCATGTGCCGTTCAAACCATTTGTTTGCTCTCAATGTACTAAGAAGTTTAAGAGACCTCAAGATTTGAAGAAACATGTTAAGACTCATGCTGATGGTGAAGGTGATCCAAGAGCTGGTGGTGTTGGTCCAGAATACTTTGACAACAGTAGTATTCTTGGTTATTCCATGGGCTTGCCATTACAACAACAAATGATGCCTCAACAACGTATGCCAATGCTGGCTCTGTCTTATCAAGATGAATATGAGCTGCTGATGATGCAAAAGAAGCGTAAATTGGATGCTTATTCTCAATTCAACAACTTCTATGATGATGTTAAGCGTATGGTTTTGCAACCTACTTATAATAATGAGATGATTGGTAAGTTGAACCATTTGGAAGGTGTCTTTGCCCACTCACAAAGTCTGGCTCAGGCCCATCAACAATCACAACCTCAGGCTGCAGCCGGTGCTGGTCCATCGGCTCCTCAATACTCTCATCATGAGTTGACTGAGGCCTCGACTTTCTTCAACCAATTATTGGAGAATTACCAGTACCCACAACAGCAGCAACAACAGCAACAACATCATCAACACCATCCTCAGATGCCAGTAAATGGCTCAGGAAAACCTCTGCAACTGTCATTGTATCCATACTTACCATCTTCTGGAAATTCTCAACAGCAACCAATGGTTGTTCAGTCGAATTACCACCCTGTTCAGCATCTTTCTTCTGCTTCGAACATGCCACTTTATGGTTCTGGTAATTCCCTGCTGTTTGAAGAAACTTCTAGACACCATATCGGTGTACAACAAAAGAGTGGTTCTCGTGATGTTGCTGAAATGATGGAGGAGTTGTCTGTTAAGGACAAGGAAGAAGAAGAAGAGGTTTCGGAGAACTCCGAATCTGAGTCCGAAGAAATTCCAGAATTCGATTCTCACTTCCTTCTCATTCAACTGATGGCCAAATACTTCTCTGACTTGCTGGCTGAACAAAAAAATGAATCTACGTCTAATACCGAAAATACAAAATCGAAACAATCGCTTTACCCAAAGTTGGTTGTCGCTTAAGAACGTTTAATAATTTTACCATATATATACCCCTATATGAATTGTTTTTGATTTATGCTTACATACTTTATTCATTAACTACTCGTAGCACCCTTCTAGAATAGTCCATATTGTCATTCAAGCTCTTTTTGGAGTCGTTGAGGTTCATGAACATCATGGAACTAGGGTCAAGACGTTGATCTACCATGACTGGAACTGTATTGTCATTACTGGACTCGTCGGTCAAATCTTTGTAGCCTCCGGAGGTGACCCCGAGACCGGCAAGTCCTACACCGGCGGCACCACCACCGAGACCGGCAGCAGCAAGCAGCAGTTGATCATGTTCTTCCTTTTCTCTGTTTCTCCGGCGAACACATAACCACCAGATCAATCCCAGTATTAACAGGAGGATTACCAAGCCTACTACTACGAAAGTACCGGCTACTTTACCCTTAGAAGACCAGAAGGATGACTTGGAATTCGATTTTTTACCCGAGTCCTTGTCATCTGAGGCTGAGCTTGAGTTTGTAGGTTGAGCCTCACTACTTGCAGTCTGGGTTATGGTTGTTGTAGCACCACCTGTGATTGTTTCGATGATAATAGAAACAGAGGCAGAAGTAGTCGTTGCTGAGGACGACTTTGAAGAGAATTTCGAACTTGAGCTTGAATCTGAACTCGAACTTGAGCTCGAACTAGAACTAGAACTTGAACTGGACGTAGATGTCGTGGTTGGTGTAGTCAATAATGAGCTCAGTTCACCGGTCGTCAGCAGAGTCTCTGACAGTTGGTCATTTGTAGTTGTAGAAGTTGTGTCATCGTCATCATCAGTGGAAGCAGTAGCAGTTTCCTCGGCAGAAGACGCACTCATAGTACCACTGGCCTTGCCGATCAAATAATACAGATAATATCCATCGTCTTTGGACCCACAAGAGTCATCAGGATACCCAGGACATGAATCATCACAATCGTCAGTGTCAGTTTCGGAGCTGGAATCAGGCAGATAGTTGGAACACCAACAGTTATAATCCTGTAAAATCAGGTACAGGTACCCATCACATGAAAGTTCACACAGTCCACTCGACTGGTATTGGTTATAAACAGCAGACCCATCTGAGCCAGTGTTCTGAGAAGCACAAAGTGAGAGCAGCAGGTCCACTGATGGAACCAGCAGGAGCAAAACTACAAGTCCCTCGAGAACCCCCCAAGTAGAAGTCTCAATAGCTCCCTTTAGTCTCATATTCACTTCTTTTGAACCCTTCCCGACGAATTTCATTCACTATTACCCTCTAATATCTCAAGGGTCCCTTCGTCTCCGACCTCTTCCAATCTCGGATTTCAAAATTTTCTCATTTTTCTCACTCTGCTCAAAGGTGCTGCGAGCGAAGAATAGTGCAGTTTTAGTGCGTGAAGCATTTTAGGAGAGACACAATTGGGGGGAGGGAAATGGGGTCTGTCTTTCGGTAGATGTTTTTTAGTTTCTAATTTAGGAATGATTAAAAATAGGGGCGAGTATAAGGCGGGGGGTAATGATGGGGCAGAGGGGAGGGGGGATATGGTAGGGGCACGATGGTAGGGGGGTAATGATATAAAAGATGGAGAATAGAGTAGATAACAGAGCTAGGATGGATGATTGTGATCGATCAATTCTATTCATTACATAGACCATGACCAAGACCATGACTATATCCTGTAACATAGATAGATGTATATTTTATTATAAATACTCATAATTATTTATAGCTATTTACATGTTGATTTAATCTACTACACACATTTATTATTTAAGGAGTTTACTTTTCTGCGTATTATTTTGACCCGCACGGATCGCATTGTGACCTCACGCACCCATCAGACTATTACAGCAGAATACTAGTTCATTTGTGAGACACTGTAGCAGTATACGAATGCATCATAGGTGTCAGATTAGAGTCTCAGATAACGGGGCTTAAAATATGAGATTGGCAAGTATAGGCGGTTTTATAGTATGGACACTAGTGTAGTAGTGCAGTAGTGTAGTAGTATACTAATTGCCTTCATTATCGATCTATAGCTTACACTAATCCTACAATCATCTAATCGTTAACTTCATCAATTCTATATACAAATATTCTTTAATCGTGGTTTGGTGTTGAGATCTATCTCCATAAAACACTGACTCCCTTATGATATCTAATCTCGTTTCCTAAGTGATACTATCTCAACTCCTCTACTCACACAAAGAGAATCCACAAATAAATGACTGAGGTTTGTAGGACACTTATCTTCAATTGCAATTGTGTTACGTACTCGTTTTATCGAACAATGCAAACTTGATTCAGGGTAAGGTTTGGAGTTGGGGGACAACTCCAGAATCAATTCATTCACACGAGAAAGGATTTCACCAAGTTCAACTTTGCTCAGCTGTTTAGGAATAGCCAGTACAAATTGAACATCAGGACTCCCACCTGGAAATGCTTGAAGATCCTTCTCAAATTCTAACTCTTCAGGAATCCCATGAATGTCTATATATTTCTGTAGTGATGCTGATATTTGGTCTACTACTTGCCAATTCTGAACATTGAAGTTGAAAGATAGAGAAATATGGAGAGTTCTGTCGTCGCCATCAGTTAAATCATCATCTAAAGGGGATCTCATCACCTTTCTATTGTTTGAGTCCTTGTAATAAAGTCTTAAAAATATAAAACTAGATACTTCTTTTGATTTGTTGGTCTTGGAAGTTGAGGAAATTCCCTTTCTGGCATGTGCAAAACGATCCAATACAGATTGAGATACAGGCGGTAACAGTGCCAGAGCCTTGGAATTTACAGTTTGAAAGGTCTCATCCTCGTCATCAGAGGAGCTATACTCACGTAGCGCGAACATGTACCGTGAAATTCTTCTATTACTTCCTCTGAGACACACGAAGGTCTAATTACTGCATCACTTCGTTCAGCTCTTGAACTTGGACTCCAACCTTGTTGATTCTGTGCCCTGTCAAAGAGATCTCTTCAGTGGAGATGCTCTTCATAATCTGCTCTTTGAATTTAGTAATTAATACACGACTAAGTATACCTAGAAGTAAGGAAATCAGGAATTAAGAAGATATCGGCGTTAGAGAATATCCGAAACGGTAGAAGGATAGGCGCCTAGGAGATGAGCAGATAACCTTCCAGGTACAGATTAGTAAACAGAGGCAGGGCTGGAATAGTTGACGGGGAAGAGGGAACAAGAATAGAAAATACAATTAATACTAGTACGGGCACCTCCTTCACACGATCATGATTTAAGAACTGAATCGTCTTAGAATGAACACATTCAATTCTCAGTCAATACCCCCATACCATCGACCATAACCCTTAAACTCCTCATCTGTCCCCTCATACTTTCCGATGAGCAAAATCTACTGCAAACGTTCCCTCGGCCAGAAACAGAATTTTTTTTTCAGCTCTGAAAAATTTTTTCTTTATCAGATGGGCTCTTTTTTTGTGGACTGACAGGGTGACACTGACACTATAAAGGGGCTAAAAAGTTCTTGAAATAGATCATTAAACTTTAGAGTTTGAGAAAATTATATACCAGATGGCAGACTCATTTGATCAAGACTCCAACTTGGAGCAATTAAGAGACGTTTTATGTAATAAGAGTGGAGATGTTGCTTTACTGATCCGTTTCCGTGCTTTATTTTTCTTGAAGAGTATTGGATCCGAGTTTGAAAGTAACCTGGAGAAACTGAATACCCTGATTAAGTACATTGCTGAGTGTTTCCGTGATGACTCTGAGTTATTGAAGCACGAGGTGCTGTATGTTTTGGGTCAAAGTAAGAATATGACTGCTCTGCCAGTTCTTAGAGAGGTCCTCAAAGACAACCAACAACAAGTCATGGTTCGTCATGAGCTGCTGGAACTGTTGGGTCTGTTAAACGATAAGGATTCTTTGGATTTATTGGTAGATTATTTCAAGAATGATCCGTCTGAAGAGATTAGACAAACTTGTGAGTTGCTGATCGAGCGTATCAAATGGGCTAACTCTAACTTATCCAAGGAGGAAATTTTGACCAAGAGTCTTTACGAAAGTATCGACCCAGCTCCTCCTATGGCTGAAGAACAAGAAAATGAAGGTGCCACCACTGCTAAGGTTGCTCGTCTCCAACAGATCTTAAACGACCAAGAAAAGCCTTTGTTCGAACGTTACAGACTGATGTTCCGTTTGAGAGATATTGGAACCGATGAGCTGGCCCTTCTGTTGCTGACTGGTTTCCTGGATAAGAGTGCCCTTTTCAAGCATGAAATTGCTTATGTTTTCGGTCAGTTATGTAACCCTGTCACTGTTCCTCTGTTGATTGAGGTCTTGAAGGACACTCGTGAACTGGGTATGGTACGTCACGAGCTGCTGGAGCTGTTGGGATCTATTCTGACCGACGAGGTCCTTCCGGTTTTGCAAAGCTTCCTTAACGATGAGGAAGATGTCGTCAGAGACTCGGCTATTGTTGCCTTGGACATGTACGAATACGAAAACTCTAATGAGGTCGAGTATGCTACCGTATAAAAAATATAAAAAATAAGTTCATACATTATCTAAATATAAGGTTTTAGTTTCTTTTATAAACTTGTGGGCAGCTGATGTAGCTACTATATGACACTTTAAGAACTCCTCAATTATTCGTTCTATATTTATATTGACACTTTGTACATGTGTAGAATACAGTAGCACCTTCATCAGCACTTCTTAATTGCAAGGTATGATACGACATTTCTTCGTTACCACATTGAGGACATTTCTCTTTAATTGTAGCACCTTCACCCAAGTCATCCTTTGTGATCTTAGTCTTGACAACACTTCTATTACTTCTCAATACACTTGGGAACAGATCCTCCGATGTCTGTGTCACCACCTTTAAATCGGTGAACTGTGAGCTTTTGTAGGTCTTAGAACAAAGTGGACACTCCAAATGTGATACACCCAGAGTCACTGAGGGAAGCAAAGTTCCACATCCCGTGCAAAATATTAACGAACCAGCTACTGACATATTTCTCCTTTTGAATGTTCCCGATTATCTCAAATATTCGATCTCATCTTGAAATTTTTTCTACTTAAATAAAAAAAATTTTAATTCTCATGCTTGAGCTAAAAATTAAAGTTTGTCACTACAATGCAGTGACTAGATAAATATGTAAAATTTGTGACACTACGACTACATCTCACTAAATATAAACTTCTATATTCCTATTCCTAATATTCATCCTTACCACTAATGATGACATCATTAATCTTAAGAATCATTCTTGTCAACTGGGTAGCCAACAATAATTGTTGCTTCTTACCAATTAATGGATCAATGACAAACAATTCCTTCATGTCATTATTATTATTACCCAAACAATCGACACCAAGCAGAGAATTCTTCTCGAGCAATTGAGACAGCTTCAAGTTGGTCAAAGTCTCAATAGAGTTAAGACCCGAGTTCTCCAGTAACAGCATAGGTATCACGTCTAACAGCAGCAGGAAACTACGGAACAGGTATTGGTTAATTCCACGTTGCTTGTCCAGCAGTTCAGCAACGGCAAGAGAACAAGAAATCTCCAGAGCTCCACCTCCGTAAACAACTCTATTGTCCTTGATCAAGTTTCTGACGACACAAAGAGAATCATGTAACAGTCTAACGGATTCGTCGACAATCATCTTATTAGAACCACGTAAGAACAGAGTGACAGTCTTCAAATTATCACAATCTTCAACAACCAACATCTTTTCACGAGTAGTACCAAAAGATAATTCTCTAACTACACCCAGATGACCTAATTTTGACAGGTTCAAATCTTCAAATCTTGGAACAATCTTACCGTTAGTCAGAATCAGTAACAATTCCAATTCTGGTCCACCAACCCAACGTACAGCCGGTAATTCGTTAGTCAACAATAAATGGTTCAGTTCATCATCGAAACCCCATTGACAAATAACCAAATTAGCTCCACTCAGTTTCACCTTGTCGATCATTTCTTTGAATTTATCTTGTTCGTAAGTTTGAAGTTTCTCAAATTCTTCAACTGTGGAGATATCCAATTTATGCTTTGTCTTTGGTTTTGGAGGTTCAAATGGACAAGTCAATATCAGTAATTTGGCATCTTCAATTTTCTTTGGCATTTGAGGATGAGAGAAATCTTTATCAATGATGACACCTTTAATCAATTTCGAGTCTTCTAACAGACCACCAACTTTACCTTCGATCTTAATCAATTCAAAATCGACATCTTTTCTTTCCAAATCAGCCACAGAAAGAACACTTTCAACTGCCATAGTAGCAAATTTATCATGACATTTACTTACAATTTTGGAACCCAATGAAGTTTTCAGCAGCTTGAACAAATTACTAGAAGGATCCAAATTGGCACTCAAATCTTCAAAATTAATCTCAAATTCATCTGCAATATTATCCAAATTAGCAACTGCAATTTTACACAGCTCATCAAATCCATTGGCAACCTTAATAGGATGAATTCCCTTTTCGATCAACTCGAACAGTTGATCCAACAAGGCACCAGCAAGAACAACAACACCAGTTGTTCCATCTCCAATCTCATCATCTTGACTCTTACTCAATTCAACCAATAATTTGGCAATCTCATTGGATAATTGCATAGAACCTAAGATAGTAGCTCCATCATTGGTAATACTGATGTCACCATCTTGAGAAATCAAGATCTTATCCAAACCACGAGGACCTAAAGATGTCTTAAGAATTGTCAGAACTTGTCTCAGCAGTAAAATATGTTGCTTTACCAGCTCGATTCCATGAGATCTTTGCTTCTTTCCTTGATCTTTAACAATGATAAAAGGTCTACCCATTTCATCTTGGGCTACGATCAGATTAGACATATCTGGCATTGGCACCATGCCGCCATTTCCTGGATGAGCCATTTTATCGATTTATCGGTTGGAATCCAAATTGCAACTATCCTCTTTGAATCGAATCGCCTCCCTCTCTTCAAAGTGACACTCGCGAGATTTGGCGAAAATTTTTTTGTTCGACGGGTTTTTGGGGGAGTACACGACCATGAGGTAACGCGTAGTCGTGTGAGAAATATCAATAGTCCAAAAAAGGATTTTGGTAAGCGTGGGATAGATAAGATGGGTGATGTCGGTGGGATGTGGGATAAATTAGTGGGATAAGGTGGGTGATACGAAATCTTGGCTGACCCGGGGAATTATTCAATCGAGAAGGAAGTTTGATATGAAGACATCAAAAGTTATTTTGCGGGGTTTTTATTTATTGCATATTTAGTCAAAATCTACTCTTAGGTGTATTGATGATATGTGGGGAGGGGTCTAAAGAGTGGGTTTTCTATGTACAATTTAATGCAACAGAGACCCACTAGTTGAGAATCCCCACATTATTAATGCATCTCTACATGATATCCCACCCAGATACCCGCTGTTCATAATCTAAGGGTCTCAAGCTGCTTCAAAAATCCCCTAAAAGGCTCTCCTATTTTCTGCTGCCTGGTCCACTTCACGCTTACAAAAAATAGCCCACACTTAGTAACCCTTGGCTCCTACTCGATGTTCTCGCCTCACACTTTGTGCGCGATGCTTTGTAATCCACATAGTATTTATTCGTATATTGCTACATTTCCACACAAAAAACCCTTTTCTTTCGCTCCAGAACTCGATTTTCTCTGTCATCATCATTACATCATAAAATTTCTTAGGCTGTCCCTTGTCTTTTCTTTTCCTTATTGTAAGCGGGACAGATTCCAGAGCACCGACCCACTTTGACTAAACTTATGTAGGCTATTTTCAGATCTAGATATAAATATAAATTGAATTCCCTCGAGTATCTCGATGTACTTGGTTTGAATATTATACATAGATTTACAAATCTAGATAGTCATAGAACAGACTTTGTATTCATACTATAATAATATATATTAAAGATGGGAATCGTTGAATTTATTGCCAATAAGGTCACAAGCGTTAGCTCTGATGAGTTCATGTCTGCTCCACCACCATATGCCCAATACACTGGAAATGGAGGTTACTTCGATAACAACGGTTTGAGAAAACCCCAACCACATTCTGCCTCTTACAAAGGAAATGGGGGTTACTTCCACAGAAACTACACAAGCACAGAGCATCAAACAAGGCCCCACGCTATCAACTATCACCTCCCTAAATATGAAGAAGTGCTGAGATTATGATTCATTTACAGCCCCACTTAATTCCTTCATTGCACAAATTATCTGGATTCAATGAAATCCTACTTAATTACATATCCCACCTTATCTTGGTTTTGCATTTTTCATTAATAGACGCTTGATTTTACGTTTGACTGGTCATTTTTGTAGTGAGGAGACCCCTCGGGGAATTCTTCTTAGTAGGGAAAAAATAGCCTATAAATGTAGTAAAGATGTGCCGAGCTTAATTTGCTATGACAGCAAGGTTGGGGAGCTAGTTGGAAACTCTTCGAAACTTTTGAATCTTACCAAACCATGCTACCCAACTTCATGATCCATACCATATAAGCTCGAATATTCTCCCTCTGAACTATACCATCTGCATGATAACTTAAGGGGCAGGTACAGCAACACGGAAAAATTTTTCCGGTAACAGGGGCATAAAAGGAACAATTGTAAAAAGAAAAGAATCGGATTTGCAATAGTTAAAGAACAAACGGGTGTAAATTCGGTCTGACGTAATTTTGCTTGAATGTGTCTCTTCGAGGTGCAAATATATCCATTTCAATGTTTTTTATGTCCCTCTTTACGAATTCATTAGTATTAGACCCGAGTTTGCCCTATAGAGTAAAAGTGATGTATTCCCGGGAGGCGAAGCCTCAGAATTGAATTCCGTTCTTCCTTTAATTTAGTCGAAATGACCTTAACATAGTACTCTTCATCCTATCCTGCTGGCCTCCATCAATAAACCACCCCCTACTTATCCATCTCACGGATTATTCTAATGTCGTGCATATTCACCCAAAATCCAAATCCGGTAAACTACTACATTCTCCTCATCTTTTTTAAGCTCGAAGGCGATTTCTATCGAGGTCATCAGATGTCAAAAGGTAGCGGAAGAAGTTAATAACTGTCCGATGTCATTCCATACAGTTTCCGAGGACGTTGGTCCTGTAGAAACCATGATCAAATTAGGTGGTTCCAAATTGATTTTACCATTAATTAGTTTAGGGAACATACCTCAATTAAGCATTGATCTCCTGATTGAGAACTTGAATTGTGTAAAAGTTGCTCGCTTGGATTCTTCATTATTATACCCATTTGTCTGTCCTGAAGAACATTCTAAAGATGAGGCTGATGCTAGTGGGATCTCCACCCTGTTGGAAGTTTACTATGATGAACTGTTGAATATCACAATTTTACAACAAAGATCACCAATTTTAAGTGGATTCAAACAAGAATTTTTCACCTCTGTGATCTTACCATTCATCTGGAGTATGGAATTCAAATCTGTCATCATTTTGGACTCGGTATGTCCAGAATCACCCCTGTCCTTGAATACTATATTACACTACACAAATGGAGAAATTGCAGGTCAAAGTTTAGTGAAGAATTTTGGAGAGTTGTCCACAGAAAGCCAAACAAAGAAAACACCTCAGGTGTCTTATTTGCCAATTGAGAAGAACCCATCCAAGTTTTTAACTTCTCTTGCCAATCTCATCAGTTCAGAGCCTCAACAAAATATCCAACAATCCAAATCTCAAGTCAACTTGTATAAAGAATTGAAAGAGAAATACCCTAACTCTCTTCCATTATCACGCGAGGGATCAACAGTTTCCGTGAATACCAAGTCCCAGTATAGTTGTGAAGTCTCAATTCTTACAATGCAGAGCTATGAAGGCCACTCCAACACTACTGATCTGGAATTATTGACTCGTGAATTATTCAGATTAGTCGATACAGAGCTGACTACATCACCTGACCTGCCAATAGTGCATCCCGCTAGTTGGCTGGGACTTTATGGCTCAAGACTGTTACCTTTAGGTCTCGATGGGTTGTACTCTTAAACTGAAATGAGAGCAAGTAAGGCACGGACTCGAGTGCAAGAGATCTCTTTCCTTGGGCCCCCCAGGCGCTAGGCGGAGCGCAGGCGGTGACTTCCCCTGCGCGCCTCCCGCCTAAAAAAAAATCAATCTCGTATACATAATGAAAATACATGACGATACTTTTTAATCATTGAACCTGTACACTAAACATGTCAATTAACAGTGGTATGGTGCCCGAGTTAACTCTCGACCCTCAGTTCAGGTACTGGGTTTTACTCCCAATATCTCTTCTGATGGTTTTAGCCGGTGTTTTAAGGATCTATGTCACCAGATATTTCCTGATTTCTCGGTCCAAAACGACGACACTCCTGAAGCTTCAGGAAGAGTAAGTTATAATGTTCAGCTGTTGTTGAGCTGTTGGTCAATGAGCGTTTTTACATACGATACTAACTCCTAATAGATGTCAATTACAAAGATCGGTGAATTTCAGACGTCATCTGTTTGTACTCCCTGAGGATGGTCAACTGTTTCAAATGAGACAGACTCGTCTTGTTAGTGACTTTTCCACTTTGAAATACCTTCATAGTAAGAAGGTAGCAGTAGATGGAGAACCTGAGATGCCGGATCCACAGCAAATGACCGACCAATTGTTTGAATTATTCAAATCCAACCTAATGAATTATATCCCACAAACTCTGACAATGTGGTGGATCAATCATTTCTTTGCAGGACTCGTCATTATGAAATTACCCTTCCCATTGACTCATCAATTCAAAGGTATGTTACAAAATGGTGTCAGAACCCCTGATCTTGATGCCAGATGGGTTAGTGCCATTTCTTGGTTTTTTGTTAATTTCTTGGGATTAAGATCTATATATTTTTTGTTATTGGACTCTGATGAAGACGTTACAAGCCAACTGAATATCCAGGACCAAATGATGCCTAAAATTGGTGCCCAGCAGGCCCAAATGCTCGATAAAGTATTTAAACAAGAGCTGGAGAATTTACAAATACTCCCTTTCAAAAGCTGTCTTCAAGGAATTGAAGATAGAATCCTTGCATTATATTCTTGAGATATCAGAAATTTACGACATAATTCATTACTCTACTTATTTACACCTCGTATAAGATCCCCCCTAAATTGTAGTCCCTAATTGTAAATCCCTAATTGAAATGTGAACCCTTGATCTTAACGCACGACCCCATCACTAAAAATATTACCCGGCCTTCATCTCCCTACTGTAGCAAAAATTTTCTACTATAAAAAAATTTTCCACCACAAGCTAACGCTTTCATAAGTCCTTTTTAAAATAACGCAAAATACATCAGGACAAATCCTACAGAGGGGGGTTTCTCTTTCGTATGCACTGTAATCCATGTAACTTTCATACCGTATGACCCTTTGTACGTGAGACACACTTCATTTGGCTGGTTTGGTGGGAGGGTTGAAGCATCTTGTTCGAGGTTAGTCCTTTTACGGATAGACCCATGACCATCAAGGTACAGATACATTAAAAATTCTTGCCCTACTGGCTAATAGTGAGTCTCATTAGAAGAAGAGTTGCTCTACATGTACGGTTTGGGTCGATGGGTTTATATCGGTGGATGGGATTAGAGGAGTCTCCTTTTGGCCGTCTATGAGAGATCAAACTTTATTTACCGATCTTGGGTGCAGTACCCCATCCTGGTAGCTTTTGCTATCTTAAGAGATTTCCTTTGTGAGCTCGTATGGGGGGTAGTGCAATGATTGGGAGAACATATTTTTGTAGCTTGTATTTACTGATATCTGTTTTGGGGCAACAACCTCATCTCTTTTCGTAATCTCTCTTTGTCTAAGAGCTGAGGTTTGACTCACTGTTTACTATTTTCCTTATAAGAGCACGAGTTGTTATCTACTAGTATCGTGTTTCTCACATTGTCTGACAGTATCTTGTTTAGGAACAGCCATTTTTCGCGACGGCTGGCTCTTTGTTTACATCTTCCCGAGGCTGGATTGCTTAGGGAAAGTTTCGCGCTTTACAAACTACTCGAGGCCTCCTTTTTCAGTTACCTTTGTCTCTTATTGTGTTTTTTGTTACAATTTCTTGTCTCTCCTCTTTGTACTCTTTTTTACGTTTTGGGAGCTGTTTTTACAAGTAGTCTGATGACTGGGAGCTAAACTGGCGGAACCAGACTAATTTGATAAGAGTCAGACCAAAAAAAAACTTGAGCAGACTTTTTTTCTGTTGCAAACATAGTTACCGTTAATCACAACTAAACAAGGAAAAAAGAGAGCAAAACGAGAGTCCTTTAGTTATGTTTTAACACCCTGTCGCACTACTTTGGAAAGAATTTTTCATCCCCTCTATTTTATCAGGTGGGTCACTGCCCTCGCCGTAGCCTCTGAACCGGTATTCTTTGTTTTAGTGTACCCTACATGCACCTTCTCTGCGCCGCAAAGCACAAAAAACAATAGGCACAGCAACTGAGAGGGGAGAGAACCTGAGAGAAGGAAGGAGAAAATCTTTTTTGCATCCATTTGGTGGTTGACAACCGGGGGTCATTAGGGCTGACAAATAGGGAGATAAATGCGAAATTCCAGTTGAAAGCACTGGAAAAAAAGAGGTCGTACTTCAAGGAGAGACATGATTTCATGTTTGACAGCCATTCACTGAAATTATCCTGTTACCATTCCAAAAAGGATTGTAAGACACCCGAAAATGGCGAAAATTGTCTCAGAAGGTTGTGCGGAGTGAAAAAACAGAAAAATATGCACAAATATGTACATATTTACATTAAAATCCTGTACCCTCTTTGGATGTACAGACAATTAAAGTTCAAATTTCGTTTTATTTAGTCCTTTTTAGGTAAGGAGATTCACTCTTTGTTGCCCTTGGCTTCCATATTCAGTGCACCAGGATGGAAAAAGTTAGCTGAGTGAACCGGAATGTTTCACTGGAGGCAACAATACTAGCAAAATAAGTCAAGGAGCGTCATTGCAGCTAAAAATAGATCCGGTGCTAAAATTTATATAAAAACCCCCCATATCTCCTCCCCATCCTTGTTACCAATTGTAATTCTCTAAACTTCATCCGTTTAATATTTTCACTCGCTAATACTTATTACAATGTTCAAGACACTTTTGCTTACCCTGGCTGTTGCTTTACAAGCTGCTACTGCTGCCTACTCTAACGAGACCGTCACCACCAGCACTTACTACAGCACTTACACCCTGTACACCACCTACTGTCCAGGTCCAACCACCATCGTCACCAACGATGCTACCTACATTGTCACTGCTGCCACTACCTTGACCATCACTGACTGCCCATGTACCGTTCTGTACACCACCACTTGTCCAATCTCCTCGTCTACCTCTACCCTTCTGGCCGAGGCTAAGACTCCATCTTCCACCTCCACTCTTGCTGCTGCTGCCACCTCCACCACCCTTGCTACGGTTGCTGAAGGTGCTGCTGCTGCCAACGGTGTTCAATACCTGGTTGCTGCTGCCGCTTTGGGTCTGGCTTACTTGATCTAAGTGGATTAACCGGATTTTTAATATAGATCTTTAATTTAAATTGGAGGTCTTATTACTGTGGTTATCATTTCTACTTGATTAGGTGATCTGTCGGCAAAGAAACTCCTCCAGGGATTCTTCTTTCCCCAGATCAGCCTCCTTTTATTCTACATTCGTGTTTTTCTCCTTTTGTTGATAAACTGCAATCGCTTGTTCCAGTTTCTACTTTCTGATTTTTATTATCTACAATTATATATATTTTATTATTCGGCAGGTAATGCTTACTGTTTGCCCTTTGGAATCTCAGTACTGTATCCATACCCCCCAGACTTTAATTTGATTCACTTCTTTCTAATTTAATAAAAAGCGGGTTTTCACCGATTCTACTGTAATCTCTTGACTTGCAAATTCTATAATTTATTACCTTTATTTAGCCCCTCTGATAAATCAAAAGGTAAGGTGTCTTGGAATCATCCTCATCCTGATCACAAACATTCTTTTTAGAAATACCCTCAATGTTACCGTCATCAATACGTAACCATTCTCCACCGTGTGACACAACATCAGCCGTATAGTGACCCCCCTCAGCTGATATTCCGTGATGGTACACTACCCCGCTCAAATTATATTGGACATTGAGCACATCTTGAGAATGGAATTTTCGCGATTCGGGAGAAATCGACTCTGCAGGAATCTGTAACAAATCCGGGCATTTGATTTGTTTCCTGATTTTATTGATTTCAAAGACGTAGTCATTCGAATCCCCTCCCATTGTAAACGCAAATCTCTTTAAATGAACAATTAAAACGTTAGGGAGCCTGTCAATGAATGTTTGTTTCTTCAGTTTTACTTCATTCCCGTTATCTGATTTATATGGGATTAACTCTACGACACTGAATAATCTGAACAGATCTTCAAGTGTTGATACATCTGGAGAAGATATATCAAGTTGGACATGTTGGAAGGGATCCAAAGTGATAGATTTCTTAGGTTGACGAGGAATATCTAATACGGATCTGAATTGTCCTCCAAATAACATTGTAATTGGGGAAGGTTTTACTTCCACAGTACGTTTCAGAGCGATTCTGTTACGTTTTTTACCAGTTGCACCAACCTCTTGCCATCCATCACCATCCAGAGCATTACCTGATCCGTTTCCATTCCCATATCCATAGCCAAAACCGTAGCCATAGCCATACTCATCTATAATATCATCTTCTTCGACGCTCCCGTTACCAGAAGAACTCAACCCCAACATATCCACGGCAGCCTTCAACATTCCAACCTTGTCTGCGTCAACTTTATCACAACACAGCTCCACCTCAAGCCTATCCATCTTCAGAATAGCAGCGACAAACTCCTCATGCAACAGGTCCAACAAATAACCCAAAAACTCTTCCAGATCCTCCTGTTGTCCCCATTTCAAATGAGCAAATTTCAGATTACGTTGGATAGAACGGTAGAATTCATCAGGAGTGAAGGGATGCTTGGTGTTAGTTGAAAATGAAATCATGAATAGAAGTACCAGGTCTAATACAGGACTTTCTGAAGGGGCACCGGATAAATTCAGCACCGTTCTTTGTTGTATAGTTTTCAACAAGCCGTAAAAGCCAGGACAATGCATTAATATCTGTAACACAGAGTTCATGTAACAAATATTACCGGTGTTGATCAAACCTCTGGTATATGGAGGTGATAATGCGAACATATTCTTCTGTAAGTTGGAGGAGAACATGATTTGAAGGGAAATGGATCCAAGAGAATCGTAGGATGGCAGTGGGGCCATAATAGGAGGCATGGATGGGACACTAGGTGGTGGAGAAACAGACTCAGTATTTGGTTGAGTAGATCCCTCCGACTCGTCAAAGGTGTCCGAGTTCGAGTCTGAGTCTGAGTCGGATTCTGAGTCTGACTCAAAATCAGGTACTTTCCGAGCCATAGCACTCCATGTCATCGACTTTTGTTGTGGTGTCTCCACAGCATATTTCTTTCCTTTATCTGCTACCTTATGTTCCTCGCCTTCATGTGAATAACCCAACAGATACAGCACTTGACGATGCTGGTCGAAACCTATGCCATCTAAATTGTTAAATAATAATCCCTCAGATCGTGAGTCCAAATATTCGTTATACAGATCGATTCGCAGCACATCATGCGAGTCTAATATGAGCCTATCTGGCATTTTTATGCTTATGTTAGTTGACTGATACTCCTATATACAATGCGAGTTTAGTTTAGTCTCTAACAATCCACGTTGACTCGCAACACACAACTTGTCTCAGCCTATCGCCTTCGTATCTCTTCCGAAAAAACTTCAGCGGATTTTCGATTGTTCAGTGAGCCCGCACGAGACCAGCCAAAAAGTGTGAGAGAAAGACTGGGGATATTGAGGCCTAAAGACATGACTGGAAAAAAGGTCAAATTCAGGCGAGTGACCGAGAGATAACAGACGCTATAAGATCACACCATTCGGCTACATCCCCGACTTTTGTCACCTCCACAAGTCCTTCAAACCTTCCACTGGTCTCATTTGAAATCCAGAGCAAATAACAAAGAAGATGCGCACAAATAGAGGTGAGGTCAATAAGGGCAAGGGAAGAAGGGGCTCCAAGGGAGGGCGATCCGGTCCGTACCAATTGACCACATTGACAATTCCAATTCTCAATATCCACTATATAGATTGTATGATCATCTTTATCTTCCACGTATGCTTTTTTTTCAACTTGTTCTCCCACATTGTCTCCCCTCTGTAGTACCATAATATTAAGCGCTCTGGATTCCAATAAATAGCTCAGCTTCGTCAAGACAGCTCCAGGATACAATTTCAAAAGCTTATTTATGGCTTCTTTGCTATTCAACTCATTGTCAAGATCTTTAAAGGCATCCAATGCTGTTTGGTTAAGTATATCTATGATATCCATGGCTTCTGATCAGCTCATCTAACTGCTACCTTCTAAACTACATCGCGCTATATAAAAAGGTAGGACGCGCGCATGAATACTTAATATAGAAATTACTATTTAAGGAGATATTATCCTCTGTCTATGTGAATACCTAATACAGAAATCACCATTTATGGTAATAATATTCTTCCTCTATATACTTCTATTTAGTCATCTCTTCACAAACAGATGCCCAGATTTCCAAACCTTGCTTGATTTTGTCTTGAGTTAAGCTGGAAATCGATAATCTGACACTAGAAGAGCCCCAAGATCTCAGGTCTCCGCTCACCTCAAACTCATCTCCACTAGCCAAGATGACACCCTTCTCAGCACACTTTGAACACATTTGATGAGCATCGAATCCCAGTGGTAAAGTCACCCAGAGGAAATAACCACCATCACCACCACATACAGAAGTTCCTGATGGCAATTTCTCGGCAATCAATTTCTTTATCAATTGAGCTCTAGCTGAATACTCATCATTGAAATCCTTGATGATCTTATCGATCAGTCCAGTCTTGAGAATGTCCTCAACAATGGAGATATTCAATTGAGAAGGAGTACCTCCACTCTTGTTAGCACCTCCTTGACTCAATTGGAACAGCAACTTCTCATTTACGGATTCTTGCCATCCAGTTCTAAGTCCTGGGCAAATCAATTTCGAGAAGGTACCATTAGAAACAGTGTTTCCATATTCAGTAGTACCTGGCAACAGTCTGTCGATCAGGGTCAATCTAGGAACAGGAACTTCATTCCCTGTATAATCCAATAAGTCGTACACATCATCAGAGAGAATCAACATATCGTACTTACGAGCGATTTTGACCAATCTCACACGACTTTCATAGTTAAGTAATCCACCTTTAGGATTACTGAAAGTTGGGATCAAGTAAATCACATATTTGTATACTTTCTTCTGAACTCTCAGAGGATCTGAGATATGCTCAATAGTCTGTGGTTCGGCACCATATTTAGCCTCAGATTCCTCCAATTGTCTCTCCAATTCATCAAGGTCAATTTGTCCATCGTCTTTCTCCAAGATACCAGCCAACTTACCTTCTCCACCAAACCCGGCATCGATGAAAGCACCATTGATCAAGTAATAAGTCGGAGTGACAATGAACAGTTTACGAGTATAATTGTTATGAGGAGATGAGCACTGCAGTAAACAGTTCATGATACCATAACTAGCACCACCAGTAAGATTCAAATGATCTGGCTCAGTTTGCATAGCTTTCTTTTCAGGGTCAGAATCAAGATGGAATGTCCTGTTGATCCAAGCCAGAATCTCTTTCCTGGTGTCCAAGTTTCCTGGATCAGTTCCATATTGCATTGGAGATCTGTTATCAGGATCTCCCTCATACTTATCTGGGTTCAGATGGATCTCTGTTAAGACATTCTTTGACAGCTCGAGAATAGCCTGAGTTGGGATCAAACTGTTAGTTGGATGTCCTCTGAAGAAATTTATAGCCATTCTTGTTCCCTCTACTTTAACTGTCTCTATATCCTATATGTCTATATCTGTCCTTATCTTATCTATTTATCCTCCAACTGAGAAGCCCGTTGAAAAAAAAAAGCCACAGTGCGCCCGGCAGCTCGCCCATGCCGCTTCCGGCGATTATAAGCGAAAACGGAGGGTCGTGCAGTTGGGCCTCATTTTTCACGCAGCTGGGGCTAGATGATAATTCTAACAGGAGGGGGGCTAGAATTTGAGGTAGGTGAGAGGGTGGGAGAGCCTGCAGCGGTGGTGGCAGCGGTGGAGGTGATAGCATTGTCATCGGACACTTCTGCTAACAGACGAATAACTGGCTCGAAAACAAGTTTGTCGGCATCTCCCAGCCATAATGTATCCATATGTTCGTAATCTTCAACTCTTATAACCTCTACAGGACAAGACAAATTTGCTAATGTCCTGTCAATGTCAATAAGTGAGTCTTGAGTTCCATATACAAGTAACATCGGTGTAGATATTGTTTGAGTAGGGAACGGCAGTACTCTATGCAGTTTATGTTGCTGCAGAGATAATATAAATTTACTTCCTCCGTTACCCCCTTCATCGTACATTTGAAAACGTTTGGATTTGATGATTTGAAGCCAATGAACTACAGACTTCACACTTGAAGGAGAAAACATATGCAGATATCCAATCTTTTTCTGCAGATCTGATATTTTAGCTGAGCTCCATCCAAATAAAAGCACCAACGATTTATCAACTACCATTTTATAATAATTGTCTCCCATCAACTGCTGCCAAAACACTACACTTGGCAATATTGCCCGTTTTCCAAATAATCTAAATAAAAATGACTGCAGAGAATTCACAAAGAAGCTCAGAACTGGATGGTTAAGTCCTCTAGGAATCATCAGTGGTGATAACCCGACAAACAAATTGATCTTATCATTGAGTTTTGGTGAAAGAGACAACAGCAGTAAACATTGCAGAGATCCTTGACTAAATCCAATGTAAGAAATACTCTTCTGTGAAGTCAGTTCTAATATATAGTCTATGGTATTAGGTATATCGTACATCAGATACTCATCAAGAGAGTAATTCCAAAACTCCTCACTGCTAGCGCTTAACTCTACATGTTTCCTGGAATATTTGTTTCCTCGATTGTTTCCCAACCAAACATCATACCCATTATCTACTAAAATGAATGGTAAACATTTGTTTGCCAGCTGTCCGAGGACAAAGAGCTCACTGTTAGTCAAGAGTCCATGGTGGAAATATACACATGGTTTGTGAAGGGATTTCAAATGTTGGGAATAGCTACGGTTCTTTTTACTAGTGGAATTTCCAGGACTTAATAATCCAGGAGAAATAGAGGATGATTCCAGCTCATCTTCGTTAGTTTCTATACCTAAATTCTTGGGAATAATACGATGAATAGTTAAAAGGTACCCATCAGCAGTTTGTACGACATGTTCATGGACTTTATATCCAAATGCATGACAAATATCGACGATATCGATCAGTTTGATAATACGGGACAGGAATTCATCATCGGTTGGGGTCGTTTTCACCGGCTTCTTCTTAGTTCCCTTGTCTTCCGCCTCATCAGCATGGAAAGCCACCATCTGTTCTGATATAGTGGAGTATAAAACACTTAATACCCGGAATACTGTGGATATAAGTAACAGCACTGTTTCTAAAAATAGTCTAGTGAACGGCATCCTCGAGTTCTAGCGACCTACTACGGTTCTTCCGTGGCTTCGATGGCCTTTAGTTCGCTGTTTGTGCCATTTTTGAGCCCCAGACTCTACGCGCGCTTAGTTTTTCGTGGCCCCAGCGCACATCTGAAAAAGGGAAACTCAGCTCAGCTTAGCTCATCTCAGCTCATCTCAGTGCGTCTCAGAGCATCCCCTAAAAAAATTGAGCGGTCAAAGCTGAACTAATTTAGTTCGGACGAGGAGAAGATTAGTGAAATACAAAAGGTTACGGTGAAAAACATAAAGAGACAGCACCTGACTGTATCACCTACTGTATTTGGATCCAGATCCATTCATTATTTTATATAGCTATATGTCATTTCAATTCTTGTCTCCTGACAGAATAGGGGTATAGTGGTATTGGAATGGGAACTCCAGCTCAGTTATTCCCCTATATATAGATGTAAGCGAATATTGATCATAGTAATATTGCAGAGCCAGCTCAAGATGAGCCAAGTGACTGACAAAACTTAATAAAGGGGTTTCGATATCGGATTGAATAACAAAGTGCATTTTGGTGTTGATGCTCTCTAAACAAAACAAGGATACCTAACCTCCTTTATATATGAGATGAACAAACCTATTTTTATGCTTATTTTTGTACACGCCATCTAGATTTATTTCTTCTTAGTACAATATGCAGCTTCTAGCGTTCTTTGCACATGTTAGATTTTTTTTTTTTAGCTCTGTTTTTCATACGAAGATCGGAGGAAGATCGAAGGAAAAATAGAGCCGTTCAACGGTCAAGAAGAGTCTATTGCAGTATGGGTCTGACCAGCAAGATTAGCTGAGCTATTATATCTACCCAGGACCATACAAATTCATTCTCCAACCCGTTCCAATATCCACCATTCCACACCTCTCTTCTCTTATTAATCCTCCTAACGCCCTTCATCACCTCATCGCCGCATTTTTTCGCACATGCTACAGAAATTTTGTTTCACTGCAAAAAGAATCTGGGCGTTAATTGATTTGCATGTGATATTTCTTCCACACATATCACAAACCCTCAAATTGGTGTTTATTTTTATTCCCTCATAATCCATGAGAAGGGCGAGCCTTTCGTCCCGACTTATTTTAAATCCGAATAGCCGACCAAATCATTAGATCCTTGTAAAAAGTGCGACCGTATAGGAAAGGTAGAGGTGGTAGATACGTTTGGTTATCTCCAGCTATTTCATGCTTAATTTTTGTAGAATCAGGCTATTTTAGTCGCCTCAATTTCTTCTAGCACTCTTCAGCTCCGTTTCCATAGTAAATTAGGCTTGAAAAATAGTCTGAAAAATATGGTGACAGATTTCTTTTTATATAAAATATAAAGGGGTCAGCATAATTATTACCCCTCTATTTCAACAATGGGTCAGTCATCAATAGAGGCAGTATTTATCAAGATTATCTTGAATGATAGTTGTTTAACTGCTCTGACATAAATCAAGGTCCATAATGCGCTATACAGGTAATGTAAATGAATGGATAATAAATAAATTGATAATAAATAAATAAATACATAATAAATAATCAAGGATCCAAACCTCCATCTCATTTTAACAGTTCAAGTTCTTGTTGTTGTTTAATACGTTCCAGTTCCATGAACTGTCTCTTAGTTGGACGCTGTAATGCAACATTTGGTCTTTCCATTTCTTTAGATATCACCTCCTCATCTATGACAGCACCGTTCATCTCAGGTACAAACTTGGCATACTTGTAATTTCTGATCTCTTCCAAATCACTCTGTTGCTCTGAATTCAAGTTATCAAATAACCAAGCTCTAGTTTGTAATTGGTAACGATAAAATTTACTGAAAACATTCTCGTATCCATCATTCCATCTATTAAAGAACACCAGGTAAGTGGCAATCCCGAATATGAGCCATCTCCCAATACTACGGACACCGGTATCAAACCCAAGCTTAGTATTGATCCTCTTCAACTCCTTATACCGTCCATTGTAAATTTCACTCATCGGTCTTGGAACGTATGACAATTGTTTCATTTTCTCTCTCATCACTTGATACTCCGACAGATCTCTTGGGATTTCACTGAACAGCGAGGGTTCCCTTCCTGGCACTTTGTACTCTGAAGGATATCCTTGTGGGGGTCTAGCATCAGTCAAATCATAAGGATTATAAGGCAGTTTTGGCTGTTTCCAGCCCGGAGGATTTGGCTGACGTTCCATTGGTGCCTCTTTTTCTCACTCTTTTACTGACTCCGGATCTTACTTCCTCACTGTCTCTCTCTCTCTCCACTACTAATCACCCCACCAAAAAATGTGGGGTCAAAAATAGGGATTTTTGATAATTTGCTAAACAAAACACAGACACGTCAGGGCTTCAAAAATCGGCGCTTCTGTAAAGGAGACAAACTTTACGCTGCAAGGAAGGTCCGAACTACTGCAGGATAATTCTAAGGATGAATATCGTAAAGGGATTCGGCTATTTTTTCAGTCTTGAGCTGTTGGATTCGAGATTGGTTCCTGCTCCCGGATCTCTGCAGCTGCGGCTGGCTATGAAAAGGGCGGGGGAATCACGCTGGAAGACTCGTGAATTCCTGATCTACCTGGTGGTATTTCTGATATGTATCCCATTAATGTTCAGGGCTGCCATGACTCTGTCCAACGAGACTAGTCCTAACTATTGGATTTACCAGAAGATCTTGAGTCAAGGTTGGATTTTCGGTCGTAAAGTTGATAACTCCGATCTGCAATATCGTTTCTTCCGTAACAACTTCCCATTGTTGGTCTTGTTGTTGGTACTGCACGTTGCCTTGAAGAAAGGTGTCATGAAGTACCAGAGGAACGCTCATGGTGCCAAACTGAAACTGTCAATTGACGCAGCATTGAACTTTGATTTCATCTTCGGGTTGATATTTTTATTTGCAATTCACGGTTTCAACAGTATTAGAATCGCCATGCACGTTACAATTAACTACTTGGTAGGTAAATATGTACCGAACCGTAAACTGAAACAGTTAGTGACGTGGTTTTATGCTATTTCGACCTTGTTCTTCAATGATCGTTACCGTTTAGTCAAGTTTGGATCTATTGTTCCATTTTTGTCATTTTTGGATGGGTTCAAGGGAATAGTCGAGAGATGGGATGTCTTTTATAATTTCACTGTCTTACGTATGATTAGTTTTAATGTTGATTATGTTAAACAAATGGATGCTCTCGATGCCAAGGCTTCTTCAAAGGATGTCGGGATTGAAGATGTTGGTGGAGACAGTGGGTCGGAACAACATAATAAAATTGAGAAAATGGACATTGCAGCACCTGCTACTCCAAAATACCCAGCTGAAAGGGAACGTTTGGATCTGGTATTGCCCCTCTCAGATTACAATGTTCAGAATTACATTGCATACTTGACTTATGCTCCTCTTTTCATTGCAGGTCCTATCATCACCTTCAATGATTATATTTATCAGAGCCGTCACACTTCTCCAGTATTGACTCGTAAATTCGTAGGTGTTTATTTACTGCGTTTCATCGTGGATATTATGAGTATGGAGCTCATTCTCCATTATATATATGTAGTAGCCGTATCTAAACTGAAGCTGTGGCACAACGACACTCCATTCCAAATCTCAATGATTGGATTATTCAACCTTAATATCATTTATATGAAATTATTGATACCTTGGAGATTTTTCCGTCTTTGGGCATTGCTCGATGATATCGATCCACCTGAAAATATGCTCCGTTGTGTCAATAACAATAACTCTCTGTTAAGTTTCTGGCGTGCTTGGCATCGCTCCTTCAGTCGTTGGTCAATCAGATATCTTTACGTCCCTCTTGGTGGAGCAAATAATCGGGTGCTCACTTCTTTATGTGTATTTTCATTTGTAGCCATCTGGCATGATATCCAATTGAAATTATTATTATGGGGTTGGCTTATTGTGCTTTTCTTGCTCCCAGAGATCTTATTATCGTCTTATTTCAGAAAGAATTACCTGGATAAATGGTGGTATCGCCATGTTTGTTGTCTTGGAGGTGTAGTAAACATTTGGATGATGATGATTCTGAACTTATTTGGATTCTGTCTTGGTCTGGATGGTACTAAAGACTTCCTCAACAAATTACTTATGTCTTTTGAAGGATTTAAATTCTTTATCATCAGTTCTCTGTGTCTCTTTGTTGGGGTTCAAGTTCAAAATGAGTTACGTGAACATGAAAAGCGTAAAGGAATTGATGTCAGATGCTAACATATTATATTATAAATAAGAAATGCTATATATTTAAACGATATTTACTTGTAAATCTTTTTGTATTCACCTGGAGTCATCATTTTGGCACCATTTTGAGCCCAGAGACCTCTTCTTTTACGTTTCAGTAACAGCTCCAAAGAACGGTAACGTTTTTCTGCTCCATCGAATTCTGCGCTCAGCAGTCCACCTTCATAAACTATTCCTATCCCATTCTTGATCATCTGCTCACTGACATCGCAATAACCCCCCTGCCACCAACGCCAGATCATTACTTTCCCCACTACTCTACGATACTGATCGATGGAAAGAGGTTTCACCCAAAGATTACGTCCCAATACATAGTCACGGAGCCATTGTAACAGCTCATCACTGAATGGTTGGGCTGGTTTCCCAAAATGCAGTCTCTCTGGAGCATCCACTCCACATAAACGAATATGTAATGTCTGATTCTTATTACCTCTGAAATCGTTAATCTTGGGATATGGTCTCAATGGAGAACCCCATCCAGCCAATTTTCCACCAGGCATGTGATAAAAATGGAAGTTATCCCCATCCCCAACTGAGGTGACTCGTCCGTACAAATACCTTTTACGGAAGATCAGCGATGGGATGGACATGGATGTCGCTACTCTTTTCAAATTGTAGGTATAAAATCTGTATCCGCCAAATATCGATCCTGTAAGGATCGCAGTCCCCAATAGTACATCGGGATGAAGAATACCAACTTCACTCATCTCGACTCTTCCCTTACTTAAACCTCACCTTACTTGCTGTCTAATGTAGATTATGCTAAACACAGTTTGAAGCACTGTCTCTACCAAATATTCCAAAACTTCACTCTACCGTCGCAGATATCCTCTATGTGAGCTCCTCTAGCTCCCCTACCTCAAAATATTGTCCTTCACACCCTACAAGATTTCACCTCTTCTCCCTCTTCTTTCCAAGAGCCCATCGATCTCTGCAAAACGAAAACAAATTACCCGATCCGGCAAACAGTATCAATTTCATTTTGCTAAAACGGAAATTTACACAATTATGGAGAAGGTCGTGCACGCCCAACTCAAATGCTCACAAGAGGCCTATGATCGATTAGAGTCAGGAATAACCGAGAGCAATAAGGGGAGCCTGTGATCGAATATAGACGAAGAAAAGAGTGAGATCAGTAAAGATCGAAGTGATCTGTTATTATATTGCATAGAGAATCATTACAATGTCGAAAGTGTAAGTATATTCGGCCTGAGGAGAATCGGCCGATATGATCAGGAGAAGACGGAAGGTGTTTGTAAGGTGAGTGGCACTGATGTGATCATCTTCCTTACTGGTCTAATGAGTTTGTTTGCAAATAGAATGCCTTACTAACTGCCTTGAAGTCCTCGTAATTTCAAATTATTAGAAGAGTTGGAGAAAGGTGAGAAGGGATTAGGACTGGAATCATGTTCCTATGGATTAAGTGACGCCGATGATATTACCATGACATACTGGAATGGCACAATTTTGGGGCCTCCAAACTCCAGTCATGAAAACCGTATCTATTCTTTAACTTTAGAATGTGGAGAGAGCTATCCAGAGAAACCTCCAATTGTCAAATTTGTCAGCAAGATTAACTTGCCATGTGTGAACCAACAGAATGGGGTTGTTGAGCCAAGTAAATTCTCTACATTGGGCAATTGGAAGCGTAGTTATAACATGGAGGTTGTGTTATTAGAGTTGAGAAAAGAGATGCTGAACGGAGCTAACCGTAAACTTCCCCAACCAGCTGAAGGTGCCACTTTTTTTTAGTATATAACGATTAAGGTATGAGAAACTACAAAATTTATCGTAAGAGTCGTATCATAATCCATTTCTACTTATTTCTCGTACTTGTAATAAGCTTCACGAAGAACCTTATCGGCATCCAAGAATCGCTGTAGTATATCATCACCACTATGAGATGTCTTGTATTGTTCATTGAATCTTTCATAATTATTGGTATTGGAATCGGTGACCTCCACTAACCGCCCGCTTTTATATTTATGGAATACTCTCTTAAAAGGAAGGCATATGATCTCCGACCCGTTGAATGTACACTGATTCTGCACTAGTTCGTAGGTCTCGTAAGTTGCCCCCGAACCATCACCTTTCATGTCCTTGTCACAGTACTTTTCTAGCACCTCATTTCTTGGGAAAACTGGAATAGGTGGAGCCATCACGATATCAAACACCTCAACTATTTGCCCTTCTATTATCTAACACACCACCGCGCCTTCTCTCTCTCGTCTATATTTAGAAACCACTAACTTTAATTTTTGCTCTTTTCGAACTAAATACTCATTTTCCCATCGGTTCCCTCATTTTTCATATTTAAGTTGATGGATTTCATTTCAGGTCTCGACGCGCGGTGAAACTGATCTTGATCTACGAGGCTTCAATTAGAGGACGAGAAAGTTGGAATACGAGTGCGCGCGCTATATAGAGCAAGAATGAAGTTTGAAAGTGTTAAAGAGGCAAGCTTGAAGCATCTCAAGCCTGAAGGTGCCGTTTATGGGTATGGTACTGCTGGATTCCGTATGGACGCCAGTAAGTTGGACAGTATTTCATTTGCAGTGGGAGTTTTGGCCTGCTTGAGATCTGCTAAATTGGGTGGTAAGACCATTGGAGTTATGATCACTCTGTCACATAATCCACCAAAGGACAATGGTGTCAAGGTAGTCGATCCAATGGGTGAGATGTTATCACTGGACTGGGAAAAGTATGCTACTGCTCTTGCCAATGCAACTGACTCCAATGATTTGATCACTCAAATTGGGAAAATCGTAGACCTGGAACAAATTGATCTTACAGTTGCACCAACTGTTGTTCTTGGTAGAGATACTAGAGAATCTGGACCTCTGCTTCTGGCCACTCTCATTGAGCTGCTTAAGAGTTGGAAATCTCCAGACACCACTATTCACGATTTTGGAATTCTTACAACACCTCAATTGCACTATTTGACTCGTTGTTCAAATGACCCAAGTTTTGGTGAGTTCTCTGAAGAGGGTTATTATAAGAAATTGAGTGAAAGTTTCAAGAAACATCACCTGGTTATTGCCCCAACCACCGAGAATCCTCCATTGAATAAGATCACTGTTGACCTGCTGAACGGTGTCGGTGCTGCCAAGCTTAAACTGTTACAACCTTATTTCGAGGGATATGTTAACTTTGATGTAATCAACAGCCGCTACGACGTTCCTGATCTGTTGAATGTCGATTGTGGTCTGGATTTCGTTAAGACCAACCAGAAATTACCAGCTGGAGTAGATTCTCCAGAACCAGGAAGATTGTACTGCTCTTTTGACGGAGATGCCGACAGAATTGTCTTCTATTATGTCGACTCTACCCAGAAGTTCCATTTGCTTGATGGTGACAAAATTGCTACTATGTTGCTGCAGTTTTTCACATCTCTTTTGAAGCCTCTTCAAACTGAACAAGGTGGAACTGGTTCCCTTACAGTTGGAATCGTTCAAACAGCCTATGCTAATGGAAGCTCTACAAACTTTATCGAGTCTCATTTAAATATTCCTGTTATCTGTACTCCAACTGGTGTTAAGCATTTGCATCACAGAGCTCAAGAGTTCGATGTCGGTGTCTATTTTGAAGCAAACGGACATGGTACTGTCTTGTTCTCCGACAAGCTCATCAAGTATGCTGAGACAACCAATTTGGCCGACCCAGTGCTTCAAGCCAACGTCATTCGTTTACGTACTTTAGCTGACCTCATCAACCAGACTGTAGGTGATGCCATTTCTGATCTCTTACTGGTTGTAGTTGTATGCATGGGCCTTGGTCTTTCAGCTTCCCAATGGGATGCTCTGTACACCGACTTGCCTAACAAGTTGGCTAAAGTTATTGTTCTGGATAGAACCGCATTCACTACCTCCGATCTGGAAAGAAAGTTGGTCACCCCAGACGGCTTACAACTGAAGATTGATAGCATAGTTGCTGACTACACAAATGGAAGATCTTTTGTCCGTGCCAGTGGTACCGAGGATCTGGTCAGAGTCTACGCTGAGCTGGCATCAGAAGCCGATTGTTTAGAATTATCCGACAGAGTTGTCGCCCTGGTCAAGCAATTTTCCTAGATCTACTACATATAACTAAAATATTTCTTTTCCATTAACTATGTATCCCTGCCCCGGTTACCCACCTATATTCCATACCCCATCCCCTTGCCCTTCTTTGAATATAAGCCTCCAAACTCGTTTTAAAGATGTGCGGCTGTAGCTGTCGTTTAACTCGGCATTTAAACGAAAATCCAGTTAGCGCCGCAGAAATATATTAAAGACATCGAGCCGAGAAAATTAAAGACTAAATTAAGCTTTATTAGTTCGCCGATTGAAGAAATTAGCATCATGTTCTTTGAATCTCTTACTCATATCTACAAGACTCTTATTTGCTCTCCAAGTCCAAGATTAACTCCGGAACAGTATCCCGACTTGACAGGCACCACCGCCCTTCTCACCGGTTGTAGTGCTGGTATCGGAGTACCAACCTTGAAGTACTTGGTTGCTCAGAACTGCCATGTGATCGCCGGTGTCAGAAATCAATCAAAAATGGAGACAGTCAAGCTGAAGATTTTACTGGAGTTGGGAGAGAATGGCGGCAAACCGGTTGGAAAGATCGATATTGTCACCTTTGACTTGAACGATTTGACTACTTTGAAGGGCGTTCCAAGCCAAATTGAGAAAATCACCGATCATTTGGACATCATTATCCATAATGCTGGAGCTCTGATGTTCAGCGAACCTACTACTAAGCAGGGCTTTAACCCATTTTTAGGTGTCAATGCTTGGGCTCCTTTCTTGTTACAGCAATATTTGGATCCATTTTTCTTGAAAGAGTCGGCCAGTCCATATAAACGTTTAGTATGGCTCGGATCTGCTGCACATTTGTTCTTCGGTAAAGGTGGTGTAACTTGGGATTGTATTGAAGGTAAGAAGAAATACTCGTTTGAATTCAAGGCTTACGCAGAATCAAAGGTACTGCTTATGTTCTTTGCTTATTATTGGAGTGTTATTCACAAAGATGATATTGCCCGTAACGACAAAATCATCAGCTTGTCTGTGCACCCTGGTATGATTTCTTCGGATCTTGCTCGTGATGCTCCAAAAATTATCGAAATGATGCAACACACAGGATTCAATTCCAAATGGGGAGCTATTACAGTTCTTTATGGTGCTTTGAGCGATGAGCTTAACTCCAAGGACAACCAAGGAACTTATGTCTGTCCATGGGGTACCCCATTCCAACCAAGAAGTGACGTGAAGGAGAGTTTCACCAACGGAAACGCCCGTAGAATGTGGGAGTACGCCAAAGAGGTTACTGCACCTTATTTCTAAGTTATGTAATTCTTTTCATATAGCCAAGACTAATGAATTCATCTATTGGACCCAATGTAACATCGGCATTGATCATTCTTCAAATTCCTTCCCCATCTCTAGTTTTCATCAAGATTTCCCTCCTGCAGGATATTTGCCCTTTTTCCAAACGATTATGCAGGAAAACTCAAATTCAATCGTCAAAGGGCACAAATTTCCTTTCTGAGATCGGAGCGCGCGTAAAAGGTAGATTCTCAAAGGGTCCAAAAAGGGGGTTAGTCAATGCCTAACAAGTTTAGTCAGTTGATAAATGCGATTGGCTGACTATATTCAATGGGAGAAGACGATCATGATTTTATTTCATAACTCTAGAGAAACAAATAAAGTATATTAAGACATATATATATGTATTTATGATCACCATGGCAGCCAATCCTTCTTTAATCTCTCTTTCCAAGTCAAACCTTTTCTGTCTTGATCTTGCTTTTCTTCCTCAGAAATATCTTCGACGGCATTCAAAGTGTCACCCAAGTAGTAGTTGGTTTGGAAGCAAGCCAGTAACATATGGAGAATGTAAATTGAGATGGCAATAGAGAACAAGTAGTAAGCAGTATGTTTGTAGGCTTCAACAGCTGCATTTCTAATCTCAGAACCCCATGGATAAGCATGAATGACGTTAATAGATCCATACATCTTGGCAATTTCAGCATCTGTAACGGAATCTGGCATGTATAATCTCAAATAATGTTGAACCTTAGTTGACCAGATTGGGGCTGCGATAGCTGATCCAATGGCAGCTCCAATGGAAGACCACAACGAGATGATAGAGATAACAAGGGAGACGTCTTGATGAGGAACAGAAGCTTGAGAAGCAACCAGACAACCAACAACGGAGAAACCTCCTCCAATACCAGCAAAGACTTGGACAATAACCAAAGCCAGAGTAGAGTTTCTGATCGTATTAGGAGGTTTAATAACGATACCTTGACCGATAGTGGAGATCGACATACCGATAACTTCAGCAAGTTTGAAACGATGTGTGTATCTTTGAATGAGACCAGCGACTATACCAAAGACACACAAAGAGATAGTCAATGTGTTATTGTAGTAAGTGTATTCCTTCAGAGTGAAATCGGTTACGATCCATACAATGGAACTAAGATATAAAGTTCTGATATAACCACCCAACATGTAGAAGAAGTCAATAATCATAGACATGATGAATGTCTTATTGGTCATTACTCTCTTAGGCATCGATGGGAACTTACAGTACTTGAACTCATACACAACATAAGCAATCAAGATAAGACCGCCCATGATGATCATGGCAATGATACTTGGGTTTCTCCAGCCATTCTTAGCATTGGAGTACAACGAGAAAGGAATCAACAACAAAGCCCAACCGAATCCCAAAAGAATCAAACCAAAGATATCAATTTCAATTAAAGTTCTACCGACGAACTGTCTCCAGTTCTCTTTGGAACCATCTTCTCTTCCAATGAAATTACTTTTGGCAAAAGTAAGTTCTCCATCTTTATTGGCTTTGTGGTCCAAATAGAACATGATCAGAACTGCTGGAGAACAGACTACTGGCATAATGATTGCGAACATACCATAACCCCAACGCCATTGATCTGGAACCAAATCCTGGACAATATAAGCTGTGAACCAGGTGTTGATAATATATGGACTAGACAAAATACCATGCGAAAGACCTCTGTATTTTAATGGGACTAAATCAGCACAAAGAATACTGTTCAATAAGTCAATACCGGTCAAACCAATATTGGTGAAAACAGAACCAACAATGTACAGGCCAATACTTTGAGTAGAAGCTTGAAGGATACTACCGAGCGTGTACATGAACAAAACAATACAGTAGCAGACAGGACGGGAACTGACATCACAGATCTTGGCTAACAATGGTTTACAAACGGCCTTCATAATGGAAGTGACAATTTGTAAAGTTGACAACATGGAATGATGTCCATAAGAAGAGGTGGCATAAGGGTCATAATTGTAGGTAGTGGAAGAATCAAAAGCAGATGCCCAACTACAGACAGTGATACTACCACCAAGCAAGAGCTTGTAAAAAAGAGGGTTGCTGGAGCGCTCGATCATTTCCTTGACAGCCTCAATTCTTCTAACACCATGGGTCTTAATCTTTCCGGACTCGATTAAAGATTGCAAGTCTGTCTCAGAGTCAGATTCCGATGAAGCCTTCAATTCTGAAGATTCAGTGTTCGTGTGTTTTTGAGTATGTGAGTTTACATCCAACAGGTCATCGGAATTGTTGCTGATGGACTCAGCAGTAGCTTGAGCTGCAGAGATTGGTTCCTGGTGGCTCATTTTAAGTTTCAAAATACTTCCTGCCTTCTCTAACGACCAAGCAAAGTGGCTATCCCAGCCACTTATATACCATTTCCAATTCAATTCTATTCCAAAACCCAATTGAATTATCTACTTCATCTACGACGACAATGTCTTGGTATTTTGAAAAAAATAGAATTTCTGCCCTTTTCTTTCCTAGCCCCCTATTGTCGTCGCTTCGACTTTATGCAGGAATTAAAGTTATTTTCTAAGGAGAAGCGTTTTTTTGTTTCTTTTTCTTGCCCGTGACTATGCTACCGATCACCGAGTATAATCTGATCCGAACTGATTAAATTTGCGGTCCGACGAACATCAACTGTCTGTAGTGGTTATACATAGAGTCCAGATGCATAAGCATTACGGCATTGTATATCGCATTCATGTAGCAACAATTGCCTTCACTCAGACCCTTTCTTTCTTTCTCTCTGCGGTTCCTCACTATTAAGGCTTGGAGATCAAAAAGATAAGCATTTTAACTAAACCGAGCGCGGCCATTACAACCACGATTTTTGAACCTTGTTACAAAATTAAATTCCAAGACTAGCTGTCCAATAACTGAGCTCCATGTAACCCTAATACGCCAAAGTCGTCACTCACAACTCCCCACCAAGTGGTCACTGATGTCTTGGCAGTTTCCACTGGCAAATAAAAATTTGAATGTTGCATGCAAAAACTTAAGAATTTGCCCTCCCCAAAAGCTCAAAGCGGAAATCAAAAAGAAGAGAAAAAAGGGGTTTAAAGCTTAGGACCGAGAATGCCAAAAAAAACATTTCTATCTCCTTGGCAGTAAAATAAATGTTGAGAGGTGCAGGCCAGCTGCAAGCAGACCACGAAAGGGATACATTGTCCTGGTAACTCCAAGTAACTGTAGCTATGCTGAATCTAGTGAGATAACTACAATAAGTAAAAGACTAATTAAAATACGATTTAAAATTACCAAGAGGTTGGTCCAAAATGGTCAACAGTAGTAGGATCTTTGAGTGAAAGTCTTCCGTTCATACCATCAACCCCCTCGAAACTGACGGTATTACCCCACCAATTAATTGGCTTTGGATGGTATTGTACAGCAAAGAAGATGATAACAGCACCAAAGGCAACACCAGCTTGCAAAGCACTAACAAGAACGTAGTTATACTTCTCAAACCAAGCCTGGTACCGACGACGAATGTGGTGCATAAATATGAACAGCAAATAAAGACCTGGAATAGCATAAACTAAATTATAAGGAGCAAAGAGATTGACGAAACCGCCGAGAACAACCGATGGTTGGAATCTGTTTGTGAAAATCTTTGGAGCAATTTTCTTCATCAGGATGAAGAAGAGGGCCAAGAGGAACCCAATAAGGAAACACCATTTCAACAAAGGATAGATTTGATCAAACACTCTCTTAGGACCAATAACACCCCAAATGACAGAAGCGGAGTAGATGGTTCTTTCGCTTGGACAACTGAATTTCTCAGGTTGATCTTCTTCACAAAATCCTTCGATGTTAGACAATTGGAAATTAACAACACCAAGAACGACAAATACTTGGATGAATACAGCCATAATCTGCCCTCTGAAGATAGCCACTGGAGGGATCTTTGCATAGTGCAGAATCTTTTGATCAGAGATATAAGTGTCAGCTTGTCCACCAATGTTGTAACCCAAAGCCTTTAAAGTCATCAATGCTGTACCATTTCCTGGGAGAGCATAACCAATGATCAATTCAACTAAAACATTCAATCCCAAAGGAAATCCAGTTATGGAGTAGATCAAAGCGAAAGGGATTAAGAATACAAGGTTGATTCCAAGCAGGAAGAAAAGACCCCAAACTGGTGTATTTGTTGGATAGACCTCCAAACAGATAATACCCAAAACAATGGAGATGATCAAAATGATGAAGAAGTACCAATCTGGAACTTCCTTGTATTTTGACATCATTCTTGAATGTGGATCAACTAATCCGTCAAAGTTAGAACTTCTGAAATTCTTCAAAGATTTGCTGAATTGCTTCATAGAAGAAAGAACACCTGCTCTCTCGATGTACAACGTATAGACGAAGGTGAATGGATAAATGGCAAAGAAAGCACCATAGACAACCAAGTTAGCCGCAGTATACATAGGTGGAGAATACAGCTTATACTTTTTAATGTCAAAGAGACCATTTGTCAAAATCTCTGTCACAGCATAGGGCTCACCTGTGTTGGTATAGATATTGTTGTCGTTGATTGGTAAGTAAGCTGTCCAGTACATGTTGCTGAAGTAGACACCGACGATACTTACAAACGCAATCATTATTCCAACAAATTGGTTAGCAGTGGTGAACCAAGGGTTGGTTAATGGATTCAAATAGCCAGCAACATTCCAGTCAAAGGTAGGAATTGGATTGAATCCTAAGCCAAGTGAGGAACCAGTAATGACAGCCAAGTTGAAATTATTCGGAGCGATCCAGCACATCCAGTTAAAAGTAGAAAGAGCCTGGAAGATATAGTTTGGGAACCAAAAGTATAAAAACATCAGACCGCTTGTTATCCAGAAAAACTTGTATTTGGAAATGGTCCAGCCATGGATGTTCTCTTTCATCTCTGGCTTCAAAAGCAGACGGTTCAAAGCAACAGTAGGCAAGATAGAAGGCCAAACAGATCTAACAGGATAAACGACAAACTTTCTCAAAAGACCAGCACATCCAAGTCCCATGAATTGGGTGCACAACAGTAACAAGACTTGGAAACCAAAATCGACCCATTCACTCTTATAGAACAATTTCTGGACGATAATGTTTGAGTCGACGTAGACACCGGAGGAGGTAACATTGTAACAGATCGTAGCAAAAATCTGTTCTTTGAAACTCCAAGGACCATTGTTCAAATGGAATCTGCGGCCTCTAAAAGTAAAACTCCAGTTAGGAATAATGAACTCCCATAATTTTCCTGAAGGATACAACAACATTTGCACAACAGAACCACTTAAAGAAATAGGAGGTTGTCTGTGAGAAAAGAACTCATTAACACCAGAACCAATGATAACCCAAATGATGGTAAGAAAGTAAGCTCTGAAAGTCTCAACTGGAGCATCAACATCATCAAATGGTTCCGTAATGGCTCTAACTTCTGGGTAAGGAGAATGGTACATAATTAAGGATGCTAACATTCTAGTTTCGAAATCCCATTCAGAATCGTCAAAGTTCTTTTCCTTAAGCAAGTGTTGGATCTCCTGATAATCCAGCTCTGGGAAGTTTGGGTCATCATCATGATAAACCAAAGCTTCCTCCAAAGCCTTGATGGCAGTTTCAATGTCCATGGTGTAAATCTTGTTCAACATGAACTGAGTGTCTAGAGGTAAGTTATTGACATCATCATCAGCACCGTGTCCAGTTTTGTATAATAATCTTGAGATAAATCTTTCTTCAAAATTACCGATGTAGTCAACGTTTGAGTCAAAGTCAACGTCTGACTTTTCAATTACCACTTTCTCTGAATCTTTGATATCCCTGCTCTCATGGAGATCCTTCTCATTGATGGAAGCCATTTTTGCGCGATGGGGGGCTAGAAAAGATGACGATGAGGGGGGTTTTTAGCAACTTATATATCTAGACCAGGAGACAGTAACTGATAAGAAATGAGGGAATTTGTGGAGGGTTACAATTGGCTATCAGAGATATCAAAGCTGATAAACTCCACCTAAATCAATGAAAAGAAAAGAAACATACACTATCACACGGCAACAATATGTCACAATTGTGGATGTTGAAAAATTATGCTGCAGAACCTTCGACTATAATTGCATGATAAGAATATGCATATCGACTTGTTTGCAGAAAAGTACAGTGACGTTAAAAATTATTATAGGAGAAGCTTATTCAATTCACAATAGATGGGAGTTTGATAAGGAGTTGTATCGATAGAGAAGAGGCCCCGGAAGTGGATGGAAAATGAGTCCTATGTAAGGTCCTATTAATATGTGCGCTGACTAAAAGTTGATGACGTTTATTTGAATATGATTGGCTCCAGCTAGTGGTCGGTGGTATTCAACAAATTTTAATTTAGTAGACTCGAGTGATATAGAGTGGTTTTAGTATTTGCGGAATCACCCGTCACCCCTTCGTCCACCTTTCAAGATCAGTCATTCCGTACCGTTCTAAAGCCGTTCCCCCTCCGAAGATTTTCTCTCTTTTCCTCCAGTAGAAACCCCCTTTTTTTCCCCCTTTTATTTTTCTCATACATTTTGATAGAAAAAGCTTAAAGAAAACTATTTTCCGTACGGCACTGAGTGCATTTCCACTATGCGTTTCTTTTTTTAGAAGTTCTCCGAGGGTGAAAAAGCATTTTTCGGGGGTGGGGGATTCGATGGGGGAGGATGGAGGAGATGGGGTGATTGAATGAAGGATGAAGAAATGAAGAAGACCGTGGACACCAACTGGAATTTGCATTGATTCTCCCCTTGAGGTCCAAATAAGCCCCCACCGAGAAGTTTATGCTTAAACTAACCCCCCTCTAGTCACCTTTAAGCCTCTTCTCTAGTACGTCATAGCAGAATATTCATACTATTTGTGGTTTGTTTTGAAGGGGCCGCATAAACCTGCAGAAATATGCAGGATTTGGGTGGGAATCAAGCAATTCCAAGAGATTTCTCCTTTCGATCCTGAGGCAGTTAATCTAGCGTGGGCTCTTGTTCAAACTAAGAGCGAGGATTATGCGGAGAGGGTTATTTTTAGAGTATTATGAGGCATTTGATGAAAAGCTACGGGGATAACTCGAATTAGGAAATTTGTTCCACCTCTTTGCCCGGGATTATTACTTAGTATACAAATTTATAGAGTCGCCTATTATGCATTGCCCAATACGGCTCACGATATCTATTCGGACCCGTTTGATTGTTGAGTCCAAAAGGATATAGGGCACTACGGCGGTGGATTTGAACTCGCCGTCCACAAAAATATTCCAATACAATGGGTCAGCTGTTGCTTCCCACAGAATCGATATCTGATTAGAAGATAGTGTGGTTTTAGTGACATTTGAAGCTTTGACTCTTTCAGAAATCTCGTCATCTGAAGTGGATGAGATGGCAAGATCGCCAAGCAAAAGTGGAATGTTCTTGGCTTTGCCTAAAATGATATACTCATTGAGAAAGGAATCATCTCCGGCAAATTCCTGAAATTCTATCGCAATTGAACTCAAATAAACTTTTTCGTACTTTGGGTGATGCTCAGGTAAAGTGATTGTTTGCCAAAAGGCATGCCACAGAGCTGTGGAACCACTTATATTTTGGTTAGTAACTGGAATATTCACTTCTTCACTTCTTTTTCTTCCATTATAATAGATAATTTCAAATTTTACGATTATTGCATAGCATGTTTTTTGGCTGCTTGTCAAATATTTATATGTAAATCTCATATCAAACGTGTTTCCCGCACAGTATTGATTTAATAAAAACATATTTGACCTACATTTACCCTCTGTTCCAGCAGAGATCTTTAGACAGTTGCCAAGTTGATAGGCATCCCTATAATACAATTCAAAGTGCATAGAATCAGTATCTTTCTCTTTTTTCAACAAATCTTGGTAACATTTCAATGGGATAGAACTTGTCAAACTTCCATTGATCCAGCCTTTGTTTGATATTAAACCCCCATTCTCAAAAAATTTATAGCCTTTTCCCTGGCTGAAATTAGTATAAAAAATAAATTCCTGAGAACCGGTACCCGAATAGGTAGCTTCAAGATGAGGCTGGATCAATTCGTAGGTAGATTTCAGCTTCCCTCCAGATAGCCAGAATTTCGTATCATTATAATCGAACTGCTCAATGGAGTCTTGAAATTTCTCGTAAGTCCAACCTGGAGCAAATATACCGACTTTAGGGAGAGCTGTGCTCAGTGAGATGATATCTACAGCTGTGTTTGTATCGAATCCTCCTTGTGAAAGTTTCATACCACGTCCCCAAACATCTATGCCCACAAATACATTAGCTTGTGATCCTGCTACTTCCAAATTTCGTTGTAGAGATGACTCATCCCACCAGTAGTTAGTTAACATTGAGTCTGAGTTCTTGAGATATTTGTAATTGAACTCGGTGACCCCATTGCCATATATAACAGTATTAAATTTATCCACATACAGGTCGTACCAGACGACACGAGAATGACGAGGAATATGAAGCTTCAATTCCGAGGTCAACGACATGACAAAATCGGCCAATTGCAACCCCAAATGATTATCTTTGAATTTAGTCTCGACGTTGATCAAGAAGCCGTCGAATTTATAGTGCATACATAACTTGATAAGATGGGGAATATACTTGAAATGAACACTATCAGAATCTCTCAGCATTAACAGTTCAAGCTCATCTGAGGAGCCATTCTCAAATATAATAGTACCTAAACACGGGATACCAGCTTTATGACATTGATTGATCCATGAAATTGGAGGAACTGAGATCCGATGATGGGAAAAGTATATGAACTCATCACATAACTGAGGGAACCTGAGGAAGTAATAGTAAATTGAAGTAGTTTCAGGGAGGTGAAAGTATCCAGTAGGGTCAGCATCTTGTAAATGTTGGTATCCATTCTTAAAGTCATGAGTGATCTGTAAACGAGGTTTTTTGGGGTCCGAGGACTCAGGCCTAGTATAAGAGGAGATAGAGTCTCGTGGAATTCTTAGCTTATCGAGTGGAGAGTCGCGAACGCCATCGGAACCTTCAATCCAAGCATCAAACAGAGATAAATTGGTGAAAAAGATACTTGAAGGTGTAACCGACAAAGATTTCGATACATCCTTGGGTACTACCTGCTTTGAAGTCAGCAGAATATCCGAATCTCCCAGCCTTGACCTACCACTCTTCCCTACTCCAACTTCCTGCGGTGACCTCTTCCCTCTCATAGTCTGCAGTTGTGTATCGTATTCCACCGCAGGATACTTATAATACGACGAGTTCAACTCTGCAAACTGTATATAGCTGAAATATCTGAAATACTGAATGATGAAGTGATATGCCAACTCAACGTACTATGATTATAACGTTGGTCACTCTAAACAGTGGCTGGTCATCTAAGACGTCAAACTCCTCGATCGTGCGCATCTCCAGGATAAGCTGGATAAGCAAACCATAATTCGTAAATTGCTGACACAAGCGCTATGTAAAGCTCAGAGTCCTCTCAAAGTCCCCAACGCGCATCGCACATGCTCTCAACATAAAACAATAAACTGCTCACCAATAAAATGCTCGCCACCAAAGGTCGCGCACACCAAACTTCCAAAAAGGACAACAGATAAGGGACGACTAGCGCCAGACCACAAGGATAACACAGCACCACAGCACCACATCATCGCATCATCGCATCATCCCACAGCTACGACAACGCTCACTACCGCAATGTCTTCACCCCCAAAAGGAATCTTCCGCGCTATGTCTCCCTCCTTCTTATCCCCCTCCTCCAAAGACGCCCTCTCATCTAAAGAAAAGCGCTATATTTCGGGAGTCGAAAAGTTGATAGCCACTTTTGATAGCGCCATTGTGGAATGGGCCGATTACATCTCATTTTTGTCACGGTTGTTGAAGCTGCTAGAGGCTAATCCATCCACAGAGTTTAGCGCCCATTATATCCCTTGTGATTTGGACATCTCCAAGTGTCTTTCCATCTGTCTCTCTAAGAACTTACCCAGCGGTGTCCATAAGAAGACTTTAGAAGTCTATGACTACATCTTTGGGGTATTAGGACCGAAGAATTTGGGCTCCCATATCGGGATATGGCTTCCGGGATTACTTCCCTTGATGTCTTATGCCTCAATGACCGTCAAACCTCAACTGATCGAGTTATTCTCTAAGCATATCCTCTCATTGGAGACGAGCAATTTACAATTAATACTCAAACCGTTACTATTGAGTCTTTTACCGTCAATTGACGACGAAACTAGTGATACTTTCCAAGAATGTATGCAGTTGATCGATGATGTCAAGTCACGTGCCCATAACGATGCCCAGTTCTGGAATTATATCTTTTTAATCATCTTGACATCTGAAGATAAGAGACTTGGGGCTATGATATGGTGTCAGAGACGTCTTCCGGTGCTCCAAGATGAATGGAATAGTATCTTTGGAGAGACTTCAAAGTGTGATCTCTTTGTAAATTCGATTCTGAAGGCTTTAGTTGATCCGAATATATTGATCCAGAGAGGTTTTTTTGATATTTTGATAAGTCAACTCCCATTGAACTCATCACTTTTGGTCAAATCACGTACCAGTGAGGCTAATGTGGTGAACCTCATGATGAGTGCTTCGTCTTGTGTGCTACGTAGAGATATGTCGTTGAATAGACGTTTATGGAACTGGTTATTAGGACCAGATGAGACTAAAACTTCGGAATATTTCAGTCAATATGGTTTTGAATTACTTAGCAAAGGGCTTTTGGGTCTGATCGAATCCACAACAAGCTCTGCTCTCTCTAGACATGACAGCTATAGAGTCTCTTTATTAATTATGGATAAATGGGAGATTGGTCAATTAATCATCCCTAAGATTCTTATCCCTCTTTTATCGATCACCAAGAGATCTGAGTCTGAGGAATTATTGAAGTTAGCATCGAATTTCTTCGATAATGTTGACTGTTTTAATATCTGGAGTAATTATTTGAAGCTTGTGATCGATAAAGACTTTGATTTATGTCTTTATATATTGAATAATTTCAATGTGGCCGAGGATGAGATGGTCAAAGGTCATTTGCCTTTAATTTTATTGGCTTTGTTATGCATTCAAGTGGACGTTGAAGAAAGGACTAACTGGATTAGTTTGGTGACTCAAATTGAACAGTTAATTCCGTCGGAATCATTAGAATTGAAGGAAGAATCCATTGACAGAGAAGGGATATTAAATCACATTAAAGAGTACTATTTTGAAGAGGGAAAGATAGAGTTAGTATTACATTCAGCTAGGTTCTTATTATTAGAAAGAATTTCAGACTTAATATTAAGTTGGACCAATGAAATCACTCAAAAGACTCATACCCCTCCTATCTTACCATTATTCAATATATATGCCAGCTTACTATCAAAGGGAACATCCAAATATCAAAACCAGCTGCTCATAAATACTGTCTTCTCATTGAAAAACTGCACTTCTGTCGAATTGGTGTTTGGAGTCGGCAAAATATTCAATCATGTCATCGAATCTACTACCGATTTACCAATCAAATTATCATTCTTGAATGAATACTTGAACCAACTTTGGTCCATCTTATCTTCACCTCTGACGGCTCTCAAATTTCAGATGGAACTTGTTCAATTGATATTAACTTTAGAACAGACTCTTCCAGCTCATTATACCGAGAGCTATTTGATCAAATTGTTCAAAGATGATCGCTCGCCAGATAAGATCTTCAAGTTTACCACAATTTGGAGTCATTATGGATACCACAAAGAGACCAGTTTGTTCCTTTGTAAAGGTGTAGAGCTTATCATGGATGATCTCGACAACTACAGAATTAGACCATATATTAGAGATTTCATATCTTCATTGATATCCAACGGACAGATCACTAAATTCTTTGACATTTTATATCTGAAACCATCTCAATCTGTGACAGATTATCTGACTATTGCTTATAACATGAACAATATAAACGAGTTGATCAAGTTGGATGATCGGATTATTTCTTGTTTGGATCTGAAATACTCGGTCTCGGACGACACTAGTTATAAACAGTCAATTATTGAGTACTGTTTTAGCATTTTAGAACTGGAAGATGTGGAACTTGATTGTTTTGTAGCTTGCTCGAAGCTCGTCAAGTTATTGCTTGGTGAAGAAGAGCATGAGTATGCCTTAAGAGGTCTGACTCTTGTGATGAGAATGAGAGAAGAGACTTTCAAAGTACATCTGCTTGAATTGACTATTGACTTACTTAAACATTGTCCGAAATTCTCTGGTCATGAGTTGATTTTCCAAATCTTCAATGAGAATATCTTGTCTTTCCAAAGTTGCATGATGGTTAGCCCATTATTTGATCTTTTGATTGCTTCTTTGGGAATTTTAGAGAATCAGATTGTGGATATGATCCCTACTATCACTACTAATGTCATAGAGAAGATTACTTCATTATACGAGAAATTGACGGCCGAACTTGAGACTGATCTGCAGTCGGTTGAAAGTTTAGATTTGGATCATTGTGTTGTATTATTGATTAGTGGATTAGAGGAGTTATTAGTTAAGACATATTATATCCTGATGAAGACCCCGGTCGATTTGTCTTCTATACCCACGAGTATTGGAGCTTCAAATTCAGACGGTTCAGGGTTCTTTGGTAGTGTCATACAAGGAGTATTTAATAATGATCAACCATTAAATACAGGACCTACTTCTTCTCCGGATAGTCATATTCCACCTGGAATTTTGAAGGCTTTGAATATGAGTATATCACTTAACCATAAAGTTTGGATTTGGGCTGATCGGAACTCAAAAATCTCTCTTAGTAATGAGCAGGAAAGATCTCAATCGTTAACTCACATCGCAACTAAACTCAAATACAGAACTAAGAAGTTCATCGAATTATTATATTCATTAGAACCGTTAAAGGTCATTGAAAGGTTAGTCGTGTATTATTTTGAAGATAAAAACGATCTGATCTTCAAACTTATGGACATTTTAGACGGAGCTCGTCCAGAATTGACTTTACCTCATTTATTAAGTTGTATTAAGTACACTTGCCGGGAGCTCTCAGCAGCAGAGAAGAAGACTCAAGAGTTGACCAACTCTCAACTGTGTGATTTCTTATTTGATTATCTGAAGAGGTTGGACAAAATTTTGTATGAAGATTTGTATTCAAGTTTCAATTCCTTCTTGAAGTCCGTATTGACTACTCCGGATTACAAACCTGTGTACTCGAAGGTGTTGAAATTGACGAGTCTTTTCGTGGTCAATTTGGACTCGAGAAAATCGAAGAAAGAATTAAATGAGTCTTTTGTCAAATTGTTCTCAATCCATTGTAAAGATCCAGATATTGGATTTGCAGATGCTTTAGTATTCATAGTTCCCTCTCTTAAGAATATGTCAATTGAAGTTGATAAGTTAGGGTTGATTAATAATATGATTCTTAACTATATTCAACCACAAATGCTGAAGAGTGATGATACTTTGACCCGGATTGAGCCGTGTGTGTTCCTGGTGAACGAAGACATCAATACCAAACAATGGAAACAGATCGTAAATGATGTGACTTTGAATAATGCCGGGTTCTTCGACAAGAAATGCAAGAATTTGGTCTTGTTCAACCATTTGATTCAGAAGAATCTCGATGGAGACTATGATAAATTGAACGAATTACTTGTGAAGATGACGGTCAATAGCTCTAATTTCTTGAACTGGAATGATTACAATGAGATTTTGAATGGAAAGAAATTGAATATGAAAAGGTTGACCTACTTGATCTTGTGTTGTCCTCAGAATAGCTTTATCAATGTAGCTGACGATATCATCGTCAAGATCAAGGAGATTTTAGGAGAGAAGGATTTGAAACTGCAAATTTATACGTTGATCCGGTGCTTGATCTTGAAATTCGACCATCTTTACATCTCAAATCTTTGGGTCTTGATTTACAATGAGCTCTACAAATTGTTCAATAACGTAGTTGAGGATTTGACTAAGGTGAATTTAGAGACTGTATTCAGTGGATGCAAATTACTTGACGTTTTGGTGTATATGAAATCGGAGGAGTTCCTCTTGAGTGAATGGTTATTCCTTGGTACAGATGATAGTATGTTTGGATTGGTCGACCAGATAGGTGCTCTTCAATTGAGTAATGATACCACAGAGTCAAATGACCAACCAACAGAGCAAGGCCCATTGTTATTGGACATCAAATCAGTAGAATCGTTACAACAATTACAACACAAATTCTTCAAGAAATTATCAGCTTCAAATTACAACCATATCTTGAACTTGGGTGGTCATAACCAAACTTTGAACCTGGACATATTGAAACAAGACATCTTCAATGACTTGTTCCCTTAGAAAACTTATAGACACTTAAAATTTCCCAACCACATTTCCTTTTAATCACCAATTGGATGTCCCAGGAACCGTAAACTGAAGGGTTATCAAGTATATTTTGCACTACCAGCTCTGGTTTGTTACTTTCACAAAATAAAATATATGCTATACCGTCGTAATTGATGTAATGATGTAGGTTTAAGAGTAGTTTTTCGGTGACACACATTCCATTGTCACCTCCGTCTAAAGCGAGGTTGAGCCATTTATTTGAATTTTTTTCCAGGGGGATCTCGGGCACTGTGGGGGCCGGGACATATGGGGGGTTAAAGATCAACATATCGATGGAATTCTGACGGAATGGTGATAATAAGTCGGATTGAATAGCGTCTATTTGGACACCATTTCTGGTTGCTGTTCTTATGGAAGTTTGACAAGCATGTGGATTCAAGTCGGTTGAGATCATAATGGAGTTGGGAAGTATGTTTTGTTTGATGAAAGTTGATATGATTCCTGAACCTGAGCCTAATTCTACCACTACAGGTGGATGGGATTTGAAATGGATAGTTTGGAGGGTAGAGATTTCTTGTTCGAGGGCATCTAGAAGAAGAAATGAATCTTCCAGTGGCTCATAGACGTAATCTGGGTCGAAATCTTTGTCTAGTAATGGAGTCGGTAGCATGGGTGGATGGTGGACTGGATAGGGTAAGAAGGGATGAGATGATGAAAATTTAGAGTTGAATATGATATTAATAATTACTTAAATAGGAATAACAATGGATTTATATGAGAATTTCCTAATAAGGCATTTAAATTTAGTTGAGTTTGTCAATATTTCCTAGATCAGAACTTTCCATAAACAGAAATCATCTTACAGATCTATTAATTCTGTGGCAGTTGAAGAAGCGAAGGATCCGAAGGAACCACTGGACGGAACTACTAACAAACCATTGGGAGTCATAATGCAAATCAAAGTTAAGGTGAGTCAATACACGAATCTTCTGCAGAACATTACTAACAATTACCAACAGACCCTTACAGGAAGAGAAGTACGTGACTCAATCTAAGCCAGAAGACTATTTCATACTAACAGAAGACAGATCCCTGTGGATGTTGATCCTACTGACAAAGTGAGTACATATCCATTGCATATCAAACCGTTCAATCTTCATACTAACTCAATCAGATCATCCGTATTAAAGAACTGATGGAAGAAAAGGAAGGTATCCCACCAAGCCAACAACGTTTCTTATTTGGAGGCAAACAATTGTAAGTATTATGGAGTGTGAGGTATATGAGTTAATTACTGACATGGGTAGAAATGATGACTTGACCATTGAGAACTACAACATAACAGCCGGATCTCAATTGCATTTGGTCTTGACTTTAAGAGGAGGTCAATAGGATATATAGTTAATGGGAAGTAGATTAGTGATTTGTGCACGACTTGTAGGAGGTCTTCTGAGATATAGTATAATTGATCTTTTCTGCACGACCAAATATTCTTTTCTTTAGTTGATAATACTAAATTAATACACCTTACACGACCATTTACACACATTTTCTTCACTCGGCGCTTAATCGAAAAGAAGAAGACTCGAACAAGGTGATACACTGCCCTGACCAACTGTTATGTTCGAATTCAAATTATTGGCAGAACAGATTGGTGATCCAGGCACTGGTACCGGCTCCGGCCCACGCTCCGGATCCCCCTGTCGTCTGTCCTTGTTACGATTCGAATCCGAATTATCAAGTCAAAAAATCACCATCTTAGCTGACCCTGGTTGGGATGGAGTTAGTGATATTTCATACTTGGATCAAGTCATAGAAGAAGTGGATTTGATCCTCATTAGTCATCCGACCGTGGAATACGTGGGCGCTATCCCATTGATCTTCAGAAAATGGCCCCAGTTCCTTAAAGGTAAGAAGAAGATCCCGGTCTATACAACGTTACCCATCTCTCAATTGGGGAAGAGTTCCATCATCGAATTGTACAGACTGTACGGGTTGATTGGTCCATACGAGACCAACATGTTCGACCTCAAAGATATCGACGAATACTTGAACGAATTCCAGCTTTTGAAACATGGTCAATCCATCACTTTGGCCAAGTTGGATAACTTGAAGATTTACTGTTACAATGCTGGACATTCTTTAGGAGGATCTTTCTGGTCGATTGTATACAATTCGAACGAGAAGATCGTGTATGCGCCAACTTGGAATCACTCTAAGGACTCTTTCTTGAATAGTGGTGCTATGTTGGAGTATGGATCCAATCCGTTACCTCAGTTACTTCGTCCTACTACGATTATCACGTCGTCAGATTTGGGTTCTACAATGTCATACAAACAAAGAGTACAGAATTTCTATCAATTGATAGATAACACCATTCTGAGAGGTGGAACTGTGGTGTTACCTACTAGTATGGGAGGGAGATTGTTGGAGTTAGTTCATTTAGTAGATGATCATATCCAACATCGTCCTATTCCTGTGATTTTGATGTCTTATTCAGGTACTAAACTGTTAAGTCTTGCGGGAAATATGTTGGAATGGATGTCACCTCAGGTTATTAAAGATTGGGAATTCAAGAATCAGATCCCCTTCGATCTGTCTCTGGTTGAATATGTCGATAATATGAATGAGATCTTAGAGAGAAGTGGTCTGAAAGTCATTTTGGTCTCTGACGATAGTTGTACTGGTGGGTCAATGGCTAACCAAGTGATATCCAAGTTGGGTAATGATGATAAGACGACTATTATTCTTACTGAGAAGCCAAGTATTGGCTCCTTAGCCGACCAATTGTATCAGCATTGGGAACTGTTATGTTATCAAGGTAATAATAAAGTGCTGGATGGGATACCAGTGGGATTACAAGAGAATTTGGATTTTGTATCAACTAGAGAAATGATGATGAATCTTGAAGAACTGGAGATATTCAAGCAGCAGGTGGAACTGAGAAGACTGCTGAAAGCCAAATATGAGGAGGAAGAGTCTGCAGCTGCCGCTGCGGCAGCAGCTGAAGCTTTAGGAAATGTAGACGATGAGGATGAAAGTGATGTTGAAAGTGTTGTCAGTGATGCTGAAATGGAGAAAGTGGAAGATGAACAGCAACTGACTGAAGAACAACAACAGCAACAACAGAAAACCGAGGAATTGATCAAGATGGACTATGATTTAAAGAACGCTACAAGGAACAAACATAAAGTCTTCCCATTTGTTGCACATGCCAAACCGAAGATCGACGACTACGGAGAGATCATCAACCCTAAGGATTTCGTCAAAGTAGAGGAAACTAAATTCAAGAGAAGAACTGGAGCTGATGAAGATGAGGACGATGATATGAATGGTGAATGGGGTAGAAGAAAAGGTAAGAAACTTTTGAGAAAGAAGACTAAACAAGAAGAACAAGAAGAGCAAATCACCGAGCAATTGAACCCATTGAATAACCCACGTAAACTTAGTCAAGTCCGGTTCCAACTTTCGACGAGATGTGCCTTGTCGTTTATAGATTTGAGTGGTACTGTAGATTTACGTTCATATTTGATGATTTTGAACCTGTTGAAACCCAAGAAAACCATCGTTTACAACTCGTTCAAGTCATCTTCCAAAATCCATAACATTGATTTGATCAAGAACAAGTTGCATAGTGAAGATTTGTTGATCCTGGCCCCAAATCAAGAGATCCATATCGACAATGTGGTCACTAATGTTGATATCAAGTTGGACGAGGTATTGGAGTCTCAATTGAGATGGCAGAAGGTTAGTGATGGGTACACTTTGGCACATGTTATTGGAGAGTTACAGAAGACTGCTGGTGACCAATTTGTATTGAAACCATTGGTGTCAACTACCAATATCACCACTACTAATACTGTGAATGAGATCAACATTGGAGACTTGAAGCTTTCTGACTTGAGATTGAAATTGAAGGCCATGAATTATGATGCAGTTTTCAAGGGAGAAGGTATTTTGAGTGTCAATAATGATGTTTGTCTTATTAGGAAGCTGAATGATGATGGAGATTTGGTGATTGATGGGTGTCCTAATGAGGAGTTTTACATTATTAGAGATATGGTGAATAGTATGTTAGCGCATGTTTGAGCATACGTAAGAGGGCTAGTGAGGAAAGCAATGTCTACATATCTGATCTGTAATAAATAAATGTATTGATCTACGATCAATTGATAATAAATAAGTGGTGGATGAATCCACTAACAATAAATAAGTGATCAATGGAGCCACTGACAAGTGGTCTCCTTTGGGTTCACTGAATAAATAAATGGTACACTATGGTCCACTGAATAAATACCGACCTTAGATCAGCTAACAAAATATACCGACCTTAGATCAGCTAATAAATACCCCTCGGTATCCTACAATCTAATCACATTAACCGGCTCATCCTTACCGTCAACAATACCCAAAGTCTTTGGAGTCAAGAATTGTCTTTTCTTAACAAATGGCAACCCGACATCTTCCAAATCCTTTCCCTGTTCTTCCAAGTTCTTCTTAATCAAGAAATTCTTATACTTCTCCAAACGGTGGGTCCTACATTCCATGTAATCATCTTTTAAGAATTGACAAGATTGGTACGAGTCGGTTTTATTACTGGTCATACATTCGACGACTTTTTGGAATTCACCGAAACATTTGTTTGGGCCACCGTGTCTTCCTACTTGTTGTAATGGAGCCATGATGGATGTGAGTTGGTTAACGTTGGGTAGGTGAGGTGAGGTGAGTTGGTTGAGTTGATTAAGAGGAGAGTGTGGGGACGCAGTGGTGCGGGTACAATTTTGGGTAATATGCACGACCAAATTACAGGAGAAAAAGAATAAATTATTTGTAGATGATGCACTACCTTTAATATAAATATACACTACTAAATATGAAAATATACACGACTAAATATGGGGTACAAGATGAGTAGGTGGATGCAGGACGAGGATGCACTATGTGACACCCTCATTCACCCAGTTACCCTATTCTCCGTAAGTCTATGCAATTTCTCTTTCCTCATATGATATGACTCCCTCGCTGGAATATAATCTTGAAGAAATTTAGACACCTCCGAATCCGATAAAACTGAGTCTCCATGTGATAGCAGAATTGACCCATATAAACTTTTAGATAAGTCATCTGCATCGAAAACCAATGATGTCATTTGTTTAATTAAGTTATTATGTGATGATTTATCGAGTAATGCGTACATTTCCAATTCTTTTGGGGACCATATTGTTCGGAATTTCGTATTCAATTCTTCAATCTCTCTTAGTAAACTCTCTTGTAATGGGATCAATTTAGATTTGAGCGATTCGTGAAGCTCATCTAATGCCAGGATATTGTTGGAAATTTGAGAGAGCAATTTTTCCCTTAAAGGTGCTAAAATCTCATCTTCATGCAAACCTAAAATATACGATTTTAAAGTATCATGATTATGCATCAACTCTTCAATATTCAGTATGGGTAAAGATTCGATAAAGCGAGGGAGTGGGACTGATTGTGGGAGGGTCAATAAGGGAGTATTGGAGATCTGGACTGGGGTTTGTGATTCTCGATTCGCTAGCGGCGTATGCTCAATGGATCCATCAGCTCTTAATTTTGGTGGCAATTGTGGTGTCAGTGACATTGGTGCACATCATCACCTACTGATAAGATTGCAGGGGCGCTACACCTCCTTAAATACTGACACGCTAATTCGTAAATTGCTACCCTTTCTCCGTATATTTTCCCTCTGGGGGAATCTTCCCAAATAGGAAATAATCACCAAATTGAAAAATTTCAGTCTCTCTCGGTCTCCCATATTAAATGGATCGAATCTGAGACAGATTGGGAGGTAGTCAAATGAGCAATATGACGGATTATGAGGATTCCCCCAACGAGGGCGATCAAACACAGACGCTGGATACAACTCCAGGTCCAGATGTTGATCATATGACTAAGTTAGAGCCTACCGCCAAGCTGAAGCCAACCGCGGTTCCGCGTAAAAAAAGAACCGCCCTTGATCTGTTACTTGCAGATCATGATTGGTACGTTACGATGGGGTCTTCTTCAAGTGGGACTTCTAGATCTGTTAGCATAAGACCGGAGGTCGAGCCTGTGGTTGTGAAACCGGAACTTACCGAGGAAGAGAAACTGGCCAAACTGCTGAAAATGGCTCTGATCCGCGAGAAACTGAACCAAACCAAGCTTCGAAATCTGGAATTGAAGCTGAAACAACGTGAAGAACGTAGAGCTAAAGCTGCTCTTCAAGGACCTAAGAAGAAGGTGGTACTGTCTAAGCCTTCTAAGGTGTTAGCTCAGGTCATGGAGGGACTGCTGTGGTTCACTAGAGATGCTCAAATAGATACTTATACTAGGAAGGTGAAGCCCAAGACCGAGCGTTTCATTATTGAGGTTCCGGAGGTCAAGGTGAAGGTGAAACTGAGAAAACAGGACAAGGTCAAGGCTGAAAATGAGGATTCTGTGTTGACTTCTAGAGGTAAAGCACTGAGAGTTATAGGAGTAAAGAAAGTGAAACCAACAGCTAAGAAAGTTAAAGAGAAGAAGAAGGTGAAGACAGACAAAGAGGGGCTTCCAAAAGAAGTTAAGCAAGTAATAGAGACAGAAGTCAAAGAAGAGTCGGTAGAACCTGAAATTTTCAACTGGTTCTTAGATGTAGACCCGTCTGATAATGACTCCAATATAACAATAACCTCCGATAGACGTTTATTCATTGATGAAGTTTACGAACACAAATTGATAGACCAAGATTTCACCGAGAACGAGCTTGTCACTGCTCTGCAATTGATCACACACTTCGAAAAGAACTATTACAATACTCCAGAGATGCCTTACAAAGAGGTACAAATTGAGACACTTTTCTCGAATTATAAAGAGGATTATATTTTGAGTTTACCTAAAGACCATGGATTGAGTCCATTCTTCGAGATAGGTACATTGATGGAGTTGACGCTGGTGATGTGTTTGCCGCCAAAATACCTGATCCAGATCCGTGACGATGACCATCCAGAGAACAGTATTGTTGGTAGGTACATTCAACTGCTTTATGACAATAATTCAGAGTTACTTGTAGAGGAGATTGATAAGTATAACCAGTTGATTGCCGATATCAGAGTTAACCATTATAATGAGCTTTGTGATTATTTAGCTGCCCGCTCTTCTATTAGTTTACCTCGTTGTCTGTTCCATGAAGTTTTAAACCAGTGTTATTCCAGAACAGTCTCACCAAATGTTAGATCTCTTCGGTCATATAAACTGTTTTCCAACGAAGTGTACGGAGAATTGTTACCTTCGTTCCTTTCTCGTGTTTATGAGCAAACAGGACTTGACCATACCAAGAATTTCATCGATCTTGGATCAGGTGTAGGCAATTGTGTTTTACAGCTGCTGTTAGAGTACGGTTGTAAGAGTTCTGGGTGTGAAATTATGGAAAATGCTTCTAAATTGGCACTGCTTCAAACTGAAGAGTTTAATAAGAGATGTAGAGTACTTGGATTGAGGTCTGGAGCTGTCACAAACTTCTTACAACAGAGTTTTGTCAATAATGAAGGAGTAAAAGAGCTGGTGAATAATGCCCAAGTAATTCTTTGTAATAATTATTTATTTGATGCCGATTTGAATGCCAAATGTGTGGAATTATTTAGACACCTCCAAACAGGCACGAAAATCATCACATTGAAACCTTTGGTTCCACTTGGTTACAGCTTCAATCTGAACGATGTCGAGTCGATTTTGAATAGAATTAAGGTTGAAAAATTCTCGTATGGCAATAATAGCGTCTCATGGACTAATAATGGAGGAACGTATTACATCAATCATGTCCAACAAGACATTGTGAGCGAATATTTTGTCGAGAGAGCCAAGGGACGAACTTCTAGAACCAAAATGTACTATTAAATAAACAATTCTTCCGGATCTTGTTCCTGTTCCTGTTCCTGTTCTGGTGAAATTTTTTTTTTGCTTTGCGTGGTGAAACGAATGACCTGACAGACCCGGGGATTTTTTGGAATTTCCTAATTGGGATCCGAGTGGTTAGTAATATTAAGAAATGATATTTAGTAATGGATTTGTAGAGGCATTAGTAAGGAGATGGGGCGGTGTGGAAGATTGGGGGAGGGGATGGACGACAGGTGTACTCATCAAGGATGAGCTACCTGATAACATATCACTTCCCTTTATTCTTACTGTCGTCCGTAGCTTCGTCCCCTGCACCCACTATTAATGTTCCCACCCGAAGTACAATAGTTCCGGGAAGGCTCGATTTATTTTTCTGGGGTATACTAAGAGTTTAGGTGGGGCGGACTGTACCGAAATCTCACCAGAGTAAAAGGTCATCTGACCTCTGTCACTTATTACTAACATTGAGTAACCTATTTACTAATGCCAACTGATGATTCTGGATCATCTTCGATCTCTGCCTCGTTACTAATGTCATAACTTAAAATTGCTTCGGGCTGCGATACCCCTCGGAATATTATCCCCCCTCCTCCCCCCTGTACACCGCGCGTTCTGAAAGTAGGGCTCGGAGAAATTTCGTACATTTTGGCGACCCCCCAAACCCCCAGAAGATATAAAAGGCGGTGGAACCCATCTTCATTTGAGTTTATAACTTGTCATAGTCATAAATATATTCATCATGTCTGTTTCTTTGGAATCCGGATCCGACGGAAAGCTCAAAACCGATATCATCACCTTAACAAGATTTATCTTGCATGAACAAAAAAGAGTTGCTACTAATGCTACTGGAGAATTGACTTTATTGTTGAACTCTTTACAATTTGCTTTCAAGTTCATTGCCCATACTATTAGAAGAGCCGAATTGGTCAACTTGATCGGTTTGGCCGGTGTACAAAATGCTACTGGTGATGACCAAAAAAAATTGGATGTCATTGGTGATGAGATCTTCATTAATGCCATGAAGAGCTCCGGTAACGTCAAGATGGTTGTTAGTGAAGAGCAAGAAGATTTGATTGTTTTCGATACTCCAAACGGGAACTATGCCGTATGCTGTGATCCAATTGATGGTTCCAGTAACATTGATGCCGGTGTCTCTGTGGGAACCATTTTTGGTATCTACAAATTATTACCTAACAGTCAAGGTAACATCAAGGACGTTTTACGTTCTGGTACCGAGATGGTTGCCGCTGGTTATACTATGTATGGTCTGTCTGCTCATTTGATGCTTACTACTGGTCATGGTGTCAATGGGTTCACTTTGGATACCTCATTGGGTGAATTCATCTTGACCCACCCAGACTTGAAAATCCCTCCAAGTAGATCCATCTACTCCATTAACGAAGGTAACTCTTACTACTGGAGTGCCAAGCTGAGTCAATTTATCGACTCTTTGAAGCAACCTCAACCAGAGACCGGAAAGCCTTATTCTCTGCGTTACATTGGTTCCATGGTTGCCGATGTGCATAGAACTTTGTTGTACGGTGGGTTGTTCTCTTACCCAAGTGACTCCAAGTCCAAGACCGGTAAATTACGTATTTTGTATGAATGTTTCCCTATGCTGATGCTTCTCGAACAAGCTGGTGGTTTGGCTGTTAATGACAAGGGTGAACGTATCTTGGAGTTGACTCCAAAGAAGATCCATGATAGAAGTGGTATTTGGTTAGGAAGTAAGGATGAGATTCAAAAGTACATCGACTTTGAACCAAAATGATACCTTAGCAGTTTACGAATACTCAATAAAGTAATAGTTTTCTTATCTCGACGTAGCAGTTTACAAAATATGAACGGATGGCTTTATGTAGCACTTTACGAATTTATGTAGATTTTTCATCGGCACTGAAGAGGATGACTCTTTCGAGGGGCTTCAAGTTAACGAGAGTATAGAGCAGTCTTTTGTCGTGAAAATGTCCATATCATCTCTAGAGCATGCATTAACTGTGCACATCCGGACGTTTTTGTCCCAAAATATCTCAAAATCAAGACTCAAACTCTTTGCATTTGTCATCTCCGTGTTATCCTGCCTTTTGGTGGGGGCGATCTTGACCATCTCCATCTATACACCATATTTGACTGAGCGGTTGGGTTATACACAATTACAGATCAACATGATCGGTAGTTTCATTTCCCTGGGAATGTATCTTCCTTTGCCTGTCCTTGGTTATTTGGCTGACTACCATGGACCTGTCATTTTGTCCATCATAAGCTTATTCATGTTACTGCCTGGGCAATTCTTAGTGGCACATGTGTATGAATATCAGCCACAGTACGGATTTGAAATCATTTTAGCTTCATTCCTGTTGATCGGTTGTGGTACCTCACTGTTATACTTCACCTGTTTACTCACATGTGCTAAGATTTATCCACAGTTCAAGAGTCTCAGCATATCTACACCAATTACTTGTTACGGGCTCAGTTCATTCTTAGTCTCGAAAATCGTATTAGGTGTAGACTATTTCCATACTCCCGAGGATGCTAAATTAGATATTTCAAAGATTTTCACCTCATTAGGGTTCATGTTTATTGTTTTAGGGTTCCTGAATTGGATTTCCTCTTCCATCGTCACTATAGAGAAACAAATTTTATTTGAAGAAGTAGAAGAAGAGCTGGCCACAGAATCGACTCCATTAATCGATAATCATAAGCTGAAGTTTCAAAAGTTTTTGCATGATAAATCTATGTATCTCTTATTGGGTTCCTTGTTATTGTGTGTGGGTCCATTAGAGAGCTTTATAGTGAATATTTCGTCTTTCAGCGACGTTTTACAATTAGAAAACTCGTCCGAGTTGATCAAATTCTCATTTTGCTCAAGTGCGGCTAGATTGGTTTTTGGCATAGTTCTCGAATTGATCAATGCGGACTTATTTCGTAAAATTTTGTTGATCTTTTTAGTGTTATTACTTCAATTAGTAGGGTCTATTCAGACTTTTACCGATAACACACCCGAGATCATCTCATGTATATTCGGAATAGCCTACGGTGGAATCTTTACTATATACCCTACTATGTTAGCTAATATTTGGGGGGTTGACATTTTCGGATCCACTTGGGGGTTATTCATGTTGGCCCCTCTGTTAGGATCTATCGGTTTTGGTTTACTCTACGGAGCCAATTATGATAGAGTCTGCTCACTGAGCCCCGAATTGTCCAGATTCAATTGTTTGACTAGCACATTTTCATTGATTTCCGCAGGGCTCTTAGCGTCATGTGTCATGATTATTCTGGGGTGGAGAATTTACTGGCGTAAGCGCTCTCTATAAAGCATAAATACACTCTAACCTTCGGGTCCTCTTTTCCCCATACTTTCTCCTCATTAGTAAATCATAGCCTCTTGTATTTACCGCTGCGCACACCCCCTTTGTTCTTTTTGTGTGGGCCAAGAAGGGGGAGCAGAGAGCAAAGAGAAAAAAGGCTTTGCAAAGTTGAGCTGGGTTCGCATATAGGCTACAAAGACAGCGAGCTTAGTAATATGACACAATATAAATTTGGGCGGGAATCATGTCAATTTAGATCCAATTGACTAGTTGAACATAAATTTAAAATTATGAGTAGCGCTTTATTCTCTTTGAAGGGAAAGGTTGCTTTTATCACCGGAGCCACTAACGGAATTGGCCAAGCTATGGCCATTGGCCTTGCTGAGCTGGACATTGACCAAGTCATTTTCACTCACAGACCAAGTACTGATCCTGAACCAACCATCAAGTTGATCAAACTGCTGAGCAGCACCGTTCAAGTTGATGCTATCAAACAAGATTTGGCTGATGTCAAGCTTGATGAAATTAATGATGTTTTCGTCAAGCCACTGTTAAAGTTGTCAAAAACTGGTAAGGTTGATATTCTCATCAACAATGCTGGTTACACTTTACGTCACGATTTCATTGGGTACCCTCAAGATGTTTTCGACAGGATCTTGCACATCAATTTGCATGTTCCAACTAGATTAACCCAATTGTTTGGTGAGCAAATGGTAGCTAAGAAGATCAAGGGTAAGATTCTATTCACTCTGTCCTTAGCCAGTTTCCAAGCTGGAACTTCTGGAGTTCCATATTCTATTACTAAAGGTGGAATTAGACTGTTTGTACAAGCCGCTAGTAATGAATGGTCTTCTTTGGGTGTTAATGTCAACGGTATCCTGCCAGGTTATATTTTGACTAATATGACTAAGGACATCGAACTGGAAAACAAGGCGATCCATGAGCAAATCACCAGCAGAATTCCTGCCAAAAGATGGGGTAAACCAGAAGATTTCAAAGGTCCTACAGTTTTCTTATGCAGTGATGCAAGTGACTACGTAACTGGTGAATTGTTAGCCGTCGATGGAGGATGGTTGGGTCGTTAAACTATAAGTTTAACGACCTTGCCTTTCTCACAATGTAACTGTTACATTCGATTATGCAGGTATTTCTTATCAATCCAATAAAAACCTTATCCGGATCTAATATCTTGTAATCGCCGAGCCTTTTTCTCTGGGTTCCGGTGTTAATGCTCTGTAATCGCCGTACGCGTCTTAGATATCACCTGCAATTCTCCCATCTCATCCCCCCTGTGCCTCAGATTTTCTTAGTTAAGGGCAATCAGTGCGCGGAAGCTGCATGCGAGACTTCGGGGAAACCTTAATTTTCTTGATATTACATTAGCTAAGACCGTCGGGCTGACCCGAAAAATGATAAGATATGGATTGCGGCAAGTAAGGTGGCCAGGCCCAGGAATCCGATATGCTGTAACTGCCCAGATTTCTTTAACATTATCGAATCCGGTAATTGCGTCATTTTTTATTATCCACCCTGTAGGCTTTTTCTAGTGTTTTATAGTCTTGATCTCCTGCAGTTGAAAAAGATAAGGTTTTGCCGACATCCCTAAATTTCTGATATCCCTTTTCTGTCAAAAAACCGCATTCGGGGAGGAAATCTATGCAAGAAGCAGAACGATAAGGATTTCTTGGTAGGTGTGATCCAGATATATAAAGAATGATAATATTCTGCTTAAGATTTACCTGAAGATACACCACTAATAAAATGTCATCTGAAGAGTTTGAGAAAAAGGTGGATGTCGTGACTACGACTAGAACCATTACCGATCACGAAGAAAAGGAAATTAGAGATAAGCTGTATGATATTTTGAAAGGACATATCGAAGACGAATTCTCTCCTGAAGAGGAGAAGGCTGTCTTGAGAAAGATCGACTGGAGAATTATGCCAATGCTTGTTATATTGTACGGTCTCAACTATGTTGATAAGCTGTGTTTGAGTTGGGGGGTTATGTTCAACTTGGAAGAGGATACTCATATTGATAGTGCTCAATATTCTTGGGTAGCTTCTATTTTCTACTTTGGATATTTGGCTCTGGAATATCCTGCTAATGTCTTAGTCCACAAGTTGCCTATTACCAAGATTCTTGTTGGTGTCTGTTTATCCTGGGCAGTTCTTATGCTTTGTCACATTGCCTGTACTAGTTTTGCAGGTTTGATGGTTGTGAGATTTTTGCTTGGTGTATCTGAACTGCCTGTTTCATCTGCCTGTACCTTATATATTGGTTCTTGGTACAGACAAAAGGAACAACCATTTAGATTCTTGGTCTTCAACTCTGGTCAAGGTGGGTTCTATATTCTTTTCAGTTTTATTACCTATGGATTAGGCCATGCTGCTGGTGCCTTAAGTCCTTGGAAGTACATTTATATTGTATTAGGTGTTTGTTCTGGGCTCGCAGGTATCGGGTTCTGGTTCTTGCCAGACTTACCAACTGAAGCCAAATTTTTGAACGAGAGAGAAAGGACTGTCGCTACAAAGAGAGTTGCCGAGAACATGATGGGTGTTAAGTCTACAGAGTGGAAATGGTACCAAGTTATCCATGCTCTTAAAGATGTCAAATTTTATTTACTTTTGATGTACATGTTCTTCAGTATGATTCCAAATGGTGGGTTATCCAATTTCAACACTTTGGTCATCAAGTCGTTTGACTTTGACCACTACCAAACCATCTTGGTCGGTTTACCATCCTCTCTCTTCTCTGCCGGACAAATGTGGATCTGGGGGTTGGTAATTAACAGATACATCAAGAACAACAGAATCTTGGGTTTGACAATTCCTATGTGTATCGCCATCACAGGTATTTCTATTGTCTACGGAACTGAAGGCACTGGTGCCAACAAATGGGGTAGAGTATTCTCCTACTGGATGATTAACTCTTATGCCGTCTGCTTTCCTTACACTTTGAATGTCATGGGTCAGAACAACGCTGGACACACAAAGAAGTCCTTTGTAAACGCTTGTACTTTGGTTATCTATGCTGCTGCCAATATTATCGGACCATTCTGTTTCAAGGCTAGTGATGCCCCATTATACACCAATGCTTTGGCCACTATCATGGGATGTTTCGCTGCTAGTATTGTTGTCGGTGTTTTGCTTGGTGTGCTTATCATCAGAGAGAACAGGATCAGAGATAAGAAGTATGGTAAGCCTCTGGAAGTCTCCGATATCAAATTGGAGGGTATTATTAACGGTTTGAAGGACAAGACCGACCTTGAAAACAAAAACTTCAGATACGTTTATTAAAATCCTATGTTTCTTTCTGTTGGATCTGTGTAGGGTAAACCTAAGTTCTCGAGAATCTTTGCTTCGTCAAAACTTTCAATAAGAGTCATTTTGTTATTTGAAGTGTCAAATAGGCCCTTGTCACTTAGCTTGTATCCCTTATTAGCCAGCAATTGACGTATATTACGATTAAAAATATCATTCCCTGTAAAATATAGAAGCAGTGATCCACGACTTCTCCAAAGAGAACATAAAATATCGACCCTGCGACATTTCTTATTAGGAAGCCTACAACCACCGTAAAACTTCCTCTTTGAGTCTACTAATGTACATTCTACGTAATCCTTTGTTGACTTGACCAAATCTTGTAAGAGTTGGCTCAAATACTTGGAGTCATTACAATCTTTCTTGGTCAACAAGAAGTCAACGTCTCCACATAACTTTGCTCCTCGGCGATATGATCCCATACCGATAATCTCCAGCAGAGAATCCAATTTTGAGAGGCATTTAGAGATGTAGTTAATATGCTCTTCCACTTCCTCTCGTGGTATCTTCTCATTCCAATCGTCAAAATACTTCAATCCCAATTTGACACTTTCCGGGAGCTTTTTGATCAATCTTAACTCGTCTAAAGTACGATAACCTTGATCGTACCAATTCTTGGCCATATGAGGGCCGACTCCATGAATAGAAGTGAATAATTTTAGTACCTGTAATTTTGGATCGTTTTTAATAGTCTCAAACAGAGATAAATGCCCAGTCTTATGTATTTCCTCAATTTTCGACAGTAATCGTTTCCCGATATATGGTAATTTAATTGCATCTTCATACTTTGTAAGAGGGTAATCGAGGCCACGAATTGTCTGAATGGCTCTTGAATAATTCAAGTATTTGAAATCTTCGGTGTGCCTATATTCTGAGGCCATCTTCTCAAAATAGTCAATGATTGCTTGGTTAGGGTTAGCGGAAGAGGTTGTTGGTTGGTCAGTTTCCGATTCTTCAGTCTCAGTACTGAAATCTGAATCCAATTGAGTCTCATTAGTTATCTCAGTATCAGTTCCCTCGCTTTCTGTTTCAGAATAGCCTTGTTCTGTTGATGTACTAGACAAAGCATGTATTATTGCAGCACTGGCTTCGAGTCTATAATCTTTTATGGGCTGTATCTCGTTCTTAGTGATAGAATCCGAAGCCCAACTCATATTCAATATTGGATAATTCACAGTCAAGGGTGTGCCTTTATTATGATACAGCAGTTCGAGGGCCAGCCTCAGTCTCTGGGCATCTTTCTTAACACTCGAATCCATTATAATGTATCGAAGTGTTGTAGATTCAGCATTGTCTTCCTTCTCTTCAACAGTGTACTTCACATTTGCTCCATGTTTCCTATACAAAGAGACCCTGTATCTAGCAGCAGCAGTAGTTGGCTTCGGTACAACTATAAGAGTTATCCCCAGAAGGAGTTTCTGAGGCTTCGAGGTACTTCTAGCCAGTTTAGGTTGTTTCTTCACCATATTGTTACCATCTGAGTACTCAATCTCAATTCCTTACCCTTAGTTGCCATTGATCACCTTATCTAATCTTAGCAAATAATCAATCCGCTCAAATTGAGTGATGAGCTTATTGTTAGCGCAGGGCTTTAGACGATCGGAATGAGAAGGATCGGAATTGAAGAAACACAGTTGTAGAGAGTGAATTTTTTCGTATTAGCGTGTGAATTAGTGTGTGAATCAGTTAATTGATAAATTAATATTAATTGATAAACATCAGGTCAGATAGTTGAAGATCGTAAATGGCGGTGAAATAATAGTTAATATGAAGGGTATTGAAGACATCTCATGCCATTGAACATGGTCAAATCGTAATAGACAACTTCGATCATAACTGGTCTCTTCCCCCAATCTACTTCTGTCTATCTACCTCTATCAACCCCCTTCCCCCTCCGCCTCTACTGCCCTCCCACCCTACCTCCCCTTATATTCCCCCCCCATAATTATCACACTATCTACCGTATTGATCCTATTGTTTCGCGCGTCACTAGCAGCAACCCAACCCTTTTTAACGCACAAAGGGGGTTATTTTTCTCTCCTTATTTTTTTAAGAGCAGCCCGAGCAGCACGTATAGTAATACTTTTGAAATACACAACAAGAGGTCATGAATATCATCACGTTCCCTCATGATCCCGAAACTACTCGGTCAGTTCAAGTAGCTGGATCATTTTCAGAGTGGAAACCTCTCGATATGCATTTTGATGCCGACACCAATAAATGGGTTTTCGATTTGGATCATCATTTGGAAAACACCGATAATAATGACACCACATTTATGTATAAATTCATATTGAATGGTGACGATTGGTGTTGTAATATTTTGGAGCCAATAGTTAAGGATGAGTCAGGTTTTGAAAATAATACCATCACTTTACAAGAAGAGGTGTCTCCGGCAAGTTCCATTACTTCTGATGCAGGTCTGAAAACAGCTGCGTCTGAACCTGAGCCAGAAGCTGATGAGCTGCAAGACGATGAACCAGAAGATGATGAACCAGAATACGATGGCCAAACTCAAGAAATCGATGATTCTGCTGCTGCCGAACAAGTAGCCGGATTTTTGGGCATTTTCCAATGGCTTTGGCAATTAATCTTATTAAGAATTTTCGGTGTCGATGTCGACAAAGGCCAAAATCAAATTCCGGATACTACGGACCAGATTTCAAATAGTGCAAATTAATTGATTTTATATATTTCTATTTACCGAATTTTTTCAATTCTAAGTATCGGAGAGGAGGATAAGTGACACTGACAAAAGCCATCGACAACCACATCCCTAAGTCACCTCCATATTCTCCGAAATGTGCAGCAATTGGTCCTATATAATACACTTGCAGCATTCCCATCACGGCACCGACAACTCCGCACAAAAATGCTACAGTTGACAGAAGACCGTAGGTCAACCGGGAGAAATCATTCCAAATCAGGAAGTTGTAGTACGAGCCAGTGTTATTTGGCACCGGATCACCATCCTGGAATTCTTTTGTGTATAAATGTATAGCCCATCTTTGTCTAAAAATGGTATTTTCTTCAACAAGCATAGTGAAATACATAGAGAACCAGTAACCTAACATTGGTAAGAAATTACCCAAGATAACAGAGAATTTGTTACGGCCAACCAACGAACAGACTAAGGTCACCAGCATGATGAATAACAGTAATAACCAACGAGGCGCCTTATCCAACCTGATACCAGCAAGCTGAATACCAAACAGAGATGAGTATGTGTTGACGATATTGTTGGAGATCAATGATAACCACATCACCATTAATAAAAATTTACCACCGGCACCCCACTTGTCAAATACCTTCATTAATAAAGCACCGAGTCCTCCTGATTCGTACAGATCGTACCAAGGTTCATAACTCAAAGCGACATTCAGGATCATAATCGACACTACAGCTCCGAAAGTACTTGGAATAGTAATAGCAGCAAATGTCAAGAAGTAGATGTAGACGGGAGAGGTGTTTTCTGGGAATACCACGTAGTAATCTGAAGCCAAACTACCCCAAGTCAGAGTCACAGAGTAACATAAGGTGAAATAACTAAGATAGTCACCTTTAACAGTCAACTTATCACCGAAAGAAACAGAATCTGTGAACTGGGATAACTCAGGACCTGCACATGCATATAATAAAATTAAAGCAATAAGAACAGGAATGGCAAGGAACAGTTCCAGACGTAAAACGTGAGTGATACCAAACACCGATACAAGGAAAGTGACGACATTGATAATAACAATACCAATTTCAATTGGCACTTTACCGTTACTTACTGCAGTCAAGATCTGGCCACCAAGGACACAGTTGGTAATACTCCAGCCCATTAATCCGACAATGACAACGAGTGATACAAATTTGATGAACCAGTACCCGAACAAAAATCTAGCCCCCACCATTTGTCTCAATCCAGATTTAGGACCCATAGTGGCACAGTACAGCAGGATAGCACAACCCAAAGTAAGCAGCACTATACCACATACCATAGAGTCTTTGAAACCAAGGCCGAAAACCAATGGGCCCAAAAAGAAGGACGACATAGATGTTAATCCACCACATCCACTTAACCACAATCCAAGAACTGATAAAGTAGCTCTCCAAATAGAAGGAGCTCTTTCATTTGGTAAAAGACGGTCTATACCTCTTGTCTCGGCTCCAAAAGAGTCCAAAAGATCTGACACTCTTTGTAAAGAGCCTAAAAATCCGGACTTGCGTTGAGGTCCATCGACCACCAGGGTCTCGATGACAGATTCTTTTTCAGAGTCAGAGTAGTACTTGGTCATTTTGCTTGATAATACTACTTTACAGATTCTATACCAGGCCAGCTGAATTGTAGACTCTTATATATTTAACTCTGTTCATAAGAATAAGTGAATTGTTGAATAAAGGGTCTAATGAATAACCCCTCAGGTTAAACCTTTCAAATCCGATATTCTGGTGCAAAAAAACTCTCAAAACAGAATAAATATCGGTTCATGTAGTCTTGTGCTCGAGTTAAGCGTGTGCAGCTCTTTCATATCTGATGTTTTATCAGATTTGGTCGTCTACAAAAGAAAAGAGCGAGAAAAAAAAAGAGTCAAACCGGATTTGAAAATAAGATGGCCTATCTGAAGAAAAAAGGCTAAGCATCTCATCAGTTTTGACACTACCAGTTTAGCGATATCTCTCAAATCTGATACCCGCCTACTAAAGATTGGCGCAAATAGCCGGAAAGGTGAATTATTCTATTAAAATCTAACTATTAAACTAAACCCTATTGACACTTGGCAATAATGGAGTTTAAGATTGTATCAGTCTTGGAGTTTTGATCAACACTCAAATATGTCTTGAGATGCGTCACAAAACGGTTAGCCAACTCCGTCTTATCAATGCCTTTCGTCTTCAACTTGTAGGCCATGAATTTATTGACACTCAACTTCAAGTCGTCTACAAATGACTCATTATTGATATCCTTACTGTATCTTAACGGTAAAGTGATGTCTAAGATAATGACATCCAAGCTTTGTGGACCCTCATGCAATAATTTAGAAATCACATGCGATGACAAATAGTCTCTGTCTAAAGCTTCAAATTGGTCGATGACATTCATGAATTTGGTAGATATATCCAAGTAATTTTCTAAAGTTTGCTGCTTCTCATCCTTTAATAAGGTAGATAACAGGATATCGTAGACCATCAAGGCCACATCACCCTTCAAGGCAGGGTTAGACTCTGGGTTACCTAAAACGTTTATATCAGCCTCTGGTAACTTATGCAATTCGGTTTTCATATCTTCGGAGTCAGGCAAGATGATCTCATCGGCATCAAAGTCGGCATCGGCGTCTGCCTCTCCTCCAGCTTTCTTAGTTTCTGGTTCTTTGTCTTGGTACTCCAATTGCTGTTTTTCAGTGATAAGTCCTAAGATCTTTCTTCTCAGCAATAATCTGGAAATGTATGAAAGCTCAAATTTGAAGTAATTTAACCATAAATCGACACTTTCACCATTGAATCTCAAACCTTTCTGTAATAAAACTCTAGCTCCTTTAGCATTACCATGTTGTTCAAATTCATAATTCAGAGCACTTATCCAGACATCGATGTTTCTTGGTAATAATTGTAATAATCTCGTATATGTCTTGTAAACCACCTTGATGGCACCTTGCTTCTTTGCAAATCTCAAATACAGTTGCCAAATGCTCAAATCTTTAGGGAATCTTCTAGTGGCTCTCTCGTATATAAATAGAACACGTCTAGTCCCACTCCAATCAGATACAGAAGGTTTTGTGTCAATCAAACCCACACGGTTCAATCTATTGTATCTCTTCTTTCTTAACTTCTCCAAATTCATTTCAAAATCACAATATCTCAAGAAATCTCTGCTCTTTGCACCTCTTCCGGTGATACGATGCTCGAAATCGGTTCTCCTTCTCATTACCATGGTGATTTCATTTTTGTCGAACAACCCTTTTCTCTTCAAATCTTCCAATTCTGGAACACTTTGTTCCAAGTAATACCTCACTTTCTCAGCCATGGTGGTTATTGATCGGTACCTGATGGACTGTCTCTTCTAACAGCGGTTAAATCTTAAAAAATTTTAAGATGAAAATTTTTTCTCATCGCGTAGCAAATTATTGAGAAATGAGATGAGGTGGAGAGAATAAAGGGAGACTAAATTTAACTGAGCACTGCGCGCGCGCGCGGAGTAATTGTAAAGTGACATGTAATATGACTCTGTAAATAACTCTGTAAATAACTCTGTAAATTACTTTTGTAAAGGGGTAATTTTCAAAGGGGTAAAATGAGGGGTTCCATAAATTAACTCTGTAACTTAATTTTGTAAAGGGGTGATACGTAAAGGAGTTAAATGAGGGGTAAAGGGTGACTGTAAAGGGGCAACTCCCAACTCCTTACAATATAAAATCTCAGAATATTCCTTAATTTATTCATACATTTATTCTTTCTATTTACTAATCCTCACGATCAACATTATTGTTCACTTGATTATAATCATTGAACAAATTCTCGTTACCAAATAATAAATCAATCAATTCACTATCGAACAACATATCACTATTATAACTATAATTAAGTGGTTCAATAGTTGTTTGAGGAGCTGATGATTGGGGACCTGCGGACTGAGGACCCGAATTGAATTGTGCTTGAGGTGATACAGCTGAGTTTTGTGGTGAAGGTGCCTCCTGATGTGGTCTCCATAAATTGCTAGATCCACCAATGATTGGAGAAGGATAAGAATCCGAATTAAATGAATCGGCTCTTCTCCTGATCAGATTATGAACTGTCTCATCTGGGGTATCACCCTGATTGGATGAATTATTACTGACATTATAAACAGGGTTAACAAATACAGGAGCCCCAAACTTCTCATCGAGAACATGAACGATACCCAAATCGTTCAATAAAAGTTCCACAATTTCACTGGCTCTCTTCATGGATCCATCGATTTTGGTCGAATTCTTCAAATTCAATATTCTGATCAAGTTCACCGAGTACAATATTTTCTCCACGTCTATATCGTAGTTTCTATAAACAAACTCATGATCAATGATTGATTTGGCGTTCTTACCTTGTCTACCACTGGTCTTAGAATTACCGTTCAACATGATATATGACAAGATTAATACCATAATAGCACTGTAACCGTAAAATGTATCCAAATAAATGGATCCGTTAAAGAATCCCTTCAGATCCGAGAAAGTCAATACTTCCAGGGTTGCCATAGCAGATTTTATACCCATACAAAGCATTCCTAATAATGGGTCGTCAGTCTTCATTGTGTAACTGTTGGCATTATTAGTGATGTACAACAAGTATGGTAATGTCAATGTGATAAAGTTGTAGTGGTATTGGATATGCAATTTGAACTTGTAACGTTTAAATGGTAAAGATTTATAATCTTTCAATTCTTTATCACAGTTATCCCACCATTTAAGTAAATTCTGTTTCACCATCATTGCTCTTTCGATGTTATGAAGACTCAAAGGTTCATTATTGACAAATAATGGTTTTCTATTCTCCAATATCTGATACATGGTCTTACTCAAAGTAATTCCATGGGCATAATATTTACGGTAAAGCTGATCCTTGACTTCTGAAACCAGTGGTAGATTAATATCAATTTCTTCAATATGGAAAGTAGATGTTCTACCTAACTGAGCACCAAAAGACATTTCCAGCTTGAAAAGTGACCAAAGTAAACGTTTCATTTCATCTTGTTTCTCAAACTTGAATTTAGAAACAATACTCTTTCTATGCATACCAAGAGAAATGGCTTGACGACCAGCTAATTCCAATAAAATCCAAGCACTCTCCTTGGTTCTCAATGAATCCAAATAAATGGCCAAATAAAATAATAATCTTATACCATTTAATGTCAGGGTCAAGACAATATCCAGTAAAGAAAGTTTTATAATGTCAACAAATTTCATCAGTAAATCATTATCCATTTCTGGTCTTTTGTTATTGGAAAGCCTGATGTTTGAGTTGAATCTTCTACCTAATAACCAGACGATGTAAATGCAGCAAATCTCTGAGTTGCTCAATTTACATGAAACCAGATGTGAACCCAATGATGAAGACTGAGAATGTGACATAGGAGAAGAGCTTGAAGAAGTGTTATTATCTGAGTGATAATTGTATTGAATGGTTTGGACTTCTTTCCAAAAGACCTCATATTTCTTCCTAAACTTGTCTTCATTGAAACAAAAATAGTATGGATGCACTTTTGAGAAGAATATGTCGACATAAATGTCCAGCTCTTCACGGTTTAACAAGTTAACCAACGGGAACTTGTTGATATTCATCAAATCGATGTTGAAGAGATGCGAGGGATACTCATAATTAGGTTCATTTTCAGAGTTGATTGCATGCAGATCATCTTCACGGATCAGTCTTGCACTAAGCAGGGACAGAGACGAAGGGCGTTTCAATCTAATCGTACTCTTAACGATCAAGTCACTGAGACTATTCAATAACAGGGAAGTTCCTTGAGATCCAATATAATGCGTATTCCCTCCTCTATCTACGAGTAAACGTTCTCGTCCATAATTCAATTTGACCTTATTAGACTTATTTTTGTCATTTTGGGACTTGGAACTGGTCGAATTGGATGGTCTTACTCCATTAGTGTTTGCTCCGTTTACGGCAGATGGTAAGGCTCTATTAGCTGGAGCAGATGGAATAGCGAAACTTGGAGGCGTTCCTGCTGCAGATCTCAAACCCTCCAACGCATATGCTGCCTCAGTCAAATCTTGAGACTCGATCTTCACTTCAACGTTATTATGATCATTATTGCCATCGCCTGATATACTTGGTCTTGCCATTAATTTATGACTGAGTTCAGTTGTCTCAGAAGATTCAGAATCTTTGTCCATAGATGGCATCGCAATACTTAACTCTTTTCCCAACTCTATCAACTCTTCAATACTATTGATATCTTTATCAGGGAATAAACCACTAACTAAGGTCAAAAGACACTTATAATGCAAACCAATATTCTCGATTGGACCATACATACGTTTCTTTCTTGGAATAGTGGTAGTACAAACAACACCAGCACTAGAACATTGTACACATGGAGTAGTATTATCATATTTCAACTCGTTGGATTGAACTCTCTTACATCCTGTCTTCCTTTTCTTACACCGATCACAACTGAAAAGAGCTCTCTTTCTACTCTCATTAGGAACGATCTTACGTTTGGAAGACTTTATAATCCTGTATATCGGAGTCGTGGAGGACTCATTACTAGTATCAGACATTTGCGCCTTCCAAAATCTCCTGATTATTCAAATACCTCTACACCGTAATCTCTTCTCTTCAGATCTATTTCCCTCTCTAATTTCAGCGGATGAAGAAAAATTTTTAACCGGTGCGATAGGAACGATAAGAAACACTTTCTCAAGAAGGAGATAGATGCGCGGTAAGGCTTAGACATTCGTAAATTGCTACCGATGTTGATGGCTTATGTAAGCATTGGTAGTGCACAGTATATCAAGTTCTGTACAACGAATCAGATTTCAGGAAAATAATAAAATTTTTCCCACTAAGCAGGAAAAATCGAGAAAGAGAAAAATAAAAGACAAGAGAGAAGAGGAATTGAGTTGGATTGAATAACATACAACATTGACCATGGCTCACTACATCAAGTCTTTGAACTACAAGAAGGTTCCACACTTCGCCAAGTACAACCCATCTGTCATCATTTCATACACTCCAGCTTTGCTGGTTTGGGGTGCTGCCTCCATGTTGGGTATCTTTGTTTTCACCGAGCTGGTTCCAATCTTCCAAGACACTTTCTACAAGAAGATTCCATTCTTTGGTGACCACTGGGTTAAGAACATTGACCCAGAAGACTCTCCAATCTAATTCAATTCTCCTGGACATAGAAAGATCACATCAAAAAGCAAGATAGAATTGCCTATAAGGCTCTACTTATAAATTATTTTACGTTTCATCGACATCATATTTATATTATAATAAACATATATTATATGTACGTTTAGTAGTTACTCCACTATGGAACTTCCACCTGTAGTTGCACTGCTTCCTGTGGTGGTTGTAACAGCAGAACTAGTCATATCATCTGCGCTATCATCATACAAATCTTCATCACCTTCGTCAGTACAGCCAATAACCCCCCATTCTAAACCAGTAACTTCCTTTAATCTCGAAAGAATATCTGTCATAGGAGTATATAATCCAAATTGCTTGAATTCACCGTCGTAACTATGTAACATTCCAATTACACCGAGTCCTCTTCTTTCAGTAGCATTAGAATCTGTACTGGAGCTACCACCACCTACAGCACCGGCAGCAAGACGAGGCAAGAGACCAAAGAGTCCATTAGCAGGAGATGTCTTATTGGCATTGTTATCACTCGAAGACTCACCATTGACATAATCATAGACGTCTGAAAGTTTAGCCAAAATCCACGATCCAGAATCACCTCCACTGGCAAATGGAGCTCCAGAAGTACTGGATTTGACAACAAATTCAGAAGTTTGTAATCTTCCATCGGACCAGTAAATGATTTTAGTTCCATTCAATTGTCCATTGGTATACTTAGTGGTGGAACCGTATTTGAATACGTCAAGACAAGCAATACCATTGTTCTGAACTTGTTGAGGTGGGATATTACTTTGTAATCCCAAACCTGTTACATTGGCAGTAGGATGATTGTTCCCACGCTTCAATTTTCTAACGTTAATCACTTTACGCAGATACAAATTACTGAAAATTAACAGTGGATCAAACTCGTTGAAGTTGACGTCATCTCCAAGATAATTGAGACATTTCAAACCATCCAGTACTTTAATAACCAGAAGATCTGAAAGCTGACCTGAAATATGGTCAATAACTCTTTCTCCCCAAATAATTTGACCAAGAGTATCCGATAAGTTACGTTGTCTTCCCAGTTCTTCAGCCAACTTCAACTCCAGCAATGGGAACATTTGGTCAAGTTGTTTCACAACATTATCATACAGAATATATTCCTCTGAAGTTTCACGATATTTGACACGTTCACTGAGTAAAGCATTCTTGTATAAATTGATCAATACAGGTGAAGGATAATTTACGTTCGGATATTCATCCATTGCTCCATTGTCTTCTTGAGTTGAAGGCAAAATAACATGAGAACAAGTAACAGCAAAGGCACTGTCAGCATATTTCAATAAACTCTTATTCTTGAGCTTCTTCTTATCAATTTTTGGGTATATATAACCACCCAAAGTTCCACTCAAACTGGTGGCATTTTCAGCACTGATTGCAAGGGAAATCGGAGGCTCGGACATGTTGTGTGGGATTCTGAAGGGCAGCTTGAATTGCAGACCTCCAGGCATAGATGGCAGGTAAGATGGAACCAGAGGTTGTGGCAGCACCGCCAGCAGTGCAACAACAGAATTTTTCTGGTACATGAAATGGAAATCTTCTATCAAAGAATAAAACACATTATTTACGACATCTTTATGTTCTTTAGTCAATTCTGGGAACCCAAATATGAAAGTAATACACGACACATTAATATCTTGGAAACCACGCAATACAGGAGCAATAAAACTACCTTCTTGATCAAGAATTTGCAGCTTATGTTGCTTGTTAAAGATCATATTCATAATACGATCAATCTTATGTTGATCTGGGAACTGTTTTTGCTCGGCTCCAATAGGGAACAAGTCTGGTTTCATCAAAGTATTGTAGTTGGCCAACTCTCCATTAGGTAATTTAGGTACTAATTTCAATACTTTGAGTAATCCATGGAAGTTCTTCAAAACCAATACTTTGGAGTTGCGGTAAACCTCCTCACTGAGTAAATTATCTATCATATATAATGTGATCTTGAGGATTTTACGGAAATTGGAGTTATTGAGAGAAGTGATGGTTCCCGAAGTCAAATGAACACAGAGTTTCTCTAATCCATTGGCGATAGTAGCTTGAATCAGTTCACTGATCTTTGTAGCGGCTCTAGTTAAGTTTAATACCGACTGATTGATCTGTAAGATGATATTTTTCAACTCATTAAGTAAACTGCGTAAATACTTATCGATTTTGACAAGGTTCGGTTTCTCAGTCACCGGAGAGGCAGAACCTTTGGTATCTTCACTTTTCTCAGATGCGGCATCCTTTGAAGGAGACTCATTTTTACCCTCATTATCGACAAGACTCATCTTCAAAATATGTTGTCTTGTGAGTTCTTCTTCTTCACTTAACTCGTTCTCACTCATCTCATTTTCATTCAAAACCTTCAACGGTCTACCAATAGGCATAAGACCACTTTGAGAGACACCCTGAGGTTGGGGCAGCAGTACCAGACCAGTCTTACCGTCAGCTGAGAATCTGGAAGTCAGTGAAGTCGACATAGTTTGCAGTCCACTTCTACTGAACAACGAGTTGGATTTCATCGAGTATGAAATACTCCGAAACTCCAGCGATACAGATCCTGCTTCCTCAGCTAAAACTGATTCTCGTACGGCTCTTTCATCTTCGATACTTTTCTTGCTCCTTGCTTCGGCCGGAGAGGATTTGCGTGACTCATCTGATCCTTCTCCTACACCGCCACTTAAACGTCTGAAAGTTAAAAGTCTTTTCTTCATTTTATGTTGGTTTAACTGGTGGGTTGATTAGTTAAGCGCCGCTACAAGGAGATAAATGAGCGTTAATTAAAAAATTTCGTACTAAACTTTTAGGTGGTGAATGGATTTTGGGATTTTATACACTACCAATGAGATGGGGGTGGTCGGATGGGGGTCATCAGACGGGTCATCAAATGACCGGGTGGAACTACATCTTCTAATTGTTATATTCATTACGACTATATGTCTCCTCAAAATAAAGTTAAGATAATAAAATAATCAGCCAATTCGATTTTAGTTGTGTTTGATTTAATTGATGAGCTGTGGTTCGGAAATCAAAGGTATCGAAACTCTTAATCTATGACTGATAGCCAACTTAGGTACAACCAGTATAAGACAGAGCACAAAATTCAACACAAATAATTGGATATTATAACGGGAATAATGTGTACTTATCAAAAATAACAGTATTGGTACCCCCATTAAAAATTTCTTCAGTGGAGTATATTGGTCTCCATTATCGATTTGTTCCCACATTGTCAAATTATCATAAGCACCGGCATTGAACTCGAATGGAGTACCTTTTACCTGGTGGAACATTATATATGAACCTATTACGTAGGTCAAATTAGTTAAAGTCCAACTTTGTTCGTTATCAAATACCGGGAATAAGTCATAAAAAATCTTCAAGATCGCTATAATGACAAAGTGTACAATCCATGCACCTTTGAAATGGACCCAATTAGCATTCAAATTTGGTAACACTTCTTGATCATTCTTGGCTTCAAATGATTCAGGTTCAACGTGTGAGATAATAGAAGACGATCTGCGGCGACGATGGTCGCTATTGGTGGCGCTAGATGTCGTTGGAGATAACGTGAGCTTCTGTTTATCGTTTGTGGTGGAAGTGACAAACCCGTTTTGTTCCACCGATGGTGTACCTGGAGGTGTATGTTTAGGCATATTTACGTGTACTCTCCCAATCAATTCACCAAATCAATTAATTCGTCAGGTTTATATCGTCCTAACTCCTCAATAACTTACTCTTTGACACGCTTTCTCTCTCGTATAAGAGGCAAATTTTATATAAAAAGAAACAAAATTAAAATTTTGCGAGTGTCCTTTGCGATTTGCTTGTAATTTTTTTTGTTCAAACACACGACAGGCTTCAGACGGGAGCTTATTTATACGAGAGGAAGGGGGGGAGGTCAGGTGAGTTAAAGTTGGATAGGAGTGGACTTGGTGGGAGTGTAGTCGAAGGTAGACGTGCCTGTGACTTACAGAGAGGTATATAGGTAATGCAGTAGTAGTGAGATTGATAGGAAATACAGTGACTCATCTGATCTGTCATGAATAGTGGCGCATGTGATAAATAAATGTTAAATATCTGATTTTGCGTGGGGGCGATGCGATGAAGGAAAGGCTGAGACATAAGAAGTTTTTGATAGTTGGGAATGTTAGGAATGTTAGGGAAAATGTTAGGGAAATATTAGGGCGAAAATGTTTAGTAAAATGTTAGGGAAAATCTTAAGTAAAATGTAAGGGAAAATATAATGGAAAATGTTAGTGATATTTAAGTAAAGGGGGAATTTACTATTATCAATTAGGGATGTTAATAAAGGAGAGGAATTAATTCAAGAGTAAGGGGGTAAAAGTCAGATAATAAGGAGATAATAAAGATGCAGTGAAATGAGAGTCACTTGTATACTCTTGAATAATTTCGTATATTAGATGACCCCTTTACTGTATAGACTCTATTCGTCACTATTCCCAGGTCATAATCGACCCTCCCCCTTCGTATTCATTCCTACCCATCCCCCTTCATATCCCCCCCCCCCCCCCCYCCCTGCCTTCATATCCCCCCTCATATCCCCCCTCATATACACACTAATTCCACAAATAAATAATAAATAATAATAAATAATACTAAATAAATAGATCAATAAATAAATAGATAAATAATGGATGAGAAAAATCTCAAACTTCAATGACAAACTTGTCTGTGTGATCAATCACATCACTCAGCACCTTTGTTTTGTTTAATCTTCAAGGCCATCAAGTTATCATAATCACCAGCTAAAATACGCTCGATAATCACACTGTCTCTCTCATTCAATTGACGTCTTGTCAAATGAACCTCCAGTTCAGGCATCAATTTGTCTAACAGTTCCAACAACGTCTTATCGTCAGTTTGATAACCCTTCTCCTTTAAACGCAACATCAATTCGTTTTCGGCCCAACTTTCAACGGTCTCATCATCTTTTAACACCAAGACACCAACAAGAGCACACAATGCTGGTAAATAAAGATAGTACGAGACGTTTTCCCAACCTTCCTTTTCATTCTCACGAACAACTTTCCAACGTACTTCACCATTCTTCAGGTCCAAGTAAGGAATCTTGTCGATGATTTTGTTATTGGAGGAATTCTTGAAATACTTTAAGTCGGCTTCATTGTCTTTGTACAATTGTTCACTTTCCAGATCTAAAGTGAAGAAATCTTTCAAACCAAGAGATCTGGATTCACTCAAAGTATTCAATTGCAGAACAGTCTGCAATTCTTCATCACTTGGACGACGGGATGATCCATCCTCATTATAATAAATATTGTCTAACTTAGGTAAGGATTCAATTTTGGCACGGATCTCTTGTTCTAACTGTAAATTGAACAGGTAACGAGGAGTTGAGCCATGAATCAATCTCTTTGAAGAGAACTGGAATACTCTTTTAGTCAAAGTATTTTTAAACATCGTACAACGGTGTAGTACAAGCGTCTTGGCCAGTGGTTGAATCGATAAATTAAAGCTTCTCTCCCCACTTTTTATGTTTTGTGAGTAGAGGGGAATTGGGAGTGCACGACTCTATGAGAGGGGGAAATTAAGTAGGAGAAATTAAGTAGGAGGGATATGAGCGAAATATCAGTGCGCGGCGGTTGGTGGAGCTGCGTTAGTACGGGAAGTTACTGCGAGAAGTTACTGCGCGAAGTTACTGCGCGAACTACGCACTGTCTGTGAGCACGCAGTGCGTCTACGGTTAGTTATGCGGAAAGCGCAGTTAAAGAGAGAAGTGAAGAAGGGGAGAAGAGGAGAAGAGGAGAAGAGGAGAAGAGGAAGTAAAGAAGTGAAGCAGAAAAGAAGTGAAGCAGAAAAGAAGTGAAGAGACTCAGAAGCTCAAACCGGAACTATAGACATCTCATTACCACTGTCAGTACTAGTGCCAGTACCAACCGAGTCCCAGGTCAGTTCCAACCCCACCACTCACTCCCTCTCCAATTCCCCCCAAATTTCCCTCGCTTCTCATCTCCAAAACGCGTAACAAAAATAATAAAAATCAAACTAACAATACAAAACCACCACTCTAATTCAATACCCATTTGATGCCCAAGTTTATGAAAAATACACTGGATCCGTTAGATTTATTGGGTCTGACTACCAATGGGGTATCGACGCCCAAAAAAATCAGACCCGTCAAAGATGATGGGGAGATTATTGACACCACTCTTAGTCCCATTGACTATGACAGTTTGATGATGAGCTCTCGGAAATCGGAACCAAAGAAGAAACGTAGGACAATACCAGAAAATGGATATACGGAATCTCGAAAGATCACTAATTCAAGCATACTTTCATTGACTACTTCGTCAAGACCTCATCTGACACTGGATCTGCATTCACTTATAGATGATCTTAGTGTTAATCTGGGTAATAAGACAGGTAATGGGACTTCGATTGATTCAAATGATGACGCCGATAGTATCGGTATGGGTCAAGATATACTTGATCAATCTCCTATAAGATTTGATGAGAAAAAGTCCCATAAGAAACTGCCTCTTTTAAGTTCTCCTCGTACAATTAAAGTACCACTTCGACCTGAACAAAGTCTGAGGAATCTTATAAGGCTGGGGACACCAATGAAACCTAAAGCTTTTGATTTATCCCCGGATTCTCCAATTCTGACTCTGAAGCCGGTCTCACCAGCTCTTAGACCGTCTCCAAGACATATAATGACCCTTCTGCAGAAGAATCGTACTAATAGAAAGAGACCCAGACGCGAAAGTGACAGTGAATTCGATAGTGGATCAGATCTGGGATCAAATGTAACTACTGGAACTTCAGAGAAAGCCAAACCACTATCCAATGTGACACCTTCTACTACTACTACAACTACTGTTACAGTATCTGCACCTTCACCTCATCCAATATTACAAATGGAACAACTGCAATCTCAATCTTCGGTGCCTCTGGCCCTGCAATTACCTAAACCTTCAGATCATGTACGATCCCTTCGACTTTCACCTGTTCAAATCAGATCATCTACTAGTAGGAAGAGCCCATCAAGTCCCAAGAGACGTAAAGTGGTAGTGACACCAAAACAAACGGTTTTCCAAGAACAAAAAGTGGCACCAACAGGTAAAATTCTCGATTTTGATGAACCTGATGCTGCTCATGAAATAGATGATGACGATGATTATACTTCGCAACAGAAGAAGAAGAGGAAATTGAAACAAGCCCAGATCTTACTGCTGAGGAAACGGGAACAAGAAAGAAGAAAACTGAGTAAATATAATAATTTTATCAAGAAGAAGAATGAGGAGGATGAACCCCCTAAAGAAGTGGAAAATGAACCTAAAGAGATATCTAAACCCCCAACGAATGGTAACGGAATCGAGATGAGTGGATCTACAACAGCAGCTCCGTCATACCACGCAGAAGAAGATTATCATTTACTCTCAAATTGGAGCCAACTGAGATGGAATACCTTAATAAGATTCATCAAACTTTACCAAGTAACCCATAATAATGATATGTGGAGTACAGCCAGCATCCGACAAAGATTTGGATGCGATTTGAAAGAGTTGAAACTAAGGTTGAACATTCTCAACAATCTCAACGAAAGACACAAGAGATGACCCAAACACTGTATCAATAGCCTACGATAATGTATAAGAAGATGTGATTTTTTAATTTAATTATTAACCGTTATGTATAAAAAGATGAATTTAAAGAGATTAAACTTATTTCTTCTTTTCAGCTTCGGCCTCAGCTCTTTCTCTTTCTCTCTTAGCTCTGATACCAGCATATTTCTTGTTGGATCTAGCCAATCTCAAAGTTCTGAAAGCGGTTTGCTCTGGGACAACAACTTCTCTTGGAGCAGACTCTGGGGCAACTTGCTCAACTGGGAACTCAGCGGCAACGGAAGCTTGCTCAGCGGCAGCAATGTCGGCAGCAGCAGACTTCTTGGTGAAGACAACCAACTTAGACTTGTATTGCTCCAATCTGGCAACGTTCAACTTGAAGGATTCCTCAGATCTGTTTTGTCTTCTGTGGTCAACCAGGATACCAATGGTTCTGGCGTATTTTGGAGTGTAACCAACAGCCTTCAATTCAGCCAAGGTGAAACCCTTACCGGCTCTCAACTTTCTGTTGTATCTGACAGTTGGGGCTCTGACAACTGGTCTCAACAGGTCCAAAGGTCTTGGAGCAATCTTGGCGGATTTCAGAGCACGAGCTTGTCTTCTGGAAACCTTCTTACCGGCTTGGTCCAAGTGGACTCTGACACGTTCTTGCCAGTGCTTTCTGAAGTGGTTCTTCAAAATTGGTAAGTTCTTAGAGATGGCTAATATAATAGTTAGTATGAAGTGTTTATTGGGTTTACTTCACCGAGGGAAAACATCGAGAAATAGTGACAATCGTCATCTTCCATAAAATCGTATTAACATGATTCTCCCTGATTAATTCATTATACTCCTTGACTGTTCCCATGTCCATTTATTGAAGTGTTGATTACTGCTCTTTCTCCTCTTGAACATTCATTAACTATGACACTGATCCATATCCATACACATTATCATGATCCTGATTCTACTATTCTCTCATATACCCTCAGTTCTTGCTTCAAATACACATACCCATTGTGATATATTGGTACTATCGATACTTTAGATGAACTCTAATAGAATTATAACTATATTAAAAATAATCTAATATGAAAATTTTGAAAAAAAAAAGATGAAGAAAATTTTTTCCCATACAAAGTCGCACACAGAGTGAGGAAAAAAAAAAAGAGAAAAACTCACAATAATGAGCAGGCGGTTTAGAATGATAGTCGTGTGCGCAGAGACATAAAGTTCCATAGAAGGAAAATAACAGTCACATGGGAAATGAAGGATATGTCAGCGTAAATTTGAGAATGGATGAGGTCAGTAGTTAGAGGGGGTCAATCAAAATGGGGATTTGAATTAATTGGAGCTTGAAATGATGGTAGTATGTTTATTTGGAGCTCATAAGAAGAAATGTGTGTTTTTTAGAAGTTCAAAGGTTATCCTCACCCCTTCTTCAAGATCCACTTCCTGATAGTAACCCCCTTTGTTCAGGTAGATTTGATTTCCCTCTCGCTCACCGCCCCAATTTTCCCTCTCACTCACCCCCATTTCCTTTTCTCCTCTCCTTCTCCCTATATATTTTCCCTCTTCTGTGCTCCTCCCTACCTCATTACACCAAACTACACAGAGAAAAAAAACTTTTTCCTCCCTCTCACTCAAAAAATTTTTCTCGCTTTTTTTTCTTTGGTGGATTTTCAAAATTTTTTTTCAATTAAAAATACTATTGAAGTGTTTGTTCTAATTGTATAATAATCATTTGATATAGACAAATTAATTACACAAAGATGTCGTCAGTTCCAAGTGTTCAAGTATGTACTATTGTCAGACGGATGGAGGATTTGAGAGGGTGAACCCGACAACAGTTGGGGAGCATGAGAAGAGGGCACAACGTTCAAAGTTGAGAGAGTTTTAGACCAGAGAGGATCAATTAGACGAGGGATTTCAAGTCATCCAACCAAGTAGTTATTGGGAACGATAATGTCACTGGCGTTTGGTTTGATATTCTCAAGTTTTTTTTAGATATGGATCATCAAGTTCAAATTAATGGATAAAACAGTTCAATCACAGCCATAGACCTGGCCCAATAGAGGAGCTAGCGCCGATATTCTCACTTAATCATATCCTCCCATCATCCCCCCCTCAACATCCAAGAATGATTTACTAACTATATTCCCCTACAGACTTTTGGTAAGAAGAAGACAGCCACTGCTGTTGCTCACGTCAAGGCCGGTACCGGTTTGATCAAGTTGAACGGTTCTCCAATCACTTTGGTTGAGCCAGAAATCTTGAGACACAAGGTTTACGAGCCATTGTTATTGGTTGGTTTGGACAAGTTCCTGAACGTTGACATTAGAATCAAGGTCTCCGGTGGTGGTCATGTTTCTCAAGTTTACGCCATCAGACAAGCCATTGCTAAGGGTTTGATTGCTTACACTCAAAAATACGTTGACGAGGCTACCAAGAACGAATTGAAGAAGGTCTTCCAATCTTACGACAGATCCTTGTTGATTGCCGACTCCAGAAGAATGGAGCCAAAGAAGTTCGGTGGTCGTGGTGCCAGAGCCAGATTCCAAAAATCTTACCGTTAAAAAGATGGTTTTATTTTTTTATACTATATACATAAGAATAACAGAATTCGTAATCATTTAACGAGGAGTAGTGGTGTGTAGGATGGGTAGGATGGGTAGGATGGGTGTAGAATTATGGTAGGAGATGAGTTATGTCTACGGTAGTTTTGGAGTTTTCCGAGCAGATTTTTAGGCGACCCCAAAGAGTTTCTGGCCTCGTCCTGAACCCGTCTTGGACTGACTCCCTACATTCTACATTAATTCATGACCAAAAGTTCTTTATTAAATAAACTGGCATAATATTTTGTTTGTAAACCGTGAGAAATGAGTTAGCTTTAAAACTAAACTGCTTAGTCGAACAAACCGAAACCCATGTCGGCATCGGATTCTTCAGCAGCCTCTTCCTCAGCAGCTTCCTCTTCAGCAGCAGCCTCACCAGAAGCAGCGGCACCAGCAGAAGCGGCACCAGCAGCTGGAGCAGCAGAGAAACTGAAGAAGTACTCCTTCAAGTCCTTACCGTCCAAGGCCTTGGCGAACAAATCAGCCCAGATCTTGTCAGCCTCAATGTTAGCACCCTTCAACAAGGTGGACAAGTTGTCACTGGAGATCTCAACCTCGGCGTCAGCCAAGATCAAAGCAGCGTAAGACAAAGATTTTTCAACAGACATCGTGTATAATATAAAAGATAATCAAATTAAGCAAAAGTTTGCAGACTAGTCTCTTGATTAGTTGATATCAATATATCAGAAATGAATAATCAAATAATTAGTAGCTGGTGATAGTGGAAATTTTTCCTTTTCCTTGAAAATTTTTTCAGGGCTGAATTTCGAGCCGGATGGGGTATTTTAGGGGCTCTGGAAAATGGGTTGGAGCGAAAATTGGTGCAATGGTGTAATGATGTAATTAGGGTATATGCCCTTGATTTCTGGAGAGGAAAAAATGAAGAGAAATTGTATCGAGCGGAAGCTGTTGAATACCAGATTCATTTTATGCTCTTTAGGGGCTAAAGCGTTGTTCTATTTAGAGGCTAAGCGGTGAAGGGCTTAATGTGCATATGAAGGAATGGAGGGAATGTATGCACTGGAGTAGGAGGGGAGAGGCGACTCAGGGCAAAGTAATGGGAAATTGATGACCCAGGCAGGAATATGGTTACTTCTCTCAAATACCGGCCTCCCATTTCAAAACTCATGCCTCTCCTCTGCTGTCTTACTTACTGGTTTTCTGCTTCGTACTGGACAGATTTTGGGGGTTAGGCTGGTGAAAAAATTAGTATTCACTTAAAAAAGTAGTGTGCGCTGGCCGAAAGGTGGAAAAGTCTGTTTTAGTTAAAAGGGGAGTAGAAGAGGCGAGAGCAAGTGGTATTGAGAAGGTGGCGGTGGCGATGGTAATGAACAGAATAAGTAAATATGTTTGAGGTTCAGTTACAGAACTCAATCCAGGCATCTCCTTTCCCCCGCCAATTCTTGCCCCTTAATATTTACCCAGCTTGCTTTTGCCCTTGCTCTTGCTCTCCCTCTCGGTGTATCTGTATCTCGCTCTTCGTCACTTTTTCTCACTATCAGATCCCTGCCACCCTTTAAATCTTTCCTTTTTCGGGTTAACAAAGCACAAATAAAGAAGCTTGTGCGCGCGTGCCGAAGTGACGTAGTTTTCTAGGACCTTCTATGGAAATTTTAGTGAGCGAAATAATAACAAGACAGGGGTTAGGCGAGGGAGGTACCTCACCATACCAACACGCTTTGAATCCGCTGCCCCTATTTCCCCCTACCTCTTCTCACTGATCGTTGAATCCTCAGTTAACCCCATCTCAGCCTCGCCACCATCACCCCCTCCCCGCCTCCTAACTTCCTCCCCTTTTCTCGCCCTTCCTCGCCCCCTCGCCTTCCCCCATCTTTCCCACGCGAAAAGAACAACGAAGAAAAAACAAACAGCGCATCGTTTTTTCCTTTCTGGTGTCTTTTTTTTCAGCCTGTCTCGCTCCGAAACCTCTAACTGAACAGGTATATCTTAATTCTAAATATATAAATAACTCGAGTTTGACTTGTTCAATTTTTTATAAGTTTAGTATCTTCGATATACATATCAGTTGAAAGATGTTGAAGTTGAACCGTACTTTGGTGACCATCTTGGTCCTGATCTACGCCTTGGCTGTGGTGATGATGCCACAACTTATGGTCAATGCCGCCGATGAAGGCGCCGATGAAGTTGACAGCTACGGTACTGTCATTGGTATCGACTTGGGTACTACTTACTCCTGTGTTGGTGTCATGAAGTCTGGTAAGGTTGAGATCTTGGCTAATGACCAAGGTAACAGAATTACCCCATCTTACGTCGCCTTCACCGACGAAGAAAGATTGGTCGGTGACGCCGCCAAGAACCAAGCCCTGTCTAACCCATACAACACCGTCTTTGATATCAAGAGATTGATCGGTTTGAAGTACAATGACAAGACCGTTCAAAAGGATTTGAAACACATCCCTTACAACGTTGTTGAGAAGGATGGAAGACCTGTAGTTAAGGTTGATTACCAAGGAGAACAAAAGACCTTCACCCCAGAGGAGATTTCTGGTATGATCCTTGGTAAGATGAAGTCTATTCTGGAGGATTACTTGGGTAAGTCTGTTACTCATGCCGTTGTCACTGTTCCAGCTTACTTCAATGATGCTCAAAGACAAGCCACTAAGGATGCTGGTACTATTGCCGGTTTGAACGTTTTAAGAATTGTCAACGAGCCAACTGCCGCTGCTATTGCCTACGGTTTGGACAAATCCGACAAAGAGAGACAAATCATCGTCTACGATTTGGGTGGAGGAACCTTCGATGTTTCTTTGTTGTCCATTGAAGGTGGTGTCTTTGAAGTTTTGGCCACCGCTGGTGACACTCATTTGGGTGGTGAGGACTTTGATTTCAGAGTCGTTAGACATTTCTCCAAGATTTTCAAGAAGAAGCATGACATCGATATTTCCGACAACGCTAAGGCTATCGGTAAGTTGAAGAGAGAAGTTGAGAAGGCCAAGAGAACTTTGTCTTCTCAAATGACCACCAGAATTGAGATCGACTCCTTCGTCGATGGTATCGATTTCTCCGAGACTTTGACCAGAGCCAAGTTCGAGGAGATCAATATCTCTCTTTTCAAGAACACTTTGAAACCAGTTGAGCAAGTCTTGAAGGACTCTGGTGTTAAGAAGGAAGACATCGATGACATTGTTCTTGTTGGTGGTTCTACCAGAATTCCAAAGGTTCAAGAATTGTTGGAGAACTACTTCAACAAGAAGGCCTCTAAGAGTATCAACCCAGATGAGGCTGTTGCCTACGGTGCTGCTGTTCAGCTGGGTGTCTTGAGTGGTGAAGAAGGTGTCGATGACATTGTTCTTTTGGATGTTAATGCTTTGACTTTGGGTATCGAAACCACCGGTGGTGTCATGACTACTTTGATCGGTAGAAACACTCTGATTCCAACCAAGAAGTCCCAGATCTTCTCTACTCTGGTTGATAACCAACCAACTGTATTGATTTCTGTCTTTGAAGGTGAGAGAGCCTTGGTCAAGGACAACAACTTGTTGGGTAAGTTCGAGTTGACCGGTATTCCACCAGCTCCAAGAGGTGTCCCACAAATCGAGGTCACTTTCGTCTTGGACGCCAACGGAATCTTGAAGGTCAGTGCCACCGATAAGGGTACCGGAAAGAGTGAAGAAATCACCATCACCAACGACAAGGGTAGATTATCCAAGGAAGAAATCGAGAGAATGGTTGAAGAAGCTGAGAAATTCAAAGAAGAAGATGAAGCCATTAGAGAAAGAATCTTGGCCAAGAACTCGTTCGAAAACTTGGTCTCTCAATTGAAGTCCCTGGATTGGTTAGACAAGCTCAAGGAAGAAGACAAAGAATCCTTGAATGATGCTCTTGAAGAGGCCAGTGAATGGTTAGAAGACAACGAAGAAGCCACTGCCGCCGAATTCAACGAGCAAAAGGACAAATTGACCGCTGTATCTAACAAGATCATGCAATCTTTGTACGGTCAACAAGGAGCTCCAGGTGGTGAAGCCGCTCCAGAGTCCGATGACGACGACGAAGATTTCGACTACGACTACGACCATGACGAGTTGTAAGTCTGATGTCTTTGCTTATATATATCCGAAATCTAATAATTAAGTTTAATCTAGCAATTGCTTTCATTATAAAGAGTCTTAAAATTCATTATTGTATATAATCATCCAAGCAGGTTGACTAAGTCGTCGACCAATTCTTCGGTCAATTCGTCGTACCCACTCAGTTTACGTACTAATCTCTCGTAGTCGTGGATTCTGTTCTTGGACACTCTGTGGCCACCTTGGTTGACCAATTCTCCAATCAATTTCTTACGTTTGAATTGTTTGATACTCAACTTCAAGAGTAATTGGATATGACTTTGGGTAGTGTTCTCGTTTGATGTGTCTTCATCGTTCTGTTCCAGTTGTTGAACGAGTTTCAGCAACTGTAAAGATTGACTCTTCTCCAAAGTGCGGAAATATTGTCTTTGTAATTCAAATTGTTCATGTTCCATAATAGACATCTCTTCTTTCAATTTCAGTTCACCGTTTCCTATTTGATTGCTGATGTTATCGGAACCAAAGAGTTCTTTCAGTTTTTGATTCACTTGTTCTGATACTTCTACAACGTCATTCTCAAGATTCTCGTAGATCTTCAGACTATGTTTGTATTCATCGTCTTTCTCATTCAACTGATCATAGAGAGAATCTCCTAATGACAGTACTAATTGAGGGATCTTATCTTGGAAACTAGTCAACGCACCACGAGATCCCAAAATATCAGAAGTATCCACCGACTCTTCTTCATGACGATGTTGTGGTAATGAAGTTTCATGAATCTCAGACATGCTCATCTTGCTCAACTCTCCAGGAGTAGCAATTCCTTCAAGGAAGATATTCTCTTTATCTTCATCAATTCCAGAGATATCGTTATGAGTGGTGTCTTCTTCATCGTCTGCGTCTTCGTCGTGATGTTGTAACAGGCTGATATCCATCTCATCGTCCGGATTCATTTGCTGTTGACTCATATGAATCAACATATCCCTACAACTGATCCCGTCGGCATTTCTGATATCGAGATTAGCACCTTTCAGAATTAACAGCTTGAAGAAATCTTTGTTCTTCAGTACAGTACAAAGGTGTAATGGGGTATCTCCGTGCAGATCTTGGTGACAAAGTAAGATCTTCAATAAACTTTGGCCGTTTTGATCTGGCATTTTCTCGGCAAAATCAAAGATCACATCGAGATAATACTTCAGAACTACAGGATCCAAAGCAGTGTCCATCAAGTAATGCAAAGGAACACGGCCACGCATATCTGGTATTACAAGCAGCATCTTCAAGTTCTCCAACAACAATGGGAAGTTCATCAGATCGTACGAGTTTCTGCAATGGATCATCTTGGAAAGACAGTTCATTCCATCGTTGTTGGCAGTCAAAGGATTCAGATTATTGAGGTTCATTAAGCACTCGACCAAAGGCAATTTCAGTAATGACAGGGCCCAATGCAACAGAGTATTACCATCATCATCAATAGCTCCATTGACCTTGTATTGGTTGGATTCAAATAAGAATTTAGGAACCTCGGCATCACTTCCAGCTTTGAAATGTTCCAAGATTTGTAACCTGTACAATTCTTGGACCTCTTCATCGCCAAAGACGTGATCTTGAGGCAGCTGCTGTTGCTGGTTGCTCATCATAGGAGGTGAAATTAAAGAGTTGTTCGATAACACTGACAGTTCACTGTTCCTGCGTTCTTCAGCACCAGAGAAAAGATTGGCAGACGATACCGAATCTTGAGAGCTTGTTGGTTGGTGTTGAGGCAATTGATGCTGCAGAACCAGCTGCAGTTGCAGAAGCAGCATCTGATGCGAATGGAACTGAGGAGGGAGTTGTTGGCTGTAGAATGGGGAAGCATTAGCTCCACCTACAGCTGGGGCAGTACCTGGTGGGAAATAGAATGGTGACGGCAGGAAAACTGGCATAAAAGGTGGTTGTTGTTGCATATGAGGAGGCATATGTTGTTGGTGTGGCATCATACCTCCATCTGGCAGGAAATTCAAATTCTTAACACCTTTCTTCAGCTTAGAAGTGGTCTTCTTCTTATCAGATTTCTGCAACTTAGTGGGTGAAGGATTAATATCGTTATCGATACCCAAATTTCTTCCTGGTTTCCCCTTCCTTTTAAAAGGAGTCAGAGTCAACTCTGAAGATTCGGTATATAGCAATGGAGCGATCTCTTTACCAATTCCATATTCGGTTCCCAAATTTCTCAGTAAATCAAGAGGGATCCAAGTTCCTTGGAATCTACCGAACCCTCCTTGGACTTTCTCATGAGTATGCTTTTGAACTTGTCTTTCTAAGATCTTGGTACGTTTGTTCTTTGGGAAGTTGGCAATACGTAAGATCTGGGTAGCATTAATCCAATCATCCGAACAACGTCTCATCAATGGGATGCCATTGATCACACTTTCAAATACATCGGTCTAGAATCTGCTGTTAGTATATGGAAAGAGTTTCCTAATTGGGAAATTAACGCGTCGTTTTTTTTGATTTTTCGCTCCAAGGGCGGGTAAGAGCGAGGGCAATTGGCAGGGGGAGTAGGGGGGAGTAGAGGAGAGTAGAGAGGGAAGGAAAGGTAGGATAGACTGTAAGAGAAGACTACCAGACAACCAAGTAACTCAAACAAACTCATCCCTCCACTCATATCCAACTCAACCTCCCATTCATCAAGCGCCATCACACGAAATCCTCATACCACCCCTCCCAGTCCATTGCCTCACCACACGTCTACCTATCTGCTGATTTTGAGCCTTATCCGCGGCAACATATCAATAAAGACACAATGATCTGACCGCCAGTATCAACGACCCGAATTCAAAACACTTACATTGCAATACGTTGCTATATACACCTGATCTTCAAGAACCATCTCCAAGTGAACTTTCTTAACCAATTGTCAACCTATCAATCAAAAAACTGATATCCCAATTGATAGAGTTATATAAAGAGAAAGGAATTTTTAGAGGAAGCAAAAAAATTTTTTTGTTATAAGGGAACAAACCGATAAAAGGGGGCGTGTAGGTCGTGTACGTAGGGCAGTTACCTAAAGGGGAAAATTAATTCATTTACTGACGCGTGTAATTAAGGGAAGTGTGGGATAGAGTGCGGGCGGCCAATAACGGAGGAATATGCAGATTGGATTGGATAAACTGGTTGTGGGATTGTTTCTGCTACTGTTTCTGCTACTGTTTCTGCTACTGTTTCTGCTACTGTTTCTTCTGCTTCCGTTTCTAGTTCCTTTTCTGCCACCGTTCCTGCTACCGTTTCTACTTCCTTTTCTACTGCTGTTTCTAGGCTTACTTTTCCACTGCTTTACTACGCTTACTTTTCTACTGCTTTATCATAACTAATAAATATTCTCTATACGAAATCGTCCCAGCGATCTCACATCATCATAAAATCATCATCATCTTGTTCTCCAGGTTTCATAAAGAATGACATATCTACATCCATCTCATTCTTAATGAAATTCTTACCCAAATTACCAATGATATCTGTAGTCCTACTAATCTTTGTCGTATCTGATTGGCTCTGATCTAATGCCAGTTTTGGCTGTTTTTTCCTACCTACTTTCTTCTTCGGTTTGGACACCGTCGTGGTCATTGCAGGTTGGATTGAAGGCTCAAATGACATAAATGGATCCTGTGTACCTTGGAAGAGATCCATTTGGATCCCATAACATACACAATTACCTACCTCTCCATAACATACTGAACATGTAGCTGGGTTTTTACTGACATCTGTTCCTGTAATGGCTTGTTTCTTAATATTTTGCAGTCTTCTTAACATCAACAGATCTGCCACCGAACTATCACCTAAAGCCAGTGCAGACATAGCCAGAGTCAGACTCAGCATCACACCATTGATCTCACTATCAAGCAGACTTGAAGATTTAGATCTCTCTAATACCAAATTTCTCACACTTGTTTGACGTCTTTCGATGTCCAGCAAATCAATAAATTTGGTCGAATCAACAGCCGGAGTTGTAGAAGAGCCTTCCAGCAACATCAAATCTTGAGGCATCAAGGTATCCGCATTATAAAAACCTGCGTCATCCAATGAATTCCCATTAAGTCCAATCCCATTAAGAGGCATGATATTGTTATTACTGTAATATCCTGCATCGGAATTGAATCTCTTCATTCTCTTTGGCTTCAAAGTACTATAATTGATCTTAACTGGATCTATCGTACTAGACAGAATCTCATTTATGGTTCTTGTACGAGCAGGCAGAGGCAGAATTGGTTTGGATTCCACACCTTCAGGAAGTGATTGAAGAATCGGAATCACATCCAGTGACAGTGACAGCTGTGATTGAGATAGCAGTGACTCTTGCTGCAGTAATTGGTCCATCTTTTGCTTTCTTTCCAATTTCACCAATCTTAAAAGATTGATCTCCATATTTAACTTGTCTATAATTCTCTTCAAATTCTCATTCTCCTCTGTGGCATTTTGTAATTGTAATTTCAAATCAAATGTCTCATTGCCTGTAGAAGCCGGCTTGGATTTCTTTTTAGTTGGATCTCTCAGTTTCTTAAGTTTCTGTCCAGAGGACGTCTTCTTCTGCTCATTTTCATCCATATTAATATCTTCAAGTGAAGTGGTAGATTGTTCTAACTTAACAGCAACTCCAGATTCCGGATGGGCCACAGCAACAGTACTAGTATCACTAGACACACTGCTAGCAACACTAGCAGTTACAGCAGATTGACTCTTAGAATCAGCCCCGGTACTAACTTTAGATGCATTATTAGCCTTGATTGTCGTATGAACAGTATCTCCAGTCTTACGGCCCGGACGAGGTCTTGGTGGTAACACCCACTGCTTAGAAGTATTAAGTCCGCCCTTGGTATTTTTCAGCGGTGGAGCGGGTAGAATCTTAGGAAGAAGAGGCAGTTGTTTTGGAGCTAATGGTTTCAACTGAGGACGGATTTGTCTGAACTGGCTAGCTGTAGAAGGTTGTGGTTGAATCTTAGTGGCATTAACAGAATCCACAACCCCATTCTTCTCCGTTCCTTGTTGTCCCTGTTGATCCCGAGGCTGGGATTGACCCAAATTGGGTAGCCCATCGGTAGCCGTGCTGGTCTTGTCCAATCTCAGATCACTGGGCTCGGACATATTGAACAGCTTTGCTTGATCTTCAGTTGGGTTTATATTTTGATTTATTGATCACGTTAGTCGATTATCGCTTTACCGCCAATACCAGTTAATTATGAAGGTGGTTGCAAAAAACGAAATGAGTTGCAACGGGGAAAAATTTTCTAGAACAGTGGTGAGCAATTTACTATTTTGGGTGACTAGTAACTGGGGAAGGAACAAGGGAGGAACAAGGGGGAGCCATGAGAGGAATGAGAGAAGGAGAGGGGGACAAGCCTAGAGATAATGAAGGGATGGACGAGAAAGACGAGGAGTCCTGCCTATTCGAATCTTTAATCTTTACATTATTCTTAAATGTTTATTGTCTGTCATTACTCTGTCATTACCTTCCTATCAATTCTTCTCCCCTTTGATATATCTTTGTAGCAATTTACGAATTATCATCAAATCATAACCGCGTCTTAATTGTTTACAAAAATATAAGGAATATTTAAGGACAGTATTTAAATAGTGAGAAGAGCTACAAGTACACGCGAACAACAATCAGGGGATATTGAACATCACACCGATACTAATCAATATCACAACTATTATCACAACCAGTATCACCATCAGTATCATCCGCCTTAAGAATATCATCAGCTTATCTGTACATCACATCTTCACCGCCATGTCAAGCTCTTCATCCTCTGTTAAACAGAGACAACTCAAACATTTGAACTCTCAATTTCAAACATTACAAACAAATCTCACAAATTTGGAATCATTATTGAAAATCACTAAACTTCAAGCTGATTCGATCAGAAAACTCGGTCTCATACATGGTTCTTTGTAAGTAATCAGTCACCCTACCATAACTCACACATCATTTTCCTCCCATACTAACCCTCGCTTAGATTCATGTCCGCTCATAAAGTTTTCTATGACCAAGAAACCAGTGCAAACGATGAAGAATTTTCAAACACTCATTTACCAAGTATGGGATCCCAGACTCATACCAGTGACCATGATATTGCCGATAGCAGTAGCTTTGTGATGCTGGACGACGAATAATCCCACTCAACGACCCTAATGACCTCATCTCATACCCTTCTGTATACTAATAATAATACACTGCTGATATTTATTACTATTTATGGTAATTTCCTTTCTAAGTATTCAACATTTTTATAGGGAAAAATTTTTCCACTAATCAACGCTTTTAAATGGGTTAGCGCTATTAAGCAGAGATTGATTGATCAAGTGCAACGATGTTGGGAGTATTTAGACAATCTCTTGTATCCTATGGAGGATTATTATGGTAAGTGAGGGCACACTTAAACAGATTCACGAAAAAAATCACCAGATTACTAACTCCTTATTAGGAAGAGACCTTGGCGTATGTCAAGACCACAAAAATATAGATTGAGAAAGAGAATGCAACTTGTTGATTCAAATATCGAAGCTTTATATACGGGATTACAGTCCAAAGGTTTGCAAGTCGAGCTGGTGGATAAGTTGATGTTCGATTTCCCAAAAGAAAATGAAATGAAACCAAAGGACAAGTACACCGTCTTCAATAGAACCTCTAAGAACTATAGAAAAGGTGTTCATTTGGTTCCAAAATGGACCAAGAAATCTTTCAGATCCAACCCAGACTACTTCTGATCGTTACGAAATCCATGTCATGTATATAAGAAACACTGAATATATTATTAAGTATACAAAGAAACCCCCAAGTAAAAAGCAAACGCCTAATTTTGTAATATCAAATGCGATCCCAGATAAATTGTGATACGAAATAGCCTTGATACTGATCATCCACTACTAAATGATTGGATTTATCTTCGATCTTATTCGTAATCACTATCTTATCTGGTTTGTTCTCCAGAGGGTCATGCATCTCTATCTTAATTCCCATTCTACGGAACAATTTCAACTTCAATACGATCGAATCAAAGTTGTCCATCAAGTCATCGTCAATTACCTTATTCTGTTGGTTCACCAAATCAGTATATGTGTTACTAAGACTCATTAAATTAGAGTTCAATTTATGAAGAGAGTACTCTAAATCGGTCAAACTTTTCAGCATCTCAAACTTCCCTGTCTCCAACTCCAGTATCTGTCTTTGTACCTCTAATCGTGGCTCACTTTGCTCACTTTGACTTATTTGTTGTTGTAAATCCTGATACTTCCTCGTCAACGATTTCAAGTCCTCCTTCAACTCGTCTACTTTATCCAGGCGCTTATTCTCCAAGGCCTCCAAATTCTCCTTGATACGTTGTAACAGTTCGAGATCCGGCTCGATCTGAAAGTTATCAAGTGTCGACCTGATCATCGAGATACGATCCTCTGGTAAATTCGACATCTTCTCAATTCTCACTCGTCTTTAATCAACCTCTTCAGATCTTTTGATATGTAAACAAAAGAGCGCTATAGCACTGAGCTTTATAGTACTGAGCGTTATATTGATTTTATTGACACGTGAAATCTGTCAATTTTTCAAATCCCAAGAGAAAAAATATTTCGATCGCTGTTTGAGAATGGGCTGTTTAGACGAGGTTAGTGATTGGTGTAGGTAGATCTTGTGCTTGATTCTTAAGAATGAATAACGCTCCTACTATTCCAGCTGCTGGAAGAGAAACCACTAAAGGGTTGCCGGTATGGATGTTGACACCGAAAGAGGAGAAGGAGGTGTTTGAAAATTGGAAGAAAAACACTTGGAAGAAGTGCGATGAGGATGTTAAGGGTAAGTGGAAGTAGAGAAGTGGTTTAGCGAAGACCGAGCCCAGACTTAATGAGTTGATTACTAACTTTTTAGCCTTTGCCCAATGTGGTAAACAACATGGATACGCCGTATGGTGGAACTGTAGAGATTTGAACAAAAAAATGAAGAATTGTATCACGTCTTATCAAAAGACCGAATTCGTCGATATCGAGAGAGATGCATACATTCAAGAGAAGATCAAAAGATTAGAGCTGGAAGCCAAAAAGAAATAGAAGTCCAGACTATGAATTAATGACAAATTTTACCTGGTCAATTTCCGTAATAGTGACCAGTCTACCATGTACATACATAATAAATAACTAGTCCTGCGTTTTATGTAACCACTTCCCCACTATCTATTGATCATGTGCACTTAGTTGCACCTAATTGCAACTGTGTGTCACTGTGTGTCACTGTGTGCGTGCAGTCGCCCCCTTAAGATCGATCCATCTTACCTCATCCTTACATAATAATTCCACTTAGTTTGAAGGAGGGGAATGTAAAAAAAGAAACTGCGCACTGCTTATAATTGCTTTTTGCGATGACCTTAATGTAAATAGTGGAGGGGCGGTGGATAAGCTGAGGGAGTGTAGTTGTGGACTCCGGGGTTTTGGGGTACCCCACATCCAATTGTGATTCCTATATAAATAGCGCCACCTTTGGAGAGTTTCAAACATATTTTGATTCACCAATCAACAAATTTTGAATTACAACATGTCTTCTTTCATCGATCGCTGGATTTCCAGAATGACTGATCATCAGTCACACAACTCAAGACCTTCAAACACGTCTTCATATCATACTGTTCAAGCCAGAAACTCAGGTCCAACACCTGTTTATCTGAGGAGATCTTCCACTACGGGAACTGTCATGCCAGCTCCTAACCTTCTCAACACCCCTTTGTCTTATTATATGCAGAACGAGGAGGTTGTAATTCCTACGGCTGACCGTAAGGGCTCTGTAAGCTCTACTATGAGTAACGAGAGTGAGTGAGATGACGATTAACGATTATTTTCATGGAGTTGGATATATAGCTAAATAAACCATAAGTATCTTTATTTGAGTGTAGCGTTATATGATATTTCCTATTTGGGTATCCCGATTAATTGGGGGTTAGCATAGCATAGTTTTGCATAGTAGAGATTTTGGAGGGTGTGATGTCGGTGAGAGGCAGGAGTGAGTTCAAGGAGGAAGAGATGGAAGATAATTAGGTGTTACTTTCTTGAGTTAACTAACCCAATATGTCCATCTTTTGTTTTATATATAATATATCTCATTAGTTTAGTACTGAAATCACCAAAATGAAATTCACTAAATGGGGGATAATATCATTTATTCTCATCTCTTCAGTTGTGTCGACTATATCAGAATCCAATTATACTCTTTTACTTGAGCTGGTATCATTATGTGCAATTAGCTATTGTATGAAATACGGCAAATTGGGGGAAGGATCTTTAGATGAGCTGTGTCCCTTGACAATATGTAATGAGAGACCAGATATCACCGTATTGGAGATATTTGGGTCCTCTGAAAGTGAAAGCAGAGCTTCTGGATATATAGCCATTGATCAAAAGACAGAAACAATCTTTGTTATCTTTAGAGGCACTCAAACCAACACTAATTGGATAACTGATATTCAAATAACCCCTCTGAAATATACCCCTCAAATATATGAATTAGGATATTCTTCCGAAGAACATTCATGGGATTGCAAGAACTGTAAAGTTCATAAAGGTTTTCAAGAGAGCACATCTCTGTTCATGAAACAGTCTTTCCAATCTGTTATCTCCTTGAAACTGAAATACCCCCATTATCAATTAATTATCAGTGGACATTCTTTGGGAGGAGCCATCCTGGAATTGGTTGCAATAGAGTGTTCATTGATGAAATGGAATCCAATTGTAATCACATTTGGACAACCAAAAGTTGCTCTGACCACAGAAATGGCTACTAAGCTGGATGAATTATTGGGCTTAAATGCTTTTTACAGAGTCGATCATAAAAGTGATGATATTCCAAAGTTACCCCCAACCTACCACCATTCTGGGGTGTGTTTCTATATAAATAAAAGAGAACTACCTCATCATCTGGAAGACATTGAGATAATTTCTCATACAAGCAAAATGACTCCAACACTCCACATATCTTCCACTTCGGATATTCGGAAATTCTTCCTCAAAGAGCATGCGGAATATCTCATAAAAGTCCCAGGATGCAAATAAAAATTAAGCGCTGACGCCCCCTTTTTTATTAATTAATTAATTAAAATTTATATCAAACCCCAATAAAATGAGTCAAGACAACGGAATCCCTTGGTCAAACGTTTTGACACCTTACTTAGGATCTCTCCAAGTGTATTATGATGTTTTAACCAAATACTTATCTAATTTGAATTGGGTTCTCGAACAAGATCCACTCAAGGCGGGCATTTTAAGCGCCCTCTTAATGAGAATTTATATCACAACTGTGAGGCCATTTACAAATTTCAATAGGATGTTGAATTCCCCAGGGTATACATATCCATTGAGGGTGAGTAAAGCATGATATGGTTAACATGAATAATACTAACTCAACAGGGAATTCAATTTTTATGTCAAAATCCAAAATTATGGAGCTCCTTCCAAGTTATACCGCCTCATTTTGCAATCTCCGTTGTTGTATATAGCTGCTGCTGGTCAATGGTATTTCCAATGCAATTCATTATACTGACATTACTAGGAGGACCTGTTGGGATTGTTGCTTCGGTACTTTCTACTATTCAACAATGTCATTATTACTCGAATTTCATCACCACCAATTTATTGATGCCCGAGAAACTTGATCAAGTCTTTGATTCTGTAGTAATGACGAGACATAATGAAGTTGTCTTGAGGGGTAAATTAAGAAGAATTACACCAGTTCCGTTCGTGTCTCGATTTAGAAGATTCATGTGGTCGCTCCCAATAAAGTTATGTCTTTACCCACTGCATATCCTGAAGATGTTGATCCCGACTCTTTACAATTTCATCCCAGTGATTGGACCCTTGATAGTTTCCATGAGCAATGCCTCAGCCATCGGAATGAGATACCAATCTCGATACTTCAAATTGAAAAATATAAAGCCTGAGCACGTTCAAATGTTGAATAAGAAGAGAATGGGTCATTTTGCTGCGTTTGGGTTCATTGCGTCTTTATTAGAACTGACACCAGTCATCGGATTCATCTTCATGATATCCAATACCATTGGAGCAGCTTTATGGTGTTTGGATTTAGAGGATCAAATACAAGATACGGGCTACAATACTAATGATAGAATAGATTCTATTAGAGGTCTAATAACGGTATTAGTATAAGTATAAAGAGTCGACACAACCGAAACCGGCAGCAACACCACCTTCATTACTACTACTGAATTTAGATCTGAGCAACCATCCAGCTTCGGTGTTCTCTACAATCTCACCAGTCTTTTCATTGAACAAGATGGTTCCGAAAATACCCAATTCACTGATGATATTCTCCTCATATATCTTGCCCTCTCTTATGATCTTGTTGGCAAAACTTGGAGGGGTAATCAACTCCATCAAAATGTATCCAGCCCATTCTTCAGCCGGTAATTTCTCAAGGAATCCTGGAATGTTCTCTTTATATATATTATTACCACCTCCCTCTCTTTGAGGTTTCAATACAAAATCTTGTGGTCTCTTCTGAATCAATTCCTTCAGTTTCTTTCCTTCTTCAGAATCGTCCAATGGATAAATCTTAACAAAAGTATCTAACAAAGTAGTCAACTCGGATTGAGATAAGTCTGGAACAAATTTAGAGATCTCTTCTTCAATAGTGAGGATTTGTTGAATCTTCTTGGCGCCTGATAATTGAGTGAGCAAAGTTGGACATTTGATCAGCAGAGTAGTCTCCAAAGTGGTTCTCAGCTCCCAACAGGATTCGTTAACATAATCGGTAGGAGCGTAAGCAGAACGGTAATAAACAACGGCAACTTCGTCTCCTGTCAGCTTGATAGTCAATTTTCTGGAAGATTTATCAATCTCAGTATGAGTCAAGATCTGTTCAAGAGTCAATCTGACAGATTTAATACCATATTTCTCGATCAATTCATACTCTAAAGCACGTTGATCGAAACAATTTCTTTCCTTAGGTTGGACTACCATCAAAACGATGGTTTCAGTAGATTCTGAATACAGTTTGACACCTTGAGCCAAACCTTGAGCTAAACCAACAGTGGATTTAGAGACTGGAATCTCCCCATCCAGGTAATACAGCCCCAGTTTCTCACTATAATCTCCCTTCTTATTTAAGTAGTCATGTAATTGACCAACCTTTGGTGATAAGCCTCCAAAAGATACACTGACAGTATTGAACTCGATCTGTTTGATAGATCCAGTGGTAGAATCGTACATGTAATCATTTCTGAACAACCCCAAAGAAAGGTCCTGGACAATGCCAACCTCAGCTGCCTTAGTGTAACACTCGTATAACTTGCCGGTGAAGTCTGGGTCGAATTTCAGCAATTGTTCGGAAATATCAACTAACCACTTCTTATTACAAACCACGTTCAGATACAACTTATTGAAGTTCTTTTGTACCTCTATAGCCTTATCGAATTGCAGCTTTGGGAACGGAGTAGGAAACAAGGTCACTGGGGCGTGGATCAGAGAGTGAGGCTCAAAGCCAGGAGGGTACATAGTCAACCCATTGGCCAAAGCCCAATTGAGTAAATTCTCGACCAAGAGGTCTTGCTGAGAGTCAGATAACTCTGGGAAAGGTCTGTGTTGTGTCATTATCTGGTTATCAATGTATGGAATCAGATATCACTCAGCAACTTGGTCTTCAGATGGCTCTTTTTTTTCGCTCTATCAAGGGAAAAATAGTGCTGGTATCCGTTATCAATAATGTTAGTAATTAGCCGAGATTTGTACGACAAAATACTGGAAATTGCGCGAGTGTGGAAGGGATACAGAGATGTGTTTTTGATATTTTGCTCTGATGTACTCTGAAAACTCTGAATAGTTACTCTGATATGCTCTGAACATGGTGTTTATTTGCTCTCAATATTTGCTCTCAATATTAGCTGAGATACCCGCTTAGTACTTCGCTCTCACTCTGCTTATAATCTAAATCCGAATTCTCATCCCTCATAAAAAATTACTAATCCGCCGGTTCTACCGCCGAATCTATTCCTTCGGCATTTCCCCATAATTCCTCTCGTGCAATAATCTTGCAGAGCCTAGTTTGAAGATCATTTTAAAGTACGATCTTGACCCCTCCTGCTCTCGGCGTCGACTGTCATACAAAGACTCTATGCAGTCTTTTTTTCCTAACCTGTCTAATTCCTTTACGGCGTTAAAGAAAACTAGCATAGAATGCGTCAAAGCGCACTAACATCGAGCATATTACAGATTTTAAACTAGTTGTCTTAGTTAACAATGCCACTTACTGCTGCAACTCTTGCAGGAACAGGTTGACATCAGAGGTTTAACGGTAGAAAGGCATTCCAGAAAACATTTTGAATTGTTGAGAATGGTAGGGCATTTTCAAGGGAATTCGCGGTAATTTTAAGGGGCTTATAGAGGAGATTCTCTACCCAAGTTTCACTCACTTCCATTAGCTCATATTCACTATCTACACTCATGTTCACTCTTATCAACCTCAAAATATCGATATTGATACTCTCCATTCTCACAGTGACCACCTCCTGACATCTCGTCAGTCCACCCCTGCTCTTCCTATTCTCCTCCTCCATTTTCTCCCTCTAGCTCATCGCCCCCTCGAGGTCCCAATTAAGCTTTCTCCTAGGAAAAAAAGAAACGCATCTCTTTCTTTCGTTAAAAGAAACTGTACCCGACATTAAGAAGCATTCAGTGCATAACACCGTGAAGATAAAGAGGGGACCGCGATAACATGATATGGAGAAGGGCGGGATCGGGGGATATTGTTTCTTTTTTTTCTCGGCGTTTTCCAGTTGTATTGTCTGTCTTTTGCTTCTTTATAAATACTTGGGGAGATCTCGAGATGGTTCCAAAACCCCCTTTGGAAATATTTGAAATTTTATGAAAAAATGTCAGCAATGATGTCAACCGAGAAATCCTCGGGTTCATCCGAGTACAAGTCAAATCCAGACATTGACTCACAAACTAGACTCGATCTGGGCTCTGTTCTGAATTATGAGAAAACTTCAAAGGCTAAGGAATTCTTTGATTCTTTCAAGAGAATGGACTTGAACGACCTGTCATTAGACCCAAATATGACTGAAGAGGAGAAAATAAAGTGGATTACTCTGAACAATCCAATTGCCAAAAGTTTGAGATCAAGACATATCAAATGTATGGCCTTGTCTACTGGTATTGGTACTGGTCTTATGATTAACTCTGGAAAATGTCTTAGATATGGTGGTTTCGGTGGTCTTATGATTGGATTTATTGTCGTTGCCTGTTTTGTCTTGACTACATGTCAAGCTCTTGGTGAATTGACAATTGCATTTGAGGCCAGAGGTGGTTTCATCGAATTCTTCCCTCGTATGATCGATGAGAGTGTAGGATTCCTGATCTCTTACAACTATGCAATGAATTGGTTGATCGTTCTTCCTTTGGAATTGACTGGTGCCGCTTTGACCACTAAATTTTGGGATCCAAATGGACATTATAGTTCAGACGCCTGGGTAGCCATTTTCTATTCTTTCATTGTTTTTATCAACTGTTTCCCAGCTGGATACGCTGAAGCTGAGTTCTTCTTCTCGCTTGTTAAATTGACTGCTTTATTAGGTTTCATGATCCTTGGTATAATCATCAATACCGGTGGTGTTCCAGGTGTCGATTATATGGGAGCTAAGTATTTGTACAACCCAGGTTCGTTCCCATATGCCTTCAAAGGTGTTTGTACTGTGTTCGTTTCTGCTGCCTTCAGTTACGCTGGTGTCGAATTATCTGGTTTGGCCGCAGCTGAATCCAATAACCCAAAGAAATCTTACCCAAGAGCCTTGAAATTGATTTTCTACAGACTTGCCATCTTCTACTGTACCTCTTTGGTATTGATTGGTTTGTTAGTTCCTTACAATGATGAGGGATTGTACAACGGAGTTTCCAGTGCTACTTCTCCTTTCGTTTTGGCCATTAAGGAAGCCGGTATTAAGGGTCTTCCAAGTGTCTTCAATGCTGTTATTATGTTAGCTGTTTTGTCTGTTGGTAATGCATCCGTCTTTGGTTGTTCAAGAACTTTATGTTCTTTAGCTGCTCAAGGACAAGCTCCAAAGATCTTGGCTTACATCGACAGAAGAGGTCGTCCACTTGTAGCTGTTCTGTGTACTCTTATCTTTGGTTTATTAGGTTTCATTGCCGCTAGTCCTAAGGAAGAGATTGTATTTGACTGGTTAATTTCGATCTCTGGTTTATCTACTATCTTCACCTGGACTGCAATCAACTTCTCCCATATTAGATTCAGAAGAGCTTTGAAACTGCAAGGACGTTCTACAGACGAGTTATTCTACGTTGCCCAGTTCGGTATTTGGGGATCTTGGATCGGTGTCATCGGTAACATCTTGGTTTTGATCGGAGAATTCTGGATCTCCGTCTGGCCAATTGGATCCGAACCAAATGCCAACACTTTCTTCCAAAACTATTTGTGTGCTCCTGTCGTTTTGGCCTTCTATATTGGACACAAACTTTGGACGAGAAATTTCAAGTTATTTATTAGAGCTAAAGATATTGATATCGATTCTAGAAGAAGAGATTACGATATGGAATTGATCAAGCAAGAGATCGAAGAAGAGAAGAAGTATATTGCATCTAAACCATGGTATTATAGGTTGTATAAGTTTTTGTTTTAAGCTAGAGGTTGACTGTATAATGTTAATGAGAAATGTTAAGTGATTTAGAAGTAGGTAAATTAAATCTTTAGACCTTTGGTTGTTGTTTAAAGCTGAGCTGACTTCTTGGATCGCCCCCTTTGCTCCCCCTCTAACCCCCTTTGGACCCCTTCCTTTTTCCCAGCGCTCACCCCTCAGAGCTCCCCCAGAGCTCCTCCTTTTCCCCTTTCCTCTACACTGGTCGTGCACGACCAGTAAAAATTTTCAGCTCATCGCCGCCCTAATCCTAAAGAAAATTCTAGCATTAATCAGCAGATTAACGCCAATTAGATCTTAATGAAGAGGGAAGACGAAGTGACTGAAAGCAGCATTGCCAAAAAACTGAGATTAGACACAATGGCTGAGGAAGAGCATAAGAAGGAAGAGCTTTTTGAATCCGTCGGAGAACAAGCCCAAGCTGTAGATGATGAGCAAGGAGGCGAATTTGTCGATGGAATGAGAAACACCGGAGCCGCCGATGTCGAAGGTCATCCAGTACAAGAAATCCAGTCTTTATGTATGAACTGTCATGAAACTGGAATCACTCGTTTGTTATTGACCACCATCCCATATTTCAGTCAAGTGGTACTTATGTCTTTTGAGTGTCCTCATTGTGGCTTCAAGAACTCTGAGTTACAACCGGCAGCACTGATTCAAGAGAAGGGATCTAAACATATTTTGAAGATTGAGGAGAGAAAGGATTTCAATAGACAAGTTGTCAAGTTCGAGACTGCCTCGTGTAGCTTCCCTGAGTTGGAGATTGAGATCCCTCCAAAGAGAGGTCAATTAACTACTGTAGAAGGGTTGTTAACTGAGATGATTGATGATTTGGAATCTGATCAAGAGCTGAGAAAGAGTGTACAACCTGAGATTTATGAGAAAATTGATGCTTTCATCAAGAAAGTTAGAGCTACTATTGCTTGTGAGGAAGGAGGTGTTCTCCCATTGACTTTAACTGTAGATGATCCATCAGGAAACTCTTGGATTGGATATGTACCAGGGGAACCTGCTCATAAATGGGCCAGTATCGAGTATAACAGAACTCCTGATCAGAATGTATTTTTGGGATTAGTTTCTGAGGATCAAGTTGCTCAAGATCGTCAACTGGCAGCAGCCGCAGCATCCGCAGCAGTCGAAAACTCCGCTCCTGCCACTACTACTGTCCCAGAGACCCGTAATCCTTCATCTACCGGATTCATTTCTGACCAAACTGACATTGAAAACTTTGAGAATGAAGTGCAAACTTTCGCTGCTCATTGTTCCTCTTGTTACGCCCCATGTAACACCCATATGAAGGTTGTTAACATTCCTCATTTCAAAGATGTCATTATTATGAACACCTCATGTGAAAAATGTGGTTATAAATCCAATGAGGTCAAGACTGGAGGTGAAATCCCAGATAAGGGACGTAGAGTCACTTTGTTAATGGACGATAAGGAAGATTTGGCCAGAGATATCTTGAAATCCGAGACTTGTGGTCTTACTGTTCCTGAATTGAATTTGGATTTGACTCCAGGTACTTTGGGTGGTCGTTTCACTACAGTTGAAGGTTTATTACGTCAAGTATATGATGAGTTACACAGTAGAGTCTTCACCCAGACATCAGATTCCATGGATGATGCTACTAAACTGAACTGGGAGTCATTCTTCTCCAAGTTACAATCTGCTATTGATGGAGAGGTCAAGTTTACTATTATTATGGAAGACCCATTGGCAGCTTCGTATATTCAGAATGTATATGCTCCCGATGATGATCCAAATATGAAGATTGAAGAATTCGAGAGAACTCAAGAGCAAAATGAAGATTTGGGATTAGTTGGAATGGTTACTGAGAATTATGAACTGCTGAATTGAGGGATAATTATATTTATGTAAGTAGATGTATATAATTGAAGTTGATTAGAGTGGATAAGTGGATAGTAGAGACGTAGATAAGTGAGTAGAGAAGTGATTGGAGAAGAGGAGGAGAGGAGATTGGGAGTGGTGAGTGCTTAGAGAAGGTACAGGGGGGTTAGAGAGGGGGGTTAGAAAGGGGGGTTAGGGGGCTAGATGGTCATGAGTCCACGGGAAGGAATAGAAAGCACCCACAGAAGACCATTACCCCCAGAATAAACACAATACAACGTATTCTACTCAAAATCATAATACTATTCTATAATATTATCAATAACCTATTTAAATATATTGTCAAATAGTTAAAGTCAACTCTTATCAAATCCAGTAATATTTGATGTAATAATCTCAGTCACCTATCTCCGTTTAGGTGAAGAAAGATCAACTGATAAAAGAGATCCAATCTCCGAGTCTCCAGATCCATTTAAACTATCATTACTGCTATTACCGAGTTTAGTGAATGGCAGTTTTGGCAGTTTCGGCAGTGGCAGAGACAGTTGCAGTGACAGTTGCAGTGACAGAGGAATCTCCATCAGCATACCTAATCCCGTCAAATTACGTTCCTCACTAATAGACCCATTAATTCCTCCACGACTTACAGAAATTGAAGATGAAGTGTTCGCAACAAATTTAGGACGATGATGTAAATCTTGATCCAAATCTGACATCTTCCTTGTATTGTATCGATCTCCAATGATCTCAGCTTCGTCAGAGAAGGGGTTAGTGATTTTATTATTATTGGAAGTAGTGCTGAAGGAGCCATATTTACGATTATTACTAAGAGAAGCAAGCGTTGCAGCCCGACCTCTCAGTTTAAGATCCTCATCATTTTTTAAATACTCAGAGATTACAATCATAGGAGCAGAACCATATGGGTCTTGAAGTTTGTCCTCTTCATTCTCAGGAGAAGGAGAAGTGGATGGAGAAAGAGATTCTTTTACTTCATTACCTTGAGAAGGCACAAGAAGTCCCTTCTTATACTTCCAGCGTATAATAACGGTCCTCAAAGTGTTATAAACCTTCTTCTCTTTCAAGGAACGGTCAACTTTATCCATGGCTACGTACCGTTTCATGAAATCATCCAAAGTCAAACACTTGTTCTCCTCAAAATGAGCATACAATGCAACTTTAAGTATTACAGAGGTGAATGGAATACCAGGATAGTTATGACTCTTGGCTTCCATGAGGATATCTTCTACTAAACGTTCGTATTTGAGTCTACGAACATGCACTTTCTTCGGGTCAATTTGATCCAAAGAATGGTTCATAGCTGGGAAATCCACAAAGACCGAATATGGATCATCATTTCCTTCCATAGTTGGGAACCATTTCAGTTTCAACTCTGGAATCGAAAACCGTCCATTATTATAGATCTTATAGGATAAAATACCATCCAAAGAACCTAAGAAACTATGTAAATCGGCAGGATCGATGTATCCGGTACCATTAGGATCGAATTTTAACCATGCCTGTTTGAATTTACGACGTTCACTCCGAGTAATGTACGAATGAGGATCAGAGGTGTGGTAAATATAACTAAAACTGTCCACGATCAACGAAACGAACATATTTAAGAAGATGAACATGGACAAGATATTCCAAGAGATGAATAAAAGGTACAGGTACGGTTTATTCCCGCAGTCGGAGTCATAATTGTCGGGATCTTTATAGCAATAAGGCAGAGAAACCGTGAAATCGTTCATGATGTAGTTCCAGGACTCTCCGAAACTCATCCGGAACAACAAGATCAATGCCTTGGTGACCGTACGTAAGTTGATATTATTAGAAGTGTTAGGACCGACTCTGGTGAGACCGAAGATCTGGTTCATGGCAATAGCATAGACCAAGAATAAGACGGCCCAAGTATATAATAACGAGATTATAGAGGGAATGGAGGCCAAAGCGTAACGTAACAACTGTTCCAATCGGTCAATCCGTGGGATGATCAACAATAATATACCTACAAGGAACAATTTGTTAATGTTAGCATAGGCAGTTTCTCTGGAGACGAAGAAGGAGATTACAGTAGTGATGAAAGCTCCAACGATGAGTGCAGCTGCTAATGAGTTCCATCTGGAGCTTGTCAAGTAAAGAGAAGGTCCCTTGGCAATGATAATCACTAGCAAGTGGACAAGGAACAAACTAGTGGTACAAAGGTAAAGAGAGTATCTAAAGATATCCATAGGGACGATCATTGGATACACTTCCAAAAGTAAAGCCAAAGTATGGAGGACGAAACAACAGTTGATAGACAATCTCCAGTATTTACTGTCCTTTGAGACCAAGCGATGGCAGAAAAGTTGGAGTTTCGAGAAAGAAGACTCGTCTCCTCTTTTAGAAGCTTTTACTTGTTTTAAGATCTTCTCTACTTCGTACCAAGAGGATTGTTCACTGGTACGATAAGCACTTCCAGTGTTCCTGGAGTAATTTTGAATGATCACCGACACAAATAACGTCAAGATGAACACAGTGGAGATGAAATTAAATAATACCACAAAGATTCCGTTGGCTGGAGATGCAAATAATGAAGGAACTGTACCTCTTCCCGTGGAATTCATGACATTTTGCAAAAGATCGACCCATCCTTCCAAAGAAATGATCTCGAATAACGATAAGAATGATCTTTTGAAAGTGTTGAACTCGAGAATCGGTTCTACGTACGAGTTGGGACTGACTATATCCCATTTAAATACGGTATTTACGAATTCTCCAGTACATTCTCCCTGTGTAGAGACCCCATCGAGACAATAACCCAAACGACCAGTGAAGAGATTCAACCCCCATACGGAAAATGGGAATAACAAGGTCAAAGAGATGGTGGAAGCACTCAAGATCTGCCAAAATCCAGCGATAATTGTATTTTGGAAAGTGGATTTGGCTCTCGAACTCAAAGTGAGTAACCTTAAAGCTCTTAACAGCTTGACACCATTGATGACACTGGTGAGAGAAGCTGTTCCATTGAGCTCAGTGATCACATTAAGCCACATGGAGATCAAGACAATCATGTCTATGATATTCCATGAGGAAGATAGGTAGGCGTTAGGGGTATATATAAGACCATCTGCGATGACTTTGATCACAAATTCGAGTGTGAACAATAAAGTACACGACATATCGATGTTGGTCAACCAATTCCAATTGGTATGGGAATTGAAGTCGTTCTTTTTACGGTACAAAGGAGTCGCATAGCAGGAGACCACCACCATAGCTACTGTGATGATGATCATGATGATGTTGAATGCGAAACTTACGTTTTTATGGGGGTTAATTCCATCGACTCTTACTCCCTTGGATGTAGGAACAATCCGTTGGCAAAGTCTTCTTAGACGATGGTTGGGTGGAAGCATGTAGAAAACTCTATTGAAATTTGGATGCAGATCCAAAAATTGCCGTTTCCTCTCTATGAGCTGGTCATCATCGTCGATCATTCCCCTGAAAGTGTTACCCAAATCGCTAGTCTCTTTGAATTTTTGGTAACTGTTGGTTTGCAGGTAGAATGGGTTGTCTTTGAAGCCTTGGTAGAGCCTCAGAAGACGGGAACGGAGTGTACGAGCACCTGGGACCTTCATAAGCATAGTCATATATACAGATTCGGGTTTATCTTGCTTTAAAGTCTTGGTGATCTCGGTGTCGGAGAAACCTTTGACTTTACCACTTAAAAGTAAGTACAAGATCTCAGCTTTTGAGTCGGCCCTTGGCTTACGGCCCGAGAGAAGTCGTTCTTTGAAATCTGCCAATATCCCTTGGTCAGCATGACTATTCAAATCATCTCTCAACTGCTGTAAATACTGGATGATCTGTTCCTTACGTTTTTGGACGTCAGGAATCGATAAATTCTCGGAAATGACAGCGATGAAAATGTTGAGGATGATCATATTGGAGAACATGAACCAGAAGATGAGATAGGCGGCCCCAAAGAACTGTTGACTCTTATTCCGAGCGTACTGTTGTACTGAGTACAACGTGGAACTCCAATTCTCCGTCGAGGTGATGGAATAAAGCGAAATGAATGAGTTCGGGAGGTTGTACATACTGAACTCGTTATCAGCGAGCTCATCTGAGGTAATAGTGCCCTCAAAGAATCTCGACATGATGATGCTGGTGAGGAAGAGACATATGAAGTAGAATAAGGACAAATCGAATATAGTCTGTACATGTCCAAGTACGGAGTACCAGATACGACGGATGTATCCGATGCTCACAACGACTCTATACCATCTGGCTATCTGGAAGAAAGAAAGCCACAGGTATCCACGACCGAGTCCCTGTTTCACGGGCGGGATAATTATTATACAGGTCAAAATAGCTAAGAACAAGTCGAAACAGTTACGTTTCGAGTAGAAGAAGACTCGCCATTTGGGTAAGAAGCAAGCCAGTCGAGTGAGTATCTCGGCTAAAAGTATTATCGAGACCCCACATTCGATATGGTAGATGAGTTCAAGATGGTTGGAAGATGAGTTGGAGTGAAGTGTCGCTTGTACGACAAGAGAGAGCACTATAAAAGCTAAAAAGAGGGGTTCACATAATTTGAGGAACCTAAGAGGACGAGATTTCTTGGAAATAGATTTCAATTCCAGTCTTCTTTTGGAGTTATTGAAGAAAGATGACCTGGAAGTTGGCAGTTGTGAAGCCAACTCGTCTCTAGTGATTTTAAAAGCGTTAACAATGACGGCAATCAATAAATTGACAATCCAGACTGTCAAGAAGAAGATGCCAAATATATAGAATAACGACAGGGCCATAGTATCTGAATCCATAGTATAATACATGAGGTCAGTGAAGGTATTAGCACTCATTAAGACGAAGACGAGCTCGAAAGAGTTGGCTATATTGTCATAACTGACCGTATTAGCGTACGGATTCTGATTCGACACACATTTAGAATGGGCCGGACACCTGAAACCTTTTATTTGATTCAGAGAATGTCCGTCATTATATACGTAGGGCATAGCATCCCCGGTATCTGGATCTATATAACTACCGCAGAATTGGAATTCGTTGATGTAGTAGTCAGAGGAGTCATCCTCATTAAACCACACACATTTACGACGGAGAGACGATTTGAATGACTGGACTCCGATAATTGCAAAGAAGACCCAGAAACAGAAGAGGAACAAGGCTACATCTAATAACTCTGGGGCCGCTTTTTGGAGAGCCTTGAGAATTACTGAAGTTCCGTGGGTGAAATTGGTGAGTCTGAGGATTCTTAGACACATTAATGATCTGAAGAGCATAATATGATGCCGAAGATCGTAGCCGTCGATTGCAAGGAGTGCGGAGATCCAGAAACAAACCGTGGAAATGAAATCTACGATATTCCACGAGTCTCTAAGGTAAGCACGAGTGAATGGGATCGATTCCGGGGAAGTTGGCTCATCTAGAGCGTACTGAGTTACTGAATGGATCGGTTTCGGTCTCTTTTCTATAATTTTACCTGATTTATCGATCTTTTGGAACCGAGAATCCAATTGGGGGGTGTTGGAAATCGGAGTTTGGATAGGTTTGGTGCTTTTGACCAGTTTTTTACGTCTACTGAATCGCTCATAATTATACTTAATGTAGTCCCTCCAAATACTGTTGGTTTCATGGGGAATATTCAACTCTTTGAACATCTGAGAGTCGTCAAACAACCCAAAAGTGATGATTTTAAGCATCATTTCTACTGAGTGCAGTATATTTATCACTACTAAGATCCAATCAATAGTTGTGTATGAACCTTTGTGGACGTAGCCTGTTTTTGAGAGATCCCATTGATCGTAGGCAAGTAAAGCAGCTTGGATTATGATCAAACAGGTTATCAAGGGCTGAAATGAGGGACGGAAGATGATGGACGAGCACAGGAGTCTGAATTTATTGGTCGAACCGAAGATTCGGAGCGAATTTCCGAACAATCGAAGATCGGATTTAGTTTTAAGGTCAGATTTACGATGGTTGGAGCCAGTTAAAGGCTCAAATGGGTTACTTATCGGTTGAAATTCCGACAATCCAGTCACCACAGACACTTTATCTGAGTCTTGCTTCAGGTACAGATTATCTGGGTCATCAGTTAGCTCATTATTTGAACCTGAAGATGACAGTTGGGCATAATTCGAGTCAAAAAGATCATTATGATGAAGGAGAAAGTCATCATCATGGGCATCTTCTTCTTCACTTGACACTTCTACATCATTATCAGAGTGGGAGTGTGTGTAATCACTCATTTCCAGCTCATCTTCGTCACCTCTTCCACTGACTCTGGCTGAAATTTTAAGAAAAGCACTAGAAATTTGCTTTCCAGGAGAGTTAATGGCAGCTTTTACAGGTGTATCGGGGACTCTTAGACTCCCGTCACGTTCTATATCATGCTCAAAGGTCACATGTCCTCGAAGAGTATCATTAGGAGACTTTGCCGAGCGTGGAGAGGTGGGAATTTCATTGGAAATCGCCAACATTTCTCCATAAGATGGAACATTGAGCCTTAAATCGTTGAGCCTGATACCTTCTTGTTCAGGAAAGTCGATCTCCGTAGTATCTATACCGAGTCCATGGGATAAAGTATCATCCTCAGGCTCATCTCCACTGAAATATTCCAGTCCTGAATCGCTAGTTACAATATTGAGCCCTGTATCTGAGGGAACTGGGAGCCACATACCTGCAACGGAGGCATCTTGATCTCCAAGAGCCAATTTAAGACCTCTGTTGATCACATCAGGCAGTACGTCATCATCCGAGAACGAATATCTGGCACTTTGGAACGTCTCCACACTAGGATTCAGACCTTCTGGAGATCGATTCGAACTATGCGATCTATTATGATGAGGGGAGCCGAAATATGGGATCATCTGAGAGACTCGGTTGTTATTTGAAGTTCTAGAGCTAGAACGAGCGAGTCTTGAGAGGAAAGATTGAAGTGAATGGCCCGGCGATGCTGAGGGAGACCTCGAAGGAGACCTGGCTGAGGTGAAACTTGCACCTGGAGAGATGGAACCGGCATCAAATGGGTCTAAATTTGAGGTATTGATATTGAGGGAGGGGCCTTGAGAAGATCTCCGAGATGATATGGATCTGGAATTGGGGAAATGGGCCGATAAATGATGGGATTCTTGTCGACTTTGCCGGGATCTTTGGGATCTTTGGCCCTGTTGAAGTTCCCTCCTTGTAGGGACGTGAGAATCACTTGGTTCTGAGAGAACCACCTGGGGGATATTGATTTCTGGGTCCGGTTTATCCATATTTGTGGAGTATGCAAAATTGAGGGAGAAGACGCTGATTTTTCAGGGTCTTAGTCCAATGACAAGAGCGGCTGTGTGCAGTAAATGGGTAGTAAAGTATGGTAAGCTGGGAAGTAAGTAGGGCAGTAAGCGGGCAGTAGAGTGGCGGTAAACGGGTAACAAACGGACACAAGAAGAGAAACCAGAGTCTGAAGAGAATGGTCTCGACAAAATTCCTATACTATTCCCTGACTTGCCTTTTAATCGATGAGTAAGTGTTCTTTTAAGGCCCTAAATGATCTAAAAAAAGGCACCGCCTTGAAGAGTGCTGAGATACTTGATTTGGTAGGTACTTGATTAGGAAGGGAAGGGAGAGGGAAAGAGAGAAAGAGAGCAGAAAAGGATATTACCTAATTTGGAAGTTAAATAAAAGACGTGTGCTGCAGATCAATAACTCAATTGGGAGATGTAAGAGGTCGTGGATTTAGAGATTAGTGCGCAGATGGTCCGTAACAGGGCCGAGATAGGGCTGGGTGCATTAGATGGGTGAAGGGAGAGAGGAGGCAGAAAGGAGGAGGAGGAGGAGAGGGGAAGAAGTCACGGAGGAAGGACACAAAATGAGAAGTACCCTAATTGGAAGGAGAAAGAGAGGACATAATATCCAAATTAAGAAGAAATTAAGACTACTATTATTGCTATGTGAAGTAGTATTATGTCTTTCAGTTTTTGTTAGTGTCTTTACATAGTGAAAAAATCAGATCTGAAGAGTGACAGCGAGAGCAAAGGGGAGAAAGATTTAAGTAGATGACAAGTAAAATATGGGATATGATAGTTTAATTCAGAATTTCTCTCCTCACTCCCCTCTATAACAGTTATCTCACTGCTCCTCCCCTCCCTCCATCTCTATCCTCCCTACCACCCCTCTCTTCACCACTATCCCTCCATCCTTTGAAAAGAAACGACTTAAAATTTTTCCCAATTTGCCTAGCAAATTTCTTAACATTTTTTCCCTAACAAAATTCCCTAACAATTTAGCGCTGACTAAATTTTCGACACTCCTCTCATTTTCTCATCTATTTCAGTCAGTTAGAGCAGACTATAGAGACATCTAAAAGTCAGAGCATCACCTGAAAATATGTGTGAAACCGGTAAGTAGTGAATGATGAGCTGAGCAGCTCAGCTCCAGCTCCAGCTCAGCCCCACCTCCACCCCTTCCCTCTGCCCGACCTTACTAACCCTTCAGAATTCAAAAAAGTCTCCGAGGAAGAGAGACCAAAGAGAGTACAAAGAAATCCATATGGTCCAAACCCGGCCGATTTCTTGTCCAATGTCAACAATTTCCAATTGATCGAGTCCACCTTAAGAGAAGGTGAGCAATTTGCTAACGCTTTCTTCTCCACCGAGAAGAAGATCGAGATTGCTAAGGCTTTGGACGACTTTGGAGTCGACTACATTGAGTTGACTTCTCCAGTTGCCTCTGAGCAATCCAGAGCTGATTGTGAAGCTATCTGTAAATTGGGATTGAAGGCCAAGATCTTGACCCACATCAGATGTCATATGGACGATGCCAGAGTCGCCGTAGAGACCGGTGTCGACGGTGTCGATGTCGTTATTGGAACTTCTCAATTCTTGAGAGAATATTCTCATGGTAAGGACATGAATTACATTGCTCAAAGTGCTGTTGAGGTTATTGAGTTTGTCAAGTCTAAGGGTATCGAGATCAGATTCTCTTCTGAGGACTCCTTCAGATCCGATATTGTCGACTTGTTGAACATTTACAAGACTGTCGACAAGATTGGTGTTAACAGAGTTGGTATTGCCGATACTGTTGGTTGTGCTAACCCTAGACAAGTTTATGAGTTGGTCAAGACTTTGAAATCTGTTGTTCATTGTGATATTGAATGTCATTTCCACAACGATACTGGTTGTGCCATTGCTAATGCTTACACTGCTTTAGAGGCTGGAGCTAGATTGATCGATGTCTCTGTTTTGGGTATTGGTGAAAGAAACGGTATCACTCCATTGGGTGGTTTGATGGCTAGAATGATCGCTGCTGACAGAGATTACGTCTTGTCCAAGTATAAATTACATAAGTTGAGAGATTTGGAAGTCTTGGTTGCCGAGCTGGTCCAAGTTAACATTCCTTTCAACAACCCAATCACCGGTTTCTGTGCTTTCACCCACAAGGCTGGTATTCACGCTAAGGCTATCTTGGCTAACCCATCCACTTATGAGATTTTGAACCCAGGTGACTTTGGTTTGACCAGATATATTCACTTTGCGAACAGATTGACCGGTTGGAATGCTATCAAGTCAAGAGTTGACCAATTGAACTTGAATTTGACCGATCTGCAATGTAAGGAAGTTACTGCCAAGATCAAGAAGATGGGTGATATTAGACTGTTGAATATTGATGATGTCGATTCTATTATTAAGGATTATCATGCTGATATTTCTACTCCAATGTTGGCCCCAGTTTCGGCTAAATTGCCTGAGGTTGAAGATGCCTCTATTGCTGAGCCAGACTCTAAGAAGCAAAAGACTGAAGCTTAAATTAAATTAAATTAAATTAATATAGATATTTATATTGAATGGTGTAGGAGAGTTAGTGGTTCAGTGATGTTCCACTGATAATACTCTTACTAATAGTACTCTCACTAATAGTACTCTTACTAATAGTACTCTCACTAATAGTACTCTCACTAATGATACTCTCACTGTTAATACTCTCACTAATACTCCCCATAGTACTCGCCCTAACATTCTATTGGAAGACTTCCCGTATCCCCGTCTCCTCATACCAATGGGTATCATCACAATGACATCATACCTCCTTCTCTTCTGCCCGCCAAATCACCCCTGCACAATCTATCCATAGAACAAACCTTAAATCTCGGCAATCTGACTGAAAAAATAACGGCTTAAAAATTGATGGGATGAGGTTCAATTGTGGGGTCTCGACACATAATGAACATTGAGAATTGGAGATTGTTTCAGGAGGTCTCGTCAATGGCCAATGGCTTGGACAAACTTCTACCTTTAGGAGTGCTATATTTCACCGATCTCCCTCGCTTACTTTCGAGGGCATCGGAAGCTCCCGATGGATGGATGTGGGTGGAACTTCCTTATGGAGACAACCCAAAGATGTGGTCATGGGAACATAGGGAGTCCAGTTTGAGTGACTCGGTGCTCAATCTCAAGTATTTGTTGGAGAGAGTCCACCTCAGGCTGACATATAAGCATATGGGCTCATATAGGAACAATATGATATGCATGAGAATTTATCTGGTGCCTTCAGATATTGATGGGATGAAATATTTGACTGAGTATAGGGATAGGAGTCGTAGGGGGAAGCCGCTGAGTTGGCATGAGTCTAAATATAAGAAGATTATGCTGGATTTGATCCTGACCTTAGATTATAGTATGCTGTCATGGGAAGGATTGCCCTGTCAAGATACCGAAATGATAGTTTTGAATTTCTTACAAGAATATAGACAGATCTCTTTAATGAAGGTGCTAGGGAACATTGGAGGGTACTCATCTACACAGAATTCATTCAATTTTCATATCCAGAGATTGGTGCTGGAGGAACTGTTCAAAATACCGCCCACTGATGGTGCTAGTGACGGAGATCTTGAAGATAAATTATTGAGATTGTATAATAGTATCAAATCTCCTACATTTGACTTCAATGGGATCACTAATAATGATCAGAAGAAGATGATTTTGGATATTTTGAACAATGATATTGACGGCTTGAAGTCGGAGTTGTATCCATATCAGAAACAGTCGGTCCTGAAAATGTTGGAGAGGGAATTCTACCCTCAACGGATATCTGCCTTTGTGAAGACCAAAGGTTTTTATCTTGAGACCACCACCTTGAATTTTTATAAGAATTCGGAGGTCATTATTACTCCAAGAGGTGGAATATTACTGGAGAATATGGGATTGGGTAAGACTTTTATCTGTTTACTGCTTATTTGTAGTTCTAAAATGGAGATATCTCAAGTTCCAGAGCAGTACAGAAACACCATATCTCCAAGCATATTCCGTAAGACTGATAAAATCCCAAGATTGATGAACTTATGTATTAAGAAACTCAATAATGAATCAATTTCTTGGAAACAGTACCTGGACCAGCTTTCTGATCCATGTTTGAAACTGCTCCAAGAGAATCCAGGTTATTTTGAGGTGCCAATTGCCGAAGAAATCGATCCTACAAGAAGAAAATCGGCTAGAATCTCTTCCTCGGTGATGGTTATTGATGTCACCAAGAAAATGTACCTTTGTAATACCACAATAATCATCACTCCAGATAATCTTTTCCATCAATGGTTACTGGAAATTCGTAAGCATCTCATTCCGCATTTCTTGAATATCTTGAAGTTGAAAGATTTACAAGAACCCATCCCTAGTAGTACAGAATTGATAAAATATGATCTTGTGATAGTATCTCATTCTGTATTCTCAGCACAGGCAGATCTGATCGAGTCTCCCTTCAGAGATGTGTATTGGAAACGTTTGATCATCGATGAGGCTCATAGTGTGAATAACAAACTTTCCAGAGCCGTCTACATGATTAGAAGTTTGTCTGTAGAGAGGAAATGGGCAATAACAGGTACACCTACAGCTGGATTAACTAGACTTCACATGAATGAAGAAGTGGAAAACCATAAAAAGAAGAATTATATTGTAAAACGTAAATTCGATGTTGGACAAGATTTGAATAAAATAGGGGTTATTCTGTCTTCTTTCTTCGAGATGGACCCTTGGGCTAAACGTCCAAAATTATGGAGTAAGCAAATGGTCAGACCTTTTCTTCAAGGAATATTCGGATCCGATTTGCAATTAAGACAGATCTTATCTCTGCTTTTAGTACGTCATGAACTTCAAGATATAGAATTGGATGTAAAATTACCCCCATTACACCATAAAAATGTTCTATTGGAACCTTCTTTCCATGATAAGATTTCAATGAATTTATTTGTAGCAGTATTGGCGACGAATGCGGTGACATCTGAACGGAAGGATCTGGATTATATGTTCCATCCCACAAATCGGTCTGAACTTCGTAGATTGATCACTAATTTACAAAAGCTGACTTTCTACTGGACTGGGTTTTCAGTAAATGATCTTGAAGTTTTGATTTCCATTTGCGATCACCTGTTAGAGAAGAAGTCTGAAACTGACGATTCGAAGCCTTACTATTCACCAGAAGACGTCAAATTGTTAGTAGATTGTAAGAAACATGCAAATATGCTGTTACAAAATCCTCGATGGAGAACACTGAGTGCTATCCATGAGATGAATTATTTCATTAAAGATTTACCTACACCTTTCACAAGGAATCTTTCCACTGGAGTCCTTGATAGTGAGATATCGACGTATGGGGCGCCTCAATTGGGTTCACTGCAGAGTTTCTTCTATAAAAATAGGTTCATCTCTGATTTAAATAGATTAAGTGAGAAATTGGTGGAATTCACTAAACCATTTTGGTCAAATTATTGGAAAGATTCAGAGAGGAAGAATATCCAGAGACTGAAGAACAAAGATGGTAAACCAATTGATTCCTTGACTGTAGCAGAGCTGTTAGAGACTCCGACTAAACGACGTAGACTAAGTAATGAACTTTCTGGATCCCCTAAGAAACTCCAGAAAACAGCTACTAGAGATATGATGGAAAGTGAGACTGGGGGTATTAAAACCTCAAACTCAGAACTTATAAATGAATATAAAGATAGTGAATTGGTGGAGAATATCAAGAAACTGAAAGTTTTGGGTACCCTGTCTCAAAAATTATCATACTTGGGATCCCGACTTTTGGAACATCAAAAGTCCGGAGTAAAATCCATTGTGTTCTTCGAATTTGAGGAAAGTGCCTATTATTTGACTGAGCTCTTGGATATCATGGGTGTCAATTACTTGATGTATGCGACTTTCATCAGGTTGGGGGAGAGATTACTGAACTTGTCTCAATTTTCAGATTATAAAAATGGGGGTATAACTCTTATAATGGATTTAAAACTTCTGGCCCACGGGTTGACCATAATAGCCGCAACAAGGGTCTATTTCATAAATCCAGTATGGAAGAAGCTGGTGGAGGCTCAGCTGATCAAAAGAGCACATAGAATCGGTCAAACCAATGAAGTCCATGTAGAGACTTTGATCTTACGTAATACTATTGAAGAAGAAATGTTTAAAAAAAGACTTACAGAGGAGGGAGGAGTCGAAGATACAAAGGAAAGCAAAGTTGAGCTGGCCTCAGTGATAGACGATGTCGATATGCAGCAATTTGTATCGAGAAATGAATTTTTGTCCGTTGATGATTCTGGGGGGTTAGATGAGATTTGTAAATTTGAGGCTCCAGTAACTGTCCAGGATCAAATATTAGGTGAAGTGGGCTCCGAGTATTCTCTTTTGGATCAGATAGGTGTTAGAATTGGGGATATGAGGCAATGGGATGTTCCATTATTCACGGAAGCCAATATGGAGAAACAAAACGACAATAAAAAGTCGAAAAGAAGATTTGAAACTGTATTTATAGAAGAAGACGAAGAGGAGTATGAGGAAACCCAGATGACCACTATCACTAGACATGATAGAGTCTCTCTTGCACTGCAGTTACGTCATGAGAGAAGACAGAAGGTGAGATTTATCTAATGATATATTTATTTAAGCGATCTAATAATACAAGTACCATCTGCCGATGAACTGAGGACAGTAGAAGGAAGAGTCGGATGAAAAGCGACATCAAGAACACTTCCAGAGTGACCTGCCAACTTCTTTAACATCTTCCTTGACTTTCTATCCCAGATCGTCAAGAATTTGTCATCACTTCCACTCACCAAATAAGTTTCATCCAGTGCACATCTAATGACATTATCGAATTTTGATACTGAACCATCGTAGAGACCGGGTTGGACTCTTGCTTGGGGATTGGCTACAAAAGATTTAGTACTATATGTTCTCAATGTTCCATCTTGCGATCTAGAAACCAAAATGTTATCCTCAGTGTCTAAAGATTTAGCCATACAAAGAGAGGTGATTGTATCTTTATGTTGAGTGCCTACTTTCCACAGAAGCAGCTCCTCCAGACTAGTCAACTTCCTCAAATCCAATGCATATATGGTAGGATCGAGACCAGAGGTGTATACAGTATTGTTATCAGCTACACATGTCAATAAAGGATATGAAGTTTCATACTTGAACACGACTTCTTTATCTCTTGGGTCCCAAAAAAGAACTAACCCATCATCTCCACAACTAACTACCAATTGAGAGTTATTTTGACTCACACAACATTGATTCAGTACTAAGGAATGCCCTTGTAACCTTCTCAACCTTATTTGAGTCTCAAGATCCCATATTCCCAAGGTCCTATCAGCACTAGAAGTGATCAGAACTCCAGTCAGTTGGGGCAGCCATACAACAGACGTGATTGCACCCTTATGACCTCCAATAGAGGCGATATTCAGGAATTCCTGACTCATAGACCAGATGTCAAGCATATTATCTGAAGTCGTAGCTATCAAATCACCCTCAGAAGGCTCGAAGCATGCCGCCATAGCCAGTTTATTTGAGCCGATCACACCTTCATGGTTTGGTTCAAGTACTATTCCTTGACTTAAGAGGTCATTTTTATGGTCAGAAGCTGGATCTCTTTTGACTAAAGACATTCTTAACGTTTAAAATTCAAACAACTCCGACGAAAATGCTTGAATATCTCCACAACTATCAAATAACCCCGGTTCACCCAACTCTCACCTTCTTAGCCATCTCATCTCTAACAAAATTTTCACATCATAACACCAAGTCGTGCACAAAATCTCAATAATTCCCCCAATGAGCTCCCTTCATTTCACGCAAGTTTTTTGCGCAGTTTTGCGCAGTTTTGTTGAAGGCGCTTTCAATTAATCTCTAATTAATTAGATTTAGGAAGAACCAATTGAATAATATTCCAAAGTAAAGATCAGAATGTCATTAATCGCCAGACGTGCCGTTGCCTCTATTGCCTCGCAAGCCCAAGGTTTGCGTTTAACTGCTGTCAGAGCTTACTCTGAGGGTGGTAAGGATGCTTTCAATGTAAGTTAATAAGATCGAATAAGATGTGGGGATGGCGGCGGGTCAATCCATCTAGATTATGGAGTATTTGAGTGGATTGAAGGTTGGGATATGATCAATTGATGATTTGAGGGTATTTTGATCCTGGTTTTTATACTCATTTGATTGATTGCTCCCTCACGCTGACCCTTTGTATTCCCACTGTTATTCCCGATTTTTCCATGCTCAGCACATACTAACTCAAATTTTTATAGGAACGTGAAAAGGCCCAAGAGAACTTGTACATCAAGAAGCACGAGAAGGAGCAATTGCTGAAATTGAAGGAGCAATTGAAGGCCCAAAAGGAGCACTTGAGCAAGCTCGAGCAAGAAATTGACTCCTTGGACAAGAAATAAGTAAATAGTCACTTTGTTCGGTGATCTGACCTTGATCCTATGATGGGATTAGTAGTTTAACTATGAATAAAGAAGGAGAAAATTCAATGATAAGATTGTTGTAGTAGTAAGTAGTAGATTGAGTGATAATTGTTTGAGGTTTGGCTTTATTTTCGTATCTAAATCATATAAATCACCAGTTTAGCACCCTCTTGATTCATCATATTGAAGTGATTACACCCTGCGATGCACCCCCCTCAATTGGATCACCTTTTAGGTAAGACGCGCACCGTTATCAAGACTCCACTTTTATTAGTCACATTGTCAAATAGTCTAAAAAAGCTTATCGGCTAAGATGAGTGAAAAACTATTTAAGGTAGGGCACAAGATTGGAAGTTAGCCGATGGAGGTCTACAGAGCTAATTGATAGCCATTGATAGCCATTGATAGCCAACTGGTAGAGTCTTAGAATATCACAGTTTCACAGTTCATAATGACTTCAAGAGAAGACACACCTTTACAAGAGGAGAATATCGGCGTTGATGAGATGCCTACAGTATTAGAAGAAGATGAGAGCCCCGCTTATGACGTAACGAAGATCGTGATCTCTCTTTGGGTAGGGTCTTTTTTATCCCTGATTGACTCTACAGTCGTCGCCAGTACGATGTCGGGAATTCTGGCCGAGTTCAATGAGTCTAAGAACTTGTCGTGGATCGCATTGTCGTATTTACTTACTAATACCGTCTTTCAACCATTGTACGGTAAGACATCAGATATTGTGGGCCGTAAACAGCTGTTGATATTTCTGCAGCTGTGGTTTATGACTGGGTGTTTGCTTTGCAGTCTTAGTTCTTCAATTTGGCAGTTTAGTGTTCTGAGAGCTATTTCAGGTGTCGGAGGAGGGGGTTTGTCATCTTTATCTAGTATTGTTGTGAGTGATATTGTATCTTTAAAGGAGAGGGGCAAGTTCCAAGGATATGCGAATATGATGTACCTGGTACTGCAGAGTTTAGGAGGACCGCTTGGGGGGTTATGTTTACTGACAATTGGTTGGAGATGGATGTTTGCGTTGCAGGTACCCCTGACATGCGTATGTATGTATTTGGCTAACAAATATGTAAATATTGTGCAGCCTAATTCTGGTATCACACGACTGAACTTGGCCAGAATTGATGTTTGGGGATCATTATCACTTGTCATAGCCACATCTTCCGCTATTTTCTACATGCAATCTTCAGTTGAACATTACAATTTACTTCTCTTCACTTTCGCTTTGGGGGTTGTGGCTTTCGCATATATAGAAACTAAAGTTGCTAAAGAGCCGATTATTCCCCCTCATTTATTCAAGGGAATTCTTGGTCTGTCCTCATTCCTTTCTAGTTTGGGTATGATTCCTTATTTTGGTTCATTGTTTGGTGTTCCTTTATTCTTAGAGGTAGTAAAACAACAATCTCTGATGGCCCTGGGATTGTACATCATTTTACAAGTGACATCTGTTCTGTACGGTTCATATTATGCGGGACATTATCTCCATAAGCAGGACGAGAACCCTGAAGCTATACTGCGTAGTAGCGGCTATTTAATGGTAGGGGCTATCATCTTAGAAGTAATAGGAATCATTGTAACCTTGTTGGGAACTGTGACACCATTCTGGTGGAGATTATTCATTACAGTGGGACTCCAATTTGTAGGGTTCGGATGTGGTATTTTATTGGTTCTGTTATTAGTGTTATCGATACTGATTGTAGGAAAAGAAGGTCAACTGCTGCTGAGCAGTATGAATTATCTTTTTAGATCTGTTGGACAAGTTTTAGGTGTCTCCTTGCTGTTATATGCGTACAATAGTTCAATAGTGCCAGATTTAACTAGTGCCTTCCCCCAAAACCCAGAAATAGTGCAGAAATTACTAAAAGATAATACATACTTGAAAGAGATGGAGCCGGAGTTTTTCCGGAAGCTGATTATAGTCTACAATCATGCATCTACAAAACTGTTCATTCCAGGTGTCATATCTGGGGTTTCAGGTACCATTGTGGCTTTATTAATTCTACATACATCTAAAGCTTAAAAGCCTCATCTCATATTATTCGTATTGCGCTCAAATAAAGGAATTCCTGCAAGTTTCTCGGAAGTCCAGATCGAGCTGCATGAGAACAAAAACTAAAAAGTTTAATACAAAGAAGAGGGAAAAATAAGAACAAAGTGGGGGAGGTCCCGCTTTCTATAAATAAACGCGAAGTATTAAAAGACACGAGACGACATGCACCCCAGTTTAAGGATAACAACGGCAAACTGACTCCTATGTAGTTACCCCACAATATAAACGTAGATCTGCCCCTCTCTTGACACCAACTTCGCCATCACCTCATCTTAATTTCTCTTCCCCGAACCCGATGCCTCTGCCGGAACAATAATACTCCCCCAATTATCTAATGCGCAACCGGGCATAAAATTCCTCGAAAAGAAGCGCTCCCCAGATTTTAAAGAATTTTCTTTTTATTTGACGAAATTTCTTTTGGGGGAAAAATTCGCAGACCCCCAAGATTCCCGCCCTTGTAAAATATAAATTTGAATTGATTCCTAGGAATCTTCATTTAATATTTGAATCGACCTTTTAAAGCGCTAATATGGTTTCTTACGAAAACTCTATCAAAGGGGATACCGAGGAGCGTACTCAGGACATCCTGATCGTCCCAGAGACTAAATCTGACCTGTCTTATACTAAGGTAATTATTATTAGTGTTTTGGTGTCTTTTAGTGGATTTGTTGTTGGTTGGGATGTTGGTACCGTCGGGGGGTTCTTAAATATGCCAAACTTTATTTCTTGCTTTGCTGAACCTACCGGTTTCAGTAACGTCAGAACTGGTTTGATTTCCGGTTTGTACCCTATTTCTCTGATGTTGGGGTGTATTTTCATCCCTAAATTAGTTGACCATATTGGTAAGAGACGTAATATTATGGCAGGTAACTTCCTTTACATTGCAGGAAATATCGTTTATATTACTGCTCTGGAAGGACGTTGGGTTCAAATTCTGATGGCAAGAGTCATCATAGGATTCGCTATCGGTGGGTTAAGTGTTTTATCACCAAGTTTGGTACTGGAAATGGCCCCAGTTGAAATTAGGGGTTCTTTATTATCTTTGTACCAAGTTTTATCCTGTTTGGGTTTAGCTTTGGGTGATATTATTGCATATGCCTCAGTTAAGATCTCTGATGATTCTCACTGGCAGTGGAGAACTCCATTAGTTCTCTCTTTCTTATGGCAATTATTTATGCTTGTTGGTTTATTCATGCTGCCAGAATCTCAGAGTTTCTTGCTTTTGAAGGGAAGACGTCTCGATCTGTACAACAGTTTGGCCAAATTATTCCCATTCAAGACTTCTGATGAGTTGAATATCATTTTGGATGACTTAGACGCCGATATTCAGGCTGATAAATCTTTCAAAGTCGACTGGAAGAAAGATATCATTCAAGGTCAACCAAAAATCTTGTACAGATTCCTGTCGGGAATGTTGATCCAGATTTTCCAAGGTTTAACCGGTATCAACTACTTCTTCTACTACTCCACTACCATTTTTAAAGGTATTGGGCTTGATAACTCCTTCGTATCTTCTATGATCTTAGGATGTATTTACTTTGGAACCTCCTTCTTGCTGATTCCTCTCGTCAAGAAGTATAATAGAAAATCGATCACCATCGTCGGTTCCATCGTCACTTTGGTATGCCTTTTGTTGTTCGTCATTCTTACTACTCAGCTGTTGTATCCTCACGGAGAACTGCACGGTGCGTCTCCAGCTGTAGGAAAGGTTGTAATTTTCATTACTGCTGTCTACATCACCAGTTTCAGTTTAAGTTGGGGACCAATGCTGTATGTCATTATGGGAGAAATTTTCCCAATGAAGTTGAACAAATTAGGTATTTCATACTCCATGGCTGCTCAATGGTTTACCTTATTCTTAATCACCTTCTTTACACCATTTGTCACGGGTAAAATAGGATACTATTATGGGTTGGTATTCTTCGTTTCCACACTTGTAGCCTTGGCCTTTGTGGTTTTGGGTGTCCCAGAAACTAAAGGCCTCACCTTCCACCAAATTGACCATGTCTATAAGTCACAGTCAATCTACTGGAGAACTCAACTGCCACCTGCAAAACCAACCGACATCAAATTACCAGCTGCCCCTGCTATTGAATTATCGGATTTCGAGGGAGCAACCCCAATCAACAATTTCTCAACTGCAACTCAAAAGAAAACCGATTATTTCAGTTGAGATCATGCATAGAGTGCTTTTTTAACTTTACTTTTTATTTAATTTTTGACGGATATATATAATGATAATAGAGGTCACGAGAATCTAATTGAAAAATGGAGTAGATCCCGGCTTCGGCCAACTTTTCCGGCTAATTATGTTCAAAATGGTATCTGGAGCCTGTTCTGAGGGGTTAGTATTGGTACGTAGTACTATATGAGAATGAAATATCATTTTGATTTTCAAGAAAATCCGAAATAGTGTAATGGCTATCACTTCGCGTTCTCATCGCGACAATCGGGGTTCAATTCCCCGTTTCGGAGTTTTAATTTTTTTATTTTGCTAATAAAATAGTGAGCAAATTATCAATTTACTGAAATCTTCAGCGCTTAAAGAGATCTGAAGGGTGATGGGAAGGCAAGCTGATTGAACAAGTGGCCGTACAACCCAAGAAAAAGACAATGGTGAGAATCAGTGACCCGATTGAGATATTACGCCGGTCATATTATGGTCAAGAGATCGATTCCATCATCTCAACCAATAAATATTACTTGGAGAAGAGCGAGACCGAAGGCGTGACTTTAAAACGGGAGAATGATTTGATATTGCAGCAGTTAAACAAGGAGATTAAGAAGCTTGTGAGTGAAACTACAGTATGTTCAGTATATTCATATGAGAAACTTTGGGAATTGCAACAAGAGAAGATGGTTAGGTATTTGCTTGCTGGGGAGATCACGAATCTGATCAATGCTACTTATATTCCACCTGATTGCAAGTTGGTGAGATTGTCTAAATTTTACCATTGCCGAACTTTGAGAGCGAAGATGGTTGTTTATTGTTACCGGAAGAACTATGAGCTGTTGTTCACTCATATGGATAAAAAGATTTCGCAGTTTTGGGACTGTTTGAATAGGTGGAATAAGCGAGGATCAAAGAGAGGAATGGGTGATGGTAGGAGCGGTATAGGGATGGGAGATGGAAGTAGTAGAAGCAGAAGCAGGAGGAGAAAGTCATCTAGAAAACAGTTAGATCATATGACTTCTGAGTCGAAATTGGCTGATGAGATCCGTAGTAGAATTAAGATGAAAGGTGATGAGAGTGAGAAGGATGATGATGGAGAAGGAGAGCGTGAAGATGATGAAGACGATGATGACGATGATGAAGACGAGGAAAATGATTATGATGAATTGGTGGATTTTGAAGGTGTCACAGAACAAGATATTGATCAGTCAATGGAGCAAGAAATCCTCCTGTATTGGAATTGTATGTTTGTGAGATTGTACATCTACTATAAATTGAACGAGTTGGATAAATTATGCATGGAATTTTGGAGTATCGTGATCGAGGGGAAGCTGATTAATGGAGTAGATCTGATGGATGTATTGACAGACGAAGCTAAGTTCGATACAGCTGGTGTGGTCAGTCGTGATGAGTTATTAAAGATGATTGTATTGCTGATTCTTGTTGTACAACCGATTCGTGATTTACATGTGGCTCTTGAACACGAGAGATTCATTGATGTGACTCAATTATATGGTGGAGAAGGTCAAAGCCAAGAATTGTTGACATTGTGTAGGACAATGGCCCGGTGTGAGTTCATCAAATGCAACAAATTGATCGATAAATTATTGCGCAATGAAGGTAATGGTCAAATTCTGTACGAATCTGTGGGGAATTACAAAAAAATCGATGTATTATTACGCCAGAAACAGTATATTTTGATCCTCACTACGATGAGAAAAATTCATCTCCGGCAACTTGCTCAAATGATAGGGCTGTCTGACTCTCTGAGAGTGGAAGTTGAATTGACAACCTTGATAGAAGTATTGAGGTTGAATATTAAGTATAATGCACAGACGCAAGTGTTTGAACTCCAAGAATCGAAAGACGTGGTGAGTGAATGGAAAGATCTTTATCACAACTTGGCAGATGTGTATTCGAGATTGCAGAGTAACAATGAAAAGCTCGATAAGCTCAAAAGGGTATTTGTAGCCGCACCATGAGAGTCGTGTATGGTGTATCAAAAAGCTCATCGCATCGGTGATGGAGCGGGCTAAGTTTTCCGTAAGCTTAGCGGGAGATGAGAGATCGGGAAAGGTATTGAGCGAGTGCGCGAGGGGGAGGGGCAGGCGGGTAAGGTAAGGCCGTTGAGTAGAATAAAGACGCAGTGGTGGTGAGAGGTGGTACTAAGAGGTGATGGTGAGAGGTAGTACGGAGATAAAACTGAAGAGGTTAGAAGGTGGTGAGGTGATGAGTCTGGGCCATTTCAATCATGTTATTTAATTGTCTGGCCTCGGATTCCGCTCAGTCAGGCGAGCTATATAGTCAAGAATAGACTGCACATGCCATCTCGGATAATTTATTAGTGAATTATAGTGCATAAATTAGGGGAGTAACAGTAGGTGTAGAAGTAGCAGCACCAGTAGAGTGCTAGAGTTACCCCTAACGCTACCACACAATAAGCCTCTACCGCTGATCGGAATCAATCGGCGAACAATCCGAACCTGACAATACAGTCATCCTTCTCCACTTCACCCGCACCGACTATCGGCTTGGTACCGCTTGCAGCCTCAGTCGCTGGGCATAAAAAAAAAAAGTGCGCAAAACTGAAGAAAAAAAAAACACATCAACTGATGAAACTGGGCTAAACAAAGGTACGCGCCGCTCATGCAGCAAATCTTGATGGGGGCCAGTAGGGGATTTATGATTTTTTAAAGAGAAATCGGATTGGAGAATGGTGGGAAATGGTAGGCTAATAGTAGGCTAGTCGGACGATCGGAGAAACTGTGGGACATCGTTGATGTGTGGAGTAGCACCAGTAGAATTTTTGATGAAAAATTGAGTGTATAATTAAATATGTAAACTTTAATATTGACAGAGATACATAGGGAAATAGATCGAAAATATGTACGAAATACGTATAAAATAAGTAAGGACGCAAAGGGAGATGACTGGATGTGTGTTGTGAGATAAGGGGTAGTGAATGTGGTGAGAAGTCGTCAACCGTCACCGAAGGTACCTCCAAATCTATTACAACTCCCTGGCCTTTCTCCCCGGATTATCTGCCCTTCCCACCAGCCCTCAATGCTATCCCCTACCCCCTAGCCCCTCCGTAGTCTCCTCCCCCCTCGGACTTCCTAAGACTCATCCTACTTTTTCCCTAATTAAAAATTTTCATTGTTCTCCCGCAGTACTCAAGCCTAAAATTTTTCCAATAGTATAAATAGATTGGGAATAGGCGAGTGATTGAGGCGATCTTGAAAGGTACCGATTAAAAGGGTAAAATTTGATATGTTTAACGCTGGAAGACGGGTCGGTGGTAGATTTTTGTCTACTTCTGCCAGAATTTTGCAAGAGCAGAAACCTAAGGTTGTTCTGACCGGAACCGGAGCAACAACTGCCGCTGCCGCCGTTGGTAAGAAGCAGGGCGCCAAGTTCAACTTCAAGAGCCTGGCCAAGTTCCTGTGGAGATCCACTTTGGCTGCTGGTTTGTTGAGTACTGGTTACTTGGGTTACTCCATCTACTCCGAGATGAACCCTCTGCCTCAACAACCTCAAACCACTTTGACCGAGGTTGGTTCCAAGAAGAAGACTTTGGTCATCCTTGGTACTGGATGGGGTTCTGTTTCCATGTTGAAGCATTTGGACACTTCTTTGTACAATGTCATTGTTATTTCTCCAAGAAACTACTTCTTATTCACTCCATTATTGCCATCTGTTCCTACCGGAACCATTGATTTGAAGTCGATCGTTGACCCAATTAGAGCCATTGCTAAGCAAACTCCAGCTGAGGTTCAATATTTGGAGCTGGAGGCCACTGATATCGACCCTGTCAACAAGAAGGTTACCATTAAGCACGTTTCTCAAACCGTTAACCCGGGTGTTCTGCTGACTCAAAAGCAGGACATTGTCTCTGAAGTTTCTTACGATTATTTGGTCATTGGTGTTGGTGCTCAACCTAACACTTTTGGTACCCCAGGTGTTTACGAGAATGCTAGTTTCTTGAAGGAAGCTTCTGATCTGATTGAAGTTAGAACTAAGTTGATGCATAACATCGAGCTGGCCCAATTGTTACCAAAGGGTTCTGCCGAGAGAAAGAGATTGTTGACTTTCACCGTCATTGGTGGTGGTCCAACTGGTGTCGAATTGGCTGCTGAGGTCAAGGATTACATCGACCAAGATTTGAAGAAATGGTTCCCAGGTATCGAGAATGAAGTTAACGTCCAATTAATCGAGCTGTTACCTAACATTTTGAACATGTTCAACAAGAAATTGATTGCTTATTCCGAGTACGTTTTCAAGAGAATTAACATCGACTTGAAGGTCAACACCATGGTCAAGAAGGTTGATGAACACAATGTTTATGCTGTCCAAAAGTTGCCAACTGGTGAACAAAAGGAAATCACTTTGCCTTACGGTGTTCTTGTCTGGGCTACCGGTAATGGACCAAGAGATTTGGTCAAGAAATTCAGTGCTAAGGTTGAACTGCAAAAGAACGCCAGAAGAGGTTTGATTCTCGATGGTTTATTGAAGGTTGAAGGTTGTGATGACATTTACGCCTTTGGTGACTGTACTTTCACCAAGAACCTGCCAACTGCTCAAGTTGCTCACCAACAAGGTATTTACTTGGCTGATTTGTTCAAAGATATTGCTAAGATTGAGAACTTGGAGTACCAAATCAACAGTGCTAAGGACTCTCTGATCGTTGACACTTTACAAAGAAGAGTCAACAAGTTGAAGTCTGGATTCCAAGAGTTCAAATACAAGCATATGGGTGCTTTGGCCTACATTGGATCTGAACGTGCCGTTGCCGATTTAGTTTGGGGTGACTGGCAAAACATTTCAACTGGTGGATCTTTGACCTTCTTGTTCTGGAGAACTGCTTACGTTGCTATGTGTTTGAGTGTCAGAAACAAGGTTCTTGTCTGTTTGGACTGGATCAAGATTGGTGTCTTTGGTAGAGACTGTTCTAAGGAATGATAATATATAATATTTGTTGCTAATAAATTTATACAGAGAGAGATTGTAGGTGGTAGTTAATATGGTACGATGATAGGGTAGTTGCTACTGGTGTACTTACTATTGCTATTCTTGCATGGTTCATATTATTAGGGTGTGCTACGCTGCGACGGACTACTGGCTCTTGCTCTGTCTCTGCCTCTGCCTCTGCCTCTACTGACCTACTGTTCTACTATTTCCCTCTGCTGTACTCTGCTATTCTCTTCATTATCTATACCAACTATCTCTACCTATTTACACGATCATTTCTTCTTCTTCTTCTTCCCGTCATCAGCCTTCTTCTCCCTCAACTTCTTTGGTGCACTCTTTCCTCTCTTCTTTCTGGACAGAATCATATCCAGTCTGAACTCGGCATCTTCATCGATCAACTCCATTTCATAGTATCTCTTCAGCATCTTGTTCAAATCACTGAATTTAGGGAAATCTGGGGTACCATAATAACTTGTGATCAGTGGACCTTTCAATCTCAGATTCAAGATCTTGGATCCGGTTCTCTCTCCGGATGGGTTGAAGGTTCTATGGAAGATTTCGCATTGCAATTTCTGAACTTGGAGCAATCTTTCACGGGTCGGCGTTACGAACCGTGTCGACGTTGTAACGGCCTTGATTGCTTGTTTGGCCGACATATTACTCAACCGTCAAGTGTGGGTTTTTAACGGCGTCTAATTGAAGTTGAAGAAATTGAAAAATTTTAGGGAGTGAATGGTCGTGTAAATTTGGTGGGATTTCTTATTTGGGTAATTGAGAATATGTACACTACTTTGGTTAATTGGAGTGGTATGCACGACCGGTGGTTCGATTTTTCACCAACTTCAAGTGGAAGAGTGATGGCCAAGTAGTGGTAAAGCAGTGGTAAAGCAGTGGTTTAACTGTGATCTCCTCTGTCTCTAAACATTATGAGACTCACTTTACGTTGCTTGACCTCAAATATTCATCCCCTGGTTCTAAAACCTAGAGTTGAACCTCCCTTCACCTCAGGTCAACCTTTATTTGAAACCAGACCTCATCTTATAAAGGCTGGAGAGTTGACTCCGGGGATAACTGCTTTAGAATATTTCCAAAGAAGAAATGAACTTTTATCTAGATTGCCCCCGCAGAGTTGTGTTGTGATTCCCGGGAACAATGTGAAATATCTGTCGGGAGCTGTATTCTACAAATTCCATCAGAATACCGACCTCTTCTATCTCTCTGGATGGAATGAGCCAAATTCGGTGATGATTTTAGAGAAACCAGGTGAAGATTTACAAGAATGTTTCATGCATATGTTTGTTCCTGCGAAAAATCCTAATGTCGAACAATGGGATGGAGATCGTACAGGAATTGAAGGTGCTACCGAGATTTTTAATGCTGATTTACTGTATTCGAGTGAGAATCACAACGTTGTCAAGTCTACTTTGAAAGAGATCTTCAGTAGAAACCGCACTATTTATTATGACATGATGGCCAAGAAAGGATTTTTCAGCTCCACCTCGACCCCCAATGGGAAAAGTAGTGAGCTCGAGTCTAATTTGGACCAATCGGTCACTGCTTCTAAGAAGAGGGTCAAACCTATAGCACCATATTTAACTGAGATGAGAAGTATCAAGAGTAAGGCCGAAATTGATTTGATGAGGGTTATTGGACGTAAATCCGGTAGAGCTTATAATCAGCTGATGAGCCGTAAATTCAATAATGAGCGTACCTTGGATCTGTTCTTGCAATATAAATTCATTGAGTCAGGTTGTACTGGCCATGCTTATATACCGGTTATTGCCGGGGGAAGTAATGCTTTACATATCCATTATACTCGTAACGATGATGTCTTCCATAGTGGAGAAATGGTATTAGTAGATAGTGGTGCTGAGTATGGTGGATATAAAATTGATATTTCCAGAACTTGGTCACCCCTCCAAGAGAAATTCACCCCCCTGCAAAAAGACCTTTATAGTCTGGTATTGGATGTTCAAAAGAGTTGTATTGAGTTATGTAAAGAGCAATCTCATATGTCGTTGCAACTGTTACATAACCATTCCTTAACTAGAATGACTAAGAATTTGCAGGATATCGGGTTCCATGGGCTTTCCGAGTATGAATGTTCTCAATTGTATCCCCATTATATTGGACATAATTTAGGACTTGATGTTCATGATACACCTGATCATTCGAGACATAAGGAATTACAACTGGGACAGATAGTCACTGTAGAACCTGGAGTTTACGTTCCTGATTCTTCTAAGTATCCTAAATGGTTCCGGAATATTGGAATTCGGATCGAGGATGATGTCGTCGTTGGTAAAAGTAGTAGCATAAATTTGACTGCAGAAGCGGTCAAGGAAATTGCAGATATCGAAAACATATTCGAGAATGGTGCTCGTGAGTATGCTGAGGATATTGACAATGTGGAATTTTGGTAGCTACTTCGAGGATGTTGAATTTGTGTAGATTTATTTATTTAATTCCAATTTTCTTGTGCATAGACTTGGATAAGATTTCCTATATTGTAGTAATCACTTTGATCGTTGTACATGGAGACGTGGAAGTCCTCGGAGTAATGAAGTTGGTCTAAGGCGAAGAGTATATGAGGTTCGATGAAATCGTAGAAAACCACATCGATAAGAGGGGAATTTTGGGGGTTTTCGTATGACTGAATTACATTTGGGATTGGATTTTGAGGGAGGGGTGTATGGATGGTATCGTCACCATTGGATCCAAAATCATCGTGAGTGACATAACCATAAGAATGCTTAGATGAACTTGAAAGTGGAGATTGGAGACTATTTTGGGGGTTAGAAGAGGGGTTAGAGATGAATTTCGAATTAATTCCAAGTTTGGTCATGAATGGTGTATTTAATTCCATACTCTGAAGAGCTTCTAACTCAGCTACGATATATTTCTCGTCATTTAATACTCCTTCGATCTTCATAGCAACTTCTAAAGGCATTTTAGTGATTACCTTCCATTTGTTTTGGAATGGAGAAACAATATAGCGAGAATTTTTGGTAAATGGACCTTTATAAAGGTCATATCTGATAGAACCGGTGTTTACTATGATGATACGGGAGTCACTAAAAGATTCCTTGATATCTGTAGTGGGTACTATTTTAGGTAAAATCTCCTCAGATAAGAAATTGAAGAGACTATTTTCATCTGTCGGAGACAGCAGTGAGATGTAGAACGAATGAGGAACCATACCATAAATATGATTAAGATCTAAATCTGAACTCAGTTTCAGAAGTTCATTTGACACTTTGAGACCTTGAAGAGTATTGAAATCTTCGGATGATGACTTGTTGGAGTGATATTGAAAAGAATGAAGGTTGAAATCTATATATTTACGATCAATTTTAAGTGGTTCTTTAGTTCTAAGGTCTTCAATCGATAACCAACCTACAGTTTCACAATATCTACCACTTTGAAGTCCATAACTACGATCATCTAATTGGACAAAGTCTCTAATATGAGAGTGACCACCAAAATATTGGATTGGCATCTGCAGGCCAAATATAGTGCGCAAAAGTGAGTGAAGCATTTGGAATTCGAGCCAATCATGGGCTATTGGGATATGACCAATGACCAAAATAAGGTCAATTGAGTCCTTATTCAGGGCAAAATCGTAGAGCATATCATTGAACCACTGCTGATGGACCAATTCTCTGATAGGAGTAACTTTTGCTCTCTTATTAGTGCGCGAATAATTGAAATCAAAGAGAATTCCAAGCCCTAAAACTGTATAATTATTATTTTTGGTGGTGAAAAGACGATATTTATTGCCAAAGGGCAAAATCTTGCCCTCGTCATTAATATATTCGACATTGGTGCAAACATAACGGTCATCAAACAGAGGGACGACGATATTAAACTCGTGCTCTGTGATCAGATCGACATATAATTCATGATTTCCAATTGTGATCATATCGTAATGCTGTTGTTGTAGAAAAATCCTCGAGCTTATCTCTCCATTTAATGTAGTGGCATCACTTAAACCGTTACCATCGTGTTTATCGCCTGTATCTACTAGGATCAAATCCAGTTGGCGATCATCCAGGGAATGGGACATGTGAGATGCGAAGGATATAAAATCACCCCAGTCCAGAGAATACTGGCGCTGGTTCAAATGGCCCAAATACCACAGATGAGTATCGGTGGTATGAAGGAAGTTGATGGAACCCCATTGGAGGTCTCTTAGCTGGTCATTGAAATTGGGGAATTTGGCGCCAATTTGTTGATGAGTGTGATAGATTTGGGAAGCGACGAGGGTCAAGATGGTCAACCAGGCCGATATCATGATGGTAAGACGAGGTCTTGGTAGGTGAGGTAGGGGGTAAGTGATAAGTAGAAGGCGAAGATGAGATGGGAGGGATTTTGTCTTATCGGGTCGTGTATGGGCGAAATTCCTAAAAGGGAATAGTAAGTAAGAGAGGTAGAAAGGGCAGGGCAGGGCAGGTAGGCTAGGGGGCTAGTGCAGGATAGGCAGCGCTAAGCTAGGGGCAGATTGAGACTGGTTCACCAGTGAAGGCTAGAGGGGTGATGATTAGGTTAGTGAGTGATATTAGTTGGGGTAACTATATGGTTATGGTTTATTAATTTCGGGGCGTTCTGAGGCTCACTGAGGCTCACTGAGGCTCTCTATGGCGCTCTAGAGGGTACTTGGGAATCTGGACGGTCACTGCATATCTATAGATAACTGTGGCTGCATTTGTTTAGATATCTGTACTGTACTCGTAAAGTAGTACACACTGGAAACTAATTACCTCAGCATAATAATACCACCAATATAAAATAATATTCAGCCCCTGTGCTGTATTGTCCCTGCACTCAATAATCGGAGATATTGACCAACTGTTCTGTTGATATGGAGTGGTGGTGAGACGGTGCTGTGTTTCAAGAGGATATCACTAGTTTGGTATGATAATGCAGCACATGTAAAATAAAAGTGTTAGATCTACTCTGATAACATTTGATACTTGAAGTTTACCATATGCTTTACCCCACGTTTTCGCTGTCTACCCACGCAATCTCGGAGTTGTCTGCGAACGGTCGCTTAGTTTTCAACTGAAGCACTTTACAGTTTAAAGCCTCGGTGTTATGCGTGAACTATATAGGATAGCGGTGCAGATGCATAAAAAAGCTGTGAGCTTTATAATGCAAGGACAAGCTGTAGAAACTTTATTCTTATAAGCGACACTCGAAGGGTCAAGTGTTAGACTGCGATTACTCCGGATGATTATTTTGATAGAGGTTGTTTGCCCTTTTAGGAGGCGGCTTGCCCCTAGCACCTTATGAGGAATAGATTGACAAGATAAGATAAAAGTAGAGTGATCATTGACTTAATGTACCGACTGTCTAACTATGTAGCCATGTAGCCGTCTTAGCACCTTACCATCTTACCATCTAAGCATCTAACTCAATGCTCAATTACTCTCGATCAAGCTCACCCCTATTTCCAACTCAAGCCTAATCCCCTTAGTAATCTTGTCTTCCCCTCTTTGCTCGTTCTCGCTTGCCCTTGGCTCGGTCAAATCTGCCCTATTGCGCCATAAAATGCTCAATTCTGCCCCCCCACCAAAGAACAAAAAACAATTATCGCAAGTCAATTCAAGGTCGGAAGGTAATTAAGTAGACACGATAAGAGAGTAAAAGGATGTCTGGAGAGACAGAATCTGATCGTGCGTTCCACAAGTTGACTTGTGCGAACTGTCGAAAGAAGAAAGTAAGTAAATATTTTGATATGAGACCGGTGAAAGTGGCGGCGGTTAAGGTAGTGGTTAGAGAGATAGTAAGCGAGAGATAGCACACCGAGAGCAGTGGCGGTAGCGATAGCGACACCTAGGAAGGTATAGTGGGCGAGGGGATCGTGATTTGAGTTGTTTAGTTACAAATTGCTGGAGTTTCATCAAGGTTACTCTGTCATTGTTTGATCGCTGCTTTGGTGTACCCTCGAATACCCTCGGACTTACCTCTCGGTATCACATGACCCACCCTCGGTGTTACCCTCGGTATTCCCTTGGTATTTCCCTTGGTGTTTTTCTCCCACTCACCCTCGGACTTGACCCTCGGTATCACATGACCCACCCTCGATAAACCCTCGGTTTACCCCCGGTCTCACCCCCCAATTCCAACCCCCATACTAACCCCCATAGGCTCGTTGTGACGGTGCTTACCCCTTCTGTCAACGCTGTAAAAATACCAAACAAAAATGTGTCTATGACAAACCTGCCTCCATATCGTATGTGCGGCACCTAGAACGTCAAATCGATATGCTCTCCCACAAGGTTGCCCAGTATGAAAACAGTAGTCAAAAGATCCAGATGCTGCAAATGCTGCAAATTCAACAACAACAGAAGCATCAGATGCTGCAACAGCTTCTGGGAAGCAGTGTAGTATCGCCGGGGACCTCTAAACTGCATTCCTCCGAGCCAGGAACGGTTCAAGATAAAGTGACGCCGACTTCGCAAGCCTCGGATTCACTCCAAACCGATTTTTCAGGCACAGATTCTCCAAGACTTAGTAGGAAAGAGATCGACGATGGTTTGGAGTTCAATATGAAGAATTTGACCCTTCAATTGAGTGATTTGGAGCTCCGACATTCGCCTCTGGTTGATTGGAATGCGCCTAATGTTCCGTTCGAGTATGTTTCTGATACAGTGAGGTTTCGTAATTATTTCGATGGGTCGTTGTACAAAGACCCACCTGTTAGTGAGACTGAGGCAGTGGGGACAGTGTTCGGCTCCACTGGAGTGCCCGGCTCGACTCCTGGAAGTGGCCGTGGAAGTGTGTCGGGAAGTGCGACAGGAAGTACTCTGAGTTCTGGAAATTCCCCTGGCAGTCCGACTCGTCCAGCTTATATCACTGGCCCAGAACTGATCAAAATCATCCAGTCTATCCGTAAACGTTATGACCCACACAGTAATGAGTTACCTCCTCAAGATATCCAACGGGATTTTGTCACCATAGTCGAGACCGTAGTCCTTCACGGATTCCCATGTTTCCGTCCAAACTACATCAACAAATTCTTCAGAGATTACCCTTCTCTTCTATTGAAAATAGCTCCTACTGGCTCAACTATAGGCAAAGAGATTATAGGAGAAGATATCCCATTGGATCTGAAATACACCTTGGCCATGACTGCCATGCCATTGTATAGAGCTATGGTGTCACCTCTGTTGTTAACAGCACCCGAAAGTAAGGACGAATTGTACAAATTCAAGCTCAAGATCCAGTCGATGATGGAGGAGACCGTCAGGGTTCACCATGAACTGCAATCTTTGATCGCCAAGAACATCTTCGGCAAGCCAAATAGAGCCATTATTCAGTCGTGTTTGCATTCGTCGATCACCGAGGTGATCTTTGGGGGCTCTCTTACGAATGCCATGATTCTTAACAGTTTTGGGTGTCGGTTATCGATCGACCTCTTTGAGCATTTCAATTACCAGGAAAGTACAACGGCCAGCATGCATTTCTTGAGAGTCTTATGGCTGTTTTATGTGTGGGACAAGTTTATTTCGTCGATTCTCAACAGAAACCCGGTCTTTCCCGATCCTCCTCCGGTCTCTCCTTCAGCTATTCCATACAATGCCATGGACACCATGACCAGTATCGATAAGAACGGGAATCTCATCCTGGAGGTGGACGCCAGACCTCTGTTCATCACCGTGTGTAGATTGAGTATCATCTTCAGTGATATTTTAATGAGGAAACATCACTTCACCCACCTGAGAATCCAAATTTACGACCTGTTCAACGCTGCAATCTCGGCATTACCCGACAACTTGTCCTGGCAGTACGGATTCAGCTGGGACCAGACTGTGTACTCGACTGAGCCGTTGAAATTGATCCGACTCCCTCTGAATTTCCCGGCCGAACTGATCTTGATGATCGCTATGGCCATTGTAATCGAGATGGAGTTGCTCGTCGAGAGTTTTGTGAATATCGCAGAGCATATGGGCACCGCTTCTCCTAATGTGTTGGAGAACAAGTACGTCGTATTCCAGAAGTTGGTGATGGTGTGTAAAGCATCTGGTGCGTTCTCGTTGATCATCTCGGAGATCGGTCCATACGGAGAAATCACCAGTTCGGCCTCGTACATCAATCCATGGTACCGGTTGATGATCCTGAAGAGTCTTTATAAGCTTTTGATGAATAATGATGCTATTAAATTGCTTGTGCAGTTGACTGAGGAGGTTCCTTCGGAGGAGATCGACGATTATTCTGAAACTTGGAACTATGAGTTCGTTGATAACCCGGGAAATAAGGTGAGATTACAGAAACCGACCACCAGGGCCGACTATTCTATGCCGAGTGATGTGTTTGTGGAGAATTTCGTGTTCAGCTTTATGGGCAGTTCCAATTTCAAGAATAACTTGACTAAGACTAGGTCGTATTATTTGAAGTATATTATATGTATTTATGTTGGGTTATCTCAGCTGTCGGTTCGTCGTCTTTCGTCGTTCAAGTCTGAGGAAGCACGTGAGGTTCTTGGTCAGTCCATGAGAGTGACTCCACCGATTTTGATGGTGTATCATGAGCAAAGAGAGCTGGTTTTACTGGCCATTGAGAAGTTGCCTAATCCTAAATTCGATAGTGATATGTTTGAGACGTTCAGGTATCTGAAATTGATCGAGATGGTGAACCATTTGGGTGCTTTTGGTACTACGTTATTGAGACCTAAGAGTTCTCCACCGACTTCTACACAGCCATCTCCAATGGGATATCTGAGTCATCAGCATGCTCATCAGAATGGTCATCCTAATTACTCTTCTGATAGGGATGATCAGATGTATGAGGAGAGTATGACGGAGAAGACGCTTCGTGGACAGCAGCAGTCTCAACAACAGTCTCAGCCACACCCTCTGTCACAATTACCACCTCAGCAGCAGCCACCTCATCCTCTGTCTCTGGTACAGTCTCATCCTGGTCTGCCTGGCCTGCCTCCACAACCTACCAGACCTACCCAACCCACCCATACCCCCCTGCCTCCCCCAAATCTGGCTTTCATGGAACATGTCCATAAATTATCCCAATCTCAACAAGATTTCTCGAAAATGCCAATCAATACCCTGCCATTCTATGGCAGTTCCACAGAGCTGTTGTTCTTGAATCAAAACTCTGGTTCCAATTCGACAGCTGGGTCTGTGTCTGGTTCTGGTTCTGCCTCCAATTCTGGTCCTCAAGGTTCTCTTGGTTTCGATAACACTTTCCAAACCCCACAAGAGCCTATGTTGATGCTTGATGATTTCGATTATGAGAGTCTTTTGAGGTTACAACTGCAATTGGCTCAGCAACATTCAAGACCGTCGTCTGAGTTCAGTTTCCTGCAACAGCAACAGCTGCTGCTGACGGTGAATCAATTTTTCAGTGGAGGAATGCCTGAGCTTGGGTTTGCACTGATGGCATCGGATCCTCATATGCATTTGAGGCAACAGCTTCAGCAGCAGCAGCTTCAACAGCAGCCACCTCAGCAGCACCAACAGCCTCAACAACCCCCATTAATGCCTCAACTCCAACCTCAACTCCAACCTCAACCTCAACCTCAACCCCAAAATTCTCTTCTCCTGCAACAAATGCTGCTTCAAATGCTGATGATGGTCCAACAACCTCAGTATCAGTCTATGGATTTGATGGATAATAATATGGGATTCGGGAATATCTTTGATGATGTATAGATGTGTGTCTGGCCTCTTCGTGCCCGGCTTCTTTGTGCCGGCTTCTCTGTTCGTTTATCTCCTGGCGAGGCACTCTCCCAAGGTCTTCTCCTGGCAAGGAATCCCTGACCCCTCCGTTCTCTGGTGTCATGATGTACACCCAACTCAGACTATCTAATGTATAATAATGAACCGGATGTTGTAATGAAATGGTAGATCGTAGTCGTCATTCTAATCTTGTACTTCTCCCCCACCTCCACCACCCCACACTCTCCTACTAACTTCCCCACATTTAATTCCCCACCTGCCCATATGTTCACACTTCCGATCCCTAACACAAGAAAGCGGGTTTAGCTCAGTTGGGAGAGCGTTAGACTGAAGTCGTTTATTCAAGCGCTGCATTCTAAAGGTCCTTTGTTCGATCCAGAGAATCCGCACGTTTTCTTTTTTTTTTTTTTCTCCTTCCAGTTTTTATTCATAATTTGCTCGTGTGGTGAGGGGTTTCGTGCGGGTGATTTCCCCATAATTTATAGGCTGACAATAAAGAAAGACATTTAGGTGTAGTTAGAGCAAGACCATACCAGTGTAATTGTTGATTGTGACTGTGTTTTGATTAAGTGATCGGTTGGAGTGTGTTGTTATTGTGATTGATTGTCATGTCAGAACCAAAAGAAGTCAAGATTGTACACCGCCCTTCACCCTTCTTCCCAGCACTTGGAGCTTCTGCTGGTGAACAGGCAAAGAAATTGTATCAACCAATTGATCCATTTGAAAATGCATTGAAGGTTTCTGTTGGAACTGGGTTATTACTTGCCGGTATGCAATGGAGAAGATCCGTTCAGCTGAAGAAGGCCACTGATAGACCTGGATTAATGAGATATATCAGTATGTTCCAGTTACCTAAACGTCATCTTGTTGGTATTCCTGTGGCTATCTTTTCGTTTTCGTTTTTGAGGGATTGTCTTATGAACATTTCTGAAGGAAGTAATGCTACTAATGAGTTTGCTGCTGCTAGTATCGCTACTGGTATTGGAATGTTGGCTTGTCATGGGTATACTGTTCCTGCTGCTAACTTTGTTGGTGTGGCTGTAGGAATGGGGATTTTCTTTGGGCTGGCTCATTGGGCTGGAGGATTTACTGGTTTGGGACCTGAATCTTATTCTCTGACTAAGAGAAGAGGTGAGATTAGACCTGTCGAATCTACTGCAACTGAGGCTCGTGCTGACAAACAAGGATTTTGGGAACCTGTTCATAGAAGACCATTATCACAAACTGTTGAAGAGTTGGGTGAAGGTAGAGGAATTATTAAGCCATGAATGGTTAGTCATTGACTATATTTATCTCTATTTATTATTTATTTATTATTTATTATTTATTATTTATTTATTACTGAATGTTATTTGTGTAGGTTAGTTGTGTAATGCTGGAGGGGGGCTGGTGGAGTTCTGGTGGAGTTGGAGTTCTGCCGTAGTTGTGTGGTGGTTGTGAAGTAGTCAGTGTGGTGGCTAAAGTCCCATCTAATAGGTGAATCGACCCCCTCATCTATGGATGGTGTTATGATGTTTGTATTTATTGGTGTCATGATGTAAATATTCCACAGAGCATTCTACTAAAAGTCTAAACCCCGCGGCAAATAATTAAGTGAGCGTATTACGACAAATAAGCATTTATTACATAAGAGTCATCAAGATAGTCAGATTTAATTTAATTATCTATTTATATCATTTGAGAATATAAGATTTTAGTCTAATTTGAATCATGTCCAACGATATCGATTTTTTCAGTGAAATTTCACTCCAGCTTTTAACCGAGAAACCACATCTTGTGAAAGACGCCTACATCACCCAAGTTTCTGAGTATTATAACAATAATAAAGTGTATTTATTTTACATATACTATGATTCACCTGAATATGACGAAATTAAGAAGCCGCTTGAAGAATATTTGAGCATTTATTCGAAATTAGGAACCGATACATGTAATTTGTATTTGCCAGGTTTTACAATAATCAGAGGAGCCCATGAATTGATTTCTATATGGGAAATTAGGGGTACCACAGGAAATGATGATATAAGATTGTATAAAAAATAAAGATGGTGTGGCCAGTACTTATTTTAATTCGTCATGTCACGTTTCTGCATCTCTTAGTTCAATATATATTATATTTGTAGCTTGTGAAACTCCTAACGCTTCCGCAAGATTCATGGTATTGGTATTTAGTACAACTGCCATTTTCGTGAGCTTGACAACGACATCTTTCAAGGCAGGAGTAACCTTTATGAGATTTGGATTTACAATTATGAGTACTCAGAATCCTCTAGAACTATCAGAGCTCGAATAGCCGGCTTTTTTGAAGTTGTGTCCCTTATTATGACAATAATCCATTCTTTTGCTAATTCGAGTTTAGAGAGCTTTCGAGGTCTTCAAGTTGCCCTTGATTCTCTTCGACTTCGGTCTTGTTCAAGGCGGGCCAGTAATAGGTGATATTTGAGCCATTATTTGAGATGTAAAAGTCTAAGGAATACACCGTATAATTGGCCTGATCAACTGAGAGACTGGCTATAGTGTTGCAGAAGAACAAAGTAACAAATGGAACTAATGTAAAAGTGGTAGATAGCATGTACAAACCCAATTGGTGATAGCTTCGAAGAGAGATTAGGTAAAGATCTCCAAATCGTTCAGGTCCAATGGGGCCGTTATATTCTCCGTTCTGTTTGTCACGCCAGCCCATTTCTCTGCCGTCAAATCCGCCTGTTAGTGCCGCTTCCTGCTAAGCCTTCCCTGCTAAGCCTATCTTCTTTCGGGTGCTTTCCCTTGAGCTGCGAGACCCATATTCCCGTATAGAGTAATAGGTCAACTGATGAGCTATCAAGGATATTACCCAAGAGGAATTATACAGCATAGTCCGATCAGGCTAGGTGATTGGCTAAGTGATTGGCCAAGTGATTGGCTAGGTGAATGGCTAGGTGAATGGCTACAGATCATATAGAAGTAATGATGAGAATATGAGATTTGGATGGGAACCCAGAAGCCTTAGTTGATATAGCTGTGCAAGAAACCTCAGCCAATGAGATAGTATCATATATAATTAATAGAAAATAAAAGATCCACGAACTGAATATGTTGGTATTATGATGTTACAATCCCATTTCTCGCAGAAGTTCCAAATCATCATCAATATCATGTTCATTAGGGGTTTGGAACATTGAGGGATCAGGTATATCATCCTCGTCATCAACGATTCTATTAGCTTTTCTTCTAGTAGGAGCCGGCAGAGCGAAATCATGGCCGTCAAATTCATCATCTGAGAGTATTTGGTCGTCATTATTAGCTGGTGCTCGAGCCAGGTCCTCTTTATGAGTCTGTGGTTCTTGATTTGCTCCACTGGTAGTATATAATCCATCTTCTTCATCTACAAACAATCCATTCCCATTGCCAGAACCAACATCTATTCCCAAATCGAAAGCGAGGGAAGAATTTTGGTTATTCAGTGGTGTGTCGAGGGGTGGACTCAGTGGTCTGTCACCTAAAGTGTCATCTACATTCGCATTAACAACTTCTCCTTCAGTCGTAGCATCTAATCCACCAATATCTATCTGCTCATCAGGGTACATCTCCTTGATCTCTTGTTCGATCAATCTTTGCCTGAAAAACATGACATTCCTCGAGTCCCCAGCCACTTTTCTGTTCAGTAACATCACCAAATCCTTAAATCTCAGTTTAGGAAACAATTCATGCCCCCAAAGCTGATAAAATGATAAGATTTGAGTCAAGTTTTTATAGGTGTAATGAGTCGTGTAATCGTTAGGATTGTGATCTGATTTCTTGTTCTGATGATGCAAATACCGGAGTTTTTTCCGGTTGTCATATAAATACGGGAGTCCTTTCTTTGATAAGAGCCTTTGGGCGTTCAATGTCACCAATTTTTTCCGTGTTTTAACCTTTTGTTCTTCACCTTCTAATCCTAAGATATCTTCCAGTTGAGGTTTTGAGTTGGCGTCGGTTGTAGGTTGATTCTCATCGTTATATATATCACCGCCTTCCAAAATATGGTCTAGTTCGTCAATATGAGTGGCCATTATGTATATACTTGGGTTTTGTATGGCTGGTTTCGGTTTTAGTACCTTTTGGAAGAGATGATTTTGACTAGAATTTGATTGGAATGCGATTGGGTTTACGCGTCTGACGCGAGCGGATTACGAAGATAAATACGCGAGCAAATAATCAACTTATGACACGTGAAAAGGTCGTGCGTTCTGTACAAGTTGTAAAGAAAGACCCCGTTTGAATTAGCAAAATATTAATATCGATGGGGTATGAAAAGGTCGTGTACAGTACAAACTGACCAGGAACAGCCGGAAGATTGAAGATGGTCTGATTGAAGAGTTGAAGAGATTGATGAGGAGGACGAAATGTTGAGAATTGGGAAGGTTATTGGAAGATTCGGAGGATTAGGAGGTAGAGTTAGTGGTTTAGGTGGATCAAAAGCCGGATATGGCGTTGTTTCTAGGGGTGCCAGACAGTTTCATTCTGTTAGCCAAAAGAAGATGAGCAGTGGCTGGATTGGAAAGAGTAGTATGATGGTTGTTGTTGGAGGAGTTGGTCTGTTGGGATTGGGACTTTCTTCTGGAAGTGGCAGTATCTCCGCTGATACTCTGGAGACTGACCTTGAATCGGTATCGGTAGACAAAGGTATCCCTCTGTTCTCCAAGACTATAAAAGAACCATTGAAGACAGAGCAAGTTTTAGTTGGGTACGGGATTAGAAAAGTGACATTTTTGGGAATCGGGGTTTATCTGTTAGGTATTTATGTGGCTAAGGAAGATATTCCACGAATTCTGACTATTTTGGACTCGAGATATTTATCGTCACTTTATGAGAAGGATCCTAAATTGAACCACCGTGAAAATTTGTTGAACCTGTTGAAAGATCCAAAATTATCGATGGTGTTGATTGAAAATTTGCTTAATTCGCAGATCAAGTTCACCGCACATATTATCCCCTTAAGAAATACTGATTTTAACCATTTAAGAGATGGATTGGTGAAGTCGATCATGGCATGTCCTAAATCGAAAGAAGTTTTACTGATGGACGAGTCACCATTGCCGGCTGGACTCGATGAATTACGTAAACTGTTTGGAACCAGACGTGGGTCGTGTCCAAAGGGACATTCTCTCTTTTTGGAAGTCCACGGGGATCTGTCTATTACAGTTCAATATCAAGAACTGAATTCGAAGACTCATTTATTGGGAGATATCAAGGAACCAATGATCAGTAAACTCTTGTTTTTACAATATTTAAGTGGCCCAAAACCTTTAAGTGGACCAACCAGGGATGTTGCTATCCAAAACTTGGCACTGATGTGCTGATATTTAAGACTTGTATATGAATACCTAATTGGGTAATTGAGTAGCCGAATAGTAATTAATTATCCTAAAATAGATAACAGATTAACCTGAAATGGATTATTTGTATCCATTTTGGGATACTCACACCGTAGGAGCTTATCCCAAAGTGGTCACTTTTTGTCACTTCTTATCTGAAAATAGCCACTTTCACCCCTAAAAGATCTTTACATATTCACATATCCGCGCCCCTTTCTGTAGTCCCCTTTTTGTAGGCCGCAGTCGCGCTTCATTTTCGGGACTTGAGGGAAAGGCAAATCGGACGAAAAAAAAAATAAAAATTTTCTGAACGTGTCGGTGTACGGGATCAACAACGACGTGATTTAGAGATAAATTTGTAGTAATTGTGAATTATTCTCGACGGATTCGAAGTTGTTGGCAAGATTTGATCAAGAATCGTCGAAAATCCCAGTTGAATTGACCGCAATTTGATCCTAAACCATGTCATACTCAATCAAAACAGAGACCGTGACGGCCACCACTGTTGTGGTCCCAGAGTACCTCAGTGAGATAGCTTCCTCGCTGGTAGCACTCTCTGAGAAGGGTAAAATGCTTGTAGGAAAGATCCCGGGTGGACAGATGTTGATTACATACATCAAATACTCTTATCAAGATGATCCATACCGGTCAGTCTTTGAGTTGCTGTTGTTCATATTTGCGATCACATATTTCTTGAAATCCAAGTCGTCTTATAGTAAGAAGGACTATGTGAAGTTGTCTAAGAAGGAGGTTGATGAGTTAGTTGCTGACTGGCAACCGGAGCCTTTGGTTTTATCAGTTAATGAGAAGGAGAAATGGCAATTGGACCTGATCCCGGTCCTTACCGGGGCTAGTGAGTCTCATACACAGATTTTGGATAAAGAGACCGATCAAAGTAAGGATATTATCAATTTGGCAACGTTGAATTTCTTGGATGTTACTTCTAAGGCACTGCTTATTGAGGCTGGAGTTGAACAAATGCAACATTCTGGTGTTGGAGCTTGTGGACCACCTAATTTCTATGGTACTCAAGATGCTCATACTAATTTGCAAGATGATTTGGCTGATTATTTCGGAGCTGAGCAGGGGATTATATATCTGCAAGACTTTGTCACTCCACAATCTATCATTCCTTCGTTCTTGAAGAGAGGAGATATTGCCGTAGTTGATGGAGGATGTAGATTACTGATCCAAAAAGCTGTTAAGATTTCGAGATGTGCTGTCTATTGGTACGATCATAATGATATGACTTCGTTGCAATCTGTATTGGAGACTTTGACTAATGATTTGAAAGGTGAGAAGTTGACAAGAAGATTCATTATCTCGGAGCTGATGTCTGAAAATTATGGTGATTTGCTGGACTTGAATAAGATTGTAGAATTGAAGAAGAAGTATAAATTTAGATTAATTCTTGATGAATCCCGTTCAATTGGAGTATTGGGAAAGACTGGACGTGGTTTGACTGAATACTGTGATATTCCTAGGAAAGAAATCGATGTTACAATTGGATCTCTTTCGCAAGCTTTGGGATCTTCGGGTGGTTTTTGTATTGGAGACCGTCCAATGATTGAATATCAAAAAATTCTGTCTGGAGCATATTGTTTTTCTGCTGCTTTACCACCATACTGTGCTAAGGTTGCATCCGTTGCATTGCAATTGATTGGAGAGTCTTCCGATGGACAATCAAGTGATTTGGTATCGAAATTGACCACTAATCTTGATCAATTTTATTCATTACTCAGTTCTAATAGGATTCTTTCCAAGTATATTGAAGTTGTTTCATCTCCTGAATCTCCAACTATTCATTTGAGATTGAATGAGTCGGTTAGAAATTCTTTAGGTTTACCAGTAAGTTATGGAGGTTTGGGATCACTGATGTTGAAAAGTGTCGCCAAAGGTAACGAACAAGATTATTTCGATCCTTATTATAACTATGAGAATCGTATACTACAAACTATTGTCGATAAGTTGGTAGATTCAGGCATTTTAATTTCAAGATCTCAAAGGGTATTACATCATGAGATTCTTCCAATGCTTCCTGAGTTGATCATTAATGTTAATGCTGGGTTAAATAAGAAGGAGATTAACTTCTGTGTTAAAACAATTGCTCAGGATATTGATCTGATATTGGCTAAGAGACAGTTTGATTTTTCTATATAATATGAATGAGACATCTCTGAAGCGGTATAAGTAATATGAACTTCCTTTAATATATATTCCGTGTGATATTGTTCAAGTTGTAAAGATGATTCATAGTTGGGTTAGGGTCGATTGCCTAATTAGGAAATGTAATTACCAAACCTTGACTTTAGATCATATTTCCTAATTGGGATTATTGGCAATGCACGACTTTAATATCTGATATCACCCCTAAGATCACCCGTAATATTGCCCCTAAGTATTGCTCTGAGATTATTTGAATCTGACTCAGGCATCTGAGTCACGAAACAGCTAATTAATGTATTGGCCAACCCCTTCTTCCATAAAGGAAGTAATTCTATTAAAGCTATATATACAAAATAATTCACCCCTAAATTTTCCAGATCGGTTTTGTGTAATGTATCCCTTTTATTGTTTTTATAGAGATTCCTCCCCTTGAGCTGTATATCTTAATCTAAGTCTCAATAATATAGATAAAAAAAGTATAAATATCACTACACTAGTTAAGAGATTGTATTGATCACCATGTCGTCTCCATCTATTCAAATGATTGGCGATTATTATGAATCAAGCTTTGTCGATGTTCCCTTGACGACCAATTTATTTTTAGAATCGTATAGTAGAGGGAAATGGAATCTATCTAATGTTCCTATCCCGCCATGTTTCGATCTAAGTGTGACATTATTGAAGGCACCATTGGCTTTCAGGGAAAACTTAAGATTGAAAGATGTAAAGAAACATATGCAATTGAAACAGTGGAATGAATCGAAATTGGAATTGAAGGGGGTTTTGAGCAGATTGATTTCAAGTTTCGGATGTAGCGGAGGTGCTATTTCATTAATTACCGAGACAACTCAACATGTTAAATGTGGCAAGTCAGTTGGGTTTAAAGAATTTCCAAGGGTATTATCATTAGATGCTCATGCTTTGCTAAGTGATGGATTTTTTGTATTGTTGGATCTGAAATCTGACTGGAGAACAGCTGGAAATCCTTTGGTTAAAGGAATACCTAATATTCGATTCTATGCTCTGGCTCCATTACTTTCTAACAGGAGTCTTCCAATTGGAGTTTTGTCTGTGTATCATAATTATCCTCGGTCGAATTTTGTTAAGAGAGAGCTGGGGAATTTGATGGCTCTGGCTTCACAAGTGATGGAGATCTTGAACAAACCGATAGAAATTCGGGACGAAACGGCAGATTCCCAGACTCAGACTCAGACACTCAGCCATAAAAAATTGACCAGAAGCCAATTAATTACTGAACCTGATGGTTCAGGGAATGCCTTTTCTCAAAACCAGTATCTCAAACTCAATAGTAGTTCAATTGATAGTCAAAATTGTGATTTATATGAGATCAAAAGAATTTTATTACATGCAGATTCCCGAGCTAATGGAGCGAAATTACTTTGTCAAAAGATTAGTGAGATTTACAATTTCCAATTCGTGTATATGGCAGAGATCAACGTCAACACACCTTATAAAATTGATTCTCAATTATTGCCAAGAAGGAATAAGATCAGTTTTGCAGATTCATTCCCATATAAAAGTGAACTCAAACGTGCAGGAGATGATCAAGTGAGATGTCGTAGTCTTGCATCGTTTGGATTAGGTGCAGATGTTAATAATCCTATGGAATCTGAACCTCTTTTCCATCTTCAAGCTTTCGGATCAGATTTCGGAATTAAATATTCTTATACAGGACTCAAGCTGGGGAATGTATTATTTAAATCAGGGATTTGTCTACCATTTTTGAAAAGAGACTCGAGTATTCATAATCCTAATGCTGGGAACAGTCCTGAACATAATCCACTACTGGGTCAGCCATCTCAAATGCTTAAAATTCATTACCAAACCAGAGCCTATCTTATGGGATGTTTATCTAAGGAAGTAATTCCTATTGAAGCGTCAAGTATAGATGCGATAAGTCAGTATTGTTCTATTTACCGGCAGTTATTTCTTATGGATCAGAATTAATTAGTGGGAAATACGGTATCACTGGTGAGAATTCCTGTCAGATTGGCCTCTAAAAGTAACTCCAATAGTAGCCAGGTCTTACCCTCGGTCTACTCATGACCACCCTCGGTCTACACCTGACCCACCCTCGGTTTATTACCCCCGGTCTATCACCCCCTTTCCCGCGCATTATATATTATATAACATATTTTTCGTAACAAAAAAGCAAAATATGTTTCTCCTACTAAACAACCTCATCTAACCCACCATAAGCCATTGAACCCCCCCTTGCCATGCTCATATCGTCTCCATATTGGAAAAGAGCACTCCTCACGAGTGGAGGGAGACCTAAATTACTCGAAGATGGCGAAAATGACGTTCTCATCCAACCCTACGTCGGTCTATACCAAGACACATACAAACTTGTGGAATATCAGAAGGGCAAAGTGTATTTAACTAGCCGAAGATTGGTGTATGTTGATAGTGAAGGTGGCGAGAAAACGGGCCAGAAGGCCTCTAGATGCCCTAACATCTCTCTAGACCTCGTTGACATCGAAGAAATCTCGATTTATAATGGCTTTTTAAAGTCAAGTCCTAAGGTGATTTTGAAGATGAGAAAGAAGAAGATTGAGGGGTCAGTTGGGAGTGATCTGAAGGGGAAAGTGGGGGTAAGAGAAGTGAATTGGATATGTCAAATCTGTTCATTTTCCAACCAGATCCCAACGAACCTTCAGATCGGGTCAGATTCAGATTTACCAGTCTGTAAATCTTGTGGAATGAAATCTTCAAGGTTTCATATTGAGGGGATTCTTCATGCCAGTACCAAGTCATTGACCCCGGCCAATAATGTGGTTTCAAAGGATGGGTTTCTGTGTCCGACATGTACGTTTATCAATGATGTGTCGTTACAGAATTGTGAGATGTGTGGGACTAGACTTGTGTCTTCTAGTCTTCCTCCACAATTACTCGAAGGAGAGGGTAATGATGAGATAGTGAAGCTTCGGCTTGAAGGAGATGACGAGAGTGACTCCACCTCCAACTCTATAGATCCTCGTATAATTAAGTTAAGTTTTCGTAGAGGTGGCTTCAAGACCTTCCTGGAGAAGTTGAGTATTGCCAGAGAAGGTGCTATTTGGGACCATCTTAAAGCTAATTCTAAAGTGAACATGGAGGCCACAACCATAATAGGAGATAAAAAACCAGTGGTGACATCAGATGGACCTTCGTTTGGAATTCAAGGTCTTCAAAGTAAAAGAGAACTTCAAAATCAAAAACTGACTCTTCTTCTTAATAATTCTCTTCAAGATTTAGAGAATCTTATGGAGAAGGCAAAGGAATTGATTGATCTTAGTAGGAAGTACCAGATATTAGTACGAGATCGAACTGGAGATCAGCCTGGCGACATCTCTAGTGACCCATCTACATACTCCAAGATCTCATCCACTGCAAATATCTTGTCGAACTCCAAAAATTCCATCCAAATTTTAAACAATATTATCACCAAGAATGAGTTCACTCCGTCATCGGCCAATGCTTCCTCGTCACTTTTGATGTCTTTAAGACAGACAAGAAGAGATTCTAATCTATATATCGAAGAATTATCCCGTCAAATCTACGAATTTCTCATCGATTCCGATATCATTTCCAAAAATCACGGAATCGTCACTTTATTTGATTTATTTGTCATATACAATAGGGCCAGAGGGATAAATTTGATAACTCCACAAGAGTTATTCCGTAGTGTAGAGATGTTTGAGAGGTTAGGATTCAAGTATGTCATGTTGGAAGTTCCTATGATCAGTAAAAGTATTAATGATGTCATTAGAGATGAAAGGTTAGGAGCACACAAAAAGCAAGCTACTTCACTGGGCTCCGACTCCAGTTCGTCAAAATTCTATATCATCTCAAATAAGAACTTCTCGTTTAACTCGATTTTCCAAAAAGTGCTCAATTTCATCAACTCTAAGCAAGAATCTCTTCAATGTTATTATGGACTTTCTATTCTTGAGATCCAAAAACACCCCCAAATTAATTTGAATGTTAATTATTTGATAATTAACCAATTATTACTTGAGTGTTGCTTGGATGGACGACTCTGTGTCGACCAGCTGCTTCAGGGTAGTTTCTTTTATAAGAATGAGATTATGGAGTTCAGTTGGGAGGGATATTTGAATGGAGAAGATAAAGAGATTAGGGATGCTGAGGAGATTAGTCTGATCGAGACTAGTCTGATGGAGACTAATCAAAATGAGGAATACCAAAGTGGATCAGATGACGAGTCTGGTTCGGATTCCAGAGCCGATTCCAGAGCCGATTCGACTCCCGTCCCGGATTCTGACCATTTCAATCTCGATTATTATCGTCTTGGTGCAAAACTCATCTCTCAAGACCAACCATCTCCCCCTTCTTCCCCCTCTAATAACATCTCAGAAACCCTCAAAGATCTCCAAGGTCTACAATTCTAATAAACATGCATATATTCGATGGTGTAGCTTATGTAGATGCCGCAGAACTTATTAAACTAGGCAAATCCTCAATCTGTTGCATCACAAATTCCTTCTCTTCATTAAATTCCTTCATTTGATCCCTTCTGTCAATACTGAAATTACCTAAAAATACAAGTAACTTATCCCTATTTTTGATGAGAATATCCATGATTGGCTTGGATTTCTTGGGATTCAGTACAAAGATCTTAAACACGTTGAACAGCTCAAGTTGAAGATTCTTGGATTTGTCTCCAAGAAGGATCATTATCAACTTCAAATTCTGTGGTGAATCAACATACAGTTGTAATAAATGATAATTGGCCCTTTGTAAGATCAATTCTGAAAGTAATTTCACCGATTGTCGTTTGGTGACGTAATTCCCAGACGAAATTAAGGTATTAATATGGAAAATGAAGTTATCTAAATGAAGTTTCAAGAACTCAGCTGCAATTTTCTTATGAACAGTCAAGAGATCATTCAAAGTATTGAACAGATCGGTTGCATTTTCGAAATTCGAGCTCTGAGAATACCCGAAATACTTCCAAATCAAAGGCTCTGATAATAAAAATCGAGTCACTGGCTCATATTTGATCAGCTCTCGAAGCATCGATCCCATAATTAGTGTCACCTCCGGAACTTCAGGTCCTCTCATTAATAGCAAGAGGATCTTTGGTTTCAGTAACAAATAATCCACGGTGGGGTTTCGATTCCCGATTTCTCGACGAAGAAGTGTCGTAAACAAGATCGAAACATGCTTTCTCGAATCAAATTCAAGACTAGGAAGGTGCTGAACTAACAAATAAAGACAGTCGGTCAGGTAAACTTCTTGAGCTAATTGGCCGATCAGATCAGGCTGGGGATCGTTCTCTTCATCTCCATGTAAAATGACCGTTATTTGAGCCAAATGACGTCCAACTTCATCCTGTACTTTCTTTCTGTCTCCGGTAGTGTCTAATTTACTCACTTGTTCATTCAAAGCTCTGACCAAATCGATGGAAGTTTTGGGGTTACGTTTGAATAGGAATGACATGGCGGTGGTGGGGGCTTAATTGAGGGTGAATCCGCACTCAGTTACTTTGTAAATCTATCAATTCACGAACACTTACTCGCTCAGTCACTCAATCACGACAAACACTCGATGTCTCAGTCTCTTTAGCGCCCTTCTTTTGACTGATCGAGGCGCGCTTGGTGTTTCAAATGGGAGAGCAAAATATGAATTTATGTTGAGCAAAATATGAATTGGAGATTTCGATTTTTCACTCGATTAGTTACCTATTACGGAAATCACCATATTAAGTAACTCCATTTTTATCCTCTTTCAGTATCGACGTTGATGATTCATGTTCTAGGGTTGAAGTTGGGCTACAGAGGGATATAATTGTGATATTAAGGTAGTTGTGTGTACTTAGAGTTGGTTTGGTTTCAAAATTCCGTCATGAACTTGCAATTTATACTACTATTATTACTATCTAACACCCTTGTTAGCCTTGGAAAATCGGTGGAAGACCCGATGAGATATGACAAGGGGGATAGCATGGGCGATTCAGGGCCAGGACCTTCTCAGTATGGGTCAGGATTCACTAAACAACATCTTAACACTTTGAAAGATCGCACTTTGGCCATTTTTAACCATGCTTGGAACTCATATTTGGATTACGGTTTCCCTTCTGATGAGGTGACACCGTTGACTTGTGAACCATACACTAGAGACCCCAAGAATATACTTGATACCGTACGAAATGATGTCATGGGTAACTTCTCGGTCACTGTATTTGACAATCTTGACACTTTTGTAATCTTAGGTTCACCTCAAGTCTTTGAAAAACTCGTCAATTGGGTCCGTCTCAACTATAAAAATTTCGATATAGATTCCACAGTACAAGTATTCGAGGTTAATATAAGAGTCCTCGGGGGATTATTGTCTCTGCATCTTTATCTGTCGGATCCACGTCATGGGGTGGCCATAGATGGATATGACGGGTTTTTGTTGCGGTTGGCCCATGATTTGGGGTCTCGTTTACTCCAACTGTTTGATCCACTCACTTCCATTCCTCTTCCAAGGACAAATTTGAAATATGGACCTCATCTGGTACCACAAGCATTACAACAAGAGACTTGTACATCAGGAGCCGGCTCTCCTGTACTTGAATTCTCGTTGTTATCGAGATTAACAGGTGACCCAAGCTTTGAGATCGCCAGTAAACGACTGTTCCGGTCACTTTGGGAGTCCAAAACAGATTTAGGTTTAGTTCCTATGACTATTGACACCAAAGCAATGCAATGGGTAGACTCCATCACCGGTATAGGTGCTTCTATAGACTCTTTCTACGAATATCTGCTTAAATATGCCGTCCTATTTGATGACCAAGAATTTATGGACATCTGGACTAAACTGTATGAATCCCTCAACACTCATTCCCGTAATGACTGGGTATATGAGGTGTTACGTCTGAATACTGGTCAAAAGTTCGTGAACTGGCTCGATGCTTTGAGTGCATTTTGGCCCGGGCTTCAAGTTTTGGCCGGCGATGTAGCAAACCTGATCAAATTTCACTCTGTATTTGTAAAGATTTGGAAGCTGTTCGATCTGATTCCAGAGAGATGGAACATGGACGTGCTTGAAGATGGATCCAGCGAATGGTTTAAGTCTCTTGAACCGAAGATCCAGAATAAGGTGCTTGTATCTGGTGCTCTTGCGTTGGAATGGTGGCCTTTGAGACCAGAGTTCATCGAATCGACTTACCATTTATATAGAGCTACTAGGGACCCATTTTATTTGCAAGTGGGTGTAGATTTCTTACATAAATTAGAAACCAAGTACCTTGCTCCTTGTGGATTGAGTGGTGTCCAAGATATCAGAGAGAACTCTAGACAAGATCGTATGGAGAGTTTTGTCTTGAGTGAGACGTTGAAGTACTTATTTTTATTGTTTGATGAGGAGAATCTGGTTCATAGGGGGGATAATAATGTAATATTTTCGACCGAGGCACATCCATTCTGGTTTGACGAGAGTTTGAAGCCTGAAAATACTGGATTCGACTGGTTTTTAACCAACAACACCCAAGATAATTCTTTAGATTTAGTAAAATTGTCATATTATGGAGATGAAACCCCACGTCAGACTATTATCGACATGGTGACTCCTGGATTTCTTCGTAAATGGTGGAATAGAGGATCAGAAGATGAGGAAGAGGAAACTGAAGAGTCCCATACCAGGATTCTGAACAGTGATGTACTGAAAGATGCTTTCCTCTCAACATTTTACAAACTCCTGGGAGAGAGTATGAATTCGGAGGACAAATCTGAGTTTGAATCGATATTTGGATTATTCTTCGATTCATTTGCGGCATCAGGTAAGGTCCGGCCTGATATTAATGAACTTGTAGACAGCAGTGATATGTCTGACAAATCCAAGAGACTCAGTCTCGAGTTATTTTCCAGCACTTCTGAAATGATTGAGAAACAATTGGCTCCTGTAAAAGAAGTAGATCCACTCCTGAAGTTCAAGACTCGGACCCCAATGCAGGATATTGAAAAGTTCGGGCTCGAAGAAGAACTTTACCCACTGAGTGATGTTTGTGTTGTTCCATGGGCCTTCAGAAGACCTTCTGTAGATAAATTTATGACTTCAACGATACTCTCATGGCCAGAATTCTATCATGTGGATGCTAGATATCTGGCGACTCTTCATAGACCATGGGTTCTGTTTGAAGAGGATCCTAAACTGCAATTGAGAACTTTGGAGTTGGAGCCTAGTTTCTACCAAATGTTTTCAGAGCACTTGAAGAATCCCCCAATGAGTTTACGAATGAGGACCACTACAATTATCGACGGTATGTTCGAGCCTATGACTACTATCACCTATAATACGGTATCAAGATTACGTAGTTTCGAGAATAATATTAGGGATAACAGTTTGATGGTGAAGGAAGGTGATTTTTATTTAAGTAATCTCGGAGGAAGTAGATTCCGGTTGGAGAAACTTGTAGCCGGAGAAATCGACAGTACAAATCATTATATCACTGATGAAATGATGAGCAAATTAAGTACCCAAGAACTGTATAGGATATTGAAGATCAACGGGCAGGATATTCCTGCGAGTTCGACATTATGGGTTCGTCTGAGCGATGACCAAATTGTTATGAGTAATACGACTGATATTTCTAGACCAGTTAGTTTAATGATGCAGAATATGACGGTTGTTAACCTGTATCTTTGGTTTGGTGATGTGAGTATATAATAGATAAGTTGTTAGGGAGTTACCCCCAATTAATTAGCAGAATACGAAATTTAATAATAGCAGAATATGAAAGTTTAAAGTAGGGTAATCCATGCTAAGCCTAGAGATAACAAACAGAGCAAAATATCAAGAAAGTAATTCCGAGATAAGTTTAAGGGAAGGATAGTTGGGACTTTATTGTGATTCAAAGAGACCTGCAAGTGTATCAAGATCACCAAAACTGTCTCCGTCGTCACTCTCACTCTTCTCCTTATCTCTAAGTCTGTCCCTCCGTCTCCCTGTTACCCCCCTCACACTACCCCCCTCTCGGTACCCCTCTCTCTAAAACTGATAATCTGCTCACGCGCAAACTTTTCTTTTCTTTTTTTGGCTGCCCAAGACAAAAAAAAAACGGGCGGGAAATCCGAAGGGGCAAGCGGAGCATCAGCGGCAAGAAACCTTCTAAACCGTGGGAACATAGCGGCAAGAGTGCAAGCAGATTTGCAGCAAGTCCAAAAAGCATCCAGAAACCGAATTATTTGCACCAAAGTTATTTTTTTGTCCATATTATTGACGGATTGGGTCGGTGGCATTAATTAATTCTGCATCGATAAGCTTAATAAGAAGGAGAGTATAACGTAAGCTGGGAAGGTTTTAATAGGGACAATAGATCGTTGACGAGTCATTAACGGTGGTCAGGCATTCCAAAGACATTTAATACATTAATTTCAAAGATAAGCATTTGCCTTCTGCCAAAACTTGCAAGACTTAGTCAAGGCATATCATCATGGTGGAATTTACTAAGTCACTTTTCAATTTTGGGTTCAAAAATGGACCACAAGATGGTCTGAGTTCTGGGAACGGACCATATCAAGAGGATGAGCAACAGCAAAGGGTCAATAATTCGACTCATTTCCCTCCGAGTTTGCTCAAACAAACTTCAACGCCGACCATAGCTGTTACTAATTCCCAGTTTGTGTATGGGACCACTACTGGAACTCAACCAGGTCAGAATTTCATGACTAAGACAGCAGGGTTTGGTGCTGGACAAGGTTCGGGAATGGAAATGGCTCAACCATCTAATGCTGTATCCAACCAAGCCACAGCAGCCGCACCTGTGATCACAATCTCTGAGGAACTAGAGAGCACTGTCGTCGATCATCCTCAACTGGGTGTCGACTCTATTCCAAGAGGAAAATTAAGAGTGTCGATCATTGAAGCTCAAGGTTTAGTCACTTCTGCCACCAAAAGATCATTGCCATACGTTGTATGTACATTCGAGAGCTCTGAGTTCATCACCCACGGACCAGAAAGCACCTCTGTTGACCCAGGAGCCGGTGCCGGAGCCGCTCCGATTCCTACTACTGGGGCTCAACAAATGTTACGTCCAATGCCTGTAGGAGGACAGAAGTCGTCGTCTCAGCATTCGATCCCTCATAGTCAACAACTGCACTTCAATCCAGTCAACCCAACATGGCATCATCAGACCATTTTCGACGTTGTCGGAGCCAAAAGTGAGTTGGATATCAGTGTTTATGACAGTGAGAATGACGATGCATTCTTGGGATACGTGACTATCATCCCTCAGACCATTGAGGACAAGTCCCAGAGCGAACATTGGTACGATTTACGTGGTCGTGTCCCTGGAGAAAGAGTCACCGGTCGTATCAAAGTCAAATGGGAGTATTTCTCCACCACTAAGAGACACTATGGACCTTCAGATTTCGAAGTATTAAGATTATTGGGTAAAGGAACCTTCGGACAAGTGTTCCAAGTACGTAAGAAGGACACTAACCGTATTTATGCCATGAAAGTTTTATCAAAGAAGGTGATTGTCAAGAAGAAAGAGATTGCTCATACCATTGGAGAACGTAATATCCTTGTCCGTACCTCGGCAGGTGGATCTTCTTTCATTGTAGGTTTGAAATTTTCGTTCCAGACCCCTCAAGATTTGTATTTGGTGACAGATTACATGTCGGGAGGAGAATTGTTCTGGCATTTACAGAAGGAAGGCAGATTCCAAGAGGACCGTGCCAAGTTTTATATTGCCGAGTTGGTGTTGGCTTTAGAGCATTTACACGATAATGACATTGTCTATAGAGATTTGAAGCCTGAGAATATCTTACTTGATGCTAATGGACACATTGCGTTGTGTGATTTCGGATTATCGAAGCTGAATTTGTCGGCCAATGGAACTACCAACACATTCTGTGGTACTACCGAGTATTTACTGCCGGAAGTGTTATTAGACGAGACTGGGTACACCAAGATGGTTGATTTCTGGTCATTGGGAGTATTAATTTTCGAGATGTGTTGTGGTTGGTCGCCATTTTATGCCGAAAACACCCAACAAATGTATAAAAATATCGCTTTTGGTAAGGTGAGATTCCCTAAAGAAGTGTTATCACCAGAGGGACGTTCATTTGTCAAGGGATTATTAAACAGAAACCCTAAACATCGTTTAGGACTGATTAATGATGCTCGGGAGTTAAGACTGCATCCATTTTTCAATGATATCGACTGGGATTTGATGAGAAATAAGAAAATTCCTCCTCCATTCAAGCCCCATTTGGCAAGTGAAACCGATACTTCGAATTTCGATCCGGAATTCACTAATACTTCCACTTCTATGATTGCCAGACAATTCCATTTACTGTCTACACCATTATCACCTGGAATTCAGCTGAATTTCAATGGGTTTACGTATGTGGATGAGTCGACGATGTTTGATCAATTTGGATCGACAACCGGTAATGCTAATCAATTGGGACGTAGTGTAAAGAATGCTTATAAAGTGAGTGAATCTTTGGTTTTGGGAGATCCAAATTTACCACCTGAAGAAGAGGTTATCGATGTGCGTGATTCTGATGATGGAATGGATATAGATGAGGAGGATGGAGATGATGAGTCTGGGCAACATGAGTATGAATTTGTGAATGGGCAGCAATTTGATCTTTAACCATGGGGGAGATGAGGCGATAGTTTGATAGTAATAAAGGATGTTTAGTATGGTAAATGTAGGTGTAGTGAGTACGGATGTAAGATACTGTTTCGGTGGATAGAATTGATGGTTTAGGGTATTTAAGTGAGAATTAGTAAAGAATTAGTAATTGACAGGAAGGGACAGGAAGGACAAGAAGGGACAGGAAGGGACAGGAAGGGAAAGGTAATTGACAGGAAGGGATATGTAATGGACAGAATGCGATGAGGAGCAACCACAGATGTATCAGTGGGGTATTTGGGAGCGGAGATAGTAGGAGGATGACGGAAGATGACCGAGGGTGGGCAGGAGGTAGCACGTAGGAGAGTAGCAGCAGAGCAGCAGAGTAGGAGAGTAGGAGAGTAGAAGAGTATAGGTGTAGAAGAGTAGAGTAGAAGAGTAGAGTAGAAGAGTAGACACAGCCTTACTATTCTCCCGGTCAGCCAAGCTCTTCATAACCGTTAGACTGAAATACATCTCAAATATGCATCTCTACCTATTAGTGATCTTATCACATGCTAATTAGTGATGGCCTAGAATATGGAGAGGGAGGTGGGGGAGAGATGAGGGAAATGTGAGGGAAATGTGAGGTGAGGGATGTGAGGGCTGAGGGCAGAAGATGGAAGGCCAGGCTGAGAGCTTAGGCGAGCTTAGGCGACCGTAGACTGCCTAGGCGGCATCCGCTGCGTAACCTGCCCATGCCCATACTAAACATTGAACGCCCAATTTGCCCGGTAAATTTCAATGACGTCAACATTTATTTGGGGTTGAAATTTGAGAGAAATTGAAGGTGAAGGAATTTCAAGACTCAGCCTCTGCAAATTGCCGTAGTGGATGCTAGGCAGGGTGAGAATGTAGCGGAGGTCTGGCCCGTAGCTGCCCAAGTTGGTGCAATCTCACCGCTTACTCATCCGGACGTGCCCTCGACCGCCCCATTTGTGCCCCATTTGTGCCCTCTGCGCCCACTCACCGGGCACTAACCTGGCACTGCGCGCCCAATCCCAATTCCCCAATTAGGAAATATCTGCCCCTCGGTCTTTACTGCTAAAAAAAGCAAGGCGCAAATCTAATTAAAAATCGATCAAAAAGTCGATATCTCTCGAAAGACTCCCGATAAAGAGGGCTGGATGAACCTAATTGACAAGTAAGATGGACTCCTCAGACCAGCAAATCAAAATGGAGGGCACTGGTTTCGGGATGATGCTCGAAGATCCCGGTCTTACCGGGGCAGACAGCTCGATTTCCTCGACTCTTGGTGGGAACGGCGGTAACGGTGGGTCTGTTGGCGCTGGGAACGGTGCTGACGGTGGTTCTCTGGGAGCCGGATCCACAGATTTCGTCAAGAAACTCTACCAGATGCTCGAACAAGACAACTACAAGCATATAGTGCGTTGGTCGGACCTGGGAGACTCCTTCATCATCCAGGACACCAACGAGTTCACGTCGGAGATTCTTCCGAACCATTTCAAGCACCGGAATTTCGCCAGTTTTGTGCGTCAATTGAACAAGTATGATTTCCACAAGGTGAATATGTCCAACGAGGACAAGAAACTGGGCAAAAACAAGTCCGAAACCGGCGATAATATCTGGGAATTCAAGCATCTGGATTTCCGTAAAGACGACAAGGAGGGATTGGAGAATATCAAGCGGAAGGGGCCGACTCAGAAGAAGACTCCAGATGAGAGACTGATCGAGTCGGCTACGTCGAGATTGTCATCACAGTTGAGATCATTAGAGGCCGATTCGGCCGAGTTACGTGACGAGTTGAAGGTGATGAAACTGAAATATAATACAGTTATTGAGAGTCTTTTGAGTATGAAGAAACAGAATGATTCGTATCATGCGCAGTTCCAGAGTTTGACGGCTTTTTTGAATAGCCAAGGGTTGAAGGTGCCGCAGTTTGATGTTTCTATGCTGCTTCCGCAACTGCCTCCTCAGCAACTGCCACCAGTATCGACTGTTCAAACGGGACAACAATCACAACAACAATCTCCATTGGTGCCGTTCCCAGATTCCAAACGTCGTACATCGTCTAATAGCTCGATCCATAATGCTTCTGCCAACTCCAACTCTAATAATGGCAGTAATAAACCTACTAATAATAACACGAGCATTCAATCTCCGGAGACGATGGTTTCACCTGATCAGGCTGCTGCAGCAGCTGCTGCGGCTGCTGTGGTTGCTGGTGTCTCTCAAGGGACTGTTGTACCTGAAAGACCGGCGAATTCGCCCTTCCATGTTCTTCTCGTTGAAGACGATGCCGTTTGTATCCAGCTTTGCCGTAAATTCCTCATGAAATATGGATGTACTGTAGAGGTTGTGACCGATGGACTTTCGCTGATCTCGTTTGTCGAGAAGGTGAAGTATGATTTGGTGTTGATGGACATTGTGATGCCGAACTTGGATGGAGCTACTCTGACTTCTGTGATCCGTTCCTTTGATAGTACCACACCGATCATTGCTATGACTGGTAATATTCAGGACAATGATCTTTTGACTTATTTGAGGAATGGAATGACCGATATTTTGGCTAAACCATTCTCTCAACATGATTTGTATGCGATGTTGGAGAAACATTTGAGGAATGGAGGGTTGGATTTGGATGCTTCGATAGTGAAGAAACCTAGATTAAATTGAGGGGAGATGAGGCTGATGAGACCTTAGTTGAGAAGAGGATTAGGCGAGTGAGATAGTGATAGATCTATTTCACTCAGTGACTGTATGAATATAAATGACTGTCAACATTAGTATTACAAAAGTGTAGATGAGTAATGTAGTTAGGTAATTGTAGTTATATGTGTGATGGTATATAAATAGAAGTGGTTGAGGGTGGTGGTGGAGAAGTTGATGCATAGTCTTAATTGAGCGGATTTATGTGATAAATATGTAGATTATCATGCGGATATGACGTTGTATTGTTTTACCCCTTTACACCCCCTTTACATATCACCCCTTTACCCCTCTCGCTCTACCCCTCCCCCTTTACTAAAAATCCCGCAATTCAATTGAAAACTATAAAAGGGGTAAATTACCCCTTTAAGGGTGAGAGTTAATCCTTAAGGGGTAGAGAATGTGTTGTTTTCAGGCCGGTCATGCAGGTTATATGTAATAATTATAGATTAGATTTACCTTACAGATATAGATGATGATACTATGAGTGACTACAACGTATACTTAAATCATAAGGTATGAATCATTCTTCTAGATATATATGGTGTGTTATGAGAGGTGACGTGATGGGGAGATATGAAGGGGCGGTATGATGAGTTGATATGATGGGATGATGTGATGGGGTGATGTGCCCATCAATTATTCACCAGAACAACCTTCTCATCAAATCTAACACTCTTACGTCTTTCTCCAGTCCCCAATTCACCAGGCACTTGTAATTCAAATTCCTTCTCTCCACTAGAAAGTAACATCTCCTTAATATCCTTCTTCAGCAGCAGCAGCAGTTGTCCAGCCGATGACTTACGACGTTGCTGTTGCTTTTCATCTTCTTTACATCTATTACAAGCACAGATGAATCCCCAGTTGACTCTCAATTCTCTCTTTCTTTGCAGTACTGGATGAGTTGGGGCGACATAGGTAGTCAACAACTCCTCTCCCTTGGCAATGTCTCGTTTCAGGTACACTTTGATGCCTGAGAAACGACGAGTATCGAATTTCACATCGACATTTGGAGAACAGTTATGGTTCAAATGAGATTGAATAAGGAAAAGAGAGTTATCAACGTTGTTAATGTTGTAAGTACCGAGGTATTCCATGTATTCGTCATAGGATAATGAATGACGAAGGAAACAAGCCGAGAGCAGGTCGTAACCTTGACGCCAGAGAAGTTCTTGTTGTTCCAGGACGAATAAAGCTCCTCCGGTACTTGAATCAAAGGCTCCGGCTGATGAGTCAAGCAGTTTATAACGGGTATCTTGACGGACACGGGCCATGGCACCGAATTGTTTGGCAATTGACCCTGTTTTGTCCATGATTTGGTTAGCAAAGATGAGCCCTACAGCAAAGAGCAGCTGCCATTGGTTTTCGAGACAGAATTTCTCAAAGGCATTCCATTTGGAGGTGTTGAAAATCTTGGAATCAGAGGAACTGGAGTTATCATTGTTGTGACCTGTGAAGACGGTGTGTTTTAACTTGCTGTGCAACAATGAGTTCAGCTTCTTACACTCCATTGAGCACCACATTTCAGAGCATACGTTACAATCCAATCCTGACAAGATGGTACGGCCATTTTTACTGGAACGTTGTTGCAATGGTTGACCACAGTATGTACAAGCTTTTCCAAGGTGAATCAACTTCAAAATATCGATAGGAGGAATCAAGACGAACTGTTTCTCCTCCCATATCAAACTTCCCAGAGCGACGGCTTGCTTCAGGTACAAACCTTTACCGGTCTTTTTTGTGAATTGCAAACGGACTAATTCTGGTAATTCCAAGTCAGGAGTCTGAGCAGACTTGATCTCACCTACATAGGTGAACTGTTGCTGGGAATTCAGCAATCCATGCAGCTTCAAGAGCTGTTTTAACCTCTTCTCACTCAACAGCCACAGTGGATTACGAGCCTTCAAGAGAGCATGGAGTTTCGGCACACCGAGACTTTCATTCAGTGGGTCTTCACGCCAGATCAGGATCACTCCATTGATCACCATACGTTCATGTGGGACTACAGATCCTGGTTCTACAGAGGTTTGGGCTGATCCATCGGAAGAATTGGTAGAGCCAGGGGCTCCAGCTCCCGATTGGTCGTTGTTTTCTTCGATTTTATCGTTGATATCTAATATTTCGATCTTTGACAGTAATTCGGTCATCATTAATGATTCAAATTCCCCGTAGACTCTGCTCTTCTAGAGGTGATATGTCAAAGTGAGATCTCCTCCACCTCAATCGGCGTTAACTATGGGAAAAATTTTCTGTCGTGCTAGGAATTACTTGATTAGGGAAGAGAGGGAAATGCCGAATTAGGAAATCAAAAGAGAGAAGTAGAATTTGGATTACCGTATTAGGGATTACTTATAATAGAGATTTTGGAATCTTAGTCACGTGACTAAAATCGAAGATGGACTGGATTTGTAGGTTTACCAGGTTGAATGTTGCAGTAAAAGGATACAAAGAGTGGCATTACCTGAATATGATCTATTTAGTCTCTAGAATTGTCATCCCCCTGCTACAGAGCCTTCCTCAGTACTCTCCCCCAGCCCTCTCTCTCACTCCCCCTACTAAAGAGCACTATATCAATTCTAATTGAGAATTTACTTAGAGATTGTTGAAAGTGGTTCAAATAAGGTGACGAGAACTTTGGAAATTGTGGTGGTTTGAGGTTCTTTCAACTCGGAATAGGTGTCAAATTGAGTTCTGCGATAAGAATTGTCAATTTCCATTCAAAATTACGCCCAATTCGACTACTATACGAAGTGACCAGTCAGAATTTAGTGAGAAAGTCAGGATCTATCGGAAATTACGAGGTAAAGACGAGGTATTTGAGGATTATTGAGGTTGGCTATCGAGTTATATTGGTAATATAATGTCTCTCACTAGCAAATTGTCTCATAAACAGGTCATCAGAGCGCTTTCAAGCTCAGGAATTGGTCGTGTGGCCGGTTATTCGACTCGTGTTGCTCCAGCAAAGGCCAGATTTGACCCTTCAAAGGGTAATAGAAGTACCAGCAGTAGTTCTGAACCCAAACTGAAGTCTAAATCCAAGTACTCTTGGAAGTTATACCTGTTTGGGTTTGCTCTGGGAGCCACTCTTGGATTAAATGTCCCATTATACACACTTTTACAGACTCTTTTGACATCACCACTGCTTCCTAATGAAGACAGACAAGATGAGGTCGATCTGTACCATGGTACACTTGAGCAGAAGCTTGCTCTGTTACCAATTGTTCGTAAATTGGAGAAAGATCTGGATTTCATCAAAATCAGAGCTTGGGAAAGTATCGATGAGACCACGGCTGAAAGTAGTGCCAATGGTCTTCTCAATGGAGGTGCAATGACCTCATCCACACTCAGACGGCCAGGTGGGTTCGCTATTAAACCTCTTATTTTCATCAACGAGAAGACCAAGGAGACTGTCTCTGTAATTCATGTAGGCAGTAAGTTGACAGGGTATCCATTCCTTGTTCATGGAGGTATTTTGGCTACAATTTTGGATGAAGCTGCAAAGAGATGTAGTATTTTAGGATTCAGGAAGCTGTCTCAACATCTTAAGTATGATAATGAGTCAACTTATGCTCATATCAAGGGTGAAAATTTGAGTTTATCATATAGATTTCCTACAGTAGCTGATTCGTTCATTATTGTCAAGTGTAAATGTGAGGAAGCAGGTGAATTACCTCTGGATCATGTTAAGGTGACTCTGAAGGTTCAGAATATCTCTGGACGTAGTTTGGTTCAGAGTGAAGCTGTCTTTTCAAATGAGAAGAGAAGGTGGTTTTATTTCTTTTAATATAGGGATTTGATAGTGAGATTAGATGGTGTAGAATTGTAGAGAGAGTACAACTGTAGAGAGAGGTGATGATGATGTGATGAGTAGCTTCAGGTTTATCTGTACCACCTCCTCACCTTTCTTTAGTTTCATTCAATCTTTTCTTAAGTTCATTACTTGATTTAGATCTATAAAATATATTTTATATACAGGTAGAACATGGGTAGTAGGTCATCGGTAACTTAAACGAGTTGGGGACTCCCCAAACTGAGAACAAACGTAATACACCCCTTCCATCACCTTTATGTACTCTTTTCATAACTAACTCCTCCAATAACTACAGCATCTAATTGTTCATCATGCTCCTCAATTGGAATACTTTCTACCAATTGCTGCTCAAGTCCTACTCCTACTAATTTTGGGACACCATATCCAGCTTCCTGGTGCCTCTTAATGAAATCATCATAAAATCCAGCTCCATGTCCCATTCTATAACAACTCGTAGTGAACAGAACTCCAGGAACAATCACCAAATCGAGACCTCCAACTTCAGGACTAACCAGACTGGTACCTTCTGTGGGTTCCAAAAGTTTATAAGGTCCTACTGGTTGCAACAGCAGAACTTCTTCCCAGTTGTTCATTTCGAGCATCTCTAATTGGGCTTTCTGACGGTCGAAACGAGGTCTGTTATGAGTCTCACTTAAACGTGAGATCTTTGGGAGGAACACTCTTTTTTCATCGGCGAACATTTGCTTGATCATCAGGTCTGTCCGCACTTCTGAGTGCGGCATATGCATATATACCGCCACTTTAGACGCCTGAAGGTATATGGGCAACCCAGCCAATGTTTCTACTATTCTAGATGCTACAATACTGGGTTAGTATTAGGATGATAAGAGGTGGACTATCAAATAGGCTGACTTACATTGAGAAATAAGCTCTTCTTCACTTATTTTAACTAATTGAGCTTTCACACTCAGTCTGAGCAGTTTCTTGGCACTTACCAATGATCTTGCCAGAGCCTGCATAATAACAATATCCTTTAAAGATGAATAAACTTAATTTGAAAAGAAGGGTTCAATATGATCTGTCCCGATTAGAGAGGTTTTATTTTTCACGGTGACAGTATTACTAGTGAGCGCGCGCGACAGTCGTACGCAATTAAGTGCACTCTACAAACTGCGTGGGGCGACCCACTGACTCGGATGCCACTGACTAGGACGGACTACATCGAATCGAGTAAAACAAAGAGAGCAGCCAGTACAAAATTGAGTGCATAAAAAAGGAAACTTTAATCCTTGTGCAGTTTTATCCCCTCTTTTCGCCCCACCAGACCCTTAATTCTTCCCGCTGATCGTCACAAGGTGTGCAGAAGCAATACTAAGACTATTATTGCCATTTTCGCTCATCGACTGAAAATTTTTTTTCATCTCTGCAGAAAAACTCACATATTTAAGTGCCACAGTCTGCCCCTTAAGCTGACTTCACATATCCTCAAGTATAGTCTTAACTTTAAATCAAAAGATGACTTTATCAAATCAAGCTTCGAATGCAATCATCTTCTTGACCTATGGAGCCATGTTGGCCTTGGGGTTGACCTTGGCGTTATGGAAGAAGAACGATAAAAGCTCTTTCTTGTCCTCCAATGGGTCTCAAAGACTGATTCCTTTGGCTTTAAACTTTATCGCAAGTGGTTAGTGACATTTTCAAACTTTAAACGATAAGTATATTTGATTTTATTTGAATAATCCACCGTCTGTCGAACATTAGTTAAACTTTGAGCATTCAGGCTCATATAAACCAACTCCAAAGACAATATTTAAAATGCGGGTGCCTTTAACTAGGCTGAGATGACACCGTTAGAACTCGATCAAGGTAATACTTGCGTGAGGATTATTAAATATTGTCAAATATGCCCATCTTTGGTCTTTACAAAGACCGGGACTTTGGGTATGGGGTGTTGGAGATCCAGCAAATAACCGAGTAAAGATGGGGATGTTGATAAGTGAGGAATTTTGCTGAAATTGGAGAAAATTTTAACCAGAAGTCAAAATCTTCGAGATTTTGGTGTAATTTGATGAAATTTGATGAAATTTTGACGAATTTTGATGCCAATGACATGGGCAGGGGTGTATTATTCACTCATTCCCATCAATTTGACACTCTACAGTCATCTCCCTCTTTTCTCGGTTATTTTCCCATACCTGGAGGCCATTTTCATGGACCTCATACTAACTTGAAGTGTAAAATTGTAGCCATGGGAGCAGGTGTCTTAACAACATACACTCAAATCGCCAACATTGCCGGAATTCACGGTTTATTGGTGTACACCATTTCAGGTGCCATTCCTATCTTCCTCTTCTCCGTATTTGGTCCTATGATCCGTCGTAAGTGTCCAGAGGGATTTGTCTTGACAGAATGGGTTAGACAACGTTTTGGATTAGTCACTATGTTGTACCTTTCTCTGTTCACGATCTTGACCATGTTCTTATATATTGTAGCCGAGTTGAGTGCTATCTCTTGGGCTGTGGCCTCGACTACCACCGTCTCCACAATTGCCTGTATTGTTGTAGAATGTGTTGTCACAACTATTTACACAGCAGTTGGAGGTTTCCGTGTATCATTTTTGACCGACTCTTTCCAACTGGCTTTTGTACTTGTAGCTCTTATTGTAGGTGTCATTGGATACGCTACAGAGATCCATATCGACCATGATCTTGTTACCAAATATCATGATCAAATGTTAGGTGCTAACAAATTAAGTTGGCAATTAGTCTTCATCTTATTTGTGGCTATTTTAACTAACGATTGTTTCATTGCAGGATTCTGGTTGAGAGCCTTTGCTTCAAAGAGTGACAGAGACTTGAGAATCGCTACCCTGATAGCTCTGTTCATCTGTTTCGCCGTATGTTTCCTTGCAGGATTCCCAGGTATCTTGGCCGTCTGGACTGGTGATTTACAAGTAGCCGATCCTGATGGGTCAGATCTGTTCTTCATCTTACTTTCCAAGATGAACAATTGGATTATTGCCATTGTGATCATTTTCTTCGTCTCTCTCTCGACATGTACTTTCGATTCCTTACAAAGTGCAATGACTTCTACTATCTCCAACGATATCTTCCGTAACAGAATCCCATTGATTTACATCAGACTGATCGTCGTTGTCTTGATTGTACCAAGTATTGTTGTGGCTATCAAAGCCGCTGACAATGTCTTGCAAATCTATTTGATTGCCGACTTGGTCAGTTGTGCCATTATTCCAACTATTTTCATGGGTTTGTCCAGTCGTTGTTGGTGGTTGACCGGATGGGATGTCATGTTTGGAGGAATGATCTCGTTGTTATTTGTCTTTGTATTTGGAGACATTTACTATGGAAGTGCCAAACAAGGTGGATTATTGTTATTAGTTAACAATGGTATTTATGATGCCGAAGATTGGGGAGCTTTCGGAGCCTTTATGATCACGACATTCGGATCTGTTGTTCTTGCCTTGTTTTCGGTCTGTTGCAGATATGTGGTTCATATTGGATGGAGTAAAGTCAAGGGAAGAGAGGCTGATTTCAGAACAGCTTGTCAACACTCGACTCAAGTTGAACTGGATTCGGATGAGGGATCTAAATCTTTTGAATTTGAGGATGAGGAGAGTGTAGTTGTTGAGAGGAATAATGTTGAGGGGGTTAAAGATATTTAGTAATATATGGATATAATGTATGGATACCTCGAGGTTAAGTAGATGGAGTAAAGTAGATGGAGTAAAGTAGATGGAGTAGTAAAGTAGGGTAGGGAGAAGTGGATGGAGTAGTCAAGTAGGGCGGAGATAAGTTGATAGAGTAGTCTGTAGGTAGTAGGTTTTTATGCAAAAGATATTCGACATTGAATAATCGGGAGTAAAGAGACAGAGTAGGGGAGTAGTGGAGGGTAGACAGTGGGGATTAAGATAGTGGGAAGTGGCTGTAGTGATTAGTGGTAGTGAGTAGTAGTGGGGAGTAGTAGCGGGGAGTGGTGATAGTGGTAGTGGTAGTGTTAGTGAGTAGTTGGTCTGAGTTGAGGTAACCCCCTTCTTAAAAGGGAAATTAGAGAGTGCACTACCTCACTTGCCACAAAGACTTGCCACAATGACGTGCTTAGCGGCGAGTGCGCAGAGATGACGAATGTGGCTTCTACTGTGTGGAAATATAACCAATAAATAATTGTTGATTGCAAATGAAATAAGGAAGAAAGTGGCTGAAAGGGCAAATTGTAAGCGAGGGCAAGTAAGAATAGGCTATAGTGTAGGGCAGGTATAGTGGGAGTAGAGAAGGGCAAGTGCAGTGGGATAGACAGTATAGGGAGTAGTATAGGGAAGTAATGAAGGGGGTAGTGGAGTAGAGTAGTGGAGTAGTGGTGAAGTAGTGGAGTGTAGTGTAGAGCAGTGGAGTGGACTAGAACAGCGCAGTGAAGTAGAGTAGTGCAGTGGAGTAGAGTCGTCTAGTAGTGGTGTAGTGGTGTAGTGATGTAGAGTAGTGAGTGATGGTGGGGGTTATGCGCACTTGCCCATTCCCTCATATCACGTGCAATTTCTCAGCCCAACTCCTTTTTCACTAGCCCAAAGTGTGGCTACTCCTCTTCTCCATAAAAAAATTTTCGATCCCCAATCTTCTTCATCACCTAACCTCTTCAACCAGTCACCAAGGGTATCTTATTTATTTATTTATTGAAGATGTTCTCAAGGTTCTTTAGCCTGAACAAGGACACTTCAACCTCTCAAAATGAGGTCATTGCTCATGTTCTGAAACTGGTTGGTGGACCTCTCTTTGCTACTCAGCCTGCAAAGAGTGTCCAGACCACCTTCACAGCAGCTCTTGACAGCGCCAATTCTTCGGATTCCACGGCTGTTACCATAGTTTTGGAATCCAATGAGCCATTTGTGGCAGTTGAATCCGAGTGCGCGGCCAGTGGGCTGGTGACTAGTATCGTCACATCAGCCACAACCGTCTTCAACAATTTACCTCATCTTTTGAAATTGAAAAACTCTCCTCTCGTCATTCATGCCGAGTTACCAGCCGACGACTACTCCATCGTCACTGCCTTGAAGGATTCAGGCGTCCCAATCTTGTTGTCCTCCTCCGTCACCGACTCCCAAGACATCCTGATCGCTCTGTATGCCGTTGCCTCAGCCACCTCCAAGGCCGTCTTGCATTTCTACTCGACTGTCAACGATAACAACAGTTACAAGAGCGTCGGGTTGGCCTCTGAGGGGTTGATCAAGAGCTTGGTAGAGAGTTTCGCTCCAAAAGAAGATCTGGAAGGTGTCCCAGCCACTCCAGTCGCCCAAGACGTTGCCGTCTCCAATGCTTTGGCTGCCGTTGGCTCCGGTTACAAACCATTTGAATATTCCGGCTCGTCTTCGGCCAAGTGTGCCATCTTGGTGCTCGGAAACGTCGCCGAGGAGCTCGCCAACGTCTCCAGCTCGGTCTCGGCCGGTGTCGTCTCCATTAGAGCCTACAGACCGTTCGATTCCCAGCAACTTTTGGCCGTTTTACCTCGTTCGGTTTCGAAATTGAACGTTGTCGAACAGTCAGTCTCGTCTCCTGCCTCCTCGGTCCAATTCCAGTCCTTGTTGTTGGACATTTTCGGCGATTTTGACTTGTTTGTCGAACGTGGAATCACCACCGTCGTTTCTTCTCAATTAGCAGACTTTGATGATGCCAAACAAGCCGTTCAAGAGTTGATTTCCAACTTAAACAGCGAGTCTCCGGTCCAGAATTTGATCGTGGGTGATGTCCACACCTCCTCGACCTCCAACTCGTCGTCAATCCTCAAGAATTTGGCCATCTCCAAGGCTCAAACCCTCGAAGAGGCCTATTTGAAGATTTTAAACCAAGTTTTCAACTCAGATTTGCAAATTTTGAACGAATTCAACAAACATTTCGACTCAGTTGGCAACTCCACCACCCCAGAATTCGGATTCGGTAAGTTCTTGCGTTTGGAAGAGGCCAAAATCGAACTCGAACTGCAATTAAGAGCTCAAATTTCGTCTGGCTCTGCCTCCAGCCCTCTCTCTGGCGAATTGGCCGAGCTCGTCTCCAAATGGTTGATCGAGAACGACAATTCCGGGGCCCAGAAGATCGTCAGCCTCCTGGAGAAGATCGTCAGCACCGAAAACGACACCTCGAACCAACTCGCTGACCTCATCGTCTCCCAAAAAGACCTCCTCTCTTCAAAATCCAACTGGCTCGTCGGCTCCGACGCCTGGGCCTACGATCTCGGATCCTCAGGTATCCACCATCTCATCCTGTCCGGCCGTAACGTCAACCTGTTGATCATCGACTCCGAACCTCAACTGCTCGTCCAACAAAACAAATCTCTTCACCGTAAGAAAGATATCGGATTGTACCTGATGAACTTCGGTGGTGTCTACGTCGCTTCGGTCTCGGTTTACGCTTCTTATACCCAGGTATTGCACGCCTTGATCGAGCTGGACCGTTATGACGGTCCTTCCATCGTCTTAGCCCACTTGCCTTACTATTCCGAGTCAGACTCAGCCTTGAATATCTTGCAAGAGTCCAAGAAAGCCGTCGACTCCGGTTACTGGCCATTATACCGTTACAACCCAGCCTCCAATGACGACTCGGCCTTCACTTTGGACTCGTCCAACCTCCGTCGTGAGCTCCTGGACTTCCTCGACCGTGACAACAAGTTGACTCTTCTTGCCCAGCTGAACCCTGAGCTTTCCAGAAACCTCACGGCCTCGTTGTCGGCCGATTCTCGTCAAAAACAATCCTCTAAAGCCAAACAAGCCTTCGATAAGTTGCTTGAAGGATTGTCTGGACCTCCATTGACGATTGCATTTGCTTCCGACGGTGGAAATGCCGAGTCTCTCGCCAAAAGACTCGGAAGAAGAGCCACCGGCCGTGGTCTCAAAGCCGTCGTCCTCGCCATGGACGATCTCTCGCTCGAAGACCTTCCAAACGAAACCAACATCGTTTTCTTCGCCTCGACCTCCGGCCAAGGTGAGTTCCCTCAGAACGGTAAACTGTTCTGGGACGGTGTCCGTAACTCGGTCGACCTCGAGTTATCCTCGGTCCACTTCTCCTGTTTCGGGCTCGGAGACTCCCAGTACTGGCCCCGTCTGGAAGACAAACACTACTATAACAAACCAAGTAAGGATTTGTTCAAGAAATTGGAGCTTTTCGGAGCTCAGCCTTTGGCTCCTCTCGGTCTCGGAGACGACCAGGACGCCGACGGGTACCAAACCGGTTACTCTGAATGGGAACCTCTTCTTTGGGAAGCTTTAGGAGTTTCTGGAGCCGCAACTGCCGATGAACCTCCTCCAATCACCAACGAAGACATCAAAATCGCCTCTAATTTCCTTAGAGGAACCATCGTCGAGGGTTTGCAAGACCCTTCGACCGGAGCCATCTCTCTGTCGGACCAACAATTGACCAAATTCCACGGAATCTACATGCAAGACGACAGAGATATCAGAGACCAACGTAAAGCCGAGGGTAAGGAACCTCTGTACCTGTTCATGGCCAGAGTCCGGTTGCCTAATGCTTGTGCTACTCCTAAACAGTGGATGAAGATCGACGAGCTCGCCGATATCCGTGGTAACGGGACCATGAAGATCACCACTCGTGCTACTTTCCAATTGCACGGACTTGTCAAGCACAATTTGAAGCTGCTGATCAGAGGAATGAACTCTGTGTTAATGGACACTCTTGCTGCTTGTGGTGATGTCAACCGTAACGTTATGGTATCAGCCATTCCTCAAAACCTGAAGGTTCACGACCAAATTGCCCGTTCTTCCTACGTCATCTCCGAGTATTTGCTTCCTCAAACCACCGCTTACCATGAGATTTGGTTACAAGGAGCTGACGACAAGGACGCTTCTCCAAATGATCCAGAAGTCTGGGAACTGCGTAAAGACGGTCCTAAGAAACAGAAGACCATGGTGGCCGGAAACCTGCTTGTCGACTACGAACCTCAGTACGGTCCAACCTACTTACCTCGTAAGTTCAAGGTGGTCATTACTGTTCCTCCATACAATGACGTTGATGTGTATGCTCATGACGTTGGTTTGATCGCTATTGTCGACGACGACTCCAACGTCCTTGGTTACAACGTGCTCGTCGGAGGAGGAATGGGTACTACCCACAACAACAAGAAGACTTATCCTCGTACTGGATCTCATTTCGGATTCGTTGCTTACGACAAGGTTCATCTTCTGATTGAGCAGATCATGATCGTCCAAAGAGACTTCGGAGACCGTAAGAACAGAAAGCACCTGAGATTAAAGTACACTATCGATGATATGGGAGTCGAGGAGTACAAACTGAAGGTTGAGGAGCTGTTGGGATGGAAATTCGAGGCTCCAAGACCGTTTGAGATCACTTCCAACGTCGATTTCTTTGGCTGGACTCAAGACGAGCGTGGTTTACATCATTTCACCTGTTTCATCGAGAATGGTCGTGTTGAAGACACTCCAGAGTTACCTCAGAAGACCGGTTTGAGATTAATTGCCGAGTATATGGAGGAAACTCAACATGGAGAGTTCAGATTGACTGGTAATCAGCATTTACTCATCTCTAACTTGAAGGATTCTCAATTACCAAAGGTCAAGGAGTTAATGCTGAAGTACAAGCTTGACAACACCAATTTCTCCGGTTTGAGATTATCGTCTGCTGCCTGTGTAGCCTTACCAACTTGTGGTTTACTGATGGCTGAGAGTGAACGTTATTTGCCAGTCTTGATCGGCAAATTGGAGGAGCTGTTGGAAGAGTACGGGTTGAGACATGACTCTGTCGTCATGAGAATGACCGGTTGTCCAAACGGTTGTGCTAGACCTTGGTTAGCCGAGGTTGCTCTTGTCGGTAAGGCTCCTGGTGCCTATAATTTGATGTTGGGAGGAGGTCACCATGGTGAAAGAATCAACAAATTGTACAGATCTTCGATCAAGGAGGACGAGATCTTGGCTGTCTTGAAACCAATGTTCAAGAGATGGGCATTGGAGAGAAATGACGGTGAACCATTTGGAGATTTCGTCATCAGAGTTGGAATTATCAAGCCAACTTTGGAGGGTAAATACTTCCATGATGATATTGATGAGCTGCTGATTTAGTATAGCTTAGGTAGATAATATATTGTGATAACTACACTGTAGGGAAGGAGACGTCTTGAAGAGACGTTTTCTTTCGAGTCTTTAGGACGTCTGGAGGTCTGGAGATCCGGATGAGTATCAACATCATTACACCAAACACATCATAACACCAGTCAGTAGTCAGTAGTCAGTAACCATCAGCCACAACTGTCACCCACCAGCCACAGCCACAGCCACTCCACTCTACTCTACAAAAATTACTCAACCAATCCCAGCTCACCACTCATTCTCATCATTACTCTACACCAATTCTCTACACCATTCTCACACCAATTCTCACACCAATTCCCAATACCATTACTCTATACACTTCCATTGCTCTACTTACTTTTCATCACCTCTAAATCTCTCAATAACGTCAGCAACACCAACTGCTGTTCACGTTCCAAAGTTAAAATATCCTTCATCTTCACATCCCATAACTTCCGTAGCACCCTTTCTGATCTCCTTCTAAGTTTTGTCTCAAGTTGACTCGGTAACACCTCTTTCTGTTTCTCCAATGCTGCTATTTTGGCGTCAAATTTCCGTTTATATCGCTCTATTAGAGCTTTTTTCTCTGATTCGGTGAATTTACGTGTTCCCATCTCTATCTAGCACTTATCAATTCACTCGTATTACCTCACCTGTATCACTTCACCTGGACTATTCCACTACTGTTCTCTTTAACTTCCTCCCAAATCTTTAAGAGCGCTGACGCGAAACGAGCAAAAAATTAACAGTCTTTTATATACGAGCAATATACAGAAAATGTGTGAAAGGAGGGTGGGTGGAAGCTGGGGGAAGCTGCGCAGGAGTTGGGCAGAGATTGGGCGGAGCTGCGCAGAAATTGGGTGGACACTGGGCGGGCACTGAGCAGACGCTGCGCACAATCTCAATCTTTTGCCACTACTTAATCAACAACACCCACACCAACCAAACTACCCAATCCATCCACATCGCATAATTCTCACCAATCCCCAATCACAATGGTCCTCGAAGCTTCTATGATCGTTGTTGATAACAGCGAGTTCGGTAGAAACGGAGACTACCTCACTACAAGATTCGACGCCCAATTAGACTGTGTCGAATCGATCTTCCGTGTCAAGACCCAATCAAACCCTGAAAATACCTGTGGATTGCTCTCTCTGGGAGGCGATAACCAAGGCCCAGCTGTATTATCTTCATTGACCTCGGATTTCGGCCGTATCTTGAAAGGAATGCACGAGATCAAGATCGCCGAAGGTTCCCAAGGATTACAATTCACCTCACTGGTCCAAGTAGCCACATTAGTATTGAAACATCGTCAGAACAGTCACCAACACCAACGTGTAATTGTATTTGTTGCCTCCCCAATTGTAGAGGACGAGGCCGAGTTGGTGAAATTGGCGAAGAAACTCAAAAAGAACTCTGTCGCCGTAGACGTTGTCAACTTTGGTGAAGAGCTGATCAATACCCTGAAATTGGAAAAGTTCATCGAGAACGTGAATAAGGAGGACAACTCCCATTTGGTGACGATTCCTCTGGGACCTAAATTGTTGTATGAACAAGTATTATACTCTCCTATATTACAAGAAGAAGGAGCAGGAGGTGCTGGAGGTTTCGGTGCCTCTGCTGGAGGTTTCGGCATGGGAGGTGCCGGTGGTGCAGGAGATGACTTCTTCGACATGGGAGCTGATCCAAACATGGACCCAGAATTGCTGTTACTGTTACGTTTATCGTTAGAAGAGGAAAGAGCCAGACAAGAAAGAGAGCTGCTGAGACAAGAAGAGGCTTCAAATACCGCAGCCTCAGCATCTTCCAATACCATTGAAGAAGAACCTGCCAATGAGGATTCTGAATCTAAATAGTATCTCTATAAACTCATCATCATCTGTTAAGTAGTGTAACTTCGAGCCCTCAAGGGTAAACAAGAGTCTCTATTTCCCTTTTGGGATATATGTCACTTGATACACGACCGCGGGTCTATGCGAAGTGTCTCAGATTTATCCGCGGTAATGGCGCGCGTAGCATCGTATAGAAAATGCCCAACAAAGTGATGGCAGGGACAGGGGCAGAAAAGAATCGATCGAGATGAGGAAGAGACGACAATTTAGAAGGATGCAAAAGCGTAGAATAAAAAGAGTAGAATGACAACAGAATGAGAATATCTCCGTAATCAAATCTCATTGGACCGTTGGCAATGTCTCACAATTCTCCTGCTCCCCCACTTTGGTCCTTCTATAGAACACTTGGAACTGCCCCAATCGAAGGGAAAATGTCTCAGATTTAGATTCGATTTGGTTCTTGAGGGGCTCGAAATCTAAAGATCCTCCATTCAACGTTCTTTCAGGAACGGAATTCTATTAGTAAGAATTACAAATGTGTCTGTATCGGGTGTGGAATTAGATGAAGGAAATTGAGAATTGGTGACAAGTTGAATGGCCTTATTGATGTAGGTTATCAGGAGAAATAAGAAGGCAGAAGTAAATAGGCAGAGGGCAGTTCAGTAGACAGTAGAAGTAGGCGGCAGTCAATAGAAGTAGGAAGGCAGTACTGGCCGGGACAGTAGCAGAAGGACTATATTTAGTGGACTGTAGTTAGTAACATCCCCTACATCATTTATCCATCCCCTTTTCTTTTAGATCACTCCCTTTCATCCATCCCCTTTTCCCCCCTTTAAACCGCCCCCTTTTCGCATCGGCGCTTTTCCACAACAAATCCCCCTCTGTGCCCTCCCCACTACACGACCGCGCTGAGCGGACGAAAATTTTTCCTATTTAACATAGGAGAATCCTTTTGGATGTTTTTCGGGTCGATTTTTCACGTTAGTGGAAGACACGAGAATTGGTAAGTAGATCACGAGACAAGAGAAGATATGAGATTGGGACGGATGAATGAGTCAGAAATTCCAATTGGGGGCCTGGGTGTTCACGGGTTTTGCACTTTTAAGACCACCCCCCAGCTCCTCCCACCTCCCACCTTTTTCTGGGCGGAAATCTTCAGATCGATTTAAGTTTTCCCCTCAAGTTGGGGTGGGCAAAGTGGAGTCACCAGAGCGGGGCAGTTACGGGAATATTAATAGATGGAGTTTGAGTAGTATGGAGACTTAATTGCATTGGAATCGTAGTTGAAAGTTTATTCCGTTGGTCTGATATTGTTCCAACTCAACTTCAGTACTTCTGTGACTTGCTCAAGTTTTAGCGTTAGACCGAGATCTTTAGCAGTACATAATATTTGGGATGAAATTAATAACGCGTGATTTCAAGAAATAGAAACACAAAGCTTGCTATTACCAACTACATGCTACACGCTTGCACGCTTATACACCTACACACCTGCCCACTTCTCACCAACTGCTAGTTAATTTTATTGTGATCGTGATGGCTCTTTGGTGTTATGATGTGTTTTTGACAGGGCAAATTCAAGAGCAATTCGGGCAGACACCCGGGGCAAATTCAAGGCAAATTCAAGGCAAATCAGACGCACATTCATGTCCCGATTTAGTATGTACAGGAAACTTGTCCGGATGAGCTGCTCCTGAACTCCCTCTTCTAAAATCCTGCTCCAAATCCCCTCATCTCTGAATCTCATCCTGCTCCACACAATTACTAACACCCTTAGATAATGACCCAAACTCACACCGTGGTTCACGAACTGAATGGAGTCACTCCAAGAGAGACTCCAAAAGAGTTCTACGATAAACAACCTAACAAGTCCTTGGACCACATCTCTCAATACTATGAGATGTACAAGAAGTCGATCGAGGACCCAGAACTGTTCTTCGGCCCATTGGCTAAGGAATTCTTACACTGGGACAAGCCATTCACCAAGGTCAAGACCGGTAACTTGACCGACGCCAACCCTGCTTGGTTCGTTGGTGGTGAGTTGAACGCTTGTTACAACTGTGTTGACAGACACGCTTTCGAGAACCCAGCCAAACCAGCCGTCATTTTCGAAGCTGATGACGAACAAGAATCCAAGATCCTTTCCTACGGAGAATTGTTAAGACAAGTATCTCAAGTTGCTGGAGTCTTGAGCTCTTGGGGTGTCTCCAAGGGTGACACTGTTCTGATCTACTTGCCAATGACCCTGGAACTGATCGTTGCCATGTTGGCCGTTGCCAGAATCGGTGCTATCCACTCTGTAATCTTTGCGGGTTTCAGTGCCGGTTCCATCAAGGACCGTATCAACGATGCCAAATGTAAGGCCGTCATCACCTGTGATGAAGGTAAGAGAGGAGGAAGAATCGTCAACATCAAGAAGATTGTCGACGAGCTGTTGAAGGATTGTCCAACCGTCAAGAACGTATTGGTCTACAAGAGAACTGCTAACGAGGTTCCATTCGTCGAAGGAAGAGACGAATGGTGGCTGGAAGCTTGTGCTAAACAAAGAGGTTACTTCCCTCCAGTCCCAGTCAACTCCGAAGACCCATTATTCTTGTTGTATACTTCTGGTTCTACCGGTTTGCCTAAGGGTGTAGTCCACTGTACTGGTGGTTATTTATTGGGTGCCGCTTTGACTACCCGTTATGTCTTTGACGTACAGAAGGAGGATGTTTTATTCACTGCTGGTGATGTCGGATGGATCACCGGTCATACTTATGCTTTATACGGTCCATTGTCCCTCGGTGTTCCTACCGTTGTCTTTGAAGGTACCCCTCTGTACCCAGATTACGGTAGATTGTGGAAGATCGTTGCCAAACACAAGGCTACTCACTTCTACGTTGCTCCAACCCTGTTGAGATTGTTGAAGAAGGCTGGTCAAGAGGAAATTGCCAAGCATGACCTTTCATCTTTGAGAACCTTGGGTTCTGTTGGAGAACCAATTGCTCCAGAAATCTGGGAATGGTACAATGAGCACATTGGTAAGGGTAAATGTCATATCAGTGACACTTACTGGCAAACCGAGTCTGGATCCCACTTGATCGCCCCATTGGCCGGTGTTGTTCCAGCTAAACCAGGTGCTGCTACCGTTCCATTCTTCGGTATCGATGCCTGTATCATTGACCCTGTCACCGGTAAGGAAGTTGAAGGCAACGACGTTGAAGGTGTATTGGCTGTCAAGTCCACATGGCCATCGATGGCCAGATCTGTCTGGAACAACCACGAGAAGTACATCGATACCTACTTCAAGCCATACCCAGGATTCTACTTCACCGGAGACGGTGCCGGAAGAGATCACGACGGTTACTACTGGATCAGAGGAAGAGTCGATGACGTTGTCAACGTTAGTGGTCATAGATTGTCCACTTCTGAGATCGAAAGTACCTTGTTGGAGAACGCCAAGGTCAGCGAGCTGGCCGTCGTTGGTATCAACGATGAGTTGACCGGTCAAGCTGTCATTGCCTTTGTTCAATTGAAGGAGGCTACTGCTGCCGAGGACTTGGACCTGTTAAGAAGATCCTTAGTTTTACATGTCAGAGGTATTATCGGACCATTTGCCGCTCCAAAATCCGTTATTGTTGTCGATGACTTACCAAAGACAAGATCCGGTAAGATCATGAGAAGAGTCTTAAGAAAGGTCACCTCCGGTGAGGCTGATCAATTAGGAGATATGTCTACTTTGGCTAACCCACAATCGGTCGAGGGTATTATTTCCTCTGTTGAGTCTCAATTCTTCGCTACTAAGAAATAGGTTTATAGTAATAAAGTGATATATAGCTACAGATCGTAATTTTTCATCGTAAATTTACGAGCCAAATCGGCCCTTGGACGACCACCGTGGGGGGCTCGGGGGTGCGATCCCGCTGATAAGGAAAAATTTCCCGATTAGGCAATCTCGCTTCCTGATAAGGAAATTCCGCTTAACGATAAGCTCCAACAGTCTCCCATATATAAAAGAGGAGATGTAGCCGATCTGATCTGGGGAATTATAGAGTGCAAAAAAGAGATGGTGTTGGTCGATTTGGTTCAAGAAAACTACCAGGCGATAAGCTTGGCATTGACATGTATTTTTCTCTATCATTATGTGATTTATCCTATTTATTTCCATCCGTTATCGGCAATTCCCGGCCCCAAATTGCTGTGTTTGACCAAATATTATATTATTTATAAGACATGGAATGAGGAGAGGAATGTGCTTGTTCATGATCTCCATGCCAAGTATGGATCAATTGTCAGACTTGGTCCAGAAGAGATCGATATCAGTGATATCAACTACCAAAAAGAAATCTATATGAACAATTATGACAAGTCTCAATTCTACGGTCAGTTTGGGATTTATGGGAAATTCAACACCTTCTCGACATTAGCCAAGGCTCCTCATCAACGTAGCCGGAAGCTGTCGAACAAATTTTATTCCAAATCTAATGTTTCTAGTCCAGAAATCCAGCAAATGGTGAGAGAATATGTAGCAAAGACGATCAAGACTATTCATGACAAGTCTGTTTCGAAGGACAAGCTGCCTCTCAATGTGTATAATTATTTCCAAATGATGGCTATGGATGTAGCTGCTACGTTCAGTTTCGGCTCCAAAGTCTATAAATCCTTGCTCGATGATCCTCTTAGTTATGGAGCTCAGGTGATTCGTAATTTCCGTCTTCGAAGTTCGATGATGTTCTGGACTACTTTGATGCCAGGGTGGGGTCAATATGTCAGGACGGAGGAAATAGCCAAGGCTGCTCAGTTTGGTAACGATTGGATATATAAAAATGCCATGGACTGTCTTGATAATGACTCCGAGGCTGTTTGTTTGGCCAATGTTTTACTTGCCAATGGTAAAGATCGTACTGAAGTAGCTGCCGAGATCGGTGATCATGTAGCTGCTGGATATCAAACTACAGGTATTACGTTATCCTATGGTGTCTGGAGAATCACTCAACACCCTGAAGTTCAAAAGAAGCTTCAAGAAGAGTTAAAAAGATTTCTGCCATCTTCCGATTCCGATTTTATGCCTCCAAAATACCAGGAGGTTGACGATTTACCATATTTAAACCTGGTGTTGAACGAAACTTATCGTCTTCATCTGCTGATCCCGGGCCAAGAGCCTCGTATCGTCCCTAAAACCGGGTTGAAGTGGCTCGGAAATGAAAATACCCCAGAATTGATCATCCCAGCTGGAACTATCGTCAATATGCAACCTTGGACATTACATAGAGACCCAATTTTGTTTGAAAATCCCGAGAAATGGGACCCTGAGCGTTGGTTGATCCAAGACGAAGACAAATTGAAGCAAATGACCCGTCAATTGATGACTTTTGGAGCCGGAATCCGCATGTGTTTGGGGATGCATCTCGCTGTAGAGGAAATGAAGTTGATTTTGAGTGGAATTTACTCCAGATACACCTCTCATCTCGATGAGAACTTCGACTACGACTACAATATGCATATGGACGACCTTTATACGACTCATCCACATGGCCATTGCTGCAATATCCGTTTCGAGACTATTTAATTAATGTATTTATTACTATTTTACTGAAAGAAACCCGTTTAAAGCTCGTAGTTGTCCTCGATCATGACCTTGATGTTACCGTTCGAAGGGTCAGAAGAGCATTCTAACAGCTTGTCGGCTTCCTCCAACTTGTAACGGTGAGTGATCAAGCTGTCGAGATCGACTCTCTTGCTGGCCAATAAATTGATCAGAGGAGGCCATGAACAGTGGTATCTGTTGATGAACTTGATATCGATCTCGGCCAAAGAACAGTGCATGAATGGGAAACCGTCGACTACAGACTTGGAGGAGACTCCAATGACACAAACGGTACCGGATCTACGAGCAGTGTAACAAGCAGTGATGATACTGCTCAGAACACCGGTACATTCCAAACAAGTTGGAGGCATTTGAGCCTCGGTCTCACCGAACAACTTTCTGATTTGTTGAGCATTTTGCTCGTCAGACAACTTGAAGTCGATCTTGTATGGGATGACGTCTGGGACCAACTCCTTAGCGAACTTCAATCTCTCCTCGGAGATATCAGTGATGACAATTGGGGTAGCTCCGGAAGCCTTGGCCAACGACAAGGTACACAAACCAATTGGACCGGCACCACAGACCAACAGAGGTAAACCTAACTTAAGTTCAGATCTCTCAACACCATGGTAAGCGACCGACAATGGTTCACACAAGGCACCTTGGTCCAAAGACATGTCCTTTGGCAACTTGTGGACGAACAACAGAGGCCACGACAAGAATCTTTGCATGGCACCATCGGTTGGTGGGACACCCAAGAACTCAACACTGTCACACAAGTTGTAGTCACCTTGCAAACACAAGTAACAGTCGAAGCATGGCTTCTGTGGTTCAATGGCAACGATATCACCCGGTTGGACGTTCTTGACACCTTCACCACACTTCAAGATGACACCAGCGGCCTCATGTCCCAAAAGCATTGGCTTGTCGACGATCAAGCTTCCGATGGCACCGTGTTTCCAGAAGTGGATGTCACTACCACAGATACCGATTCTTCTGACGTGAATTTGGACTTCCCCTGGTCCTGGTTCTCTAGTTGGAGCCTCGACCACCTTAATGGTAAGGTCTGGAGAGGTTTGCAAAGCCGGGTTAGGATAGTTGGAAGCAGAAAAAGAGTTGGTTGGAGCCATTCTTAGTAGAGTTTTCACTGAATATATTCACGTTAAACACAAGCTCCCACCACTACACAGGGACAACACGTCCCTTTATATATCGAAATTCAGGGTTACAAACGTGGGCTGACCTCCCCCAACTTACCCCAGATTTTGTTATGCGGCATATTAGGCACTCCAGTGACACAATAGTCTTCGCAGACTAAACTGGGAAACAGGAGGCCGGTTGAGGAAATGCCTGCAGCGCCCCAGGTTCAAAATCCCCTAACAAATATGCACTGTCATGCTTTCCCCACACTTTTTCGGGAGATCTTCGGGGGTGCTGACGGTTTATTAATATTGGCGTAGAGGGACAATAGGGGAAGAGGCTAGGTTGGGGGTAAATTTGGAGGAGAAAATGGGGAAATTGGAGGATGAATCGGGGTGAAATCCACTAAGTGTATGTTGTTACTAGTCTTGAGTTAAAAGGGTCTTGGTAATTTTTAAGATTTATCGTAATCACGTTGTTAGGACTTCCGTCTCTCCGGATCGCAATAATGGCTCAAAATCAACCCGAGTGACGAAGGACAAATCAAATCCGGTGCTTATGCATATTTTTATTTTTGATGGGTATGTTGCAGCGGAATTTGGTTTAGATAAGTCTAATGGGACATACTCGGTGCCTTATATGGAAGAGGGTCGACCAAGTGGGGGATTTAAAGTTCAAGTGCGGGGCAACAAGCACTAAATCTCTCGGAGATTATTTGAATATCACTTGTTTCGTTTACAATCGGACAATAGGTTTCCCCTTTTGTTAGTCCCTTTTAAAAATCTTAGGTTGCATTAACGGAGGGCGGTTTAAGATTAATCCGATTTTTACCCCATTAAACTAAGCTTTGTATAGCAATTTACTACAATTAAAATCATACTAAAGGTAGTGTACCGAATATCAACTGCGCGACCCTCAACGCAACCCAAGTTTAAAATTGACAGTTACCCGGCCGTAATGATTGATCAGATTTCGACATCCAAAAGTAATAATTCACATGTAACATCTTAAAAAAATCGAATTGAGCTTTCAAATTTCTACAGTACATTCAAATATAGCCTTACAACACATCTAAGTCTTTCCCTTGCTACCACATTTCCATCTCACCAGCTTCTCTATTACTTGCTATTTCTCACCCTTTCTCCTCTTTAGACCCGACCCGAAAAAAAAAGTAAAATTTTTAGCTAAAAAAAATCGTTGAATGCGGTTGGCCACTTCATTTTGTGCACTAAATTATTAATAGGTTCACGCCTTCAGAACAAGCGCTACACCACCAAATCCATCAAGATTTCTCTATCATTAGAAAGAGAATTCGATAGGGAATCGGCTAGATACATTTTTATTGGCTTTTCATATTGATATAGTCGATGAAATCGTCCATTTAGGACTTGTCGTTTCTCAGATTTTGATAATTTGCTGTCGTGTTTCTGTGTTTTTGTTTGCCTTCGCCTTTTTCCGTCCGGTTTTTATTACTTGAACGACCAATAAAAGGTTGCAATTTGGTTAGTGACTGGAGGAACTTCAAGGCTTGATTGTTTAGTCGAGGGATAGTATCATTTGAGTGGGGTTTATCTATACCAGACAGCTTCAAAACTACCTCTTCTATTCATTTCTCGTTCCTTCGACCCTCTGTTAACCGGACGAGTTAATTTTTCACGCCGCACACGCACTTGATTTTTTAGCATAAAACACACGACCTCTTCCAAGTCATCATGGTTGCACCTGCAGCGGCTGGGGCCCGTTTTAGACAGAGAAAGATCTCTGTTAAACAGACATTGAATGTATATAGACTGAATGAGATATCAGAGTTGGAATCCGAGCAACTGCGAAATGTTCATGAGATTGAGAGTGGTGTTGATAAAGCAGAAGAAACCGAGGAGCATTTGCAGAAGGTTATCATGGCAGCTGAGGCTGCTGTGAATGGTGAGAAGGTAGCTCAAGTGTATATTCCTACACCTGATGCATCTAAACATTGGCCTGAAGCATCCAAGTATTATACTGGTAAGTTTGTCGAACCAACTACGTATATTAAGTTCTCTGCTACTGTGGAAGATACTTCTGGGTCTCAATATAATATGGATGAGGAAGATGAAGAGTTTCTTCAAGGGGTATTAAATAAGGATGCAAAGAAACCTCTCACTGAAACCGAATTTGAGTTGATTTGTGAACGTTTCGAAGCCGTAATAGACCAGAAACAACCTTTCCTTTCCATGGATCCAGAAAGTATCTACAGTTATGACGAAATTAAGTCTTTTGCATTATCTACAGACCATCAGTCACCTCTGGATGTGTCTCGTTCATTGGAACTGGAGTTGAAGATCCACCCATTTGTTACTTTGTATGACACTCAAGAACCAAAACTGCCTCGTAAGTTGTCTCAATTATTAGAGTTCTATGGACAGAAAGTATATGATCATTGGAGAGCCAGACGTGTTAAGAGACTTGGGAAACCCGTGTTCCCAATCTTGAAGTTTGAGGAACCTTCTGAAAAGAACGATAATGATCCATATGTTTGTTTCCGTAGACGTGAGTTCAGACAACTGAGAAAGACCAGAAGAACCGATACCCAAGGCTCAGAACGTTTGAGAAGACTTCATCGTGAGATGAGAGATGTACGTGAGTTGGTGTTAATGGTTGCTCAAAGAGAAGTGAAACGTTTGGAGGCATTGAAAGTGGAGAAGAGTATTTTCAATTTAAGATGTAACGTCAAGGCTGTTAAGAGGGAATTGAACATTCCTGGAGAAGAAGAGGACTTGATAGCTCATAAGAAGAAGAAACAATTACCCCCTCCTCCACCTCCTGTCGTTGATAAGAAAGATGATCATAAGGAGAAGAAGTTGGGTAGACCTAAATTGCATGAGATTCAAAATCAAGATCCAAATTCAGCTAAACTGGATGATCTGAGACTGAAATCTAATGCGGTTACAGCGCAACCATACGTGAAACTTCCTGCCTCAAAGATTCCGGACATTGACCTTGTTACAGTTCAACTGGTTTTGAACGAAAAGGAATCTGCGATCGCCAGGGCCGTTTATGAGAAATTGAACACAAGAAGGGAACAAGATCAAGGTTGGATTAACTTGACAGATGAACTGAATAACCCATTATTTGAAATTGATCAACCTTTACAACGTATTGTGGACAAGAGTCATATCCCATTCTCATCGATTGCTACATCTTTATATGAAGTGAAGTCATCGCATTATATTGACCCACAAGTGCTGGATCTGATTCGCCATAAACGTGTTTTGCCTGGATCTAAATCATTCAGGGCTGTTAATGGTGAGCCTGTGGATCCGTCTACTCCTGAATATTACCAATTGGTTCAGAATCAACCAAGTAGTTTGAGTTCTCCATTAATGCAAATGAGAAAGAGAATCGGCCGTGGTAATATCATGTACATTGATCGTAAATTCAATCGGGAAGGAGATTTCGTAGATGAATTCATGAATTTCTCTGATGAAGAGGAAGAAATTGAGCAACCTCCATCGAAGAAATCGAAAATCCGTAACGTTTATGATTGCAAAGAAGACAAATTGGAGAGATGGAAATCGAGATGGATGTACGATGATGAGCTGGGTGATAAATTCACTGTTGATCCTAGTCGTTTGAATAATATCAGTGCTCAAACCCAATCAATCAGATTTGGATCGATGATTTTGACGAAATCTTTGCAAAATTTACAGCAACAACATCGTAATTATATGCTGCAATTACAGCAACAACGTCAACAACGATTACAACTCCAACAACAACAGTTGAAGAAACAACAACTGCTTTTGCAACAACAACAGCAAGATCAGCCACAGTTGCAAGATCTGCAGTTGAAGAATGGTAATAAGGTTAAAGATCTCAAGAAGCCAAGAGTTGGCAAACCGACTAAGAACAGTCCATCAGTGTCTCCGGCAGTGAATGGACATGGGAATATTCGTGCTGGGATCTCGACATCTTGAATGACATTGTGATGAGCTGTTACTATGGGTGATGATAGTTGCTCTGTGTAACATTATGTATAATAGGAATAATATGAATAATGAGAAATCGTAGGGAGAACAGAGGGGGTGCAGAGTGTGGAGTGTAGATATTTGGTGTCACGAGGTAAAGAATAAAAAGCAGAAGCAGAAGGACCAGAACCAGAACAAGATGCGAGGCACTGTGAAGCGGCACTGTGTACGACATTGTGTATGACACTGTACGGCACTGGTGTAACGATGTTCCTCAGAATCTACCCAATCTGCAGCTTGCATGGTCCAGATCTAGACCTGAGTGTTCTATGGACCAAACTGCAACATTCAAAGTTAATACACCGAGTGAAATTTTGTTTCTCGAGTCGCTTTGTAACACCAAGTTCGCGCCCTGACGCGTCAACCCCCTGCAGGTTTTGTATGTGAAATTTTAATCAGATTTCCAAATTCGGGAGTTATGTTAACAAATTTGGATCATCCCTTGCAGAAGATTTTTTTCGTTACGCGTAAATTTTAAGACAAGCGCGAAAGGCAGAGGGCAGGGAAAGAGAAAGAGAAAAGAGAAAAGGCAGGAAAGGACAGCGTATGGAGGATAAGGCAGTGGTAGGGGCTATAGGGAGGCATTGAACGATTGGTGGAGCGATTGGTGGAGCCAATGGAATGGATACAATGGAGGAGATGATGATGATGGATAGGTCAACAGTCAGTGAAATTCAATGTCCTGAAAAGTGTAGACTGGAAGATTTGTAGAGTTAGCATCTTACTGCTCTTCCTCCCCTCCACTGCTCTGCCCCATTCCTCCGCCTGGAATCTGCCTCCGCCTCCGCCTATTCCCTCCCTGTCTCCCCTACCTTACTGCCCTTCCCTCTTTTCCCTCTTTCCCTTCCTGCCCTCTTTCCTGCCCTTCCCTCCCATCGCGTCTCATTAATTCCAAATTAGGAAACTCCCAAACCTTAACCAAAAAATCCCCCCCAAAGCTCTTCATATACCTTTAATCAACCTAAGCGCTACACCCACCATCAACTCTACAACGACCTAGTTCAATTATGTCACACAACAGAAAGGCCTCGTTCGCGTCGTCGATGATCTCATCGGCCACTTCGACCGTAGGCTTGGGAATCAGCGACCAGTCGTCCGCGTCGCATCCACTGAGAATTGGACCTTGGAGTTTAGGGCGCTCTCTTGGCCATGGCGCTACTGGAAAAGTCTTCTTACTGACCCATGTCCAGACCGGCAAGAAGTCTGCCGTCAAAGTAGTCTCCAAATCAATGTTGGATTCGGGTGAACTCAACGGTGAGAAGGGTTGTGACTCTGCTGGTTTGCCCTATGGAATCCAAAGAGAGATCATCATCATGAAATTGTTGAACCATAAGAATGTTTTAAGGCTTTATGACGTGTGGGAAACGTCTAAACTGTTATATTTGGTGTTGGAGTACGTCGAGAGTGGTGAATTGTTCGATTTGCTCGTTGAAAATGGACCTTTACCGGAGGAAGTAGCCGTCCTGTTCTTCAGACAGATCATTCTCGGTGCCAGTTACTGTCATAACTTGGGGATATGTCATAGAGATTTGAAACCAGAGAACTTGTTGTTGGATAAGAACCATCAGATTAAGATCGCAGACTTTGGAATGGCCGCTTTGGAGAGTAATGACCGTTTACTCGAGACTTCTTGTGGGTCTCCTCATTATCTGTCTCCGGAAATTGTTGGGGGGTTGAAATATCATGGCTCTGCCTCCGATGTTTGGTCATGTGGTGTCATATTATTCGCTCTTTTGACAGGAAGATTACCGTTTGATGATGAAAATATCAGAAATTTGTTATTGAAAGTCCAAAGTGGAGTCTTTTCGATGCCGTCTGAGCTCTCAAAAGAGGCTCGTGACTTGATCAAAAAGATGTTAACTGTGGATCCAAGTAAAAGAATCAAGACCCAGTCCATTTTACATCATCCTTTGTTGATGAAATACCCAATTAGTGAGAGAGATCTCGAGTCTTATGACCTGTTGCCTTCTCCAACCGAGGCATCACACCCAGTAGCCTCTAAAGATGAGATTAAACCACATATTTTACAAAATTTGGTGGTGTTATGGCATGGTCGTAGTGAAGAAGATATTGTTACCCTGTTACTTACACCTGGACAGAACCCAGAGAAGACTTTCTATGCTTTATTGAACAGACATGACATTAATAGACCGGCTACTGCGGCTCAATCGACCGTCCAAGGTAATAATCGTGTTTCGATGACCCGTGAGAACTCAATTAGAAGACAACAATCACCTGGAACTCCTCGTAGAACCAAGAGAATTAGTCTGTCTTCTCCACATAGACATTCTGTGACGTTCCAATCTCAAAACAGACTCACTCCAACTAGAGTCTCTCCTGCTAGACCTTCACAACTGGCTTCAACTTCTAGTCAACATCTCAGTGCTCTTCCTCCATTGCCTAAGAATTTATATGAGGACTTGAAGAAGAAAGATCAACTGAAAAGACAGAGCAGACTTTCGTCTCTCCAACAACGTAGAACCTCTCTTGCCTTTGCTGATGATGATCTGTTGACTGAGCAGCAGAAACTCGAGCAAGAAAGATCTGTAACCCAAGCGAAGATGGAGGGAACCATCCCAGCTGCCGTTAATACCAACAGATTATCAGCCTCTGCTTCTAAACGTCTCTCGATGATGTCAGTGTCGTCTTTTGTTAACGGTGGTAGAGCCAGTGTCCGTAACAGTGTGATTGGACTCAACAACAACAACAAAAGACAATCTCTTATGAGTATTTCGTCGAAACGGAACTCGATTTCGCCTCGTAAACCGAAATCGGCCATGAAACGTAACTCTATCACATCCAAATTGATCTCCACTTACGCTAGACTTGCTTCTGACTCCGAATGGAAACGTATCGACAAGCAAACTAAGCGTACTTCTCTGGATTTCGCTACTTTATGTGATCGTATCTTCAATGGAGAAGATATCGATGAGAAGGAATTCTATGAAGTCAAGATGAAGGCCAGTGAATCAATGCAACTGTTGGAGAGAAAGGCTCGTCGTAAGTCTAAACGTCAATCTTTGATGCTGAAAAAGAAGAGTCAGGTAATTGTCACCGATGAAACTTCAGCTGAAGACGAGAAGGAGAACAATGTAGTACAACCTCAGGTCCGTTCGATGTCGAACCCTGATCTGCAGAAGAAGAAATCTACGATTTTGACTAAGGAAGAATTGGACCAATTGAAGAGACGTACAGTTTCAAGTACGTTGACCGTTCAACTGCCTCCTCTGCGTCCAGTATCTCGTTTGGACCCTCGGTTCACTATCTATGAGAAGTTTGCTAAGACCAATGGGGATCTGGCTTCTGCCAGCTTCAATAAACGGTTGTCTGGGTTATTGAATTCTCAGAGTGCTCATCGTTTATCAAGTGCGAATATCCGTGATGAGTTGGGCTTAGAAAAGACCGATGAAGACGTCAAGCTTTCGGAAGAATTCATGGCCGAGGTCCGTAAATCCAGATTATTGAATTCCAAATTCGATTTACTGTCAATTGTTAATAGAGGAGGTGAAGAAGAAGTCTCCAACACCAAGAGAAAAAGTGTCAAGACCCCTAGAACTTTGGAAGATCTTCATATTCCAGACGTAGCCAGAAGATCCAGAATCGATCCTACAAAGAGATTGAGTGTATTATCTATTTATTCCACGAAATCTTCATCTTACGATTTGAATGGTGTCTTGAATGGGGATACTTCTAGGTTGAAAAACGGTGGAGTCATCCTTGAAGATGACGAGTCGAACGATTTCTCGTTCGAAAACAGTAATAAAGATCCTACCAGTAGACGTAAATCTCGTCTTCGTGCTTCTATGCTCGTTGAAGATTCCGAAAAGCCTGTTATTGGGTACAAAGAATCGAAAGATACTTTGATTTCGAGGGATTCTTCTACCGATTTGTACAAGAAGATGAATTTACCTGACATTCCACAATCTCCTATCAAGACCAAACCTTCAGGAACCAAGGATTCCAATGTGAAAGTTTTGAGAGATTCAGAATATAAAAACCAACGTAAATCTCAAGTTGATCCTCTGCTGCCATCTCTTCCGAAGAAAGACGCTAACACAGCTCCACTTAAAGTCAAGAAACGTGAAGAACGCAAACCATTAGAAGAAATGGATAGTAATATAGTGGAGGAGAAACCACGTAAGGCTTCGTTCTTGAGGAAACTCAGTTTCGGCACTCGTAAAGCTTCTACAGAATCAGAAAAGTCGAACAAATCATCTGGATCTGGCCAAAGAGTGCCATCCAGGGGAATTTTAGACTGGTTCCGTTCTCTGTCTTCGTCGTCTTCTTCCGGTGATCAAAATTTGTTGTTATCTTTGACCACTATTGTGAATAAGAAGGAGATGTTCGAGGGGTTGTGTAAATTATTCAAGAACTGGAAGCTGTATGGAGTAGATGAATTGCAAGTGAATCCTGAATTGTTTGTAATTCAAGGAGGAGTTTCTAAAAACAACCCAATGAATTTCAAGAGATGTAAATTTGACGTTAAAGTTGTCAGCAATGGCAAGGGATCTGAGATTTTGTTTATTAAGAAGTCTGGATCTAAGGTTACTTTCAAGAAATTATTTGGGGAGGTTGAACGTATTTTGAATACTCAGGGAGTGTTGACAGTTTAGGTGAATTGGGATGGAAATAGTTAGAATAAATGATTAATAGTTAGGTGTTGTAGGGATAGAGAGTTTGAGGTAGAGCAAAAGTAAAGCAGAAGTATAGCAGAGGTAGAACAGACGTATAGTACAAAGGATGATGAAAGAAGGGGAGATAGGAATGGACAGGAGTAAGTTTGGTGTGTAGTTTTTTCTCGGATAATTGGGGGTAATTGAGGGTAATTGGGGGTAATTGGATGAAAGAGGTGGAGAGGGAACTTCAATTTTCATGTTCTAGTCCAAAGCCTTAATCACTACGTACTTCCAGACCCTTACTCGATCTCAATCCAGGTCAGATATATCCATACTAATTCCATAGTAATTCCGTAGTAGTTTCCGTAGTAGTTTCCGTAGTACTTCCATAGTAACTACCCACCTCAAAAGTTACCCGGCCTAGTTATAACACAGAGGAAGAAGCCACACAAGACGAACATTTAAAGAGGCAAAGAGCTGATAAGACCGCTGATTCAAGCGATTCAAAGCATATGTCAAATCAAGATCAAGGGCAGCAAGCGTCCAAAAAAAAATTAACTCTGCTTGCCCCAGTACCCATCCAATTAATCGACCATGATAACACCGACTCAGAACAAGGAACAAGCTCTGCTAATGAGGGGAACACAGCTGGAAAGAACACAGCTTGGTGCCGTCGCGCAATGATAGGAGAATATACAGTGGTAGATGGGAGTAATATGACCCGGTTTGTAGTTTGGACAATCACATTAGAGACATATCTGAATAATAAGATCCAGATCCGGAAGAGATACACGGATTTTGTCGAGTTGAGGAGGAAAATACTAGCAAAGTATCCCTCTCATGTGATTGAGATACCCAAGTTACCAGTTAAGAGCATTTTACTCAATTTTGATCGAGAATTTTTGGAGAAAAGGAGAAGTGGATTGGAGTTTTTCATCTCTAGCATTTTGTTGAACCCGATATTTTGTAATGATGAGGTGGTGAAGAAGTTTGTAATTGAGTGAAAGTATGGAGATAATTAAGGGAAATAATTAAGGGAAATAATTATAGAGAAGTATATGATAGATGGGTGGAGATTTACTGGTGCATAACGGATTTGCCAGTCTGTCTCTGCCAGTCTGTCAGATTGTCCGTCTCCCCGACTATCACTCCGCCTCTCCCTCCATTCCAGAACATTCCCACCTGCATTGCCCATCTCATCTGTCATCGCATGTATTATTAATTATCATATTCATCATTACCTGATTTGTAGTTTCCTAAAGAAGAAATCAAAATAGGCGCTTTCGATGAGGTAATCAGAGCGCGCCGAGATTTCGAAATCTTAGGCGATCGCATGTGGGAGGGAATTTGCGCGGTCTGTGCGCAGTTTCTGCCTGGCTTCCGCCTGCTCTCCGCCCATTCTCCACCTACTCTCCGCCCACTCTCCGCCGACCCTCCACCCACTCTCCGTCCCAATTTTCTCACCCCTTTCCTTCACTTTTCCCCCGAATTCGTTCTAGATGCGCCGATATTTGTCAAGCGCCGCGACCTGGAAAAAAACTATTTAAAGAGGCAAAAGTAGCCCCTTTTCAAATCAACCATCCAAGTTACTAATTTGATTCAAGTTGTTGCTGTTAAAAAATATGTCTAAAAAAGCTGTTATTATTGGTAGTGGACCAGCTGCCCACACCGCCGCCATCTACTTGGCCAGAGCCGAGATCATCCCAACTATGTACGAGGGTTTAATGGCCAACGGTATCGCTGCCGGAGGTCAATTGACTACCACCACCGAGATTGAGAACTTCCCAGGTTTCCCTCAGGGAATCATGGGTGGTGAGTTGATGGAGCAAATGAAGCTGCAAAGTACCAGATTCGGTACCGAGATCATCTCCGAGACCATCTCCAAGGTTGACTTGAGCTCTAGACCATTCAAGTTATGGACCGAATTCTTTGAAGATGAAGAGCCAATTCTTGCCGACAGTATCATCTTGGCTACTGGTGCTTCTGCCAAGAGAATGAACTTGCCAGGTGAAGAGACTTACTGGCAACAAGGTATCTCTGCCTGTGCCGTTTGTGACGGTGCTGTTCCAATCTTCAGAAACAAGCCTTTGGCTGTTATCGGAGGTGGTGACTCTGCTTGTGAGGAGGCTTTGTTCTTGACCAAGTACGGTTCCAAGGTTTACTTGATTGTTAGAAAGGACCACTTGAGAGCTTCTACTATTATGCAAAGAAGAGTCCAACTGAATGACAAGTTGGAGATTTTATTCGACACTGTTGGTGTTGAGGCCAAGGGTGACGGTAAATTCCTTAACGCTTTGAGCATCAAGAACGTCAAGACCAACGAGACCAAGGACTTGCCAGTCAACGGTTTGTTCTACGCCATTGGTCACACCCCAGCTACTGCTATCGTTCAAGGTCAATTGGACACCGATGAACAAGGTTACATCAAGACCATCCCAGGTACCGCTATGACCTCTGTTCCAGGTGTCTTTGCCGCCGGTGACGTCCAAGACAAACGTTACAGACAAGCCATCACCTCTGCCGGTTCCGGTTGTATGGCCGCTTTGGACTGTGAGAAGTTCTTGTCCGAGTTAGAATAGATATAGACTAATGATTATAAATATGATTAATATAATACATCGCACTTAACACACGACAGTAGATATATACAGATAAATAAAAGGTATGCAACGCTCATTCTACAGCTTTGAAGGCAAACTCAAAGCCTAATCCGGACGAGATCTCCTCGTTGAGGATCTCCGCCAATTTGGCTCCATCTCTCAAGCTGATCCATTCTCCCTCGATGTAGTCGAATCTGTTTGGTCCTGAAACTGGTGAGCTGAGCCAGAGTTGCTTGTTAGGAGGTTGCTTATTGACGACGTATTCTCCATGGTTTGGGACTGAGATCTGTAATATTCCGTTCTAAATCGCTCGTTAGTACTTTAAACTTGCTTAAAATCATCCCACTTTTACTTACCGATAATTCAGCGTCTAATCCTGGACAATCTTGAGAGTCAAGGAGGTCTTCCAAATCTTCGATCATCGATTCCAAGGTCTCATCGGCATACTGATGGTATTCTCCACTGGTCATGCTCAATACAGACTCTGGAATTGCCCCACCATCCGTAGTTGCTGGACCTCCACTGATTCCCGACAGATATCTCATTTGTACCATCGTTGATCTCATAGTAACAGATGGTATAACCCTCGGTAAACTGGATTTCAAGCCCGATAAAACAACTCTACGGCCAACTAATTGCCTACTGTTTCTTGCCAAAAGATTTCTTAACATCATTCTTTACTTGATCACCCCAGTATTAACCCTTAAAGTCATCTTCTTCTAGATTTTATTGCCCGATTTTGGAGCGAAAAAGGTATCTACGTTGGTCACGTGAATCAGCCATTTATGGGATAATATTTGTAAGCAGATCACGTGACTGAAAAATCACGTGACCAGGATCTGAAACTACGATGAGAGGAAGATATCAACGGATTACAGCATTACAACGAATATAGACATGGAATATAGGTCTGGAACACAGCTATGGAACACATACCCTACAACCAGAGAACTCTATACACTCCTTACAATTACCATCTATTCAACTATCCACATATTTACAACCCCATCATCTCCTCCAGTTATAAGATATTCACTACCATTAGGATCAACCCACCATTCACAACTATTGATTTCATAAGTGGAATGCGATAATTCATGGATCAGCTCCACTTTCCAACCTTCAGATCCAGAAGAATAAATAACTATCCTTCCGTCACTACCTACAGATGCAATCCTACCAGAAGGAGACCAAGAACATGAATAGATTTGTCTTTCATGGGCTTCTGGCAATGTAGCTTCGAGGATCCACTCTTCAGTGGTATCGGTTCTAATGGTAGATGGAATGCCATCATTGCTATTACTTGAACTACTTGAGTCATCTGCACGACTCCATATCTTTACGGTAGAATCGTCACTACACGAGCAAAGTCTCAGCTTATTACCTGAACTCTTCTCGAAATCAACGCTCCATACAGTACCCTGATGACCGGTCAATTCGGCCACACAGACCCAGTCATCATCATCGTACATATCTTGTTTATATAATCTAATTGTATCATCGTAGGAAGCCGACAGCAATAAGAGTTCTGATGGGTGGAATTTACAGCATTTAACGTCTTGGGTGTGGTCTTGCAATACCGAAAGACACTCGAATTCCTCGTTGGATTCGTCACATTCCCAAAGCCAAACAGTCTTGTCTCTGGAACAAGTCAGTAAGAAATCACCAGAAGGTGACCATGATACACCTTTGATCTCATTTTCGTGCCCCTCGATGATCAGCATCAACTCCCATTCAGCCTCATCAGAAGCGTCTCTGAAAGTGGTAGTGTAGTCGCTATAAGTGTCGTCTTCTTTGCCCCAAATGGAGACCGTGGCATCGAAGGAGCCGAGCAGTAACACTGGATACTCGCTTTGCGGTTTCCAGGCCACGCTGCGGACCGTCTTTTTGTGGGTCTTCTCGTCTAAAACTGCCACCAACTGTTTAGTGATCAAGTTGTAGACACGGCAGGTTTTATCGCCTGAACATGAGGCCAAGAGGGGGAACCTTGAGCTGCAGTTGGTTTCCCAGACCTTGTCGGCGTGTCCTTTGAAGGAATGGTGAAGGGAAATGGACATTTGGAGCTGAGGTGGTTGTCTGGTGAATGTTGGTGTGATGATTAGTAAAAATAAGAGTTAAGTTGGGCGGAGAGTGGGTGGGAGGTGAGCGGGATTTGCGCGGGAGAACTGGTGGGAAGCTGGGTGGAAGATCAGAAGAGACAAGCAGGGAAAAAAGATGCGCAAAATTGTCTTTTGCTCAGTCAATTCATTGGAGGGGCCCCGCTTATTTTTCGCTGGAGATGGGCGGGGCCTCGGCGGGATCTCTTCAGCTCATCACCTTAAATTGAGAATTCACCTCTAGCTCTCTCGACATCGAGATATCCCGAGGAAAAATGATGAAATATCAATTATCAGCCGCCTATAAACAGGGATACTCGATTTTTCCAGCGAGAATTGCCCTTCAAAGGTCTTTACGCTTTAACTCTTCCTCTTCCAACAATGTTCCTCAGAAGAGAAACGACAAGAATGTCCCTGGAAAGGCACTGAGAACACCAGAAGTGGGCTCTTCACCTGCTCCATTGGACCCGTCAGCCATCAAATTCCCCTCCAGACCAGGAAATTATATCCCTCACGCCACAGATAAGCGTATCTCCTTCGATCATGCCCCTCCAAGAAGTCCCTCAGAGACCCCTCCACCAAGCAACAGCTGGTACGTCTGGAAAAAGGTTCTCCCCGGGGTTATCATCTTCGGAGGAATCAGCTGGGCTCTATATACATACTACTACATTGGCAAGAAGGAGGAAGACTCTGAGATGTTGCATCCGGCCAAATTCACCAAGTGGATCATCACTTACAGAGCTGAACTTCCTGGAAGTCCTGACCATTATGTGATGGAATTGACCAAGAAGAACTTCACCAAAATCAAGCCAAAGAGTACTACTGCGGCTTCAGGATCTCTCCTGGGTGGAATTGGTGCTTCTGGGGACTCCAGCCTCTGGAATGGCCATAAATTATGGTCCGTGGAAATCTGTCAGCCTCAAATTAATATCGTAAGATCTTATACACCCTTGCCGTTGTATGTTGGATCCGTAGACCCGGCTACAAACGAGCCATTCTTCAAATTAGTAGAATCAGCTCTGGAAGAAGGTAAGTTTCTTCTTTATATAAAGAAATATGACCAAGGGGAGATGGCTCGTTGGCTTTCCAAGCTCCCCTTGTACAGTGAAGTGTTGGTCAGAGGTCCATTCGAAGACTATAAACTTCCTTATTCTCCTGTAGATCAGCTGTTGCCTCCAAGACAACAATTGAAGAACCAGCCATCCAAAATCCTGCTGGAAAGTTCACCTGTAGTCAAGTCTGTAAGAGCTGACAATATGGTCTTCTACGTAGCAGGAACTGGGATTACACCGGCATTGCAAATGTTGTACTCACCTAATCCTCCTCATGGATTCTGTGATATCCATTGGTCAGTGAGAGACCGTCTGGAGATCCCTCAAAGCTTTGCTGACTTGAATTTCTTCTTGGAGAAGTTGGGCAGAGCTAAATTCCATTACCATGTAGATAACGAGAAGAAGACGAGACTTGATATGAGGACGGACTTTACTCTGCCTCTGCCTAAGAGTTTCCAAGGTTATAAGAGCCATGATATAGTACAACAGAAGGAGAAGGAGGCCAAGATCAGTGCAATTGAACAGGATTCTAGCCTCAATGAGCAACAAAAAGCTCTGGCGATCCTGGAACTAGATTCTCCATCTCCTAATGACCGTCTCTTCAATCCTCTGCAGTACAAAAACCAGCTTGAACAGTTCAATGCCATTAAAGATAAACTAGAGATGACTCCAGCGGCCTTGGCCATAGTTTGTGGTCCAGATGGGTACGTGAAATACGTCTGTGGCCCTAAAGATATCAATAACGTTGATAATATCGACATCGGACCGATCTCTGGAGTGTTAGGAAGCAAAGGATGGACCAAAGAGAATGTATTTAGGATGTAAGTAGAAATAATACAAGAGGTAAATGTAATTTAGAATTGAAATTTAGAATAAATAGATATTTAGGCACTGGCCTCGGCCTTTTTCAGGTCGAAATCGTACTTAATCGAACCGTTAGCGATTAATCTGTTGATACAGGCAATAGCAGCTTGTAAAGAACCTCTAGAGATGTCCTCATGGATACCTACACCCCACAAATTGTTTTCACCATCGTTAGATAATTCGATGAAAGTAGCAGCTTGAGTGTTGGAGTCCTTACCCATGGAATGTTCATGATAACTGACGACATTCAACTCGGATTTGAGATGCAGAGAAAGAGAGTTGACAAACAGAGAAAGTAAACCGTTACCTTGGCCAGATAATTGGATAGGTTGACCATTGGCAAGCATTTCAAGTTCGAGAATCTTGGTCTTGGAGTCTGGACCCTTCTTGATGTCGAAATCTACTAATTCGAAAGTGTTATTAGAGACGTTCTCCAAGTTGTAGGACTTCTTGAAGAGGTCACAGATCTCTTCAGCTCTCAATTCACGGCCAAGGGAATCGGCAGTTTCTTGGACGATAGTAGAGAACAAGACTTGCAATTTTCTAGGTAAATCCAAGCCCAAAGACTTCAAGATCACCCACAGAGCACCTCCCTTACCAGATTGAGAGTTAACTCTGATGATCAGCTCGTAATTTCTACCTACATCTTTAGGATCAATTGGCAAGTATGGAATGGCCCATCTGACGTCTCCAGAGGCCCATCTGGCGTCTTGCTTGGCGAAACCCTTCTTAATAGCATCTTGATGGGATCCACTGAAAGCACAGACTACTAAGGAACCACCATATGGAGCTCTTGGAGAGACTGGGACTTTGTTACACTTTTCTACGATCTCTACGATGGAGTCTAAGTCGGACATATCCAACTCTGGAGAGACACCATGGGTATACATATTGAGGGCTACGGTTACTAAGTCGACGTTACCGGTTCTTTCACCATTTCCAAAGAGACAGCCTTCGACTCTGTCACCTCCGGCCAATAAACCTAACTCGGCAGCAGCGACACCACAACCTCTGTCGTTATGAGGGTGTAAAGAGATACAGACCTTCTCTCTTTCGGAGATGTGTTTGGAGAAGTACTCGATTTGGTCGGCATACACGTTTGGAGAGGCGACCTCGACAGTAGCTGGCAAGTTGAAGATGATAGGATTTTCGGCAGTTGGTTCCCAGGCGGCCTTGACGGCTTCACAGATCTCGACAGCGAACTCGACTGGGGTGTCGGAGAAACATTCAGGACTGAATTCGTATGACCATCTGGTGGCTTGCATAGCTGGGTCATCCTTAGTCAAGGATCTGACGAACTTGGTGGTCTCAATAGCCTTGGCGATGGCGTCCTCTTGGGTCATGTTGAAAACGACGTCTCTGAAGAGATCAGAGGTGGCTAAGTAACAATGGATGGTAGCACGGTGGGCTCCTTTCACACTCTCGACGGTTCTTCTGATCAAATGTTCTCTGGACTGGGTTAAGACTTGGATATTCACGTCCTCTGGGGCATTTTCAACCGCGTAACGAGTGAAATCGAAATCGGTTTGAGAGGCCGATGGGAACGAGACCTCGATCTCTTTGAAACCCAACTCTACCAATTTGTGGAAGTATTCCTTCTTTTCCAGGACAGACATAGGATCTGGTAACGATTGGTTACCGTCTCTCAAATCGGTGGACAACCAACGAGGCAGTTTGGTGATCTTTTTGGAAGGCCAATCACGGGTCTCCATCTTAACTCCAGGGTATGGAATGTACTTTTTGGAGGGGTCTCTTAACATATTTTTGTAGGCAGGCTCGAAGCTTTTGCCGTACTTGGCAAAATTCACCACAGTACGCTTGAACATGATGTGATATGAGTAGTTCTTAGAGCTAAATCAGGTCCAATATCGACTCTTCTTCAATACTTCAAAAGTGAAAAATTTTGGAAGGAAAAAGAAAAAGGTTAAAATTTTTCACCGAGGGAGGGATGGGTTGACTAGTTGGGGGGTGAAATTTGGGGGGTGATAATTGGGGGATGATTTGGAGGTTTGAGTTGCAAATAGAGTTGGATAATTGCAAGAGGGTGAGTTTAACGGAGATGCGAAATTTACAAAGGAATATCGTTTAATTTATATGAACTGTGGTGGTCCAATTGGTTACACAGTTTATTACTGTCGATGACTTGTGGGGTTGGAGGTTGAGTGATGAAATAACCTTCGATAACCGCAATAATGGACGTTAAAATGTAAGCAACTACTTAAAACGTGTTTATTCGTCACTTGGCAAAATCAGGATGAGTCAGTGTATTGCCGTTTCTCCGCCTCGATCCCCTCTTTGTATACATAACATCGCTGTCATCCCTTCTTAGCGGATCTCGCGCCGGTACCGGCGCACTCGATCCCCTCACTGAAAAAAAAAAAATATTGACGGGGCGGAAACGGCGTTTTTCTCTTCCGATCCTTCGATAACCGAAATTCTACAACATCATTACACCAAATACATCACAAGACATTATTATACATAAATAGGTGCTTTCAGATGGGCACAACTTCCACTATATAGTCTTGTTCAAGCTCTGTTTCTTGTACAGTGACGAACAAATCGAGTTCCTCGTCGTCGAACATCAATTTACAGTCTGAAAGTTTGAAGAATGAGGTCGCAGTTTCTTGGATATCGAGGATTTGCATGTCAGGAGTGACCCGTAGATCATGTCGTTGCTTCTCTGTTAGCCTGAGGGTGATTTGGAATGAGTTAGGGTCATTTTGAGCTTCTTGACGGAGCACACTATGTTGTTTTTGTAAAGATTTCGACAGTAATTTCTCCAATTCTTCGAGTTTCAAGTTCTCCAAAGCTGCATCGTCGGCTTCTTTTACTATAGTTACATCGGCATCAATGTCTAGGATATCTGAGGTTGCAATATTGGTCTCTGCAGCGGGAACCAGAACCATATCATCGTAAAGAATTGATTTCTTGGACTTCTTCTTCTCTTCGTAGTCCCATTGATACATTAACCATACTTCTAAGTTGTAGAAATTGTCTGAATCTTTGGTCAAATCCTGTTGCACCATTAAGACATTGCATATACTCGACAGTTTGTGCAATTTGATGTTGTCATAGACCATTATTAACTCGTCCGGGGTCTTGAATTCTTGGAATTTCTTGATCACTCCAAGTACTTTCTGTACAGTTGAAGAACCGGTGACTTCTATCCATAATATGGTATTCACATTGACGAGACTGAGATGAACTTTCAATTTGAACTTGTCTCGTGCCCCCACCATCTTGTTTTTGTTATATATAGCGGACCTGTCTGTGTCCGGGATACTATCAAGCGAAGTTTTGAAATCATCCAATTCTGGGATCTCCAAATCGGGGAAATCGATGAAACTTGGGGCCAGAACTGGTGATACTACACTGGGTTTTGACCTGGCCGGCTTTTTAGCTGATCCGGGACCATCATATTCGGGATCTTCATAGTCTTCATCACTGCTCTCATTTCTCTTCAGTCTTCTTCTACCTCTTTTGGGCTTCTTTTCCTCGGATTCTACAGTTATTGGGACCGGTGTTTCAGGTGGTGGAGTCACATCTCTTTCATAAGCCCTTTTCTCGGCCTCAAATTCGTCTCCTAAACTTGAAATAGGGTCATCATTTATGCCAAAGTTATCACTTGAAGCGGTGTTAACAGCTTGAGATAACGAGGTCTCAGCACCAACTTCCTTCTTGTGATGCTTGCTCTTCTTCTTCTTCTTCTTTTTCCTATGCTTGGAATCTTCATCATGCTCATCGAATCCATCATGGAAGGCAAAGAAGTCATCCTCTACACGAGCTCTCTTCTTCAGACTGGCTGGGCCATCGATGAGAGCAGAGCTCGAGTCGGAAGGTTGGATTTCGTCGCTCATGCCGGGACAACTGGGGGTGGGATATTAATGGCACAGAGCAGCTATATTAACCCACTGAAGTATGCACTATGCCGCGTAATATGAATACCGCTGACCCTTCTTTAAACGACCTCTTCAAGTGAGAAGACTTAGTTTATGTTTTTCGTAAATACAGAGCGACATCATTGACAAATTCGTAATTCGCTAAGCACTTCAGAAAATGTTTGAATTCGTAAATATAGAGCAACTTCATATTAACTTCGTAATTTGCTCATGTGTATGGAAGATATTTAAATTCGTAAATACTGAGCAGCTACATGATCTTTTACATTGAGATGAACCATGATTAAACTATATACGGTCAGTCCTGTTTCAGTTTAGATTTTGGAAAGATGACTCTGAAGACATATACGATGAACTGAAGAGTTTTGAAAGAGATAAATAAGAAAACCAACCCCACAATCAGCAAGATAACCATCTCATTTTCTTTGATCAAATCAGGGTCGATGAGCTGGGGTAAATCTTGAATATCGTTCCAGAATCTACCGTAATCACGTGGGATGAGATTATCATTAGTGAGTCTTGGTTTAGGGAACTCGGGACGTGAAGCTTTGTCCATTCCGTGGGTATTTCTTTCGAATTCTGCTACTCGAGTTTTATCGAAAACTGTCAAATCTGGGAAGATCGAGTTATCGAGCAAGCGACGACGTTCGGATGGGCTCAATTGGTCGATATGCTTCACATCCTCGGGGAATTCTTTGAATAAGTTAAATTTATTTTGGTGTTCCGGCACGTTAGGGTCAAATTCACTCAAGGTATTTGATGTGTATAAAACGAAATAATGAGGTGATGGGAGTCTTCTGGCTATTTCATGGAAGAGTTGGTCATGTTTTTTGAGGGTGAATTTCCTTAAATTGAATTCTACTCCATCTTCATCAACTCCTATAGCATCAATTGGGGGTAAATCACTGAAATCGATCCTAATTACTCTCTTCTTAATGTCAATATAATGAGGCACCTCATCTGCGCTGTCATTAACTACGTGGTATGTCTGGGCTTCACATTTGTCTTCAAGATGTCTTGTTAACAGATCGAAATCAATGCCAACACCATCGTGTGTCACTACATGAGGCATCAGCAGTATAGTGGAGGATCTTTGCAAATACAGACGGATATATCCAAAGCTTGAGAAATCTTCAAAATCTGACAAGGTCAATCCTGGTTGATTGATGAGGAAATAAACGTCTTGGGAGCAACCATTGATGGCGAAATTGATCTGTTGTACCAGATCACTCTTTGAGTAGAAATTATTACCATTTGACTCATGGAATTTGGTTCTCATATTGGGAACTAACTGCTCCGTCATCAAGAAGGCAGGGAAGTCTGAGTATTCGAGGGCATCTGAGGCGCCAAACAGGGCACCAAGGAGATAAAAGAGGGGAATTTTCGAGAGATATCTCATTCTGTGATGCTGGGGATCATAGATGGATGACAAAATGTCTTTTTTTGTTTTAATAATGACAGTCCGTTGCCATCCAAGTCACGTCAAATCATTGGCATTGCCTTTTTCAGGCACATTCCGTGTGAAAAGTTATGATTTCCTGATTCGGATATTCTGTAGTATGCCTAAACTGGAAGGGAATTGCCTGATTCACAAATTAATATTCTGCTAAAAGATTTAGCAAATATGAATACCTATATAGGTAGTTACTGTAATGGGTAATAGGCTGGGGTAAGTAGATTCAGATGGTTATCAGACATCATTCAGATGGTATTCACTTAGTTATTCAAACAATACTATTATTTATTACTCTAATATCATCTACTCAATCAGACGTAACAGCTGATCGAAATCAGCAATCAAATCAGCAACATTTTCAACTCCAACACTAACCCTGAGAAGACTTGGACTAACTGTAGCGTCACTCATCAACCTCCATTCGATTAAACTCTCAACTCCACCTAAAGAAGTGGCATGGTGGAAGTATTTCAACTTGGAAGGAAGTACTCTGGCATCATCTTTCGAAGCTACCTCGATACTGAAGGTTGGGGTGTGACCGACCACTTGCTCCTTGATGAACGGTTCGTCTTGTAAAGAAGAATGGTAAACTTTGGCCAATTTCGGGTACTTTGAGATATTCTCCGAGAGATATTTCACCAACAGGACGGCATTCTCGGATTGACGAGTAATTCTCAATTCATAAGTTCTCAAACTTCTCAGAAGAAGGTAACTTTCCAAATTAGCAATAGTAGTACCTAACAATAAACGATCTTTGACGAGTTCTTTCTTGATCAGCTCGGTCTTGACTACTAATAATCCAGCAAGTAAGTCAGAATGACCACCAAAGTATTTAGTAGCCGAATGCATGACGATGTCAGCACCAAATTCAAACGGATCTTGTAATGGAGGAGGAGCAAAAGTACTATCAACCGACAAGAGCAGCCCCTTCGAGTGAGCGATCTCAGCAAACTTCTTGATATCAAAGGCTATTCCTTCAGGGTTCACGGGAGTCTCTAAATGGATGAGATCTCCCAGTTGGATCTCGTCAAGATGAGAGAGATCAAATTGCTCCAATTTCGATACACGAGTGAAAATATTAGCAATCCCATGACATCCATGGTACCCGTCTCCAATGGCGAGTCTCTTAGGATTCAAATGAGTCAACAAGGCGAAGAAAGCACTGAGCCCCGAGTTGTAGGCGACGACATGTCTTCCTTGGAAGACCAGCTCTTCCAAAACTTTCTCAACTTTCTCAGAATAGGGATGAGTCAAACGCGAGTAGTAGTTGAAACCGATGATATCGTCTCCTCTTTGAGTGACATCACGGAGTTGGTCTGGGTCATCAGGGTACCTGAAGGTAGTGGCTACGTTGATTGGCTGGATGACGTCCTCGACTCTTGAGAGGGAGTCATCTCCATGGACTAAATTGGTGCTGAGATGGGGCATGATGAACCGGTGGGTGGTATTGGTGCAGTTGAATGGTCTGTTCAATGGTCTGTTCAATCTCTTCTTATCAATTTCAAAACTGTGGTTCAAGATCTGCCCTTTGGTGTAATGATGTTTGTTGAGGATTTGCCCTGTGGCTTAAAAGCCGCGCATTTTCGTAATTTCGTAGCATCAAATCCCGATGAGCTTAGCCACACGGCTCAAATTGGTGTAAATTTTACGCTCAACGACCAAACTATTGATCAACTTGCTCCTATCCCCAAGATACGGTCACCTGTGAACATCACCTCATCTGTGAGCACCATGTCCACTATGAAATACGCCCAGGACTTCGTCTCCTTCGTCAATCGCTCCCCTACACCTTACCATGTCGTCCGTAACGTAAAGCTGCTCTTATTAGAAGCCGGCTTTATCGAGTTGCCGGAAAGAGTGGCCTGGAATGGCCGGATTGCTGCTAATGGCAAGTACTTTGTCACCCGTAACGGGTCCTCGTTGATTCTGTTTACTGTTGGAGGTGCTTCTTCGACTTCTGAGCCGTTGGGAATCGCCATGGTGGGTGCCCATACTGACTCTCCAGTCTTGAAGATCAAGCCGGTGTCGAAGTCGGTCAAAGAGGGATACCATCAGGTTGGAGTTGAGATATATGGAGGAGGAATCTGGCATACATGGTTTGACAGAGATTTGAGTTGTGCTGGACGTGTGTTTGTACGTGAAAATAGTACTGGAAATTACGTCTCGAAGTTGATCAAGATCGAGAAACCATTGTTCAGAATCCCAACTTTGCTGATCCATTTGACTACTGAGAGGTATCAGAAGTTTGAGATGAACAAGGAGACTCATTTGAAGCCGATTATTTCGACTACTGGGTCTGTAAAACTGAAGGAAGATGGCTGTTGTTCAAGTGAACCTATGAGTGATGAACAATTTGCTTCTGTAAAGACTGTTGTAGAGAGACATAACGAGCAGTTGATCGATTTGATTGCCGAGGAGCTCGGATGTCAAGTTCTGGATATTGAGGATTTCGAATTGATCCTCTACGACACTCAGAAGTCGACTATTGGTGGAATTAACGATGAGTTTATCTTCAGTCCTCGGTTGGACAACCAGGTGTCATGTTTCTGTGCTGTCAATGGGTTGATCAACTCTTTGGAGTCATTGGAAGCTCAGAAGGGAATCCAATTGATCTCCATGTTCGATCATGAAGAGGTAGGATCGGTTTCTGCTCATGGAGCTCAATCTTCTTTTTTGCCTGATGTTTTAAAGAGAATTGGTGGGGACACATTCCATGAATCCATGTCTAAATCGTTCATGTTGTCTTCAGATATGGCTCATGGAGTTCATCCGAACTATCCTGAACATTATGAGGGAAACAGTAGACCTCTGTTGAATAATGGTCCAGTAATTAAGATTAATGCTAATCAGAGGTACACCACGAACTCTCCAGGGATTGTTTTGTTGAAGAAGGTGGCTGAGAAGTCCAAGACTCCGTTACAGATGTTTGTCGTCCGCAATGATAGCCCTTGTGGGTCGACAATTGGACCTATGCTTTCTGCTAAATTGGGGGTTCGTACTTTAGATTTGGGAAATCCTCAATTGAGTATGCATAGTTGTAGAGAGACTGGAGGGGCTCATGACATTGAGCTCTTAGTCAACCTCTTCGACAGTTTCTTCTGCAATTATGGTGATTTAGAGGGCAAGATATTAGTTGATGCTTTTGAATGAGATTGGGGGTTAGAGAGTTGCCTGATTGGTGTATATCCTATATAGGAAGTTATAAGAATCATTAGAAATTTTATATGTGAATTTAAATTACTATATTTGGTAAGTGTTTGTAGTTCCTGATATGGAAGTTATAATTGCCTACCCCATTTGTAATTTCCAAATTAGGAAATATCTTTTGTATAAATAAACAAGGTTCGAATCACAAGGTTGATTAAACGGGTTAGAAGTGGTGAAATTGAAATGACATTGCTGGAAAAAGGGTCTTCTCGATCTCAGGATTCCATTGACACCAAAAAGAGACCGAAAAGAAAGGTTGCGGCTAAGAAACTGCTGTATTCAATTGAAGATTATGAAGAATCAAGAGATGATGATGATGAAGATGATGAATTTATTCTGTCTGGAACAGAATTGAATGACGAAGATGAAGAAGATGTATCAGATATAGAGGCTATAGAGATTGGGAGTACGAAAAAACGTCAAAAAACGTCAAAATTTGCTCAAGAAACCAAGTCCAGACGAGCTGAAGCTAAGAGCCAGAAACTCGACGATGAGACACTACCTCAATTGTCAGCTGACCCCTATGAGAATTTCCAATTGACTCAAGGAATGAACCCATTTGCCAATCAAAAAGATGTCGGCAACTCGGGAGCTCGTAAAGTTGCCAGTAGCTTGAAAGACAAACTCTTCCATCTCTTTGGGTATAATCAGAAACGATTGACCAACTTATTGGAGTTAGAGAAGCAGGTGCATTATAATTTCTTTCATATTTCACGTCATCAGATATCTAGGCTTCCATTGAAGTATCGTAGTACATCTCTGAGGTTTAATTCTATCTCTGGGACTGTTATTCTGGACTCTGATCTCGAGATTGAGTTTCCTGCAAATAATCCAATTAATATCGCCTCGACTGAAGATTCCATGGAAACCAGTACTCAATTGGTACCTGGAGCAGTTTGCTGGTTACCCTCAGTTGATCCTGAAGGCTGTAAAAACCGAGAAATCTATGTCTTAAACCTGGGAGGTACTATTGTGGACCATTCATGGACTACAAAAGATACCACTAAAGAGATATCTCATTATATAGCTGTATCTTCTGCGAGCACTCTAGATCTCACCGATGAGAGATTTAGTAGTTTAGGAGCCGCAAGCGCTCCATCTCGCAACCTGATAAGTATTTACTGTATTGATGAAAGCTCTCTTAAGTTCCAATTAATTGTCTCATTTGTGACGGAATTTGGAGTGGCTTCAAGCTTGAAATGGGTGCCATGGAAACTTGACATCGTAGATGATGACTGTTTGGGAATATTAGGATGTGTATTTGGCGATGGCAAGCTTAGATTCCTCAATATTAGTCGTAAATCTGATAAATTCATACTCTTAAAAGAGCTGTCTCAAACATACGAAGTTCCTGGGACAAGAATCACCTGTTTCGATTATTTGACCCCGAATTCTGTAGTATTTGGGACTCAAAATGGATACGTCGGTGAAATTGATCTTGTTAATGAGTCAATTTTATCACTTATCCCATTAATGACGCATGGAATTACTTCGGTGACTTCAAATCACACCGATTATTTCTATGAAGATCAAAATTTATTAAATAAAATTGTAGTAGTAGGGTCTGTGGATGTTCAAACCATTATAGATTTGACAGATCCGGTGAATGAACGTTCCCAAGCTTTAAAAACCAAAACTTTCCTCACCCATTGCTCATATATTCCTCAAGTACATTCATTTGCATTTAATGATGGGACAAGAGTGACGAAACTTTTATCGAAAAGAGATTTACAAACCACTTTTAATCTTTCTAAGACGGATAATTCTGTGAAATCAGCTTTAGCTACGTCTAAACTCCATACTTTGGTGTTAACTGGGTCTACAAACGGTGAACTTTTTGTGACAGAATGTCTTAAGAGAATTTTACCAATTAGAAAGATTCCAGTATCGACTCAGTTCCCTTTTTTGAGACTTTTACAATTGGAATACAGTTCCAAAGCTGATCTGTACCGATTTAATTGTTCTTATGTAGTGGATAAGGTTACAGGGAAGGAATTCGATTCGAATTTCACGTTTAAGTCACCTAATGTCAGTGTGAATAAAGTGGCCTGGAATGAGAATGTCGGTGGGTGTAATTGGTATTCTGCTTCTACTGTTGGGGGGGTTTTGATTATTGAGAGGATGCAGACGGTTGAGAGTAAGGTGAGGGAGCATAAAAGGTGATGTATAAATAGAATAAGGGAATGAATAGTGTATTTTAAGAGATGTTGTAGGTGTTGTAGGAGGACAGTTCATAGTCAGGAGGTGGCAGGCGAAGTGTCAGTGAAGTGTCAGTGAAGTGTCAGTAGATGGCAAAGTCCATTAAATGCGCTGACATGACAACATGCCCATCCCAATTAGGAAATTGCCCAACCCACAAGCGGCTCATCTCGCTTTCGCACTTGGAAAAACCTCCCGTTTTCGGCCCATATAAAGCTCTCTGGATCTCCCTTATCTTTGATATCAGATCAGATCAGATGTACCCCGCCCCACTATGACTGGTAGTATACCTGATCATGGTAATGGAACTTCCAACTTTGAACTGCCCCTCATTTTCGGGCAAAATAAATACATAATCTTCATTTGTGCCCTCTCGTTTGTATGCAGTGTCGCGACAGACACTATGAATGTCTCGATGATCGGATTAATGTCAGATCTTATCTGCAAAGACTTAGATTTGAATGGCCCAGGATGCACCAGTGACAGGCAGAGTCTGAGACTCTCATCTCTTCAACTGACTTGTGATATGATGACTCTCGCTCTTGGTTCGATCTGCACCATGGTGATCGGAGAACTGTCAGACAGATTGGGAAGAAAACCAATGTTCAGAGTGAATATAGGGATTACATTTGCTTCGATGGCGTTGTTGTCAGTAGTCACTAACTCTAATCTTGTGTCATTCCACCCAACTGTCATTGTGTCACTTTACTGCCTCAACTCGATCGGCGGTGCCACGTCGGCTTTATTCACCTTAATGCTGGCGTATATTGCCGATATTGTTCCGGAAGAAGTCAGGACAAAGTCGTTCACCTTGTTAATGGCTACCCAGCTGCTGGGTCTGTGTATCGGACCGTTAATTGCATCTCAAATCCTGGGGACTTTGGGCTTACCAGAGACTTACCTGATGTATATGTCACTGGGCTTGTATTTTGTGGGATTTCTTGGGTTGACGATGATTCCGGAGTCGAAAATTGATGTGGAGGAGGTAGATGAAGGGTCTTCATCTGGTGCTGGTGTCGTTGTAACTGCTGGAGATGATTCTGGAGTGAAAATCACTTCGTCAACTGAGATTGTAGCTGTGAAATCACCAGAAACTGATCTTGAGCTGGCTCAAGAAGGTGAAGAGGCTGTGGATCAGCCTTGGAATAGCTCCAAATTCGAGTCGCTCCTTCACAACTTGTTCGAGTCCGTCGTCCAACCTCTCACAGTGTTCTGGCTCCCTTACGACCCAGTCCATGGCTATTATCGTCGCATAGAAATGATCCTGCTCACTGCCATTTACGTTCTCGTGGGTTGTCCTCTTGCTGCTCTCAGCTCGATCATCCCTGTGTATGCTGTCCAGCAATTTGGATGGAAGACGGAGCAAATCGGGTACTTTGCTGCTACGTTTGGACTGTCGATGGCTGTCATGATGTTCTTTGGAGGTCCAGTCGTGACCAATTACTTGAATTCGAGATTTGAAACAACTCAAACGGCTGTAGATAAACCTGATTTGATCATAATCAGAGCCTCGATTGCTGCGATTATGGTTTCTATAGCTGTGATTGGCTGTGCTTCTTCATCCGTTGAGATTTACATGGGTATTTCTATCGTGTCTCTTGCTGGGTTGTTTGCACCGGCTTGTAAGTCGAGTATCATCAAGTATCTGCCGGTTGGACTTGTGGGGACGGTGATGGGAGCTGTTCATACGGTTCATGATCTCTTCCTGATGGCTGGAGTTCCCTTTGTGAATGCGATTTATAGGTATTGTCTTCGGGAGGGACATCCTGGGGGAGTATTTGGGTTTGTTCTGGGATATTTGGGGGTTGTTTTGGTGTTGCTGGTGGTGTTGGTGAGAGAGCCGAAGAAAATCCAGTTATAGTGCCCGGCATTGCTCATTAGTGCCTGATGATTTTATTTAATGGAGTTATTTAATTAATTTATTGAGATTGTATTAAGATAGTAGATAAATGTATGTCTGGAGAGGGTGTGGGTAGTCTGGCTATGGCCTGGCTGGGTCTCGGGCTCTGATTCCATCGCTTATCTCCATCTACTCCCTCTCATCTACTCTCTACCCTCTACCCTCTACTCCTACACTATTTATAATAATACAATACTATATTCAATGCATATAAACTTTTAGTTAAGACATCTGATCGATGTGATACTGATGTCGATACTGACGAATCTCGAAAGCAATAGACTTTCTGGATGGAAATCAGAGTGATTTAAAGGTAGTGGATTGGGATTTGAGAAAATGGTCACGTGATGGGCACGTGATGGGTGGTCCGAGGGTTTTCCGGGGGTGTAGCCACAAGTAGCCACGGGGAGTATCAGCCACTGAAAAATTCCAGCCACTGAAAAGTTCAGCCTCAAAGTGCCAGAAGTTGCCCCAGACGAGCTTTAGAAGAGCTCTCAGAAGGTGAGTCTTGTTGTACCATGGATAGGACGGTCACCTTGGGGTCAATACCAGTCTCTGTAAACTTAATGCCAATCCCTGGAGATTGGTGGATGCCAATCCCTGCCTTAGGTGGATGCCAACGCACTAAAATACTGCCTCAATATCACACTCAACATCTCCGGCAACTCATTCACATCCTTCACAACGACATAAAACTCGAATGGGAACGTATCCAAATACTTAGCCACGTTCAACACCATCCTTCCATTCTCATCAGCAACATAACTGATCTGTGACATCTCCATAATACTCTCATTAGAATTGATCCCATCGATAACAACAAAAACAAGCATGATCTTGTCCTCTCTGGCTCTTCTGACCAACCTCTGGATGGTCTCGTGGTCTTCACAAACACCATCAGAGATGATAATCTCCAATTGCCAAAGATCTCCACCGGAATTGCTCTCGTTGAAGAGCTCAATCGACTTAGTACAAAGCTTCTTGATGTCGGTCTTGGTTTGTTGGAAATCGAACCATCTAAAGACTTGGGCTCCCGACTCGGTGGTGAACGGCTTGTCAAACGGATGGACGACCCGAGTCTCCTCTCCAAACTTGACAATACTCAACCCACCAGATTCCAACTGAGTAAGCAGCTTAGCCACAAGTGCAATACTGTCGAAAGCCAACTTGACGGCATTACTCTCGGCCATGGATTTGGAGTCGTCGACAGCGATCATGATCTGGTACTGACGTTTACTTGGCTTGGTACGACGTAACCAGATCTTGTCTTTACGGAATTGGGAAGCAATGTATGGGATGATACGTTTCATGTTCAACCGTTTACCGGTTTTGTAGTCACCACGAAGTTTAGTAGCGAGAGTTGGTTCGAGGATGAGACGAAGTTGTTCGCAGAGATGAGCGGAGAGTTCGGAGGTGGCGAGGTCACTTGATCTCCAGAGAGAGCGAGCGTCTTCAAGCGAGTGAGGAGGAATCTCCTCCTCACCATCATCACCATCACCATCACCATCTTCCTCACTGTCAGGATTTCCCTCTTCTTCCTCCTCATCAATGTCCATCTCATCTTCTTTCTTAATCTTCGAGTCAACTTCATTGTCTGACTCAGCCTCAGCCTCATCAGCTTCTTTCTTAACTCCACCTTCACCTTGACCATTGAAATCGTCGGCAGTTTCTGGGTTCTCGGCCTCGTCAGCCTCCTCTTTAGTTTCTGGTTGAGCTTCTGATTGAGCTTCTGGTTGAGACTCAGCTTGAGTAGCCGGCTCCTCCAGATCCTTCGGATCCTCCGGAGCCTCCTCGTCAATCGCCATCTCATCATCAATTCCCCTCACCTGCTCCTCATTCGCATTTCCAAGTGCCTGTGTCTCCTCCTTCGCTTCCTCTCCTTCCTCAAGATGTTGGAACTCATCTGGTTTCTCTCCAGCCTTCTGCTCAGCCACATCGTCTCTTTCCAGCTCAAGAATCTCTTGATGACGACGATGGAACTCTTTGAGTGAATCTCCTAGCTGTTTAAGAGACTCTTGAGCAGCATCACGAGCTGAATCTTTAGTGGATTCGTCCAGTTTCTCTTCTTGTTGAGTATCGGCAGCTCCAGAAGCTCCAACGGCATCTTGTTCTTGGTCAGCTGAGGCTTCAGTGCCTTCACCTTTCTGTCCAGCTTCTTGTCTAGCCGCGGCTTCGGCATCGACGTCGTCGTCGTCTTCAATACCGTCGAGTCCTTCCAGGTTATCGAGGGATTGGAAGTCTTGGGATTTGGAGGAGGAATCCTCATTGAGCTCTGTGTCAGATTGAGGTTCAGGCTCGGGCTGAGCATCTTCATCGATAGCAGTGCCTTGATCAGCATCACCCTCCTCATCCTCATCCTCTCCATCTTCTCCATCCTCTACATCTTCCTCACCATCCTCTTTCTCATCCTCTTTCTCTTCAGCTTTAGCTGGATCAACTTCTTCAGGAACAGCATCCGCATCTTCAGCCTCTCCCTCATCTTCAGCCTCTCCCTTCTCACCACGATCCTCAACCTCATCAACGTCCATCTCATCAACATCATCAACATCATCTTCTCCATCCACCTCATCTTCATCGTCTCCCTCCTTCTCATCTCCAGAATCCAATTGCATGTCCTCTGGAAGATCCAAAGCTTCCGATTCTTCGATCATTGGATCTAATTGGTTGTCTTCTGAGTTCTTGATATCGTCTTCTTGCATTCCGAGATCGTCTTCACCGTCATCTTCCTCTCCATCTTCGTCTTCTTCTCCGTCTTCATTTTCATTCTGATCGTTCTGATCTTCTTTCAGATCGTTCTTATCGTCGTTCTTATCTTTCAGATCGTTCTTATCTTCATTCTTATCTTCATTCTCCTCCTCCCCCAGCTCCATATCTCCTTCACTCCCCTTAACTTCATCACTCTCCTTCTCCTTCTTATCTTCAACCTCTTCGTCCCACATCTTATCATCCATGGCATTCGGATCCAAATCATCCAAATCGTCAATCTCATCATCCAACTCCTCTTCATCTCCCTCCTTCTCATCGTCTCCTTCTTCATCATCTTCAGCTGGTGCATCTTCCAATTCACCAGCCATATCTCCTTCGATATCAACGGCATTATCTTCGTCCTCTTCATCTCTTTCCTTCTGATCTTCATTCAGTTGTTGAGCAGCATCCGCAAGATCATCCTCGTCTCCATGATCGTCATCATTGTTGTTCGAAGCTCCTTCTCCATCTCCCATTCCTGTTCCTTCTTGCATGTTACCGTCGTTCTTGGCCTCTTCTTCTTCTTGAGGTGAACAGAACCCGGAACTGGCAACGTTGTAGAGACATTTCGAGAGAATGAACGTCCCGTGACAGTTGTCAATGTAATCGTTTCCGGCCTTATTCAATAGCCCAACGACGAGATTCAAGTAGCTTTTCAAAAGAGGAAGCAATGCCAGACAGTAAGCTTGGGATGACTCTCCTCCGTTGCGGATACTCTCGAAACAAGCGTCAATTTTACGGTTGATCGAGGTGATCGACGAGGTTTGGATGTATTTGGTGAGTTTAAGACGGGAATTTTTGAACCAATCGTCGGAGTCGGGGAGGATTTGGAGATCTTTTTGGATGGAGATGAGTTTCTGGATGGCGAGGACCATGGAGGTGGCAGTTGAGCGGAAGGCAGTGCTGGTGCCCGGCACGTCTGTGCCCGGCAATGAACTGCCGGGCAGTTGCTTAAAGCCAGTCTCGGTGCCCAGCTCAAAGGTACTGCCAGTCAGTTTCATCCATTCCCTCAAACCATCCCCCAAAAATCCATACACATTCCCCTCACTCCACCTCTTCAACTCCTCATCCAACTCCTTCAAACTCCTCTCAAACTCCTCCAAACACTTCTCATCATCAACAACCATCACCTCCCGACCTTGGATTTCTCTCAATCTCTTTCCAAATTGACTCATCTTCGGTCTCAGTTCATTGAAGATAGTCAAATCACATTTGGACATGTCCGAGGTGTATTTACGGCTGTTTTCGATGGCCAGGATGTTGTGGTCACATAAGATTGGGATCCAATAAGAGATGTAGATGGCAGATCCTAAGGATCCAGAGGCTCCAGAAGCTCCAGAGGAGACTGGTACTGACCCAGGAACTGCCGGGCACTTAGTTAATCTCTCAACCTCTCTAACCATCCCCATCATCCTCTCAACTCCCTCTCCAAATCTTCTCAACCTTCTCCTACTACTTATCAACCCATTCAACAAATTCTCAATCCCTCCAAGAGCCTTCTGAGCATCAGAAAGAGGAACTTCTTCATTACAAGAAGCAACAGCAGCTCTCAACCTTGGAATCAAGTCGATCATTCTCAAGTAATGCCCGTCAATTCCACCCAAAACCGTCCCTTCAAACGATCTACTGGTTGCTAAGATCAAACTGGCCGATTCTTGCAGTTTCAAAACGTCCGGAAGGACGGTCAATTTGATTCCCAGACGACGTATCTCTTTGAGTGTGTCACTCAAGAGCTTACGTTTTTGAGTCTTGAGGGCAGCGATGGTTTTCTTGGTTTCTTCGGTGAATTTCGATGGAGTTTCAGACTTGAGAAGTTCCATTTGATCGAGAAGATCTTTGGAGAAGGTGAGGATATTGAGGGTTGGTTCGTTGGTGATTTGGGACAGGTAGGTTTGCATGTTTTTGGCGACGATGAGGGGTGATTTTGAAGCGGGAAGGATGGAGACAGTCGGACTGGCGTGAGCCAGGGCGACATTACGTTCGCCGGAGGTGGTTTCACCGAGGGTTGCATCACCCAGACCGAGGGTTGCATTACCCAGACCGAGGGTACCACCGAGGGTTACATCTCCCAGACCGAGGGTTACATTAAATCTCCTCCTACTTTTCACCTCCCCATTAACCAATCCCCCCTCAACCATTCCCCTCACACTCTCCCCAATAACTCCCCTAAACTTCCTAACAACCTTATACAAACTCTGATGAGATCTACGAGCACTTTGCTTCAACAGATCAATATTCACATCCTTCCAACTGGCAAGTAAGATCACTTCATTGATCTTCTTCTCGAGGATCTTTGTCTCGGCAGTGATATGATCATTAACAGCTGGTAAGAACTCCGAGTAGTAAGCAATCACGTTGGAAAGAGCATCACAAATATCATTTGAGGCATCGAGTTGATGAAGATGGTTGGAGAACAGAGAGAGTAAAGCTAAACGATGTTCAAATTCACCGTAGGAAGATTGAGAGAGGAAGATATTGAGGGCATTAACGAGGGAAGCTGGTGAGGATCCGTAGCCGGAGCTTGAGCCGGAGCTTGAGCCTGAGCCTGATCCTGAGCCTAAGTCCGAATCTCCGGAGTCTCCGGAGCCTGTCAGCACTATAATCGTCTCAAACAAATAAAACCACCATCTCCCAATCTCCTTCCTCATCACCATCCTCTCCCTCTCAAACAATCTCTTCCACGTCCCCAATTCCATCCTTCTCCAACTGATAATCAACTCTGTAAGTTGATCAAACTCAGCCTTGAACGACACCTTCGAATGGGCATACTTCTCCCATTCAGCTACAAACGTATAAACTTGTTCAACCTTGGCCAACAACTTTGCAAGAGGAGTCTGAACGGAGAAGTTAACTCCCTCGGTAGCCGATCTAAAGATATTCTGAAGAGTGGCATGTTCAGGCCATTGTTGGAGCAACGAACTGGCAAATCCTTGGACTTTGGTCAACACCGAGACACATCTCTTGGTTTGCAGAGGAGATGATTCGGTGTAGAAGTCGATTGAGGTGGCCTGGTCATCGAATTGAGTCAATGAATGGTTGATCAGGGTAAGAATGACGGAGATTTGAGAGTTGTCGAGGGATTGAAGGGAGGAAGAGGTGGATAATTCTGGGATTGAGTTGATGAGGATTCCAGATTGGATGATTTCTGAGAGTGAGAAGCTCGAGCGAGAGCGAGAGCTTGAGCTAGACCCAGATCTAGAGCCTAAGCCAGAGTCTCTTGTTGACCCAGAGTCTCTGGTCGACCCAAATACCCTCAGATATGTATTAGCAATCTCATAATAAACATCATCAAGAGATGTCTGTGCTGGAAGACCCGAAACTTCACCTTCTCCAGGCTCCTCCAACGTCATAACCTCATCATAATCAGGGAACATCTTCTTAAACTCCTCCTCAGATTCCTCCTCCTCATTAACACCTCTATACAAACTTGCCTTAGCCAGTTCATTCTCCAGTTTCTTCATTTGTCTCAAACTCCATCTATAGTAGAGCAGTTGGAAGATTTGGATGAGCATTTCTCCGGAGCCTGCCAGCTCCTGGATAAAGTAAACCTTCACAAAATGCTCCATCACCCTCTCAACAAACAACTTCTCAACAGAAACCTTCCTACAAACCTTCATCACCTTCTCAAAAGTCTCCTCGATCTTCTCCGGACGAGTCAACACATTCAAATCTGAAGCCCAAGTCCTGGAAATCTCTCCCTCTTGTCTCAAACCCAAAATCTCAAATCCGAACTTCATTCCGTAGATGAATCCCTTCAAAATATCGTTCAAATCACCGAATTTCCAGTACTTCAGCTCGATGCTCTTCAAGAACAGATGAGTGTTGTTCTGGAACACTTCAAGTTGCTGCTTCGACGTCTTCTGGAACTCCGAAACAACCTCAATAAGCCTGCTAACGTTACTCAAATCAATAGTCGACTCCATGAAGTTGTTCCAGGCACCGAAAAGCTCGTCACTTCCTCCAGTTTCACGATAAACTCGAGGTTTAGACACGATTTGAGATGGGAACTCTGGCAATTTGCAAACTTCCGAGTTGAATACCTCAATAAACTCGTTTCTCACCTTTGAATATGCCTCTAAATGGCTCTGATAAGTCTCTTGGATCTCCGAATCCACATGGTCATGGATTGCTGGATCCACAGGAAGATCAGGAACGTACAATTGAACTACTCCAATACTGAAAATGATCCAGGCTTTACCAAGAGTTTCAATTGAAGGGTTTTCAATGAATTTCAAGGCTGGACCAAAGAATTGCTCGAATATTGGTGAGATGATCGGCAGATTCTTGGATTTCTCAATGATCTCATGAACCTTATCAACTTCTCCAGTATATATAGCTGCTTTTAATTGATCTATAGCACCCGGAATCATCTCTTCAGTCTCTGGAATCACCAGAATCATAATCTCAACTAACCAATCTCTCAATAATCTTTGGAAAACTTCAATTTTATCCTCCAACAACTCTTCCGAATGGTTCAAAATACTCTTCCCAAGCATCGACATATCATCAATGGTCTGCGGAACTTGATATCCAGCAGTACGGCCAGCTTTAAGGCTCGCTTCAAGCACATTTTTACCTAAATCATCCCCAAATAAACCCCTAACCAAACTTCCATCCTTTTCACTCCATACAGAATCAAAGATACGCGGATAAGGTTTAAGGGAATGGGTATCAATCACCGAAGAAGTGTCTCTACCACTGAGTAATACCAATTTCAAATATTCGTCGGAAAAACCGTCGGAAAAACTTTTAGAGTTTGACGCACGACCGTCGGATAATCTCATTTTAGACTTTTGTGCACGACCAGATTCAATGAACACCAATAACAATTTGAATTCCTCCCTCAAATTGTTACCCCTTCTATTCAAGAATTTCCCAGATATTCTCTTCAACTCGGTAACACCCTTCTCAAGTCTATCCAAAGTCAATTCGAACATTTCCACGTCCAAATCAACCCTCAAATTCTCCCTATATAACCCGATAATACTCTGTCTTAATATGGAGATGGTTTCGTGGCTTTCGGAGAATTGGAGTTGCAGAACTTGGTCGAATTCTTTGGCTAAGATATCCAACCTTCTTTGTCTATCCCATCCAGCTTCAGATCCAGGATATTCTCCACGGAAATGTTCCCATAATGGGGTGATGAAATGACCTCTTTGAAGGTTTAAACCTTTAGCAAAGACCAGAGTTGAGGAGAGTAATGATTGGAAAAGAGCATAGAGACCGTTCTTTTGGTCAAAGATTTCAGTTACCCGAGTCTTCTCCACCCATTTCTCAACAACTTCTTGGTATACACGAAGTCTTGTCTCATCATTCAGCTCAGCTGCTCCTAAAAGACTAATCCAAATCATTTGAAGTTCAAATAAGGATTTATAGAATGGAGATTTCAAGAGCTCAGACTCACCTTCACGAACATTCCATTCAAATACCTCTTTAACAAACTTCTCAATCTCCTCTACATACTTAAACACCTCCAATCTTGGAGCTCCCTTGAGTTTTCTACCCATCAACTGAGCAGCACTTCTTTCCAAGGCCGAAAGTTCACTGACTTTACCCTCCAGAGCTCTCAGACGAACTCTCTCCAATCTCAAATCACCTTCCATGATTCCAAAGGATACTTCTAACAAAAAGAACATCTTTTCATTATCGATATTCATCTCAGATAACATAGTTGATCCAATGAGTGGATTAATTGGTTGGTAAAGTACAAGTTGAGGGATGCAATAGCCGGAATAAACTTGAGCTATCGACTCAATGATGCCTTGCAGAGCTAAATGATCGAATTTATCGAGGATCTGAGTCCAAACTTGCTTAGTTTGGATCGAAAAGAGTCTTGAACGATGAACAGATTCGACAAACAGAGCTAAATAATTACGTGAAAGTAACGGAAGAGATCCAGTGAGGAGAGAAGAGAGTGAAGAAAGGTATTGGGAGAAGTTTTGGTTGGTAATGTCGTTGGAAGACTCAATTACGTCGGAGATCATGAAATAAGAGATGAGATGAGATGGTGGAAGGGACAGGAATGAAGTGAGGGACAGTGACAAGCACTCAACTGGGTGCTCGTTCTCACCAGATAAGGTAAGACTTCTCAAATCAGTCTCGATATCTTCCTTCTTAACTTCCTCCTTGATTTCCACCTTAACTTCCACCTTAATATTCTCTACAACTTCCTTCTTAACTTCTTCCTTAACACTTCCCAAATTAATCACCCTCCTATCGAATTCAGTAGCAATTTCTTCAATCTTATCGACATAAATTTCGACACCTCTGTTTCTCATTGCTCTTGACAACTCTCCATACTTCGGATCAACCGTCAAAAACAATCTAAACTCAGGATGAGGTACAATAACCCTCGGTTGTCCATCTGAATCACTACATTCATTTACGATTAATCTTCCATTAGTTTCAAGCAACGAATTTAACCGATCAAGAACCGATGGACTACAAAGATTAGCATTATCAAGTACTAACCATCTACCTTCTTCGACGGCCTGAACTAAAAGACCATCGAACCATTCAAAACGAACAGTTTCGGATTTACTAAGACGGACTTGAAGCAGCTGACAATCGGAATTAAGTTGGGCAAGGTTTGGTTGGGATATCATTGACGAAAGTGAATCGACGTAGAGTTTGAGTTGTGCAAAGATATCGACGGATGGAGGAGTGTTTCTTACAAAGGCAAGCAGTTGTAAAGAGATTGCGAGGATATCCGCTTTATCCGCTTTATCCGACAACGGTTGCTCGCTAATCTCGCTAATCTGAGCAATCTCCGACTTTTCCGACACCTGCAAATTAATTCCACACAACTCCCCTAAGACAGTCTCCAACTTCCCCATAATACCAGATATCATCCTAGTCGGGTCAACCTGTTCATATCCTCCCAATATGTCCATACTATCAACCTCAGCATTCATCGAAAACTCAGATAATTCCGCACCTACAATAGACGCAACATATCTAATCATTTCGGTCTTTCCAGATCCTGATGGACCATCCAAAATCAATGGCCATGATTGATTAATACATGTCAACATTGATTCAAGTGCCGGGACCATACATTGGAGTGGGAATAGGTGATGAGATGAAGTCTTCAGGATCAAATCACGACGAGAAACTGATTGGGAACCAATTTGAATATGATTGGAGCCAAGCGAAAGGATTGGGAGGTTTTGTGGGGTGGAATTGAAGATCTGATTGTAAAGAGAATGGACATGAAGACGATCAGGCGGTGAGCGGAAACGTTGGGTGAATAAAATGTCGAGGAACATACCCGGATCAGCTCTCAGCTGTTTGCGAGCACCACCTTCTCTCATACATTCCATCCACCTCAACGTATCTCTCAAATTAAACTCCCATGGTCCTCCCATGACCCCCCATTTCCTATCAACAACAACCTCCTTCTCCAACCTAGCTACAAACTCAATCATCTTCCTACAAATATCTTCATCAATCTCAGGATACAAATGTTGAGCCACCATATTCAAATCCTCCAGCTTCAACATGTCAACGTAAACGACACTAAATCTATTCACAAACGATTTAGGTAATCCCTTACGTCCTCCACCTTGATATTGAGGATTCTGAGCAGCAAATACAACGAAATTCTCATCACATGGGAACGATTTGTCCAACTCAGGAATGTACAGTTCTCCTCTATGATCCAAACAAGCATTCAACCCTTCTAATACCGATTGACTTGCCAAGTTCATCTCATCAAGCAAAACCCATTCACCTTGTTTCATAGCTCTAAGGAACGGAGCATCTTTCCAAACGAATTCTCCGGTTTCTCCGCCCTCAGCAGGAGCGTCCGACCCGAATAAATCGATCAAATCCGTTTGCTCAGATAAATTGATTCTAGTCAATTTATGGCCGGTAGTCAGAGCCAAAGCAGACACCAAAGATGTCTTTCCCACACCCGGACTTCCTTCAAGAAGAATAGGTTTATGAGCTTGCATGGCTCTAAGGATTCTCATGGTATTGGTAGCGGTAGTTGGAGCTTGTAAATTGAAAGAAACAGCTGAAGAATCACCTGGAACTCTGTCTATATGGTAAAGACCACATTCAAGAGTCGTCTCGGTCAATCTCACCTCATATTTACTCTCATAATACGCCTTCAAATCGACTCCCACCAACCTAGAAAGCTCATTTATACACTCGGATTTCATCGATCTCAATCTGGACTCATTCTCAGCTAAATAAGCAGTGTTATTGGTACCCAAAGCATCAATAAACACCATTGCTGCACCGTGCAACAACGAAGCAGCCGAGTTCCCAGTCACTTTCCACGATTTATTGACGAAATCCACCCAGGTAAGAATATCTCTCAATGAAATAACCCCACTAGAGACATTTCCACCCCCAAATTTACTTCCATACCATTTAGAAAACTCTACTAACGGATCTACAACACTCACCAACTCGTCAGATACCAATTTGGAGGCGACGATTTGTCTGACATCCTCGAAATCCTCCATCGATGGTACCCAAATCTCGGTGAATCTATTACGAAGAGCAGGACTTAACTCCTTCTTACCATAATCCCCTCCAGGGTTCATTGTAGCGAGGAATTTGAACTTCTCGACGGCCGTGACGAAGCTGTCGTCTCCAGAACCTTTCTCGGCCAACAAAAGACTCCTCTCAGGTTCAAGAACCGAGTTCAATCTCTCAAGAACCGAGTCATCAGCAAGAGAAATCTCATCAAGAAGGAACAAGTCACCAGATCTCATTGCTTGGATCAACGGACCGTCATTCCACTCGAAAAGAACGTTCAGAGCAGCTCTAAGCTCTTCCAAAGCCTTCTTCTCGTCTTCCGGAAGCTTGGAAATCACATTAGATCCATCAAAGACCCCACAAAGCTCGGTAAATCCGATCTCCTCGTCAACTGGAACTCCATTGGACTCTAAAATGGTTCTCATCTGCTTGACAGCCCTGGTCTGAGTCTCAAATCTGTTCCTCACCGGTCTCTGAGCACCCAAAATATCACCAGTCTCGGTGTTCTGATGAGCATTCAACACCACCAACTTCTGCCCACCATACTCGGCAACCAACTGGCATATGGTCGTCTTACCACATCCAGTCTCACCGACAAGCAATACAGGCTCATTATATTGAATCAGCTGGCTCACCAACACCGATAATCTACGCATAGCTTTGGTCCACACGACCCCACTAGGCATCTGGAACAATTCCTTCACCTCGAGACTCTCATAATACTCGTCCATATCAAGCTTGACCCTCATCACCTTCTCGATCACCTGCTTGACCATCAACTTCTCATCCGGACGACGTACTCTCTCAGCAAGAAGCATGTACCCGTTAGCAGCCAATTGCTCGTACCCGACAGCCTCTCTTTGAGCCCACCGGAACAAGTCTCTCAACGTAGCAAACGAGTTTCCTTGCTCCATGAACCTTGACAGTTGTCTCAGCACACTCAACAGCTTGTACGTCTCTACGATCTTCTTACCATACGATGGGGCGATTTTACAACGTTCCTTCAAGATGATCTCTAACTCGTCCTCTGGGATATCGTCGAAATGAAGCTCAAGGAAACGATTACGGAAAGCTCTACTCAAGATTTTACGACCTCCATAGATCCCTGGAGGATTCTGTGTAGCAAATAACATGAAATCAGGATGAGGACGGACCACTTCTTGGGTCTCCGGGATGAACAACTCTCTGTTGTCGTCGAGCAAACGATTCAATGCTTCCAAGACATCGGTAGGAGCCAAATTTAACTCATCCAACACGATCCAGTGTCCATTACGTAACAGTTCTACTAAGATCCCCTCCTTGAATACTAATTTACCACTACTATCACTACTGTAAGTGCCTAAATACTCTTGGAGATCGGTATGCTCGTGGTTATTGATCCTCACGAACTTATGTCCGGTGATATTGGCCAAATAATGGATCATCGAGGTCTTACCACTCGATGTTGGCCCCTGGATGAGTACCGGGAACCGACGACCAGACGTCAGCCGCACCAAATTTAACATATTCTTCTCGACGAACGGCGTGATGATGTAATTAGGTTGAGGATTTACTTCTAACGGACCATGTTTCATCCAATAATGACGGAATTGAACATATTCGGACCCTGGTGTACTTGGATCCTTCGGGATTTGAGACATCACCGACTTGGAGTTCTTTAATCTAGCTAAAGTGTACTTCTCAATGACAGGCTTTAAGAGGTTTTCGGATTTGAGATCAAGAAGTGTTAAGAAACTCATACAGAACCCTTCGTAAAGAGCCCTTCTCAATCCGTAGATCCCTACTATATCTCTAACGTATATAAGAGTACGAGTAAGTGTACGTATACTAAAGTGAGGCTTTTGATTAGCACCGTCTACGATCCTATTCGCCTCCGACAACCTCTTCAGTTCTAAATACAATTCGGCAATATCATTGCCCACCCATTCGTCAGCAACGGCGAACCGTCCTATATATTTATCGATGATCATTAACAAGTCCCCCATGTCACGGTCAGGAGAATGGACGTACAATTCGGAGAATCTGGAGCGAATAGAGACCGGAAGCTCTTTCTTGCCTACATCGGTCGAAGGGTTCATACAACCAAAGATACGGAAATCGTCATGAGCTTTGATGCTTTGGATGTCTCCACTTTCGGAGAGCAAGATGCTTCTTTGGTTAGGGATCTCAGAGAGAAGGTCCGAGATGCTTTCGAGGGTTTCTGGAGACAGTAAATTTATTTCATCGAGAAGTAACCAGTCACCGTTTTTAATTGCACGAATAAGCAGACCTTCAATGAATTGGAAAGCGAAAGCCGAGTCGAGATTGAGGGAGGTTTTGGAGAAGGAGGAGACGGAGGCGGAGAAGGAATTCCATTGGGTGGCGAGAGCGGAGCGTTGGGACGCGGAGAGTTTTGACGCGTCACGGCGTCTTTTTTTCGCTGGGGGTTCATCCGCATGGCCCTCTGTATTTTCGTGCCCGGATTTATTTTTCTGCCCGGCGTTTTCGTGCCCGGATTCACCACCTTCAGTCTTCATTTGCCCTTGCTGCGCTTCGGCTTTCTCATCCGCTTTCTCCTCCGCTTCAAGGTGCTTCATAGCCATCCGCACCAGCTCCTCCCATAACCTTACAACATTCTTCCATTGTCCCCTATTAAAACACTTGGACAACACTCCAAAGAATTTCGCATTCTTCTTAACACTGAACGTCTTATTAAATAACTCCTCAAACTCCTCTTGTAATGGCAAGGCCATAAGCTTAGTATTAACAGGCTTGAACCCACCAAGCAAATCTCCGGCTTCGGTCTGCTGAGACACATTAATTACTGTGATCTTCTTATTCAACATACCAGCTACTTGTTGAACTACCGTTGTCTTACCTGTTCCCGTCTCTCCTACAAGCAATACAGGCTCATACATAGACACGGCAACGGCTATCTGTTCCATCAACTTGAGGGAATGAGCAGTACGGGCAAATGAAGAATTCACTTGACTACTTTTATGCGAACCAATCTCTTTCTTCAATAAACCACGTCCAATCCTCAATTCGACCCCATTATCTTCAAGCTGAGGTACATTTCTATTCAAGAACAACTGGATACGTGATGAGGCTACCTCTAACAGCTGTCCTATACAGTTAACAACCACTACAAGAGCCAGATGCTCGTCAATTGAACTAGCAAAACAATCGGCCAGCTCTTGGAATATCATATCAAACACCACAGAACTAACCTCTTCTTGCTGCTCCAACTCGTCAATCCCATTCACCACCAACATATGGTGGACACGTCCACAGAACTTGACAAAGTCTCTAACTGAGATAATACGTGGCTGAGAAGCCCTATTAAGCGCTACAAATTTACGAGATCCATAAATTTCAACCACCAGTTCAAACATACCGATGAATTTTTCAAGTAATGGTCTCAAGATCGGGTATTTCTCTTGTAATATGGCTTTTAAGTCGTCTCTTCCTAATGCTGGAAGTCTAATTACGTCCCACATCCGCATTCCAATCATATCTCTGACGTCTTCAACTCCAGGATTAAGTCTAATTGTAGAAATCAACTGGAATCCATTGGCAGCCTTAATAACTTCGCCTCTAGATGGGATAGTCAACTCCTTCTTCTCCAATAATGTCAACAAGACACTAAGAACTTCGGTAGGAGCCTTATCAATGTCCTCAATTAACACCCATTTACCTTCTTGGACGGCTGTCGTCAAGACACCATTCTTCCATTGGAAAGAACCAGGTTTACTACCTGAAGTGTACGTTCCTAACAAGATCTTTGCGTCGGTCTGGTCATTCAAATGGATCTTAATGATCGAACTATTGGAATCTTTACGTAATAAGGTCGCAAGTTCGTTGATCAAGAACGTTTTACCTGCTCCCAGTTCTCCTACAAGCATTGTAGCACGGCCAATTTGGATATTCTTGGCCATACGAGATAATGTGCTGACTGATTTTTCAATGGGAATAAGATTAGACTCCCCAAATGCTTCCTCTTGGAATGTGGGTATCAAATTTCCACATACTGACACCACGGTAGACGAAAGATTGGCTGGTGTAATGATGAATTGTCTACCTGACTGACGATTTACAAGCTTGGATTGCATCTTAATGAAGTTGGAAAGTCTCTGAGCTTCCAATACTGGTAAAAATGAGTAATCTACACCATTATCTCCCTCATAATGACCTTTTGGAGCACCCAGACCCAAATGTAACTTGGTCATTTCTTCTTGTACGACCTCTGCTAACTCAAGGCATTGTCCCAACAACTGAATACTCAAATATTTCGTAACAAGGGACACTCCACTGGTTTGTAAGTATGCATGCAACAATGAAGGCTCGACAAAACGGCGGAATCTGTCCCGGTCTTGACGGATAAGCCTGTAAAAGGCAAGTAAAATACTCTCAAGGTCGTCTTGGGAGATATTTTCAACGGATTTCAATGCTTCAAAGACCTGTTGCTGGTCTAAATAATGTTCCAGGAGAACGGCAAGCTCAGGAGCAACTCCAAATGGTTCGGAGAGCAGTCTCAAAATGGCAACCTGGCTGTTCCTGGTATTTTTCTCAATGCTTCTAGTGACTATCTCTATATACAACGGACGAGCGGCGTAATAAACCGGCATGGATCCTCCAGTAGCACATACAATCTCAGCTAACCGGTCCAATACCTGATCCAGAGTCTCACACCCGCTCAACTCAACACCATCTGTAGCGCCATACTCTGCAATATTGGTGATGAAATCGTCCAAATAAAACACGATATCGTTGTTCATTTTGTTCTGTTTAAAGGTTATATGGCTTTTTTATGTTGTCAATGCAAGGTCTATCCACTTAAAAACACTCCGTTTCTAACAAATATACCCTCTAATCACAGCCTTCAACCTCACTGTCTTCTCTTCTAAAAGACTAAAAAGAAAAGAAAATTTTTAGGTGAAAAAAATTTTTAGCGATGAGATTGAGCGTACACGACCTTTGGGAAGAGGGGTAAGCAGAGAGGGGTAAACCCCTCGGAGGGGGGTTAGTATAGTGAGGTGAGAATTGATGTTAGATCAGAGAAGTAAGTATTTCATGAGTTGGTGTTGAAGGGAATTTAAAAGGAAATTAGAATTTGACTTAGTCACATCTTATGTATTATATATTATATAAATGGAAATTGGGGGTTAAAAAGTAGGGGAGATTGATGAAAGGTTTAAGATGGAAGGAGATTGATTTGTTGATTTAGAAATTAATAGTCATTATTGAGCCGATCATTACTATTTCATTGACAATGAGTTGAATTTCATCTGGTCATCATGTCTCCTACTCTCATCTACCTCCTACTCTCACCTACCTCCTACTCCTCTACCTCCTACTCATCTACTTTTCTACTCCCTCTATCACTAACTTCACTACTTACCTACAATTATCTTCCTCTCATACTATTTCTCATACTATTTCTCATCATATTCTCATCATATTTCCCTACACCAATTACATACTACCACCACTACCATTCTGTCCTACTAATCCAGCCATCTCAAGGAACAGTCTTTCCTCTCCCAAATTCTTCAAATTAACCCTTTGTCTCAGCTCCAGCTCTTTCTTTTCCCATTCCCATTGCTTTAATTGCTCTTGGATCTCCTTCTCCGATCCCACCCCAAATATCTCAAGATCCGAAATTACAAATTTATCCTCATATTCAGGAATGGAATCTTCAGGGTACCCAGACCCGACTCCAAATGATCCTCCATGTCCCAGATGCCTAAAAACACAAAACTCTAACCCCCCATCCATCAAAAGACTCACATTTCCAGGCTGATATTTACGGAAACCACTCCTCATTACAGGCAATTCACATCCAAACCCAATTCCACCATTATGTAGAGTGTTGAAATAGGTGAAATCATGTTTCAAAGACGAGTTTTCCAGCCCAAAAAGTTGTTGTTGAGGTTCAAGTTGGAAAATCATCGACTTAGAACTCCCAAATGTCTCTTTATTGGATATTTTCCATGGTTCAGACATATAAACACCAAATACAAGCTTCTCTGATCCCTTCCCATAACCTTGCTCGGCAGTTGAAGCTGCTACAGTTTCAGAAGACAGTCTAAATCTCGGATATTCCTCGGTCAAAAAAGTCTCTGCTGCCCTAGAAAGCTTCTTCACCGCCTCTATACGAGTACCACGAACAAGCATAACAGTCGGAGCATTCCATTTCATCACTTTAGACTCAAATGACCTCATAGAAAATCCACTTTCCTTCCCCACATACAATTTTCTCATCTTACTATAACAAACATCCAATGGGAGGAAGGTCAGAAGTTGGGCTAAACGTACCGGATCAACTAATCTGGTCGGCTCTAAAGTCATAGGTAATGGAGTAATCTCTTTTTGGTCCGGCATCATAAGTAAATTGTTCAATATCTGACTCAATGGGCCCAAAATTTGTGGGAATGTACTATGAATCACTTCAACTACACGATCTACGTTCAACAGCAGGTCATTCTCACCATCAAAATCATACCTAATCGACCTCACCATACAACAAGCTGTTTTACAATACTTTTTATACAATTTGGGTTCGAAATTGCCGTGGAATTGTGATAATCTCATAAAATTATTCTCCTTGATCAGGATCGTAGAAGTTCCAAGCAAAAAGGTGAAGAGCTCCTGGAGCAGGAGAGCTGAAACAGTGAGACCAGAAGTCAATTGACCGAAATAATCAATAGAAGACCATGATAATTTGTTATCTAGAAGCACAGCATCGAATTTCCGCTCTTGACTTCCCTTCTCATCGACCTGTTTCTCGGAGATCTCCGAAGATCCACTCAACGCCAACATCACCACCACCATCTGTACATAATCCAAGCCCTGCTTACCAAAAATGGTCCCAAACTTCTCTGCATTGAACAAACTTATCAGACGGATAAGCGTTGTCACCGTAATATACTCTGAACCCCCCTTCTCCACCAATGGGAACCTTCCCAGTACCACTAACAATCTGAATAAGAGGTGAACAATTGGTTTAAGGTGGGGCAGATCCTCGGGACGGGGCAAATCCACCAATAATGCGAACTCCAGCTCCTCAATCTGCAAGTCTTCATTCAAATCAGCTATTTTTAACTTCTGTTTCAAAGCATACACCTCTATCTGTTGCATTAAACTCAAGCATTTCTTCGTGAAAAGGCTATCCAAATCTGATGAGCTCAATTTCACCGTCCTCTTGGCCACTGACACCGAGCTACCGCCTTCTCCTGTAATCTCACTCGTATTTTGACCCATACTAACAAGCTTATACCTTCTCCAACCTCACTTATCCAGCTTTAGTTCATCCATTCCATCACTAACCGAAATATGAGTTGCTGGGATTCCATAAGAGGTAATACCGGATAGGGAAATCGAGATCATTTCCATATCGGGATACTTTCCAATGAGGAAGTCTAGGAATATTTGACTTCCTTCTTAGGAAATATAATATTTCCCCTTACGGCAACCTCATCTCTAAAAATTTTCTTAGCTGAAAAATTTTAGAAAACCTTGAGAAGACATTGGAATCAAGAGGATAGGCAAGGTGAAGATGGCTAAGAAAGGACAACTGAAAGGTAAGAACGAGACCTCCAAGACACCAATTACAACTGATGAGCGTTTCAGCTCGGTTCATAGTGATCCAAGGTTCAAATTACCGAGTCTGAAGAACTTGAAAGTCAAAGTCGATGACAGATTCAAGAAGGAAGAGTTGACTAATTTCAAGAAAAACAAGACAAAGTATGACAGATATGGAAGAAAATTGAAGGAGGAAGAACAGACAAGTGCATTTGATAAGTTATATGAACAAGAGGGTAGTGAAGATGAGGAAGATAGTGAGGAAGATGAGTCTGAAAGTGAGAGCGAGAGCCAAAGTGAGAGCCAAAGTGAGAGTGAAAGTGAGAGTGAAAGTGAGGCCGATGAAGTCTCTACCAAAGTAATCGATAGAGCTCGTGGTGAAGGCATGGACTCTGAATCAGATTCCGACTCCGACTCCGACTCCGATTCCTCGGATGAAGAAATAGAAGAATTGGAATCCGAAATCGAAATCGAAGAAGATGCTCCAGAAGAAGGTGACCCAGAAAGAAGACTTGCCGTCGTCAATTTAGATTGGGATAACATCACAAGTGTCGACTTATTTGCGGCATTCACATCTTTCATCCCACCTAACGGTCTGATCAAGAATATCTCCATCTTCCCATCCGAGTACGGTAAGGAGAAGATGCAGAAAGAGGAAGTCGAGGGCCCTCCAAAAGAGTTGTTCCTGACCAAGAAATCCAAGAGCAAGAAAGCCGATGATAGTGATAGCGATAGTGACAGTGATAGTGATATTGAAGATCTTTCAGCTGCTGCCAAGAAATTGTACGAAGAAGGAAATGGTGAAGAAGATTACGACTCCAAACTGTTACGTCGTTATCAAATCCAAAGATTGAGATACTACTATGCTGTGGTGGAATGTGATTCTGTAGCTACTGCGAAAGCCATTTACGAGAACTGTGATGGTACCGAATTTGAGTCATCTGCTAATTTGTTCGATTTGAGATATGTTCCAGATGATATGGAATTCGATGACGAACCTCGTGACTCCTGTAATAAGATCCCAGCTGGTTATAAACCAAACTCGTTCGTCACCGATGCTTTACAAAGTTCGAAAGCCAAGTTGACATGGGATGAGACCCCTGTCGAGAGACAGAAAATGGCCACTAAACTGTTCAGTCAAAGAGAGATCGAAGACATGGATTTCAAACTGTATTTGGCTAGTGATAGTGATAACGAGTCGGAAGATGAACAACTGATGAAGGATAAGTATAAGAATTTGGTACTGAGTAGTACCAAGATCGGTAACAAGAGCTTGTTCGATAGTAAGGACGGTGAAGAAGAAGAAGGTGTCGATATGGAGATCACTTTCACCCCAGGATTGAGTGAAGCCGAAGCTGCGAAGAAACTGAAGGAAGACGCTATTGCCAATAATGAGGAGTCCACCATCGATGCCTATAGAAGAAAGGAGAAGGAGAGAAGAAAGAGAAGAATGGAGAAGTTCAAGCTGACCCAGAAAGCCGAGAAGGAGAAGTTGGCCGAAGAGAAGGAAAACAAGGGTAAACCAGCCGATAAAGAGGAGTTGGAATTGTTGGCATCCGATAATGAAGCTGATCATTTCAATATGAGAGACGTTCTCAAGGCCGAGAAGGAGAAGTCCAAAAAGAAACTGAACAAAAAGAACTTGAAGAAGATCGACTCAGAGATGATGCAAGAGGACTTCAAACCTGACTTGGCCGACCCAAGATTTAGAGAGATCTTTGAAGATCACGAGTTCGCTATTGACCCAACTATGCCTAACTTCAAGAAGACCGAGACGATGAAACTGATTTTGGAGGAGAGACTGAAAAGAAGAAGGGATGAAAAGGAGCCAAAGAGTAATAAGAAGAGTAAGAAGGAGAAGAGTGGTAAGGGTGGTAAGGGTGAGTTGAAGTCATTAGTTGAGAAGATTAAGAATAAGAAATAGATGATATAGATTATGAATTGTAGTCATATCGTGTACTATACGGGACACAGTGTACTGCCACTGGTGTGCCCCTATGGTGTACCCCTCTGTAGCACCTCGCCGCCCACGGCCCCTCTTAAGTCTCCCCTTGTTGAACGCGCACCCTTCCCCTCACATCACCTTCTCCTGTCTTCCTGCGCATTTCCCCCTCTCCTTTTCTTATGCTCCACCCCCCTTCCTTCGCCCCCTTTCCTTTTCCTACCCCCCTTTCTCTACCCTCCGCGCATCTAATTGAAAAAAATCATTTCGATCTAAAAAAATCGATTCCTCAGCGCATCTTCAATGTTTTAGATGGGCATCTGAACTGACGAGGGTAGACAAACTCATCCAACAAATGATAACTATTCAATATCTACTTGTGGCGTTAACGCTATGCTTACTGCAATGCAATGCTTTACATTTCTACCTCGAATCAGGTAAGACCAAGTGTTTCTTCGAAGACCTTCCTCGTGACACGTTTGTCGTGGGAAAATATGAGCTGCTGGAGTACAGTTCTTCAAAAGATCAATATGTGGGGAATCCCGCCGCTCTTGCAGTTCAGATCACTGTAGATGAAACTTTTGACAATGATCATCGTGTTGTACAACAAAAAGGATTCTCTAAAGGTGAATTTACTTTCACTTCTTTGGATAGTGGAGAACATCGGTTCTGTTTCACTCCTTATGATCGAGAAAAACATTGGTTGGGTTCAAAGAAACGCAAGACTCGGATCTCTTTGGATTTGGTCATTGGAGAACTGGCCGAAATCATCGACAGTACTAGAGCCACCACCTTAAATAGGATTCAAGACAAGGTGAACCAACTTACATCTATGCTTGACGAAATTCAAAGACACCAACAAAATATCCTGGAACAAGAGTCAGTATTCCGTTCTTCTTCCGAACTGGTCAGTTTCAATGTCGTCAAATGGTCCATCTTCCAAATCTTGTTCTTATTGTCAATCGCTTACTTCCAATTGAGGTACTTCAAATACTACTTCAAGAAGGTCAAGGTGGTCTGAATGCATTTCTATATTAAGTAATTCCCAAAATAGCAATCAAAATTTTTATCATCCTTATAGCTTCAACTTCCTAATACAGTAATTTCCACAATAGACAATCCATCATCCCCTTACTAAAATTTTTCAAGTCATCTGGTTATCTTTAGACATCTAGAGGACGATAAATATGACGGAACCTTCAAGGGAGCAGTTATTAGCAGAGATTCTGCTGCTTAAGGAAGAGAATCAGAAGTTAAAATCCAAAAGAGACCAGGTTCCTACTGTTTCTACCGAAGTTATTACTCAAAATGGGGTCTCAGAATTCTCTTTAGACGAGTACAGGAGATATGGAAGACAGATGATCGTACCGACCGTGGGGATAAAGGGCCAAATACTGTTAAAGAAGGCTAAAATATTGGTTATAGGAGCTGGAGGACTCGGTTGTCCTCTGCTTTTATACCTCACTGCTCTGGGAATCGGAGAGATCGGTATAGTGGATAACGACACAGTCGATGAGTCCAACTTGCACCGTCAGGTGTTACATACCACCGAGAATGTGGGTATGTTTAAATGTGATTCACTGGCTAAGTATTTGAGCAACTTAAATCCCCATGTACAGCTCACATTATTCAAGGAGAGGTTGACAAATGAATCTAGTTTCCGCATTTTCGAAGCCCGGCCATGGGATTTGATTTTGGATTGTACTGATACCCCGTTGACCAGATATTTGATTAATGACACTGCTGTTCTTTGTGGTATTACTATTGTCTCTGGATCTGGAGTCAAAACGGATGGTCAGCTCTC